>JAFMSR010000009.1:12443851-12563607 GCA_022818135.1 Saxidomus purpurata | reverse complement strand
AAAACTGCATGCAGGAGTTGCTTCCCTTCCACTGCCGAACTCTTTTGTACTACCAATTACAACAATACAAAGGGAGATCACTGTGAAGGAAGGAACTATTAGGAATTATTTTATTTTTCGAATTTTTTCTAAAGCACCAACTTCAAATACTAATGCGGCATTATCATTAGTTTTACACATTTGATTGCACAGCAACCGAAAATTGCTTTTATAAAACTGTCACCAAAAATACACTAAGTGCAGTAAGATGAGCATAATGTCACTTTAAAATACATAATTATATTCCTTTTTTACAGAGTTAAATATCTAAATATGCAGAAATGTGTTATTTACCATTCCACTATTTTATTGTTGATTTCCATTAAGTCTATGAGCTTTGCTGTCTCATTTCATCATTATAAAAGGACTTAATTAGATCTTATAGACCAGGAGTGATTGAATAGCTGCAGCTTTCTGCTGTTACTGTTTCCCCGTATGATAATGATGGAAGTGTTATGTATGATTTTTAATCTGTTTGACATCAAGGGTGCTAATTCAATCTTATTTTCCTAAACATCTTCTACAAAATTGCTCTCCCTTTCAAAAACTTGGTATTTTGTACTGATTCACTTCTTATTTCTCCATATCAAAAGTTTCTACCTTCAACAGAGACATATAATAGAGAGATAAGTAGCTTCAGCTTTTTACCTTGAAATGCCGTGGCATGTGTGACATTGACAATTTTTGTAACAGTTAAAACTTTATAAGAGATTTGTTTTATATACACAACGCATACATTTTCTTGAAGTTTAAGGTTTAAAGGTGGTCAATCACATTTAAGCAACATTTGATGACAATTTTTACTTTTTGCATATATTCTGTTTGAGATTTATCTAAGGAACAGAAAGACCCATTACATAGAGCAGGATTTATTATATTAACGGATTGTGAAACGGTGTGAAAAAGTTCAAATTCTCTGTCTTGGCGAGATTTTGCAAGATTTTATCATTACAACGACGCCATTTTAAGTAAGCGAATACAGAAAATCATCGATAAATATATTCATTCATTTTTAAGTAATATCAGTTTTCCAACGTTGAAATTCTACATAACAAATGTGTAAGATATAAATAATCAACTGAGTAGTTTTGTGTGTGAAGTCATATCGATTTTTTGCTACATACTCCCTTTCAAGTGCTGATCATCTGTAAGAACGTTTGACTGGAAGGTGAAAAAATGGCGGACTATGGCTAACATAGCACAACTTTGTAGCGATTTTCTGTCGTTTTACGTGAATAATATATGTTTGGTTGCATTGAGAAAGGGTTTGTTAAGTGTTTGGAGTAATTCATTTTGTTAAAAAGCAGGTAAGTTATGAAAGAGAAGTTTGTAAATTTGGGCTAATTTTTAACTTCTGCGCTAAAAAATGGCGAAATTTCCCAAACCAGGGTCTAAGCTTTCACGAATTTTCGCACGTATGTCGTTATTGTGTTAAAAAGATTAATTAAATTATATTCGAGAATCATTGATATATCCATTAAAGTATTTGCAAACCCGTTACAATGGCTAAAAATCGTTTGTAGCACTTTCGAAAACGAGCGTCATTCGGCTGTAAATAAGATTGGTAGCCATACTTGTCATGCTGTGTGATACTTATAGCCCTATGAAAATAACATAATTTTGTAAGTGAAAATGATTATTTTATGCATGTTAAATGACTGATCTCCATAATAAAAATCAGTTTCATAAGTATACACTTGATATCACGGTTTAAAATTTGTGTAGATGTGTAAAATTAGATTCCATGTCGAGTTGAGCAATTGCGATTTATTGCAATTATTTTGTTTTTTCTTCGAACATACCAATTAATTCGTTTCCGATCAAAAGAGAACACAACTATTAGTAAACGATGTCGATAATTATTTTGATCATGACTTTTTACAAAACTGATATGAAAATAAAATGACACAAACATATCGTGAAGAACTTTCGCACCTTTCACGGTTTTTTGTTGTCGATTGCTTTTTTGCCGATAAAAGGAAAATTAAATAACAAAGCGATTTCGGTTTTATACAAAAACATAATTAGTTGATAAGTTTGTTTGAACAGATCTTTTACTAGAAAGTATAATACGACAGTAATACCATCGCGCCTTTTACACTCTTCTTTCATTATATTATTTGTTTTTGCTTATTCGCATTTTGTTTTAACACATTTGCAAGAACAATACATAATCTGCCATACTTTTAAATTTTCACTTTTTTCCTCTTTATCACGGACCAAAATACAAACATAGATCCGTGCCTCTATATTTTTAATGCCAGTTACCAATTAATAAGAGAAAAGCGACCGTCGATAATCAAAGACAAGTAGTTTTATCTACACTAACGGATCGAAAATTATCGGACAGCGCCGTCTTACCTACGGCACAGAAAAACCAATAAATTCGTCTGCTCTATAGCGCATTTCGTATCCCTGTATACATATGAGATCCCTGCATAGAGTTAGATCCCTATTAGAAATTTACATTTTATAAACTTTTATAAAATTTTGTTATTACCCTCCTTTAATATAAAAGTATTTAAAAAGTTGAGTATTTCTTTTTTTATTTCAATACTATTTCTACTTTTACATTTGCATTCAATAGATATACAAATTTTTTTACATTATGAACCAAAAGGCAGATTTTAAAACTACGTGTAGCTTCTGAAATAATTTATTTCCAATCTATCTTGGTTGCGCAACCAAGATAGGTAAAGGGAGGTAATAATATTTTTTTCAAACTTGCATTTCTAATGAATTCCATCTAAATATGTAACAGTTACTGTTAATGCAAATATTTTACAAATATAAAACAATCGGTCTTGTATTTATATCTTTCCTCAGGCAAAGTATGTGTATCAAATGTGTACTAATGATAAAAATAACTCTTATCTTGGTTGGGCAACCAGGATTGGGAAATCAAATTTTAATAATAACTCCAGTGAAAATCGTACTTGTAGTGCTAAGTGCCAAGTGAAGATAAATGAGTGGAAATGATCAGATGTTAGTTTCAAACAAATCTGTTACATGGCCAAAATCTGATTATCCACTTTTAAACTATAGCTGCTGAATTTTTACACTTCCATTTTGCTTTTAACTCTCCAAAAGGCCATGTAGAAAAGATGCACTTTCATCATTTGTCAAATAGACTCACTACATAGGATAGATCAATGGCAATAGAATTTGAAAAAAAGCGATGACATAATTCAATAACCTTCATTTATAACACTAAATAAGGTTATGTTGTATTTTATCAGTTTTTATCGTGTGCTTTTTCATAACGAATCAGCTTCTTTTTTATTTCTTTTTCTGCCGAGTTTCATAGCCCACGAAAACGGACGATAAAAGCAGTTATATCAATATTGTAGGCATATATGCAAGTTTCGAGAAATCCAGTAGATCTAATACAAAAATATATAATGTTTAAATTTTGCAATAAATCGTATATTACCAGTTTCCGGACAAGTACATCGTTTCGTGTAGATTTTAGCAGACGAATTTATGTGCGCACGAACATGTGCTATCCGAAAGCTCTGCATCCAGTTGCACATGCTAAGGGTATAATACTGCTAAATGTTTTCAGTATGTAGGATACTGTTGCTTAAATATTACTGCTTTTTATCACAATTTCCAATCTTTAACATCTTGCAAGACTACCATTATATTGAAAATTGTTGTATAGATCTACATGTTATACTTTTCTTCGTATGTAAATACGTATTACATGCAAGGTCTTTCAAATAGTACTATTTGAAAGACCTTGTTACATGTAAATCAAAACATAGGCAACTTTTTAAATATTCAAAAGCAAACTGGGATGGTAGATATCTACGAAGAAGACCGAAATACTACATACAGTGAAAAGTACTTCCGGTAGCGTTCGTTGGTTGATTTGTAAAAAAGAGTTTAATATTTTGCGAAAATAATCAAAAGTACGTTGTTTACTGCACCGTGTTATGGTCAATTGGATTCATGAATGTTTCTGTCATATTACTGACTGCTTATTTGTGAGAAATGCCTCCTAAATTAAACAGGAAAGAACTCGAAGAAATCGCTGAGGCTACGGCCATAAGGTTGGATGCCAAATTTGAGTCGTTGGAAAGTTTGATCACTAAGTGTGCCAGATCTGAGCAGTTAAATAAGACAAAGGCAAATGTGTTGAATATGCACTTCAGATTAGATAACACAGATCAGTATGCCAGACGTGAAAACATACGGATAATGAACTTTGCTCCATCAGGGAACTTGACATCTGCTGTCGTTAATCTGTTGAATCACATGGTAAATCTTCCGGAGGAGGAGAAGATAACTGAGGAAGATGATACTAGAGAACGAGGAGGAGTTAAGCCAATCTATTTTGGGAACCCAACCTGACAGGTTTAGTTCAACAAATGATGCAGTTTCGTTAGCTTCTTCAAAGCCAACAAAAAGTCAAGGTATCATTTTTCGTGAGTCAGACATATCTACTTGTCACTACACGTCACCCCGACCAGGGAAAAGGCGTCAAATTATAGTCCGGTTTGTTTCCAGGCAGTCCATCAGGACAATTTACAGGCACAAGAGGAAGTTGAAAAAAACAGTTGACCCTTTGTACAAGGGTGTTTCTTTGTTGATGATGTGACACCGCTCAAGTTGAAAACTTAAGCTGTTGTTAAAGAAATCACAGGTGTCTCCACTTGCTACATTCGGGACGGGAACGTGTTTTGCGAATATAAAAAGAAACAGTATAAACTGATCTCTCCTGATGATATTTTCAATGAGATGGGTGTTGAAGTCACTGACGACATGTTGGATAAGCTTGGTCTCAAGCAGTTTACTTAGGACTGGCAGGAGGGTGAAATTTTTAAACTAGTTTACATTTTAAGGGGAGAGGAAGACCTGTTGTGTTCAAATGTTCCTATTGAATTTCGTTCGTCTATAGTTAACAATTATACTTGTGCAAGAAAAAAATATGTTTTGAATGTTCCAGTTAAATTTTCCTGCCAATCACTTGTAAATGATTGTCACAATCCAGAGGATGTCACTTCTGTGGGTAGTTATTCTGATGTTCATGAGACAATAAAGCTTGGTTTGATAAGGATTGTATGAATGCGCGGAAGAATTATCTAAAGGATAAAAATTATCATAGAAGAATCAAAACAAATGTTAGCTATAACAATATGGTTGCAAGCAATAGGAATTATAAGAAATTATTAAACAACAAATTGCATTCATTTCAAACAGATGTAAATAAAAAACTTCTGAATTTAAAGTCTACTGAACCTAAGGCTTTTTGGAATTTGCTTAATAAGTATGACCCATTTATTGTTGAAAATGTTGGTTTAGATGTGCCAATGCAGGAATCACCGGCACATAGTTTACATGAATTAGGTGTTCCACTTGAGCGTCATTCTGAAGATAATAATAATGTTAATAGTTACGGTTACCGCCTAATTGAAATGTGTAAATCAGTTAATTTATGCATTGCTAACGGCAGATGTGGCAATGACATATATATTGGAAGAAATACATGCAGCAAGGGGAGCTTGCTTGATTATGTTTTACTGTCTCCATGTATATTCTCTCTCATAAGTAAGTTTAATGTAAATGACTTTGATCCGATTTTATCAGATGTACATTCCAGTATTGCATTAAGTCTTTGTGATGTCAATATTCCTGTGTGGATTGATGTATCTAGTGAAAATGAGGTAATTGTTACAGACCATGTGTCCAATGGTGAAAATATTGTAAAATGTCCTGTATGGGATAATGCTGTCAAACATACATTTCCTACTTGTTTTGATAACAATCTTATTCAAGAATTGCAAGAACAGTTGAAGAATGTTTTTGAGAGCAAGTCTTATACAGAGGATTGTATAAATTGTTTAACAGAAAAGGTTTCTGATGTATTAGTTAGTGCTGCAGATAAGTGTAATTTCATAGTTAGCAAAAACACAAATGTTCGTTCACCTAAAAAGAATGGTATCAATAAAGCTTGGTTTGATAAGGATTGTATGAATGCGCGGAAGAATTATCTAAAGGATAAAAATTATCATAGAAGAATCAAAACAAATGTTAGCTATAACAATATGGTTGCAAGCAGTAGGAATTATAAGAAATTATTAAACAACAAATTGCATTCATTTCAAAAAGATGTAAATAAAAAACTTCTGAATTTAAAGTCTACTGAACCTAAGGCTTTTTGGAATTTGCTTAATAAGCATAGTAATGATCATAAAGAAACTGTTTCTAAAATCTCTAAGGAAGTGTTTTATGAACATTTTGTAAAATTAAACCAATGTTTCATTAATAATTACACAGTTACAACTGACAATATTAATTTTGATACATTGTCATGTAACAACGAAATATTAAATGCAGAAATTACTGTCGGTGAAATAATTAAAGTTGTACAAAAATTAAAAAATAACAAAAGTCCTTCTGTGTTTGATAATATTTTGAATGAATATGTTAAATATGCAGATAACGCTGAGCTTTTTCATCTTATTTGTAAACTTTTTAATATTATTCTAGATTCAGGTATTTTTCCTGAAGTTTGGAGTCGTGGAGTAATATTACCACTGTATAAAAATAAGGGGGATGGTGGTGACCCTAATAATTATAGGGGAATAACTATTCTTAGTTGTTTTGGTAAACTTCTATTTTAAATAACAGATTTAATACTTATCTAGAAGAATGTAATCTCCTGTGTGAAGAACAAGCAGGATTTCGCAAGAATTATGGTACTATTGACCATATTTTCTCTTTAAAACTTCTTATAGACTTTTATTTGTGTGCTGAAAAGAAGTTGTTTTGTGCTTTTGTTGATTATAGGAAAGCGTTTGATTCTGTAAATCGTGTACACCTCTGGAAGAAACTTTTGATGCATAATATAGATGGTAAATGTATTAAAATAGTTCATGATATGTACAGTAAGGCAAAATCCTGTGTTAAAGTTAATAATACTCTGTCAAACTTTTTTAGCAGTCAAACTGGTGTTCGTCAAGGTGAAAATTTGTCACCCATTTTGTTTTCATTGTTTTTGAATGATCTGACACAATACATATCCTTAAAATTTGAAGGTTTGGAAACTATGTCATTAGCTACTTTCAATTGTCTTAGTGATGATGATATTGTTGTTTATCTTAGAATATTTTTATTTTTGTATGCTGATGACACTGTATTGTTTGCAGAATCTCATACTGAATACTGAATTACAAAAAGCTTTAAATGCCATGTACGACTATTGTAAACTGTGGGATTTACAAGTTAATGAAGACAAAACCAAGGTAGTTGTTTTTAGTAGAGCTAAATTGAAAAATGTACCAAACTTTTTTTATAACGGTAAGAAATTGGAAATTTTTAATGATTTTTGTTACCTAAGTATAAGTTTTAATTTTAATGGCAAGTTTAATAAAACCAAAGCTAGATTAGTTGAACAAGCTAGAAAAAGTATGTTCTCTGTTATAAATAAGTCTAGAAAATTAAATCTATCCATATCGGTTCAATTGTATTTATTTGACACGATGATAGCACCAATTTTACTGTATGGAAGTGAAGTGTGGGGATTTGAAAATTTAAAAATAATTGAAGTTTTTCATCTTAAATATTGTAAAATGATACTCGGTTTGAAATCAAGTACACCTAACTGCATGATTTATGGTGAATTGGGCATAAAACCTATCTCTCTTAGTGTTAAATCTAGAGTATTGTGTTATTGGAGTAAGGTATTAAATGCTAAGAATGATAGAATATGTAATATATTGTATCGGACTATGTTATCACTACATAACGATAATATTATGATCTCTCCTTGGATATCTTTTGTGAAAAATACTTTGGATGAGCTTGGAATGTCAGAATATTTTGTTAATCAACAAGTTAACAATATCTACCATTTTAAATCTGCAGTGAAGAATAGATTATCTGATCAATTTGTACAAGATTGGAATGCTACTATAAATAATTCCCCAAAATGCTTAGTGTACCGCATGTATAAAAAGAAATTTTGTTTTGAGAAATATCTAGACATTCTGCCTCGTAATCTTGCATGCCAACTGTGTAAATTTAGAACTATGAATCACTCTCTACCCATTGAAAAAGGGCGTTATTTTGGAATTGAACGTAATGACAGATTTTGTACTATATGTGACACCAATTCTTTAGGTGATGAGTTTCATTACCTTTTTGATTGTAATTTCTTTACAAATAGCAGAAATAGCTTTATTCCTAGATATTACATAAATCACCCAAATTCATTTAATCTAGAAAAACTTATGAATAGTCAGGATGAAACAAAACTGACTAAATTGGCGTTTTTTTCAAAAATTATTATTTCAAAATTCAAATAATTTCATTCTCCATATATACTTAAAATTACAAAATTTTCAAATTATATTTCGTATTTTTTTTTGAAAAACTTTTTATATACAACTCTTTAGAAGTTAGTATTTATACCGGTAAGCATTATTAACTATGTTTGTCTAGTCAACCTATGTGTTTTTAATTCTATTGTTTTACATTGTTTATTGTTTATGTCAGCATCATATGCATGTAACATGCCATGATGAATAAAGAATTGAATTGAATTGAAATGCTGCAAGGACATCATCATGGCTATGAAATTGTAGATGAAATCTGGGACACGTTTAAAGTAAATTTTCAAAATTCTATCACTAAAAACATACCACCATTATTACTTAACAAAATTACAAATGGATATCAAATGAGCTAAGGAAGAAAACGAATACATTTAAACGTAAATTTACAAAACGTAACAAAAACAACATAAGACTGATAATCTTAAACATTTGAATACAGGAATCCAAAAAGAACAACAGAAAGCCTATTGGCATATTGAGAACACGCTTTTTGAAATCACAATCCCTGAACAAGACAACCAGAAATTTAACAAACAGTCCAAAAACATATTCTCATACATAAAAGCATAGAAAACAGAAATTTCCACAGTATGTACCATCACTCCGTGAAAATAGTGTACTAAAACCAGACACAAGTGCGAAAACAAATATCTTAAATGAGGAATTTTAAAAAGCATTAACATAAGTAACCTCAAATCAAATACCAAATAAACGCCGAGCCCTCATCATCCACATCCTGAGCCCAAAATGGTATCATCAAACTACTATCTTACATTAACCCCATAATGCTTCGGGTCTAGATAGTATTCATGCAAACATTTGATAATATACCCCCAATCCTTACAACTATATTCAACAAGTCTCTTGCTTCAGGCAAAATCCTTTCAAATTGGAAAGATGCAAATGTGTGCCATTTCTTTAAAAAGGAGAAAAACATGACGCAATTAACTACAGGCCAATCACCTTGCCATATATCTGCTGTAAAATACCGGAACATGTCATTTCTAGTAATATAATGTCATAACTGGAAAATAACAACATTCTTTATGATTTACAACATGGTTTAGATCTTCAAGTTCGTGTGAGACTCGGTTTATCTCCTTCATTCAGAACATTAGTCAGTCCCATAATCAAACATATACATGTATTATAATAATAGATTTTGCCAAACCATTTGACAAAGTACCTTACAAACATCTACTGTATCATTTGGAATACTATGGTATAACATGTAATGCTCTTAACAGGATTTCTGATTTTCTTGAGGACAGAACCCAGACAATTGTCCTGGAAATTGAAATGGCAGAGAACAGTGACCTCAGGTATACCCACGGGTACTGTTCTGGGTCCACCTGAAGTCCGATCCTCTTTCTGACGTATATAAACGATTTTTCAGACTACATACATAAAAGCACTTAAAGACTCTTTGCTGACGATATCATAATATAAAGAGAAATTGAAAGCTTAAATGATGCTAATTCTTTCAGTCTGACCTTGAGGCGGCTGGTACATGGGAACAAGATTGATACATGCACTTCCATCCTGATAAATATAACATCCTTAGAATAACGCAGATAAAGAATAACGTTCAGTTCTATCATACATTGTGCGGATGTCACAAATCAAAATAATCTAAAATGGGATAAAAACATATAACTAACAAAGCTAATGACTCACTCGGTTTTCTCCATAAAAACTTGAAAATTAATTGTACAGAAGTAAAAGCATAATTATAAGGTTTTACTTAGACCTAAATTAGGAGATTCTTCCAGTCTGGGACTCATACACCAAAAGTCAAATTAAACAAATTGAAACAGTTCAAAGAAGAGCCGCAATATTTGTAACCAATCGTTATCATAACACAAGTTCAGGTTCAAATATGATAAATAGTCTAAACTGGTCATCATTCGAGATTAGAAAAACACGAGCTCGAATGATAATGTTTTATTAAATAGTACATCGTACTCGCGCTATATATCCTGAGCACAATTTATTAATACCAACTGATTCCAGAACAAGGCATAGTAACATATACAGTTTCAGACATATTGGAACATCTAAAGCTTCTTATACCCTTTTTATCATAGAATAGTAAGTCAGTGGAACGTGTTACCCTCTGTCGCACAAACTGCAGCCACAGTTGACTCCTTCAAAACCATTGGCACTGTGCCTGCTCTTGTCTCTGTCATCAGTTATTAAAGGGGGACTCCGTACATCTAGAAGATTATATTCTCGAAACGTAAATATATGTAATGTGTTCGATGAACGTAAGATAACAAATAACTACAATAATAAGGAACAATATCGAAAAATGCTAAAATTGCACGATTAATCAACATAGACAGGCCTCCTGTAATAAATTGCCTTCCACCAATTTAATTGTAGAACAACAAAGGCGCATAGCTTTTTCAACGTTTAATGATACTGCAATATATTTTAAAACGCTGACTTTGCCTATAGTAACTGGAATATATATATACAATGCTTTCAATTTCGTTTGATCTTTTTAGGGTTGTCTCCAGAAGATGATATATTGGTAAAGAATGTTCCTAGAGATCGGTCGAACGTGGACTATATGGACTACCTCATCTATTGGCCGAAATTGCCATAGCCTGTGGACTACCTCATCAGTTCTAAAGCATATGACAGGAAATCAATGAAGACATTCAGAGCTATGTACGGTTACAATTATGTTGAAAACGGATGGATGGGTGACCTTTTTCCTTCGTTGTATGGCTGACATACATTATGCAAGCGAACCAGGTGTCAGAAGAACAGACTATTTAACATTGATTGGGGTTTAAGCAATAATGATAGTAAAAAAGGACATTGTTTATGTCCATCAGGAAACGGACAAAGCTGCAATCATATAGCTGTCATCATATATGAAAATCACACTAACCAGCAGAGATAAAATTCCAGAGATAAAATGATAAAAATATTCAATATTGTATGACAAGTTAAATGCAAAACTGTGACAAAATATTTTGTCTGCAAACGTATTCCCCGCTACATTATTTCATATGGATATTGGATCGTGAAACTATATACAATTATACCGGATACTAGTAAAATTGATACCAAACAAGGAACACAATGAGAATATAAGAATTTATTGTTCTAAATTTTCTATAAGTGTTTAATATTTCTTTGTATTTGTTTAAAAAGTTGCATGCGTCTTGTTTAATACATGTAGACTATAACAACTTCTTTTGTATTTGTTTACAAAGTTGCATGCGTCCTGTTTAATACATGTAGACTATAACAACTTCTTTTGTATTTGTTTACAAAGTTGCATGCGTCCTGTTTAATACATGTAGACTATAACAACTTCTTTTGTATTTGTTTACAAAGTTGCATGCGTCCTGTTTAATACAGGTAGACTATAATCATGGAGACCACTATGTATGTCTGTTTTCAGCATTGGTACAGAAATCAACACAGACACTCAAGATACATTCATTTAGTTTTTACATGTACAAACAGAGGGAATTTGAATCAGTGAATAATGATAGTTTAGACTTATCATAGGCTGCACTGATGGAATAGACCTGTTGTAAGTAAGGTAAAAAGTTTAATTTGACATACTGGTAAATGTAAAACTGAATTATTGCACAATATTGCGATACATTTATAGATCTTTACATTATACAATTATAGACTAATTTTGAGGTCAATACATAGTTTTGCGGACCTGTTAAAAAATGATATTGACCTCGGACTTCGTCCGCAAAACTATGTACATGTATTGACCGAAACATTAGTCTATAATCATTATATCGTATACCTCATAAAGAGTAGTGAAAATCATACGAAAATACAACAGAAATGACGTCTTAAAATCCGTGCAGGTCTACACATCATTTCCAGGTCTGCAGACCTGCACGTGAGCGCTATCGGCCAATCAGGATTAAGTATTTATAACAGGTATACGATATAAAGTATTGTAGAATGTGTTAATTAATAAAGAGAATGAAATAATATCAAGTTTTATATCATCAGGTGGTTGTGTTCTAGTTTGGTGTTACCTGCCCCTACCCATACGGTGTGTTTTATCACACCTAGCAGTACTTATGAATACTATATATTGCTTTAACAATTTAACATGGCCATAATCATAATTGCAACACATTGACTCTACGTACATGTACACAAACGTCTGCTTGTTTGAAATGGAAAACCGCCGTCCAATATCCATAAATGACGTCTGGCTAATACCACAGAACATGGTCTTTCACATACGGTTTATATGACCAAACTTAAAACGAGAGTGGAAATCAGTACGTGTCATGAAGACAGAAAAGCTAAGTCCTGTGTATAGCCATGCAGTAAAAACTCGGCATCGTTTGTAATGCTATCTGGCTGAATTCATTGACTGAATGCTGAGTTGCGATCTTGTCCACTTAGATCTACTAAAGAAATAACAGTGATCAATTGTCTGCGTACACTTATCGACCATTACTGCCTTAATTGAATTATTACACAATTCAGCAAAACGGTGTGCATCAACCTGCAATACACTGATCATTAGCGTCTTTACATTTTGGCAGTGGTGTAGCAATAAATGTTTCATCATTCTCCCATTGCATTGGGGAAAGGTCACAATTTTCAGTAGTTTGAATCCGTTGTAGTGTAAACCATATACATGTAAACATTATGTAAAGATGGAATTCGGGTTTCCTTCGTTGGTCCATCCACAGAATGTATGGAACACTCTGAAAAATTTAAGAAAGCACATTTCAGGTAACCATTTGTTTATACCGTGAGAACAATGCAAAGTTAATTAGAATACAAACATGTATTTAATCTACAAACAGCTCAATTTTCTCTAGGAATTCCTACTGATTGACGGTATGGGATTGCATTGTTGTTTTGTAACTCTCATCTATACAACGTAGTACGATGTATTACAAACCCGGACATACATCAAATTGTCTTGAACAGACTCGATATACTGGAAACTTACTTGAAGTCGAAAAAAACTCCAATAGCGGCTTTTTGAAACGTGGAAACCATGACAGAACATTACACCTATTAATATTTTGACTAAACACATTCAAATTAACTATAGCAGAATGTTTGATGAAGAAATCTTAAGAAATGGCAAAGTTATAGCCAACGTTAAGTTTATCTGACGGACGAACGGACGGAAGGACGGACAAAGCGATCCGTATATATCGCCTTTTCTCTGAAAGGGTGACACAAAAATACGTCTTATTTCGCCTTTTTGAACGGTTATGCATCAAAACTCAACTTAAAAACCCGCGATACATGAATTACGTCCGACCCCCTGCTCAGTGTCTATCGTTAAAGATATTCCAATGTGAATTTTAGTTACAAATTCATCTACGCGAATGCATCTGACTATTTTATTCCATTATTTCTGGTCTTGTTTCGATGAAAAGCAAGGACCCGTTCTAAGTATAATGTATTTGACGGATGCCTATTGTGAATGCAATGTCGTTCTCACTAGATAACTTCTTTCGCCGTTGGTGATTATTTATCAAGTTTTAAGTCCTTCGTAAAAAGGGTCCAATATGACTGAATATCTTGTCAAATCGCGTGAATGTAAAGTAAAAATGATAGTTCATAAACACCATCAAGCCAGCACTCTCATATACAACTAGGCCTCTGCACAGGAAAATGAATTCGCTAACTTTGAGAAAAGGCACCCTGCAGCTTGCATGGCAAAGCTTTCGCCAAGGAGATCACGTACACAATGCCGAGAATACACCATAAAGCAAAGAACAAATACATAACAAAGTAATAACTTGAATCAATTATTAAAGCCATGGAACTGTCAGTTACCACTGTAGTTAGGGATAAACTGCTTTGTTGCATGCTGACATCACTCTTCCCCGCACTCAACCTTGGATACAATTCGAGCAAATAAAACACATTAACGCTAAGTTTAGTCAAAATTAGTTAAAATTTGAAATGAAATATAATATTTGAAAAAAATAAATTAAAGGCAACTTTTCTGAAGTCGAAACATTAAGAACAGAAAAAGGACACAACAGAGAAAACAAAGCTAAAAAACTTTATCTCGTTTTTCCCGTGTACAGTGTGAGGGAACATTATAAGGAACTAATTTTGAATAGTATTGGCAAAACGCAGACGACATACGCATATATAGTAGGGTTACAATTACAATGAAAAGTCACATAATAAAAGGGGTAGGTGGTTACAAAAAACAATTAAGGGTGTTTTATATCAGAATGTTCGGCCAAGTATATAGTAAATGGAACTGTCGGCATAAATTGCCGCAGACGACATACGCATATATAGTAGGGTTACAATTACTATGAAAAGTCACATATTAAAAGGGGTAGGTGGTTACAAAAAACAACAAAGGGTGTTTTATATCAGAATGTTCAGAAAGTATATAGTAAATGGAACTGTCGGCATAAATTGCCAACAGTTGGTGCGGACTTGGCTATCGATGATGGCGTCCAAGATGGCCGCAGTTTATTACCAGTGTAATGAAAATTTTATGCCCAGATGTGGCTGTTTCATTTGTTGATATAGTGAACGGATATTTTATATTTTATCATGTTACAGAAATTCACATACAACATTGACCACTTCAAGGTCAAGGTCATATCAAGGTCTTTAAAATTCAGTATTTCCTCTCTTTTTTTCTTATTTTAAAAGATCCTTATATTCAATTTTGCTTTAAAAGTGATAATAATATTGCTAATTGTTTACTCTTTCAATCTGATGTTATTTATTCATAAAATATACAACTATTTTTGGTATCAGTTCATATTTCCCAAGACGGCCGCCATAAATTGCTGCTCTCATATACATAATGCTCAAACGAGACAGTCTATAATACAATGTTTTCTGGATATTGTTAATTTAATAATGTACACTTTATTGACATTTTATATTGATCACTTCAGGTCAGTGTCAAGGTCATTTCCAAAGTCAAAATGCTTAAAAATCTACAAAAAATGATATTTCTTCTGCTTTTTTATAACTATTTGCCTATGGTTATTGCATACTTTATACTTTCTTTCATTTAAAACCATATGTCAGTGTGTATCCAAATTTTGTCCAAAACAATCAATTTAAAAAAAAAATGATTCCAAGATGGCTGTCATAAAGTAAATATTTATGATCAAATCTGTTGTTTTCATTGAGGTACTTTCACAAACATACCAGGATAACTTATTGCATAAAACATCTAAAGGAAACAACACCGACTTCTATATGATATAGGCTTAGGTTCAAAATATAAAATTACTCTCAAATCCCCCTCCCTCTTTTCTTATTTTAAGATCTTACTAATGTTTACACTGGCTAAAAAGTGGAAGCGTCAAACATCCCCTCAAAGTCGCTTTGGTATAAGGAAGATATAGTGTATTTTATTCAAATAGTGCCGGCAAAACCAACAGATTTGCTGAAGTACAGACCTACTAGCATGTACGAGAAACATTTTCGCGTCAGTGTTTGTCCCAATCGGCAACTTGTAGGGTACTGCTCCTGTGTTAATCTGCTGCACGTTTGAGCACTTTACATCAGAGCATTTTTGGTCAGGACCTAAGGCAGAGAACGATTTTGATCATTGTATTACAGTCTGACAATCTCACTAAATTGCATGATCTTCCTGAAGTATTAAATCTGATGACGGCCCATTTAATTTTGTCTTCTTGATTAACCGGATTACCAATACAGCAAATCAGAGAACTCCTAGCTAACCTTTCAGTTACAACGTGCTGTAACCCCTGGGCAAGTTGGCGCGAGTCTACTCACACTACAAACTAAAATCGACAGTATCGTCCTTCGGATGATTTCAGTGATGTTTCTAATCCATCACGTGTACAAACTACAGCAGCGTAGCTATTACGGCATCGTAGAAACAATTAACACGTTATACGCACTTTGGGCTCCAATCTTGAATTAGCTTACGTTTTGGGACCCCGCCTGAATAGAGCTTTCTCTCGGTGAAATAATACTTAAGCTGTGGTTGGCTGGCGGAAATGTCGTCCGAACGTGACCATCTATCTGTCATCCTCAGATCCTCATAGCGTAACGTTTTTGGTCTTAATTGATGAAGTTTACGAAACACAGTGTTTGATAAACTTATTGGAGTTACCAAAATGAGTTCTGTTTGTTTGTTTTATGATTTTAAGGTCCATCTTCCTCATTCGAGCTATAGGGTTGATGAGACCTCAAACGAGCTTTGTGGTGCAGTTCATCGATTTTAACCAGATTGGACAGCCTTGATCCTTATTAATAAAGTTTACGAAAACAGTGTTTGATAAACGTATTGGAATTATCAAAATGAGCTTTAGAGTACAGTTCAGTGATTTACCAAATCTTTGAGTTTATCTGTACCGAACAATTGAAAAATCTTTGCATTCTTTAAAACGCAATTTGTTATTTTGATTTCAAGGAATTTAAATGTATCCATTTCTTCAGTTCTATAATGATAGCGCCAGCCACTTTAACATTTGGGGGTCATACACACATCACACAGATATACTGTTTTCATCCACGAAGCTATCAATATATGGTCAGATCACATTATTAACTAGAAACATTTATTGGTCCATTCTGATTGTCTTGCCCTGCAAACTAGTACATTTTGTAGTATGTTAGCTCATATTTCTCTATTTTGCTACTCGTATGAATATATCAGGACATTTCAAAGTACATGATGTGTAAAAACATTTGTAAATCACTTTTCCAGAGGAATGTCATTGAATGGTTTGGTGTCTATGACATGCCATTTAAAAGAGTGTCTGGTCCAGTACCAAATCTGAGCAAGGTGCAATAGAATACGAGATGAATCTATAACTTGTTCAAAGCTTTTCACTTGAATATGTTATTGCCGTTTTAACTTTTCTATTCTTCTGCATACGTTTACAGC
This sequence comes from Saxidomus purpurata, assembly GCA_022818135.1. Lineage (NCBI taxonomy): Eukaryota > Metazoa > Mollusca > Bivalvia > Venerida > Veneridae > Saxidomus > Saxidomus purpurata. Next base: position 12,546,348 of record JAFMSR010000009.1, on the reverse strand, counting down.
CATAAAGTTTGAGTGTACAACATAATAATCTGATTTCATTGCAAAACAACGGAGACACTCGTTCAAACATCAGTGAAAATGATTGTATTCTTTGCAGGTTTTATACATGTAGCATGACTGATAAGAATGCTGATTCTAACCCATTATTTCTGAAACTAACTGTTCTTAAGTCCTCTGTGTATGGAAGCAGTGATATATGCCTTATGTTAACGACATAATTATCACGATACTTATCTGACTTACTTGTTACATAACTAGTTTACCACCTAATTATCACGATACTTATTAACTAGTTTCACACTTACTTTGTAGACCTGTGTGTTTAAAGCTAATGTTTCTCACAAGTATGAAGAAAGCACTTTGAAACAAGTTTCATTGTGCTTAAAGAGCGACAAATATCAATTTCGTGTTGCATATGATGAGGTGTGTTTTTGTCACTAGTTTAAAAACGTTGTTTGACAACAGTGCATACTGCCTGATCAGGTTACAGATTGTTATTAGTTTGAGCCTATGTCTGGCAAAATCCTATATTATTTGTTTAAATTTTAAAGTGCAAAAAGTGAGTGTCGGAACTATTTAGCTGCACTAGCAACTGTTACAGAGATGGTGACATTTCATTTAAATATATCTAAATATAATTATGTATGAATAGATGCTGTACTTGAAAAGTGCTGACAACAATCCAAAGGATGAAAGGTTAACAAGGTAAATCAAGAAGCAACTGCATTTACCTATATCTAGCTTTAAATTAATATACTGTCAGTACCATCCTTTAGTATCGCTATATACATGTACATAGCAGTTTTAAAGATGTAGCATTGGAGCATGTCCAGAGATCAACGCGAAACTATATCCTATCTGATCTGCTTCTATTTCTATATACACTAAGATCAGTTTCGTGTTGACTCTCGATGTTCTATTATAACTTTGAGTGTATGGAACGCCAAATCTACATACACTCAAATATTTGAAGAGGTCTTTAAATATTTGGAGAGCTCTCTTATTCAATTAATGATATCAAAATTGTTTTTGAGAGGTCTACAATTGAATTGTACCGCGCTTCAATTGTTTTATTTGAGAGCTCTCTATTTCAAAGTTGTTAATGGATTGTGATTAACAATATTGAAGCGCGGTACAATTAAATTAGAGACCTCTCTAAATCAATTTTTGATATCATTAACTCATTTCTTGCGTGCTGTAAAACAATTATAGAGGTCTCTAATTCAATTGGAGACCTCTTCAATTGAATTATAGATGTCTCTTAACCAATGTATTTGAACCGCGCTACAAGCGAATTTTTGATATCTTTAATTGATTTGTAGACCTCTCTAAATATTTTACAGAGCTCTCCAATTATTTAAAGACCTCCTCAAATACTTTAGTATGTGTAGATTTGGCATGTATTAACATCGAATTCAAGATATCTAAAATTGAATTTCACCGCGCTCAAATTGATTTAGAGAGGTCTCTAATTGAATTCAAGACCTCTATAAATTAATTTGTAGCGAACTATAAAACAATAAGAGATGTCTTCAATTCAATTAGAGACCTCTTCAATCCTATCTTAAAAGCAGCTGAATTACACCTTAATATCTTCAATTGAATCGGAGAGGTCTACAATTAATCAATTGCACGCATAAAATCAGTTTTTGACATCAAAAATTGCCTTAGAGAGCTCTCCGAATATTTAAAGACCTCTCTATTACAATTATTGCGCGCTATAATTATTTGGAGATATCTCTAATCGAAATTGAGACCTCTACAATTATTTGAAGAGCTCTCCAAATATTTAGGACCTCCTCAAATATTAGATTTTATGTAGATTTGGCGTTCCATAAGAGTTGGGTTGTAGATATGGGTTTATAATCCACATGTCAAACCATGAAGATAATATAGTAATTGACAATGGAGTTTTTTTTTATAGAGGCACGTCTTTCTTTATAATATTTGCTAACATATATCTCTGAAAGACACATAATAATAAAATGCAAAACTATTGGAAGTTTACGGTAAATGGTATATAACGAGGACGGGTCTTTCGAACTGAATGTACCAGCATTAAAATACAGTGAAAAAACATCAGTTTTTAGAAGGACCTTCAAATGACCTTGAAACTGACCATGGAGGGACCAGTCCAGTATGCTTAATTAAAACATATGATAAAAGAACTATTGTTGATGCTAACATCCAGCTAGAACTTTGAAACTAAAACTGTCACATTTGAACATTACACTGCCATAGAAAGAGCGATTTACTATGGCCAATCATATGGAATGCCAAATCTACATATACTCAAATATTTGAAGAGGTCTTAAAATATTTGGAGAGCTCTCTAATTCAATTAATGATATCAAAATTTGATTTTAAGCGCGCAATAAATGAATTGAAGACCTCTACAATTTAATAAGTGATATCAAAAATTAAGGTGTATTTCAGCTGTTTTAAGGAGCTCTGTGATTGAATTGAAGAGGTCTCTTATTGATTTGAAGACCTCTCTCGTTATATTAAAGCTCGCTACAAATTAAATAAGAGAGGTCTGGCATTCAAATAGAGACCTCTCTAAATCAATTTGAGCTCGATGAAATTCAATTTTAGATATCTTGAATTCATGCCAAATCTACATACACTCAATTATTTGAAGAGGTCTTTAAATATTTGGAGAGCTCTGTAAACTATTTGGAGAGGTCTATAAATCAATTAAAGATATCAAAAATTCGTTTGTAGCGCGGTTAAATCCATTGATTTGGAGACATCTATAATTCAACTGAAGAGGTCTCCATTTCAATTGGAGAACTCTATTTTTGTTTTACAGCATGCAAGAAATAAATTAATGATATCAAAAATTGTTTTTGAGAGGTCTATAATTGAATTGTACCGCGCTTCAATTGTTTTATTTGAGAGCTCTCTCTTTCAAGGTTGTTAATGAATTGTGATTAACAATATTAAAGCGCGGTACAATTAAATTAGAGACCTCTCTAAATCAATTTTTGATATCGTTAACTCATTTTTTGCGTGCTGTAAAACAATTATAGAGGTCTCTAATTCAATTGGAGACCTCTTCAATTGAATTATAGATGTCTCTTAACCAATGTATTTGAACCGCGCTACAAGCGAATTTTTGATATCTTTAATTGATTTGTAGACCTCTCCAAATATTTTACAGAGCTCTCCAAATATTTATAGACCTCTTCAAATACTTTAGTATATGTAGATTTGGCATGTATTAACATCGACTTTAAGATATCTAAAATTAAATTTCACCGCGCTCAAATTGATTTAGAGAGGTCTCTAATTGAATTCAAGACCTCTATAAATTAATTTGTAGCGAGCTATAAAACAGTAAGAGATGTCTTCAATTCAATTAGAGACCTCTTCAATCCTATGGCAGAGCTCTTAAAAGCAGCTGAATTACACCTTAATTTTTGATTCTTCAACTGAATCGGAGAGGTCTACAATTAATTGATTGCACGCTTTAAATAAATTTTTGATATCAAAAATTGACTTAGAGAGCTCTCCAAATATTTAAAGACCGCTCTGTTACAATTATTGCGCGCTATAATTATTTGGAGATATCTCTAATTGAAATTGAGACCTCTAAAAGTATTTGAAGAGCTCTCAAATATTTAAAGACCTCTTCAAATATTTGAGTATATAAAGATTTGGCGTTCCATACAATCATCTAAGTCACATGGTAAGAAAAGTAGCTGTTTTCATTAAAATGTTAATAATTATATAACAACTCTTTGAAAAAAAATAGTTGCATGATTAATAGAAAAGAATGCAATCAGCAATTCGATTCTTAGATGACAGCATTCTTAGACAAGGAAATATTGAAGAAATATTATATATTTTTTATTGTTTTTTTTTTGTATTTTGACCTTGACTGACCTTGAAGTAAATTATATTGAATGTCGGTGTAGTGTTCATTATGAAATTAATAATATGCAGCAACTATTTAGCTACACCTTTAAAAACTGTCCTACTGGGCACCCGATTGACGGGTTGCAAAGCGACTGCATAGGTTACCTGCATACTTTACAATGATTTATAGTAGATTTATCCAACCTTAATAAAAATGTGTAGTGGAAAGATACTTTAAAAGATACCATGGAATACACGACGTACTTTTAAGAAATACAGATATAACAATCATAGCTCAGTCATGCCTGTGCTATTTCCGACTTCATTTTTTCCTTAACATTGACATTAGAAATCCTGCTAACCAACCGTGGGTTTCGACGATGATATTTATGAGCCAATGTCAAAATTCACATGTTTTTCTGTCCTTGTACAGCCAAAGGTTGAAACTTCTGTTGCAGTGCTAAGGTGTCCAGTTCTGAACAGTAATTATCAATAGTTCCAACAACTTATGTAATTGTTTTAATTCACCATTATTTCGTACTTATTTTTTTGAAACATTGGAAAACCCATTTTACCAAATATTGAAAATTGTATATCAATTGAAAAAAATATTTTAGTCTATCTGGGTGTGTGCTGTTACATAACGAAGCCACTAAGGTACCACATAGGAGAATGCAAGCCAAAAAATAACTGAAGTATCTAAGATTTGTTTTAATAATTTTCTAAGCATCACTAAAATTTCTTCATCCCCTAAACCCCCTTAGTATTGAATTGTAATTATATATGCAAGACTTTAAAAATGTTAAAAGCAATTATAATTGCGAAAAGAACTTATATAATTAACTGTTACATGTGCCATGTATATGTATTATATGTGATAAGCGTGAGGATGTCAGTGTGTTGCGTATACCTGACCTATGTAGTGTACCAGGGTCTAATTCTGGGGCTGGGGCTAGCGACTGACGTGATAGCCGTATATATAGTGGTTCGAATTATTATTAAGTGTGGATCGTATAGCGGTTTCAGAATATATATAAGATTTTCTAGTCAAGACAAAAGCAAACAACAACTTAGTGCTACTTGTATTTATTAATGTATGGTTGTAAACAGTAATTATTCAAGAAAATGTATTTATTAGATCTGCATGTAATAAATATATATGTGAAAACAGAATGATTTTATTAAGTAAAGAGCTGATATAATAAGTGAAGAATTTAGAATAGTTTTGCTAAAAGCAACAGTTAATTGAGAATATTTCTCTAAAAGATGAAGCACTTAGGCTTCGATGGTATACCGGTGTGACCGGTAAAACCTAAATTTTAATAGAATTGCACGGATATATATAAGCCCGTGCAAAATCACATGACTAAATAAACAATTAGATATTGGTTCTCAAGTGAACCAGTAAAATTAAGGCGCTTTCAAAAGTTTAACCAATGAAAATAAACGTAAAAAAACTAGGTAGGAAGACGGACAAGATGGCGGCGCCCATGAAATGATATTTTGACTGAAAACGTAATTTACATTTTAGATATAATATTTGGAACTGTTTCAGTAGTAATTGAGCCATGTCAGGTAAAAAAGTACTCCAACAAAGCACAGTATTGTTAGACTATTGCAAGTCATTGTATCTCTCTAATTTCAAAGAAATATGTTTCTTCTTTTATAGAGATGTCTCTTTCATGCTGAGAGATATCTTGGGAACACAGAAAGATATCTCCTGAACTTAGAGATATCTCTTCTACTTACAGAGATATCTGTTTAACAATTTTTGAGAGATATCTTACTATTCTCAAAGTTACAGAGACATCTCTTTAAGTTTAAGAGATATATCTCTATTTTAAACAGATTTTTCTTTTACAGAGATATCTTTTGAGCTAGGAGAGATATTTCTTTTACATCGAAAGATATCTCGTTAGTATTGGGAGGTATCTTTCAAAACATGAGATATCTCTACTAACAGAAAGCTATTTCTTAATTTGCAGAGATATCTCTGAATTTAAGAGATATCTCCTATATTTTAGGAGATATCTTTATGAAATCAGAGATTTCTTTTTTTGATTAAATAATCAACTAGCTTGCAATATAAAACCTTCTTTGCCTTTTCCATGCTTCTTATTTTGTACTGAATATCATACATTTGGTCAGTTGGTACTATTCTACATACTACGTGATAACTATATTGAACCATATCGGTTTAAGAGATATCCCACTTCATCAATGTATCATGTTTATTGTAAAACCATTCTGCAGGCCAGGCTTGTTAGAACGCAGCTATATCCAAAGTAACAGAAGCAGTTCAAAATAAAATCAGTATGTTTTGTGCAAAGACCCATAACTGTTAAAACAAGTTTTACGTGGCATTCCCTGTTTGATATTATTTTTGTTTTAAGGTCATGTGAAAAGTGTTCTACTGTGCATCTTCATAAAAATACTGGCACACTTCATCGATAAGGCAACAAATGTTTCAAAAGAACCATGGAGTTACATGTATTTCAAAAAGTAAACTTTCACCACTGCCAGTCTGTGAACAAAATTAAACATAATTTCCATTCAAGATTTTCATGATTTTGTTTCAGTGAAGTAAATCCTATCTTCCAGATTCAAGGGTCTAATAACAACTGACCACTAGCTACCGCAAGAGATTTTATCGGCTGTATATCATATACATCAGGCAATGAAACTTAATCACCTGCTGTGAGAGAACGGTCAAGATTTGGCATTGATTGAAGACACCTCAGTTTTCTGAGGTGTTTGAATCGCCTTTTATCAGGCCCTGAAATCGGCGCTGGATAGTAGACTGGCTCTAGAATAAAACTGATAGATATTTATTAGTACAAGCTATATTACAGGGCCTGCTGACCAGGCTAGATACGTTACTACGATTTTGTAATACATGTTACTTTTTGATTTAAATAAATTGGTGACCAACCATTTTCTACACTATGTTGTTCTATGTTTCATATGTTTAATGACAGAAAGTTATATAGGCTTTTAAATCAAGTATTTTGACTATCATAATATAAAATATATATACTGTAATATACGTTACTACGATTTTGTCATACATTTTGCAGTTTGATTTATGAAAATTAGCCATAGTTTACCTAAAAAATAATTGTTTTTTCAATGAACCAATGTTTGCCGGCGTTTTTTGACCAACATCTTATGGAAAACATTTTCTTGGGGATTAATATTCCATCCACTCTCCTCCACTCTTGGCAGATTTGGATAATTTTCATGAGCATGGAGCCACATGTAGACTGAGCCACACGTTGACTTGGTAGTTCACACATTTGATATGCATCTCTAATGAAGATTTACAAGGAGGCAACAAGCTCTATCTATGCCACTGTAAGAGTTAATAACTTGGCCTTTCAATTGGAACCTTTTCATGAACCTGGGTTGTCCATATATCGTACACAGCAGTACCTCAATGCCCCTCATGAGGTCAGAGGAATAGTAATGATATTGACCCGGAAGTTTAAGTGTATCTCTATAATGTTCGTGTTTCTCAACTAGTTTCAGAGTGGCTACCTTTCCTCGACCGTCGAATGCACTGGTTGTATCACATCCTGTTAGGCTATGAATTGCTGGTAAGATGAAACATATCTCTTCACCTTTTTTTCAAAAATTGTGTTCACATTCAGTAGCCGCCTTTTGTTACCTGTCCAAGTGTCAAATAAAACAGTGCATCCTATTTTAGGTATGTACCTAGCAAGCAAAATTACTACATCTGTACCCGGCGATCGCACTTTAATAGTACTGTGTGGCCTTGTGGATGCAATATCAAGGCTATGCAATATTATACGAGTATCGGCCTCCTCTTAAGATGAGAATGGTCCTTCTTGTGCTACTACATTGACTTCTGCATCACCGTCATTACCTGAGAGGCGGTGACACTCTTCACCAATCACATAATTGATACATCTCCTCTGCAGCCTACTGGCATACGTACCAGACGTCCACTGTTCAAATATTAGCTGTATCAGCTGTTTCTAGTTATCTTCATTTCCGAGGAAGCCTTTCCAGTCACGTGGTGTTTTAGTCTTTGGACCCGTGTTGTACCACGCCTTCTGCGCTCATATGATTTAATGGACTGTGGCAAATATGTATCTGTTACAAAGTCAACTCTGCTGTCTTAGGAAGTTGCTTAAAAAGCATATATGTATGCTACATCCTCAAATGTGCTGGGTACATTGGTCAAAATATGAATCATTGCATTTCCATCAATAACAAATACAACATCATTCGTGGGGCGTACAGTAGTAGGTTAAATTGAAGATTCTATATAGTGAAGAATTTTAGCTTTGTCTGTCTTCACTGGCATGCCATCTGAAGTTGCGAGATACCATGGGACTGGACCAAGGGGATATGATATGACAGTGTTAGTTCCAGATCAATGACATGCTAGAGTGCAAGGATGATGAGCTGACCAAATGTATTGCGTTCTGCTCTTATCTGCATCAGTTTATTATTGGATGAAGTCACTTTCTTTGAGACTTGTGTGGTAGAGAACGTTTTTGATATTGGTCCGTTTCAGTGGATCATGGAAGGATGCAGAGTGTTTGACAAGTCTTGTCCATTACTCTTTGACCAGTTTTCATGACACCAAGGAGTGAATCAGCGATATCAGTGGCAGCTGGAACCTGGACGACAAAAAGTAATGGTGATTCACGCTATTATCACCACTGAATGGATAAAAAAACATTCAACTGCGGCAATTACTCGGCCAACATCTTTCTCACTAACTTGAACTTTGGCTGGTTGAAGTTCAGTGTGACAAGACTCTTCCTCTGATACCATATCTGTAGACATGAGCGTTGCCTCTACGTAGTTTGCTCTCATGTGCCTTGTCATGCACCAGCGGTAGTAGGCTGCATAATTCCTACTGAATCCTATGATTCCTCCCTGTGTTTTGGCATCACGGTTAATTGTCTGCTCTATCGTTATATCAATTGCATTCCTGGATCTTGGGACAGCTAACCTTGATACACTGACTCCATTTCGAGATAACAACTGCTTTATTCCTGAATGAGTTTGTCTACATTCATAAGAGTCAGGAGATACACTTGAATATATCTAGCATAATTGTTGTGGTCCAGAGCAAAGAACAATGGCCATAATTCAAATAATTCTGCAACATGTAAATCAAGATCATTCTCTTTTGTTGCTCTGATCAGCATGAGAACCATTTTCACACTGTCTAAATACTGTAACCAGAGCCTGGCAGTTTATTCATATTGGCCGTCTCTGATTGCTGATTTAAAAGCCTGGTAAGACTAGTAGAAATCAAGGAAATCTTTTAAACTTTCCACCTCATTCACTGTATCACATGATAGATTCTCTGTGAGATGGCGTAACCGCCAGACATAACCTTGCGCTAGTGATTCACTATCGCAGACTCCTGACTCCTACACTACTTCAGCCGATCCAATACCCTTCATCAGTTTACCAACTGTACCAAAGACCGAGCAAAGTGTATGGAAAACTCCCATTCTTACTATAATGATGCTAAATTCTGGAGTCTGCCAAACTAGTGAATATGCTTTTTTGGCAACAGCAAGGTCAACTGTAGCCTGTTTTTGAGAGCCATCCTGACCAAGGTGGAACACTTTGAATATCAGATTGACTTCCTAACTCTCGACAGAAAAATCAGGTGAAGAATTGTAAATTAATTTGGTCAAAATCATATTCTGGTTTTAATGTATGAACCTGTATGAACCTCAAATTTTGGCTCGACTTTTGGCTTTGCATAACATTCCTTCATTTGGACTACAAGTGGTCTAACATATCTTTGTTTCGTTTTCATGATCAATGGAACCTCAGAGGCACTGCCTTTGTAATTAATGTTTCTTACTTCTTGTATGGCTATACCATGTTTGAGTGTGTTGTCCCAGCACCAGATGGCGTTTGTTTATTTAGATCAAAATTGTCCCAACAGAAGTGCAACACTGCATTGTTATCCACTGATATGTTCACTGGAAGGACTCTGAAGCAGTCACTGAATTACACATAGCAGTTTCCAGCTCTATCGTCACGCTTAGAATATGACTGCCCATGACCAAATCGATTAGGAATAGTGATTAGTTCAGCATTTAAATGTCTTACAGTCATTGGTAATAATATATTTTTGGACAGGACCCACTCCCAATTTGTCGCAGCAAAACATATGTCTTCAGCTATTGAAGATGCATGTCTGTCAGCTTTACATAAAGCTTTTTGTGACGATCTCAATCTGCCAGAGATAATATTTATAATTAATGTTTTCAAAATATCTGGTGGCTTACATTCATCAGATAGAAGCCATGAAGATGGTGGTGGCCAAGGCATAGTAGAAGAGTGCAACTTGGCATTCAAAATGTGTCGTCTAAGGATAAGGGCCGACTCTTGAAGGCGCTTTTCATCGGAGGCTGCAAATTCAAATGCTGCTTCTATAGCCTGACCTTCAATCTCTGCTGCATATACCAGTTCACTTTTGAAATTTGGCTGCCAGAATTTGATTCTACCATGAAAGTGTGTAGTAAGCTTGTTTTTCAACTTGTATGTTTTGTAGTTTTCATTACAAGCATACGGATAATTGTCTAGTAGGAAATTCAGATATCTTTCACGAAGCATTGTCATTCTTTCAATATTTTGACCTAACACTATATAATCATTTACATAGTATCTTGAATTTTAAACTTAATTATGTTGAAAAAATCAATCTATAAAATCAAAATGGCACTATTGGGCTTCCGTACAAAAGCTATGCATAGCTTATGTTTATTTATGTTGAATGTAGCATACCGGCAGAAAATGAACTTTGTATTTGTAATATGGGCTGAATCTACGCAGCTATTGTACATTATGATCACGTGATCGAATTCGCGCTCATTGGCAGAGTAGGTGTGTTATATTGTGGCCTTGCAAGTTGAAATAAGATAAGCATCAATCACCTGTTCTTTTGAGAAGGTTTCTAAAAGATTGTTTGCCACATTGTAAATCTAGATTGGTCTTAAAATTGGTAACATTTTCAAGCAATCATTAGGTATATTGCTTGATAAATTAATTACATTTAACTAGATGCCCACGTGCAACATGTCGAGCCCACCATATGTCAAAAGGGCTAACTCCTTACCAAGTAGAGATGGGTCAAAATACACCTAAATATTGGATGTAACATGCATGTTGTACCACAGAAAAGTGGTCTCGATTTTTCTCTACGGCCAGTAATAAAAAAGTTACAATATAAGCTATTTATAGTAACAACAAAGGGAAGTAATTCTAAAAACAAGGGAAGTCCATGGTGGTGAACATTTGTACCAAGTAACATCAAAATCCCTCCATGTATGAAGAAGAAATGTCCAGACAAAGATATTCTTGACTTTGAACTTTAACCTCTAAGTGTGACCTTGACCTTAGACCTAGGGACCTGGTTCTTGCGCATGACACTCCGTCTCATGATGGTGAACATTTGTGCCAAGTTAAATCAAAATCCCTCCATGCATGAAAAAGATATGCTCCGGACAAAGTCATTCTTGAATTTAACCTTTAAGTGTGACCTTGACCTTAGACCTAGGGACCTGGTTCTTGTGCATGACACTCCGTCTCATGATGGTGAACATTTGTGCCAAGTAACATCAAAATCCCTCCATGCATGAAAAAGATATGGTCTGGACAAAATCGGACGGACGGACTCACGCACGCACGGACGCATGCACATACACCGAACCGCCAAAAGTGACGACTAAGTCGAGGTCACCGCAAGCGGGCTCGACAAAAATGTCATACGGCTAGCTTTATAGCAACACCATAGGTCCCAATGACCATGTACATGTATATGTACATAAATTTATACATTTATGACATGTATGCAACGCTTGGACTCAAGCAGTAACACTTATAAAATTATGAAGAGCGCTTTCGTTTATTCTCGGATATGGTAAAAACTCGGGATAGTTTTAACCAATCGCTGTTACCCACGGTGGGGAATCACATGGTCAAAATAATCTCTAAACGAAAGTGAATATATGAAAAATGTTACAAAATAATGAAAGCTGTTCAGCTGTGATTATAAAAAGTAGATTATCTTATGACAACATTAACGTATTCTAGAACTATTATGGTCTCGGTAACAATCACCTTCTGAATGTGCTGAACACTTCAAAAATAAATTATTTCAGTGTACTGAAGTGTTTATTACAATCGGATGGAGACTATGATTGAGACCTATGTAGTTCTAGAAAACATTAATGTCGCCATAAGATAGGCTACATTTCATATTTAAAGCTAAACAACTTTCATTATTTTTTTAACATTTTCATACAATTACTTTTATTTAGAGATTATTTTGATCACGTGATTCCCCACCGTGTTACCTTTTGTTTTATTTTTACTAGAAACGTGTATGGACAGAGTATAGCTTTCTTTTTCTGCTTTAGAAGTTTTGCAATAAGCAGGATATGGAAATAATGAATACTAATTTTTCAACTTAAATTAATTTTAAACAGACCTAGCATATACACATGTTTAGAATTTTTAGTAAGCTCTAAAAAATACGATATCAGTTATTCTGAGTTAAAATTGTATATTTGACAGTTAACACGTGATTTTTTTAGTTTCTGGAACTGCTTGGGGTCATTTTAGCGTAGTGACATTGATCTCTGGAAACCCGACAGAAAAATAACAGGTTTTGGGTATTTGCTGTAACCTAGATATAACACTCGTACACACACTACTTAAAAGCAGACAGTCCCTTTCCTCTTTTGCTGCTTTAGCAACAATTGTTTACTTGTTACTTCATAAAGGTCGGGTAGTTCCCACTGACGTTGTATTTATCAATCGATACATGGCTACTGAGGTATATCCTTTGAACGGTAATAAACCGTATACGCGGGTTAAGACAGGTTTGGCCTTCCATAGAATCGACAGTTACCGTATGCAATACGTTTTGTCTGTTATGCCGACAGCTCCTGAATATTGAAAGCTCAGACGTCCGAGTTAAATGCTGACACATTAAGACAACCTTGAAAATGACCTTGGACACAATTTTACCAGCTTTGAAAATTTTCATTTTACCAACGTTCGCGTACAGGCCATTGTGGGATCGTGTCGCGTGCAAATAATTTTTCATAGACATAAAGCAGACATGTCGTACTCAAACCCAGGTATATTGACATTTTATGAGAACGCTTAAAATCGACCTCTCATAAGCAAAAAAGTCCATGCGCAGGTTAGGAGACAGGGTGGCCCCTGCGAGTGACCTCTGTAGGTAAGCCAATGGAAATTCTACTTTCATGTTACAGCTCAATCTGTTTGCTGACGCATACAGTACGCGCAGTAAACCGAAAGTAGCATAACGTGATGTACAGTGTTTACAAAAACACATGCCAGTCTGTCGGGTGTGTAACAAAATATGCCGGCTGTGCAAAGGATATGGTACATCCCTATTTTTAGCGGTTTATCTTCCACTAAAAGTTGTATCGGATTTTAGGTATTGTAAAGCGTTTCTGTATGCGCATTCAATCTAACATCTCTGCAAGCGAAGGGCCATGGGTTAGATTCCCGGTCTAGGTGTACATTGTTTTTAATTATTTTTTTCTATAAAATCTAGCTACGAATTGCGTTCATATAATCAAAATTGCGCCGACCATCTTTGTTTAAAGATCTTGTTTTTGTATTAACTTCGCCAAGAATTACTGACTTAATTGCATTAGATATGTAATAGTGGCCAAGTTCTGGTAGCAGCACACTTTGTGGCGGACACAAATTGATCACAATTGTCTAATGGTTGGGATATAGCCAATCTCTCAGACGGACAGAAGATGGTCAGATATTAGCGTATTCTAGGACACCAGGGTTTGAAGTATCAACTAAATAATTGAACAACAACCTTTGCTGAAATTATACTTAAGGACAAAAGTTCTGTCCGGTATAATTAAAGAAATACAAAAACTGAAAATGGATATTTTGTTCATAATTAGAAAAGCATAAGAATATCATCATTTTCGAGTCAATTAACACATTTTCAATGTTCGTGACGTCGAATAGAATGTTCATGGGCGTTCAACGCACGTGCAACATGTGTTGTATGCTCACTGTCCTCCAGCCGACATAAAACGCGCAAATTTTTCTATCTTGAAAGCTTCGTAATTACAACATATGTTGAGTATTTGTCTAAATTTTTACGTCTTTCAATGGGACTATCATTTGGTAACAAAAATCACTTGAAATTTTTGTGATTATAAGCTTCATGTACATAAAATTTAGATAAATATGAAATTCGTGGTTTATGCCGTCACGGTTGATTGAATGCTTTTGTATAGAATTCTTTACACTTTGTAATGTAGCAAGTAGTCTCAAAACATAAATTTGCAAATAAAAAATTAAAAGCAATGTACAATTAAAATTTAATTAAACAATTTTGAACCGGACAGAACTTTTGTTCTTAAGTATACATTTATTGAGTGTGAATATATATTTGAAAACTATCTTTATTTAAATTGAGCTGTAGATATTGAAATATTGAGATGGATCTGTTGAAATGAATTTTATATATAAATTAAACTTAGAGGAGATGTACTAAACAATTTAAATCAGTTTATAAAGAAGTTGACACTGAGTGTCGGAGGACTAAGTCCTATTTTATTTTCAAGACTAAGTCTTGCACGGAACTGACCTTAGTGGCCAGAACCAAACTGATATGAAAGTAGTAGTGTCAACGTTTATATAGACAGTTAAAGAAGAAGTCATGAAATTCATGAAATTCATGAAATTCATGAAATTCTCGTGCACAAATTAATGATTGGTTTGGAGATGGAATAACAAGTTTCAAGGTTGAATAATCCAATGAAAACATTTGTTAAATAACAAAAGTGTGTTTACCCAATAAGCAATGTTGTTTTATCTAACAATCCAGAATGGACCAAAAGCTATGAAAGTACCGTAATGTATCTTGAAAATGCCGGATAATTTATGATAAAATACGCGTCCTATTACATTTCTTCCTCATTAAAAAAAGAAAGGTGCCTCTATATAATTAACCTTGACTTACATACCTACTTTAGAAAAAAAGAAAAATATTAAAATTAAATTATAGATATACGATGTCTGATATTACCTGAATACAAAAATGCTCTCAGTTTGAAATTGCACAATACCAAAGTTCATACAGTTTTTAACAAAGAGTTGCATATCAATATCTTTTAATGAAGTAAACTTGTAAATAAATGTATCAGCTCGATATATAATAATATGATAACAGCACTTTATTATAACGTTTAATAATATGATATTATGCATCTTATAATGTACCACTGAGAAAGAAATGATAGTTGATAAACAGTTTATAGTTCAACACAGTAATTTAAGAAAACAATGTCACTATCACTATCATCCCAACAAGGAATCACTTTTATATCGTCCATACGTTTCTCTGACTTCCCTCCTGCTATTGTTCTATTTCCTTGTATTTCCTGATCGGCATTGTCAACGTGTTATGATAACATAACTTTCCTGGCACAATTGATAACATAACGTTCCTTGCACAAGTATGATAGTGTAACGTTGCTGGCCAGTTGCCTCCTTCCTTGCTCCTTCAGGATAGCATAGATGTACTTCAAACATTTGATTGCTGAAATAAAGACTTAAAATATATACTGTTGAACTATTCAAACACCATTTCTACATGTAGGCAGGGTCATATCCCTTACCTTTAGGTGTTTTTTAAAGATTGTTTTTAATAATAAGTACTTTATAACATTCAATTCGATTTAAATTTCAATGATTAATGCTTAAAGTGAATGTATGTATTATATTTACTAAGAAAACAGTGTATACAAAAGTTTTTTTTTTTTTTAACAAATTGTTCAAACTTCAATGAATCTAGATTAAATTAAAAACTAGATCTACGATTTCAGTGTATTGAAATTTCTATTCTACACATCCCAAAGAGGGATAAATCTTGCAAGTATTATCAGGTTTTTTTTAATTTACAATCCATAATCATTTCCTTTTGGAAATTCTCAATCTATAATCATTTACTATTAGTAACTCTGTACACCATAACTTATCATTTACTATATATCAACAAATAATAATATGAAACATTGTCAATCTCAGTATTCTTCAGTTACAAACCATTTCATTTTTTGTTTGATTTTATAAGCTCACTTTTTTCCTTTTCTTCAAGGATTCACGGAATGTTTCATTTATGACAAAATTAACTGATTTGCCTTCAATTGCCATAGATATGCCTTGAACTACATGGCTGGGTTTCAGAAATCAGAATTTTTGCGCAGAAAACTGCTAAATATTTATGAATTTTCACTTTGCTAGTTTTAGTTTTGAGCGTCCTTTTAGGAACTTTAATGCTTACATTGTATTCATCGAAGAAATCTATGCCTAAACTACCTATGGTTTCCTCAATGTCTACAACTATAAAGTCAAAAGAAATTGTAAGATGCTCTATTGCAAGGGAAAGATGACACATTCCTTTTATTTTCAATTTTACACCATTTGCTGTTGAAAGAGGTACATTAACGGGCCCTAAACTGGGCTTAATTTCAAGCTTGTTGTAACAAGTACTGGAAAGAATAGACAGGGCTTCCTGAATCAACGAGCATTCCACCTTTTACATGTCCAATAGAAGTTTTCACATAATAACAAGAAACTTTTTCATTATTTCCTATGTCTGAAACCAACTTATGATTTTCTTGGCCTAACTCTTGAGACAGAGAACAAGTTTCATTTTTATTTTCCAAAGGACATAATTCTGGTGTATTGTCATTTATTTGCAAGTTTTTATTCAAATTTCTACTTGAATTCAGCTTCTCAGGCGGAATCGAATTCTGTACGTCAGTTCTGACGTGCTACATTTTGACCTGCCTCGTTCTGAACATGTCCTAGATATTGACCTGAATCACAACGGGTATTCGATTGTTCTGTAGTAGGAGTAAAAGTAGCTACGTGATCAGAGTCCGGTGGAGTGATTACAACTCTTGGAACTTTAATTTGGCAAGACTCTGTGGTTCGAGTAAGTGGCAATTGATCATTAAAATTTTACTGATTGCATTTTATGCCTAACTTTGTTTTTTTCAAGATTTTCCGAAATTACTGGCCTATTTTCGGACATAGAGACTAGTTTTTCGGCCCCAATACCAGCCTGATCTAGTTTCCCCGAGTCTGACTACTTTGCTCTATTTCTCTTTTCTTAAGGAAACACCGACTCTCGACATGTCCTATCTTTTTACAATAATCACAAACAATGACATTTTTATCTTTGAAGTAACAGTGACTCTCAGTGTGCCCTAATTTATTACAGTAGGAACAGTAACGGTTTCTATGGGTACGATCTAAATTTCTGTTCGGAGAAGTACTTGGGGACCTATTTTGGCGACCCAGACTCCTTTGATTAGCAGATGGAGATAAGTCTGAACGTGACAAACGAGACGGACTGTTTTGGCGTTGTGGGAAACGCGAAGGGCTGTTTTGCCGTAATGGAAAACGTGATGCGCTGTTTTGCCGTAATGGGGCTTGCTTTTTAGACGAATCGGTACATTTATTTTCTAACATGTAAATTTTTTCAGCAAACTTTTGTTCCAGTTTTTGATCAAGTAAAGAAGACAGCATTTGTTGCAAATCTTCAAAACTACAGTCAGTCTTCATATTAGATGGTCTAAGGGACGATACTATGTTTTCATGTAAAGACGGAGTTACCCCCCTTACAACCTCTTCGTCGGCCGGCTTAGTCATTTTATTTAATGAACCTTGTAAAGCACAGTACTCAACGGCAGCACTTATAGCTTGATCTAATGTTTTTGGGTGCAAAAATTGCACGTGTTTTTGTAACTCAAAACTCCCTAACCCATGTATGTACTGGTCTATAACAGAAGATTCTAAGGCTGAATTTGGCATTAAAGGAAAAGCTTTCTGACCTAACCTTCGTATTGCGTAGCCATAATCTGAAACAGATTCCCCCTTATTTCTTTTCCTATTACGAAATTCACAACGGAACGCGCTCATTTGGACTGAATCTTTTTTTTTTTTTTTTTTTTTTTTTTTTTTGAGGTCCCAGTCGGGTAACCCCTTTTATTGTGTAAAGAGTATATGTTTCTTACAATATCATATCAACAACGCCAGAGAGGTGAAAACAGAACGTTCATAGACAATAAAGTTTCAAAGTTGCACACATATAAGCTATATATCTAGGTATATCTAGTACGTTCAAGGTGATAATAAGTAAAAGAAATTCCTTTTTATTAAATTACTCTTCAGACTATAATGTTAAACATATACAGTACATATCGTTCTTTATATCTTCCTACACTTATTGCTGGGTTGCATATAAATAAATATATATTGTTTGAATTTGACCTGTTCCGCCTTGCCCGCGAAACAAAAAAGCAAGGTGAAGGATGTAGGAAACAAAAGTCTCTGTGATTTAGTTGTATGTTTATATTCATGGCATTATGTCTAGAATTTCTTTCATATTTTTAGTAATATAGTGACTTGAAACTGTAGACTGAATCTTTGTGTTGATACACGCTTTATCTAAGTATAGTCATCTAACTGAACAGAACGTAATGATGATAACAGTCTTTGCGCTTCTCCCCTCAAATTGATAGATAACATGGTAGCTTTTTGACGATCATTCCAATTGTTCCAATTTGCGACTTGTTCAAAATGTATTATATAATCGGGCCATTCACTTGTTTTCCCGTCAAATTTATCAGGCTTTAATTCCTTTGATGCTATACTAGTGGTGTAAGCTTGAATTGCTAAAATGTACAGGTTGTGCGTTGTGTTGCGAATTAGTGGAATTTATTTGTGAAGTCTGAATTGCATTTGCTTGACCGCTAGTTGACATGTCTTGCTGCTGATAGCTAGCAGAAACTGACTGAGAATACTACAGCGGTGTGCTTGCAACAGTTACTTGTGAATTGCATGCCGGGAATGTAGGCTGTGTGTTCACTGAATATGTATAGGCTGGCGTAACATGTTGGTTGCTAGGCACATTTACAGTAGTATTGCAGTATGGATGCTGTTGAGTATTCTTAACCACAGCTGAATGTATGTGTTGTGAAGTAACATTTGCAGGTTGTGCATACTGTATGCTTTGTGACGTAACGTATGCAGGTGGTGCATAACGTATGTTTTGTGACGTAACATTTGCAGGTGGTGCATAATGTATGTTTTGCGTCGTAACATTTGCAGAACCAATGTGAGTGAAATCAGGTTGTTGCTGTGTGAAGTAACCTGCATTTGTGTTACCTTGACTACTTAAAGGGATTGTATGTGTCAAAGGTGTTTGATACGTATTTACTGTGATAGGTGTAGTATACCTGTTCAGACTTGGATACGTGATTACAGGTTTTGTGTTTGATACTGTAACACTAGACTGGTTCGAACATGAATGTATGTAACTACCTTCCTTATCATATGCAGGTAATGAACCGGTATAACTCGGTTGATGTCTAAATACTAAAGGTTTGGTATGTGTAGCCGGTACACCCATATTACGTGTAAAATGTTCACGTGGTTGTCTGTATATTTTATTTTCCGAGAGTAAACTATCTCCGTACTGACGTGGCACTAAATTACTCGGACTTTGCGGGACACGTGTTCGTCTGTGTGTTATATTGTTAAAGTTCAACCCATCCCCATGTTGAATCGGTAGTGTGAATGGGTGCTCTGTACCTAGACCATCTAACTGCCTATCACGTAACAGTATGGAACGCCATAGCTGCCTTCTATACACACTTCTTAAATGGTGGTGTCCTTTTGATATATGGTGATGTCGTTTTGATAGATGGTGCTGTGGTTTTGATAGATGGTGCTGTGGTTTTGATAGATGATGCTGTGGTTTTGATAGATGGTGATGTCGTTTGGATAGATGGTGCTGTCGTTTTTGTAGATGGTGATGTCGTTTAGATATATGGTGATGTCGTTTGGATATATGGTGATGTCGTTTTGATAGATGGTGATGTGGTTTTGATAAATGGTGATGTCGTTTTGATATATGGTGCTGTGGTTTTGATAGATGGTGTTGTGGTTTTGATATATGGTAATGTCGTTTTGATAGATGGTGCTGTGGTTTTGATATATGGTGATGTCGTTTGGATAAATGGTTATGTCGTTTGGATATGTGGTGCTGTGGTTTTGATAAATGGTGCTGTGGTTTTGATAAATGGTGCTGTGGTTTTGATTAATGGTGATGTCGTTTTGATAGATGGTGCTGTCGTTTGGATATATGGTGATGTCGTCTTGATAGATGGTGCTGTGGTTTTGATAAATGGTGCTGTGGTTTTGATAGATGGTGCTGTGGTTTTGATAAACGGTGATGTTGTTTTGATAAATGGTGGTGTCATTTTGGTATATGGTGCTGTCATTTTATATATGGTGATGTCGTTTTGATAGATGGTGCTGTGGTTTTAACAAATGGTGATGTCGTTTTGATACATGGTGCTGTGGTTTTAATAGATGGTGCTGTCAATTTGGTAAATGGTCCTGTCATTTTGATAGATGGTGCTGTGGTTTCGATATATGGTGCTGTCATTTTTATATATGGTGCTGTGGTTTTAACAAATGGTGATGTGAGTTTGATATATGGTGCTGTCATATTTATATATGGTTCAGTGCTTTTGATATATGGTGATGTCCTTTCTATATATGGTGATGCTATTTTGATATATGGTTCTGTCATTTTTTAGTACGATGATGTTGAACTATTTATAGATGGCCTAGTTGTTGACCGGATCAGGTTGATGATGGTAAAACTGTTCTGACACCGTGAAAATGGAGAGTTGGTATGCGACGCCTAAACACATTTCCATAGACTTACATTTTAAGGGTTTCTTCCGATGCGACTACCCAAAATCCCACCGACTGCTGAATTGAACTTTATTTTGTAGAATCATCCTAGTCCCACATAAAAATAACAAAATTTATACATGTGATCAAATACTTTATGCCAGTAATTTCGGGCTCAATGACATGCGGACTGAAACTTAGCGGATGCATACAAGAAAAATTACTTTGAAATAATCGCTGCATGATAGATCACAAACGAAATATGAAGACAAAAATCTTGATATAAATTATAATCAAAATATTTGGTATTTGAAAATACTGACATATTTGGTCGGTGACCACAAACACTGCCACAAAGATGGGGGTGGTGTCATTGAGCCCCAAATTACTGGCATAAAGTATTGGATCACATGTATAAATGTTGTTATTTTTATGTGGGACTAGGATGATTCTACAAAATAAAGTTCATTTCAGCAGTCGGTGAGATTTTGGGTAGTCGCACTGGAAGAAACCCTGATAATGTAAGTTTTTGGAAATGTATTTAGGCGTCTCATACCAACTGACGACAAAATTGCCTCCATTTTAACGGTGTCAGAACAGTTTTACCATCATCAACCTGATCCGGTCAACAACTAGGCCATCTATAAATAGTTCAACATTATCGTAATAAAAAATGACAGAACCATATATCAAAATAGCATCACCATATATAGAAAGGACATCACCATATATCAAAACCACTGCACCATATATAAATATGACAGCACCATATATCAAACTCACATCACCATTTGTTAAAACCACAGCACCATATATAAAAATGACAGCACCATATATCGAAACCACAGCACCATCTAACAAAATGACAGGACCATTTACCAAATTGACAGCACCATCTATCAAAACGACATCACGATTTATCAAAACCACAGCACCATCTATCAAAACGACATCACCATTTATCAAAACCACAGCACCATCTATCAAAACGACTTCACCATATATCCAAACGACAGCATCTATCAAAACGACATCATCATTTATCAAAACCACAGAACCATTTATCAAAACCACAGCACCATATATCCAAACGACATCACCATTTATCAAAACGACATCACCTTATATCAAAACCACAGCACCATCTATCAAAACGACATCACCATCTATCAAAACCACAGCATCATCTATCAAAACGACAGCACCATATATCCAAACGACATCACCATCTACAAAAACGACATCACCTTCTATCCAAACTACAGCACCATCTATCAAAACCACAGCACCATCTATCAAAACCACAGCACCATCTATCAAAACGACATCACCATTTACAAAAGGACATCACCATTTAAGAAGTGTATATAGAAGGCAGCTATGGCGTTCCATATGGCAGTGTGTATTGGTCAATATAGGTAGGTATCAATGTATCTCCGAGATTGAATGTCACCCTATGTCTCTCATTCGTATGATCTGGAGAATAGATATGAGAGCTTGCATCATCAGCATTAAGTAAATTCAAGTAGGAACCCATTAAACTTTCTTCATACCTCTGATCCTGGTAAACAAATCCCTGCGTGTTCCCCGGAAGTGGACTAACAGATGGACTGAGCCTACTTGTGTCAATTATATTTAAATTACCAGTGCGTGGTGTGTAGCCTACACTGTCCACTACCTGAAATGCATGATTGCCCCCCACGCCTAACGACAAATTGTGATAACTTTCTTCCATGTTTTAAATAAGTTCTACCTGAACCACTAAATATAACTTATACACAGTAGAAATTTACTATACACATCAGGTTTATATAAAATTACCTATTTTATCATAAACCCAGTTTTCAATATAAATCTCTACTCTGCAGCCTAATTTTCTTTATTTATGATTTAAAATTAATTTATCATCAGCTATAATTTTAAACCCTAATATCCTACTTTTTAACTTAATTATATTTTTATTTGTTTTCTTCTATTTGCCGTAGATTTATCTTACTATTTTATTTTAATTTCTAACTTATTTATGTGTCCCAAAATATGCTATTAATTGGTCACAGCACCAATGTAATAGTGGCCAAGTTCTGGTAGCAGCACACTTTGTGGAGGACACAATTTGATCACAATTGTCTAATGGTTGGGATATAGCCAATCTCTCAGACGGACAGAAGATGGTCAGATATACACGTTTTAGCGTATTCTACGACACCAGGGTTTGAAAGTATCAACTAAATAATTGAACAACAACCTTTGCTGAAATTACATTTATTGAGTGTGAATAAAATATATATTTGAAAACTATCTTTATTTAAATTGAGCTGTAGATATTGAAATATTGAGATGGATCTGTTGAAATGAATTTTATATATAAATTAAACTTAGAGGAGATGTACTAAACAATTTAAATCAGTTTATAAAGAAGTTGACACTGAGTGTCGTGAGGACTAAGTCCTATTTTATTTTCAAGACAAAGTCTTGCACGGAACTGACCTTAGTGGCCAGAACCACAGGTGAGTGTAGCGTACCAGGGACCCATACAGTGATTTTAGTTCAAAATAGCCTAGTTACTATATATCAATAAGAAGGTAAACAACACCGTTTACACATCGACCCACTTTCAGCCTTAATTACTTCATCTAGAATTATGCGTATTTATTAAAACCTATTGCATATATAGCATAAGTGTTTATTATTTCCGTAAACGTTTACTTCAAGGCCCAAAAGCAAACCGTTTTGAAATAGCGACTGATAATTTCCGATTTTTTTTACATTTTTCGTCAACCCGAATAAATCTCACACATTTCTAACACTGAATTCTTCCCTTTTAACAAGCTTTTAAACAATCTGGCCTTGTGTCATCCAAATATTACACAACCGACGCTCGTAGAAATTGATTTGATAAATATTTCCACAAGCTTTCCAGTTTTAATACGATCCGTTAATACAGTATTCATTTTATTTCGTTGATATATTTTGTAAACATATACATGCAGCCATACTGATAATGGGAAAAACTAGTTTCCATAATGCATCGATCGGCCAGGTCTTACCAAGTCTAGGTTACACATCACTAATACATGTCTATGGAATACTGAGCTCAAGTAGCAGTGTTGTGCCGTTCTTGTGTATGTCCACAGTGACGGTTGCACACTGGAAAATAGACGTACCCGAAATGTGTGAGATTTATTCGAGTTGGCGAAAAATGGTAAAAATTTCGGAAACTATCAGTCGCTGTTACAAAACGGTTTGTATTTGGATCTTGAAGTAAACGTTTACGGAAAATATAATTACGTAGGCTATATATGCAATAGGTTTTGATAAATATGCACTATTCTGTATGAAGTAATTGAAGCTGAAACTGGGTCTATGTGCGAACTGTGTTGTTTACCTTCTTATTGATATATAGTCATTAGGCTATTTTTATCTAACATTCACTGTTTGGGTCCCTGGTACGCTACACTCACCTGTGGCCAGAACCAAACTGATATGAAAGTAGTAGTGTCAACGTTTATATAGACAGTAAAAAAAGAAGTCATGAAATTCATGAAATTCTCGTGCACAAATTAATGATTGGTTTGGAGATGGAATAACAAGTTTCAAGGTTGAATTATCCAATGAAAACATTTGTTAAATAACAAAGTGTGTTTACCCAATAAGCAATGTTGTTTTATCCAACAATCCAGAATGGACCAAATGCCGGATAATTTATGATAAAATACGGGTCCTATTACACATACATATTGAATATATTCTATTGCGTGACAAATGTTTCTTATTTTGTAACTAAATACATGAAGTTACAAAATAACGTTAAGGTAGTGCCTGGAAAAAGCTAGAAGTTCATTCGCCAAAAATTATAAAAAAGTCCTTTCTTATTTTAGGTAAAAAATATATACGAGCCTATACATTTTTAGCTCACCTGACACAAATGGCGTCCGTTAACATTTTCCTTCAAACGACATCTCCTCTGAAACCACTACGCCAATGATGATGAAACTTGGCGGAGATGTTCCTTGCTTAAAGCTCTTTCACAGTTGTTCAAATAACTCCATTCCATGCAGAACTCTGGTTGCCATGGCAACGGAAAGGAAAAAACTTTACAAATCTTCTCAAGAACAGGAAGGCATTGAGCTTAGGCATTACCTAGTGGACCTCTACCAAGATTGTTCAATTTATGATCCCCGAGTGAAAATTGTGTCTGCACGGGCGGGGGGGGGGTCACTTGTTTTTACATAGGCTTATATTGAAAATTCTTCTTCTCTGAAACCACAAGGCCTAGAGCTTAAATATTAAGCATGTGGCATAACCTAATCGACCTCTACCAAGACTGTTCAAATTATGACCCCTGGGTCGAAATTTACCCCGTCCGGGGGTCACTTGTTTTTATATCGGCTTATGTAGGAAAAACTTAACAAATCTTCTCTGAAACACAAGGCAATGAGCTTCGATATTTAGCATTTGACCCCCGGCTCAAAATTGACAACGCCCAAGGGTCTTTTGGTTTTACATAGGCTTATATAGGAAAAACTTTAAAAAAAACTTTATTTCTGAAACCACAAGGCCTAGAGCTTAGATATTTGGCATGTATCATTGCCTAGTTAAAATCTTCCAATAATGATTAAATCATGTCCCCCAGGTCAAAATTGACCCTTTCTGCTATTATTGCGATATAGGGCCATCTTGGCCCTCTTGTTTTGTAAAGTTCTTTTCAACCTGTAAAGAATAAAGTAAAGAAATGATGGTTCCTATGATAAAAAAAAGATTGACAATAAATATGATAAAATATCTTCATCTATCCACAAGTTTTAAGAAGGCTTGTGGCGTGGGTAGCCATCCATACCAAACAAAGTTGTTGCAATTTGTACACCATTCCTTGCTTGAGGGAACCGTGTCAACGATTTCTGATATCTTTCTTCGAATTAAATTTATGCTCTTAAATGTGTTACATCTACTCTCTACCATTCAATAATAGTCATAAGAAAATAGCAAATAGCGTTTAAAGAATGTATGACCAGGAAACAATGTGTAAAATGCAATGCATTTGTTTTGGTATCGGGCGTTAGCCATAGCTGTAAGCTTTGTTAAACATTGAAGACAAGTAAGAATTTTTACTACATTTAGTGACCTATATATTTTTTGTAATCATAAGTACCATCACTTGTTTTTATTGAATTGTTTAAAGATTGAAAATACCTTTCCAAAAATGAATATGTCTATATACTTTCTAAACACAATAAAAAAGATAAAAAGACGCAACGATCCAATTATAAGGTGTCGCACCGGTCAACAAGTGCATCCGGGTCGAAGAAAATAGTCCTATGAAAATTTGATGTCATCATTTTAAAGATGTCCCCAGCTGAGCTGGATCACTGTCAACTGTTTTTATTGCTGCAGTGTAATTTTTTGGCATTTTTGATTGTTAAAACATTTATTTTTTTCTGTGTTTTTCAAGACTACTTTTATAATGGAAGGGTTGAAAGATTACTCCGCCCCAGCAAGCATGACAGTGCGTTTACTAAAAGTTGTACTGTGTCTACAGATCTTGAGTGATAGCAAAAAAGTTCATTGTTCACCATGTAACTTTTCTGGTTTAGATTGACTGTGATAATGATGAAGATGAGAAACATGGGCAGCTGATTGTTTGAATTTTGTTGTGAAAGTCACAGTCTATAGACATTCTACTCCAGAAATACTGGTTTCTAGTATTCTTTGATTTGTCTCTTAATTACTTGATAATTGGTTGAGTGAGGTCAGCACAGCAGTGGGTAAATGATATCAGCAAAAAAGCAGGAGATTTATTGCCCAGAAACTAATATGCCTGTACTCACTGCTGAACATTTGTTTCAAGTAACACATGCAAGAATTATGTTATAAAATTTCAAGTATTACCTAAGTTTTCATCAATAAGTTTGAGTGGCAAAGTCATTTTGTATGAAAATCTGGCAAAAAAGGGCCATATACTTGGGTGTATATTTTTAAGTTTTCTTAAATTGTTTATTTAAAGTCCCAGGATCACATTTACAAGTAGCTCTTATTTTGTCAAGATAAAAACAGGTCTGTGTATTAACAAATAAAAGAATCTAACATGTCAAAAATGTAAGTGGACACTACTGATTTCAAATATATTTATTTTAGGAGTTTTAACAGTGTTATATATCTTATAAGATACATAAATCATACATGAACATCCATTTTCGATGTACAGATATTTTTGTAAACCACCATTTGATATATAGCATTTATTAGAAAATGTGCAGTGTATCACGAAGTAGGTAAATCATGCCTACTTGTACTATATTTCAAATGAAAGAAAACAGATAAGAGTAATTTTGAAATTTAAAGCAGGTTTCTCTGTCAAAGGGGTAACTGGAAAAAGAAAGAATTTGAGGTCAAATAGTATCATCCCCCGTCATGGATGTAGGATACAACATTATGTTTGTCATATTTCAATGCTTTCAACATACCTACAAATAAATTCATTTCTCATTACATAAACACATTGTAATTATGACGGTATCAATGGCAACTAGGTTCTGAGACAAAAACATAAGTGTCTTTCCCATACAACCACTGCATATAATCGAGAATTGGAGAAATAAAATCTTAAGGCAACATTTGCGTATGTGCGGGACACAAGATATGTGAAGGACAGACAAACACAAACACAAGTGTACAATGTCATGTAATAGAAAGAGCATCGAAACTTGAGGGTATACAATTTATACGAGGGGGCGTAGCCCCCGAGTATCAATCGTTTACCCGAAAGTTTTGATGTTCTTTCTGTTTTGTACCATGGCAATTGACAGTAGTTTAGTAGGCGTTCCCTTTTCCATATACAGGTGCATCAAGTCCCTTTTTTCAAATGTGCGTGTAAACCCCAGATAAAATAAACCTCTGCTAGAGCAGAAGAGCTATTAATATGCTAATTGATACATTTCGCTATCTGCTGACCCAGACACACTGCATTTAAAGTTTTGCACTCGATCAGTACATTTGATATTTTTGTCGTGTAATATTGCGCAATGGACGAAGGGCTCGATGAAATTTTGTGCCAGGTGCCAGAAAACGCTGAAAAAAGTTTTTATGAGTTACTCAATGATAGTAGTGACAATTTATTTTTATCTCAAGTACCTCTTGATTGGTCCAGTCTTAAGCAGGAGGATAATGTGGCAGAAATTTCCTTTGATATTTGATTAGATTTTTTGTTTGAGAATGAACAAAGTGCAGTATCTGACGAGAGCACGTTGCTAAATTCGCAACATTTGGAAACTGTTAAATGCGTAAATGATTATCGCTTCGGCAAACCAGTTACAGACACTGAAATCGAGGAGCTTAAATCTTCGAAACGAAACAAGAACACAGCCAAAAACACTCGGTGGGCATATAAAATTTTTGAGACATGGCGACAACACAGAAATTCGGATAACATTCCAGAGCTTCATTTGATGGACAAATCAGTGTTATCGTATTGGTTAATACATTTTGTAATGGAAATTAAAAAACAAAAAGGAGAGGATTATCCCCCAAAACATTGTACCTTGTTATGTGTGGACTTTTAAGACATTTACGTGAGCATGGTGTACATGACATGAACTTCCTTGACAAAAGTAATCCTGCATTTGCAGAATTCTATTCTGTACTGGATAGTAAAATGAAAAATCTTCTAGATCAAGGACTTGGCACTGACACAAAACAAGCCGATCCAATTTCTACTGATGTCGAAAATAAATTGTGGGAATCCAGTGTTTTTGGCATGAAGGATGCTAAAACTTTGCAATTGACTGTGTTCTTTTATGCATGCAAGTTGTTTGGTTTAAGAGGTCGTGATGAACTTTGTGGTCTTCGATGTGACCAGTTTGAAATTGGCGAAGATGCTGAAGGACGATACATTCGATTTATTGGCCGTGGATCTAAAACCTAAAAGATATAAAACATTACTGTACACCAGGTAAGCACATTTTGATAAAGCTTCTACTCAATTTTACGCCTTTACCATCCCGCTGAAATCTAGTACTGTTTGTCAGCCTCTTTCTTGCATTACCGACGATCAAAAGTCGTCCATTTATACGCACATTTAAAGGAGTAAGTTTAAATCCAGTATGTCTGCACACCAAAGGGAACTAAGAATACAACCGGATACGCATTCTTTGTCATGTGTTAGCTCCCTTTGATCTCGGAAGCGACCCTTCCATGAATTTAGCAATTTCAAACCATTTAGATTCATTGACCACGAACTTAATAACTTTAAGCATGCTATGAGCAAATTTTAACCTGATATCCCTAAAATTTACAATGAATTGTTCCAAAAACAACTTTGGACCAGTCCATTATTTGAAATAAGTAGGGAGAAGGTTAAACTGTCATTATAATTTCGTTTTGTTCTCTCTTCACAGGACCACGCTGCATGGCCACACACTTTGAAACATATATAAATGACGTAGGTAACGACGGAGACTTTTACAAGAGGCCTCTTCCTGCTATCCCTGGAAAATCGATCCGGTATGGACTTCAGCCAGTCGGTGTTAACACTCTCAATAATTTCATGAAAGAAATAAGTGAAAGGGGATCTTTGAGGGGTGTACATTCCAACCACAGTGGGAAACGAACGTGTGCGACCAGCATGTACGAAGCTGGCATAGATGGACAGGACGGGTCATAGATCTGTTACTGCTGTTAGGAAGTATAAACGTTCGAACGATAAAATACGTAAAAAAATGTCTAATGTACTGGATCCAAATTCTGACGTTAGTGTATCCACGTCGGAAAAGAACGAACAATGTGACAATGACAGAAACGAATATTAAAAGACAAAACGTTCGAAATGCACTGTTTGAAATTACCACAAAATCTGGAGTAGTTAATTTCAGTGGATGTACTTTCAATTTTTAACATGCTTTGATGTGTTTAAATAACATGTGTTGAAATAAAAGTAGATTCTTGATTTTCAGCCTTTTCAGTCTGTCTGTAAAACAGTGCAATAACTAAAGTGCAGGTATCTGATACCCGCACTGTTAGTTACCGCATTCTATTCTATTTAAAACTAAACCACGCCCCATTAGTTAACCCCGCTTCAAATTGTATGACATGGTGGTATACGAATTAACCACTGTTGGTTTTCTACTGAAAAGTCCCTTAGCCATGACACAAGTGCTGCTAAAGCACCATGGGAAAATAATCCCCAAAATTTTCTGACCACAAGTGATTAATAGCTACATCTTCTGATCATGCTGGGCAGTAATGACCACTTGATTATCACCCTGGAGATATCAATTACATGCCAGATTAACAATTCTTTGGAGAAACCTCGATTCCTCAGAGAAAGTCCTAGCACTGCACAGGAAATGTGCAAAAGGCATGTACTTACTATAGAATAAAGAAGGGAAAAAATGACCGATGCGACACCTATATAAGCAGCGTTATTAATGTTGTGGACATGCAAGAATTTTCTATGAACCAACGGGAAACACCCTTACAAACCAACTGCCAAATTTGGTAGTGTGGTGATACTACATGTACCCGATCCGTAATGACGGTTGGACGTCTTTCTTTTGCTGAAAACACATATGCATCAATGTTATGTATACTTAAGTACAAAAGTTCTGTCCAGTTCAAAATTGTCTTATTAAATTTTAAGTGTACGTTTCTTTTAATCTTTTGTTTGCAAATTTATATTTTGAGACTACTTGCTACATCACAAGGTGTTAACAATTCTATACAAAGACATTCAATCAACCGTGACGGCATAAACCATAAATTTCACATTTATCTAAATTTTATGTACATAAAGCTTATAGTCACAAACATTTCAAGTGATTTTTGTTACCAAAGGATAGTCCTATCGAAAGACGTAAAAAAATTATACAAGTACTCAACGTATGTTGTTATTACGAAGCCTTCAAGACAGCAAAATTTGCGCGTTTTATGTCCACTGGAGGTCCGTGAGCCTACAACACATGTTGCACGTGCGTTAAACGCCCACGAACATTCCATTCGACGTCACGAACATTGCAAATGTGTTTATTGATTCGAAAATGATGATGTTCTTATGCTTTTCCTATTATGAATAAAATATCCAATTTCAGTGTTTGTGTTACTTTAATATATACTTTTGTCCTTAAGTATAATTATATAATAAATTATATCAGTGAAATAAAATTGATATTTCACTGTTTCAAATCAGTGAAATTATCAAAATCTTCAACCCGGATTGACGTCAAAAAGTATACCGAGCGTAACAAATGCCGTAAAACAAACAACGATGACGTCGTTAAAATGATGTCATGTGTGATATGCTTTCTGATGACGTTTTCCACATGTAAGTAAAAAAACTCAACAAAAGTAGAGTTTTAAACGTAGTATCGGTGTGATACCACGTTAGTTTCACCCATGAACACCAAAGCTGTTTGTAAAACACGTATGCCCCCTTGATGCATAAGTCGAACTATGCAAGGAACAGTTTTTAAAGTAAAAGTAACTGTGAAATTCGCATATGACCTAATAACCTGAAAATTAATAGGGCTCATCCACTGGTAATGACAAATCAAGTTTGGAAAAAAATATTGAATGCAATTTTTCCATACGACCTTAAAAAATTTAAACACGCCTCCATAAAAATCATGAGGCCTGAAAAAAAATTGTTTGCCTAAATAAGAAAAAAAAGTTAAGTGCCTTAAAATTTTTCATAAAATTTGGCTTAAAAAAATTAATTCGGCCTGAAAAAAATGGCATGAAAAACAAAGTTTTGGCCTTAAAAAAAAAATTCCCTAAAAAAATACATGTGGCCTTAAAAAAGTCCCAGTGACCTTGACCTTTGACCTCTACATCAAAAGGGTCCTCTACTGGTCATGACCAAGTTAAGATCCTAGGCCCAAGCATTCTCGAGCATATATGGCCCAAAACATGCACCTCTGCACATATGTGTCCATTAGTAACCATTCAATGTCTTTGGTTACCAAAGGTTAGGTTCAAGAGCAATAATTTTCACATTGTATCAACATACTTTCCACACTCTTTCACAACATCTTATGGACACGTATTGAAATTAATATCCAAGCCTCGTGATCACTTTAAATTTTGCTGATTGAACAAAACCTAATAGAATAACGACGGAACTGTGTATTATTTATTGTAAAACAATGCCGCATTGTAATTCAGTTCAAATAAACTTCAACTACTACTCAAACGACTAAATAGCAGTAAGATGCTTCTACACTAAAATGAAAAGGAACTCAGTTTCACTATGCAAAGAGAAAACCTAATACTAGTATGCAAGTCCCGGGTTTGAATCCTAGCCGGAGCGCGAAGTGTAAATGCTACAGTTGTGAGGTGCAATGTTTGACGCTATGTCATTTAAGTATTCTTTTTTTACTTTCCGCTTAGTACGGCCTTTGAAAACCATCATTTTCAAGGTATAAAATTTAATTTGAATAAGGCATTAAGTTCCTATACATACAGAAAACGGTTTTCTCCCCGGTTTATAGTTGTTAATGTCTTATTCCGCGTGTAGGAATCGAACCCGCGTCCAAAAAGGGAATACTACAAAATCATAAATACACATGTGGTGTTTTGTGATTTCTAATCGGTTAACCCTGTAATTAAAGATGTTTGCACGGAATTATGTTTAAAGTGTTTCCTGAATGCATTTAAAATGCTTACATTTCATGCTCAAAAATGTCCTAACCACGGGGTTCGATTATCACTTTAATGCATTTGGAGTCTCAGTTTATTTTGCGTCAAAAGTCAAAGGATAGACATTGCATAACATGAATTACGAGGATTATAAATCACATAATAAGGTTCCAAAGATAAGTGGACATATACACAGTATTTAGGTTATTACTTTTTAAGAAGTTTATTTTTTTACCTTCACAAACTGTTTTAGCAGATGCAGTCAACGCTGAGAGATCGTTGTTTGATAATTAACCCTTAAGTGATTCTGCATACATTTGCGACCAGTGCAGATCATGACCAATCTGCACTGCACGATATTCAGTCAGTAAATTTTAACCTATCGCCCTCTGACACAATAAATGTTATCATCCAAATTGAAAGCTGGACAAGCCAATTTTAGAAATCTAGCAACGTACATTTGTAAGTGTTGATGAGCAATAGGTTTCATTATTAACCGTCTCCCTTGGTCTAGTGGTTCAGGCATCCGCCTTGGGAACGGGGGTCGAAGGTTCGAATCCCAGCAGGGGTCCGTTCTAATATGGCCGGTTGGTAAGCCGCCAGCTAGTTAAATAATGGTTACCGTTGGTACCGTATTGTGAAATCTGTGTCAAGCACCTACGAAAGTTCCAATGTAAAATGAAATAGATATCTGGCAGTACTGTAACTAGCGAATTCCGTAAACTTACGGAATGTTGAAAAACAGGAACTAATGGAATGTTATATAATACTTCAAGTTATTGTTGATACTTTTACTGGTCGTTTATATCTTACGGATTTACGGATTTTTGTCCACTTACGGATCTGACGGACGTGTCCTTCTACTAGGGTATGTTACTCAAAGATAACCATGTTCTCACACAGTAGGAAAGCCGCCAAATGACCGGGAAACGCTACTTATATAGCTTTCTGTGTATTTATTCCGTATGTTATGCGGTTACTTTCGAATGCTCACTCGTCCAATGGTACCGTCTTACGGTATTTCTCAACCAATGAGAATAGTCCGTGAGTCTGACAACTCTGTTATTCTGGTACTGTAGAAAATGTAAATCCGTACGCTTCCAAAACGTGCTCGAGTATGAAGTCAAGCTTGATAATTCACAATAAATAATAGTACCTCCATAAACAGCAAGTTCCAAAGTATTATTACGTACTGTTGGTGAATTGATAAGAATCAGGGTAGTTTTTATGCTTTCTGCTGCTCACGGCAATAAGTTCCGTTAGCCGTCTGGCATTTATTGTAAACAATAGATAAAAGTGTTACTTCATATGACTTTTACTGGAAGATTTGACATGGATTCATTTGTTTTGGACAAGATTTCCATGCAGAATAACTATCAATGATGAATAATGTAAACTTGATACATTAAATCCATTTGTCACCAGTTTTCGCGACTCCATAAAATATCAGACATGGACTTCAAAGTTTCGTGATAGAATATTAAGAAGTATAGACCACCAGGACGTCTAATAATAGTAAAATGGTATGTTTTTATGTTTGTGTTGATAACGTCCATCAGTCTAAGCCACTGAAACGCTGTATTATTAAAGTTAGAATGGAGATAGTCTCTGTTAGTCTACATTCGATTACACTTCCCCCTCCTTTGTCATAAATAATCCTCCTGGATTATAGTAAGTGTTTTGTTTCTGCTTGAAATGTCATTAAATCAAATTTAGAACTTGTGCATTACAATAACACATGAAATAACAATATTAAACATATATTGAGTTTAATTACTCATATATAACTATATAATGACAAACTATTTAAAGCAATTATAACATGTAGGTATTATAAACCTTGGAACTTTGAAACGTCATAAAATTAACACATTTGTCACTGAAAGTATTTCCTTTCATGAATAAATTGCTCATTAATTGAGTCTCTTCACTTCGCTAATACTTAAATATAAAGTCTCTATGTTAGTTAAACAAGAGTGAAATAATATAGTGTGACTGTTCTGTTGTTTCTCAACTGTCCACATATCCTCATACATGTATACATATAGATACATTTGTATTATATCACACATTAAACTAAGTGTACTTGTATTTATGCAGTATGTCATTAACACTGCTTATATGAAATATTCAAAACATTGTATACTTAAATGCTTAAACTTTAACAAACTGGGAACACTTTATGAACAAGAATTAAACATCTGTTATCTTTGCTGATAATTAATATAAATTATTTGCATTTCACATCTGCAAGTTCCATTTCTATATAAGATTTCTTCATCCATAGAAACTTATATGGTACACTCTGCATAGATAACTTTTAACACCATTATCTACAAATTTTGAGAAAGAGCACTTCACCGTTGTGCAATCATTCAGCACATTTCCTTTAAATTTTCACACAGGTTCCAAGAACCACAAACTTCACCATTGCATTATTTATGTATATTATATGCATTCACACATTTCAGCACAATAAAAGCAAATTTGAATATTTCACTTGATTAAATGCTCTGTTTTTAATATTTTGCTATCTTATTTAAGACACATACAGATTCCTTTTCTGTATATAATTAGAACTTATATATAGAACTAGATTTGAATTTGATTACCACATATTTAAAGAAGACACATGCACAAGAGAACTACTTAAACACATAACACTTGTATTTCTCATTTCAACTTCTTTAAACCGATAAAATGAATTTTACACATAAATCTTGGCTTTAAGAATGAACACTTCTGTGATATTTATACTAGCTTGTGATATTTTTACTTCATTTATTTTTTTCAAACTTGTTGATCAGGAATTTATGAGACGTAGGGGTGCCTAGATGCTTCTTAATTTCAGGAGAAAGTCATCTGTGTAATTACGATGTTGTTCTAGGCTGATGATATGATGTTGTTCTGCCTTAGTAGGTGATTTGCCAGTAGCCACTTCTCGGAGCATTTGGTATGTGTAAAATCGTGCTCTTGATACAGCGATTTCTGTTTCTTCTTTCCTTGGTTTGGCTGTGCCAGGG
Organism: Saxidomus purpurata; assembly: GCA_022818135.1. Classification (NCBI taxonomy): domain Eukaryota; kingdom Metazoa; phylum Mollusca; class Bivalvia; order Venerida; family Veneridae; genus Saxidomus; species Saxidomus purpurata. Next base: position 12,511,048 of record JAFMSR010000009.1, on the reverse strand, counting down.
AGAGCAAGGAAGTTATATTTGTCTAAAATGAATATTCTTGATAGTTCGGAACACACTTCTTTTTCCGTAGCTTCTTCTAATGACAATGCAAGGTACTCCCAGGCTAGTAGTTTTCGGTCTGGTGTCATTGTTTCCCAATTTATTGGTGGCCATGAGAAGTTGTGCCCATTTATTGTAATCTTGTATATTCCTGGAACATCCCACTCCCTGCGGCCAGGAGGACAAAGTGGCATTACCCCTGTAGTAAGGAGATCTTTCGCTCTCTCAGTGAAACTATTCGATGTTGATGTACAATCATTGTTGTTAATGTCCATGGTAATTGTTGTGTTTTTTTCTCTGTTTCTTCTTTATTATTTGTTGTATCTTTGGTTGATTTAACTATTACCCTTCGGAAATTTCCTTCACTATTTACTACTTCAATTTTTCTATCTCTTTTATTTTCTTTACAACAGTTACTGTCCTCACTCACGTCTCTCTTCCTTTTTTTGGTTTCTCCCAAGATCTGACAAACCAAAGATAGCTCTCCTGTCAAATCTTTCTCTTCGCTCTCATTTATTTCGTCAAAAAGTGGCGTGTTGGATCCACTGTCCTCATTTATTACTTTATTTGTTTTGTTCTCTGTTATTTCCTTTTCTTGTATTTCCGGATCATATTTCAGTTCTGTCGTATACATAGGCATCGAATGTTCATACTTATTTTGACTGACAGTTGGATCTGTATTACATGTACCCGTGTTATGTCCATTGTTGCATTTAACTGATATGTTTGTTTCTAATATTTCCTGTTTATTTTTGTCAATAATTGCTGCTGTTGTTTCAATTTCTGCTTAGTTACAGTAACTTATCATTAAATTTGCATCACCCTTTTCATTAGGTTTAACTACTTTCTCTTTTTCTATTCTTGCCTTTGAATTTTCTGTAGTACATGTACTCTTTGTTTTGCCAGTTTGTTCTTGTGTATTTGTTTCAACATTTGTTTCAAGTTCTGCGTTGTTACTTATCTTTACCTTTGCATCAACCTTTTCATTAAGTTTAGCTAATTTCTTCTTTTCTTTTCTTGCCTTTGAATTTTCTGTTGTACATGCATTCTGTGTTTTATTTATTTCTTCCTGTGTGTTTGTTTCAACTGTTGTTTCAATTTCCCCTTTGTTACTTATCTTTACCTTTGCATCAACATTTTCATTAAGTTTAGCTAATTTCTCCTTTTCTTTTCTTGCCTTTGAATTTTCTGTGGTACATGTACTTTGTGTTTTATTTATTTCTTCCTGTGTGTTTGTTTCATCTGATTTCTTCATATCCAGTTTGGTGGCAATGAATACTTCCTGGTCATTTGAAGTAACTGCTTTCGTAGCATTTCTCCAGCCGTGTCTCCAGTTGTCCCGTTTCACAGCAGCTCCTGGCTGTTGTTCTAACCATTTCATTACCAGACGTCTGGCTTCGATCGCATTTGGAGTTGACCAGCTTTCAATTTTGGTTATCTTGCTGTAATCTTGTGGATATACGGAAAAGTAAAAACAATTCATTGTTGAAAAAAATGACTTATGTAGACTATTCGTTTCCACCAGATGCTTTTGCTTACAGTGAAAATATAGATCTGACGGCCTTGTAAATGTTTTTTCTCCGTTACACCACACGTATACTACCGTCATACGTCTGTGATCTCTAGAAGTTAAGTGGATGTTTAATTCTGTCTTACTTGCAAATTCTTTACCGCAAATCCAACATAAAGCCATTGTCTAAAATGAAGAAAAAACAATCATAAGATTCAAATACAATTTATAGATGTGTATGGCTGTAATTAAATGGATACTTGTCGACAACGTTTCAGCGTGTTCATTTCATTTAACAGTTACTTCATTCTATCATTGATTTACACAGGTTGTTCCTTGTTGTTATTGTATTCTTATACTTGTTATCACTATTTTACACTAAACACTGGTTGTTGTCTCTTTTGTTATTATCGTTATTATTTATGGATTATAATAGTTATTGCTATTATGAAATGTATTGTTATTTATTCTATTTAAGTTGTTTTATAGCTTTCTGTTGAATGAAACAACTATAGTTATTCAGTGTTATTAATTCTATTAACAAGTGATAGTTAATTTTTGACATTGTTATTATGTTATTGTTATTTGTGATACTATAATTCCTGTGCATATACATAATTGAACTTGAAGTTAGTTTTACATTGGCTGTTGTTATTACTGTTGTTTAATGTTATTAAGATCTGTTTTCTTATTTCGCTGTCTAAACTCTGGACATTTGTCGTTTAATCCAAGTTGGGATATTTGTTCCCGAGTACGGCCACAATCTGTCAATATGATAAGCTCTAGCTTTCTGCTTATTTGATCGTTTCACAACACAAATCAAATCGTCCATAGTATGGGTTACAATATATGGACCCTTCCATTTATTTATTAGTTTTGTGCATACACCTTTTCTTCTAGTTGGGTCATGCAGCCAAACAAGTTGACCTTAATGATACCGACGTTGTTTTGCATTTGTATCGTAGTGTTTCTTTTGATAGTTTGCAACTTTGTGAATGTTCTCTCTTGCCAATTTATGTATTTCAGTCATCATGTTTTCCAATTCATCAATGTATTTGTCGTCATTTCGCCGATTGTTTTCAACAGTGACAGGATGTCCAACAACTGCATTTAAAGGTAACATGATTTCACGCCCATACAACATTTTATTGGGAGAGACTTTAGTTGAGCTATGACATGAACTGCGATATGCCATCATGGCAAGTTGGAGATATTGGTCCCATTTTGACTGATCATGTGAACAATAGGCAGTTAACATAGAAATTATACTTCTATTCAGGCGTTCAACTAGGCCATTGGCTTGCGGCCTTAGACTGGTTGTGCGAGTTTTCTCAATACCAAGGTATTTACAAAGTTCTGCAAATAACTGTGACTCAAAGTTACTACCTTGGTCTGTATGAACTTGTAATGGCACACCAAATCTAACAATGAAGTTATTAACAAATGCCTGAGCTACAGTTTTTGCTTCTTGATCTGGAATTGGTACACTGTCAACCCATTTTGTAAACCAGTCTGATATAACGAGTATGTATTTGTTACCAGCAGTGGTCTGCGGAAGGGGACCTAAAATATCCATTGCCACTCGCTCCATCGGCGCACCGACAATATATTGACCAAGGGGGGCTTTGTTTTTCTCCTTTGAAAGTTTATGTGCAGTACAGATATCACATAGCTTGCAGTACTGTCTAACAGTGTCTGAAATACCAGGCCAATAAAAACCTTCTCTGACTTTGTCTAGTGTCTTTTCAAAACCTAAATGGGCAGCGGTTGGGACATCATGACTAAAATGAATTACTTCCCTTCGTCTTACTTTGGGAACCACCAATTGCCATAGAATTGAACTATTTGCCTCTGCAAATTTACGATAAAGCATGCCAGCTTTAACTTCCAGACGATCCCATTGGCGCCATAATGTCTTTAAATTTGAAGAACCACTTGAAACCTCAGACCAGAGTGGTCTTGGACTACCAGACAGTTTAGCAGATAACACTTTACTTATATCAGGATCGGCTAATTGTTGACCTTGTACATCAGTTGGGTCCCACCCATCTAACTGCAGTTGATGTGGTTTTAAATCAATTTGAGCTTCTTCAGCTAAGTTGATTCTTGTAGTCACACGAGAAACTTTACCAAGTTCGTCACATATATTGTCATCTGTATCAACCATATTTTTCTCATTTTCGTCACTGATTTCTTGCTGTCTCGCGCATGATTTACAGAGTATTCGCGAAAGGGCATCAGCATTGCTATGGCTTTTGCCAGGCCTATGTACTACATTTAGATTATATGTTCCAAGTTCTTGGAGCCAGCGCGCAGTTTGACCAGTCGGCGTCTTAAGATTTCTCATCCAGCTTACAGCAGAGTTGTCGGTTCTCAATAAAACCTCTTGACCATAAAGATAATGGTGGAAATGCTTTAATGCATTAACTACAGCGAGGAGTTCTTTTCTGGTTATGCAATATTGTTGCTCATGCTTATTCATATATTTACTCATATAGGCTATGACATGCTCTCTGCCATTTTGTTCTTGCGACAAGATAGCTCCAGTAGATACATTACTCGAATCGGTGTCCAAAATGAACTGACAATCAGATTGCGGAAAGGAAAGGACAGGAGCAGTGGTTAATTCTTCTTTCAGTAAGTTGAAAGCTTTTTGACAATTTTCAGTCCACACAAATTTTGACTTTTTCTCACAAATTTTATGCAGCGGCCTAGCTATTTCAGCGAAACCTTTGCCAAATTTTCGGTAGTAGGAAGCTAAACCTAAAAAGCTCCTAACCTGTTTAGCATTTAACGGTGTAGGCCAGTTTTTGACAGCTGATATTTTACTGCTGCACTTTGTTTCTTTCAGATTTGAATTGAAGGATTTGTGAGATTGGTCGTAAGCTTGATTGCCGAGAACCAAGAAAACGACTGCCTCCTTTGTTTTTAATCGCCATCTTCGATTGTTTTAATTATACAATCAAACGAAAACCTGTCCCTATTGTACCACGTGACCGGCCTAAACTTTGATGACTGTTCGATTTCTTTTTTCACTCTATCAATCTCATATAGTGGTGCTATATTACAGTGATGTATAAATACTGTAACTGTTTGCGGAAGTTTTTGTAGCACGGTTACTATTCCGCGTAGTACTGAAGCTGACATTATTACATCCCGCAGTTGAACAATTTTAATATTTACCATCTCTGACGTTAAAAGTTCTCTGTTACCGAGATTCATCTCCATCAACCCAATGTTTTCCACGTGCACATACAAAGGTAATGTTTGGTGTATTGTGTCAACGGTAGCATGACATTTTAGACACCCGAAATGAAATTCATTTACTTTACTGTGTGCTGGAACACAATTTATAAAGCGCAACACGAGATCTGGGTTACTTAAAGACAAAAGAGTACATCTCTCTAGCGACGACATATTAATGTTCAATTCTGACACAGGTATATAGTACAGACATAAATCCCTTAGCTGTGAATGTTGAGACAAATCCAGTCTGCATCCAGTACAGGATTCGGAAGGCATATGGTCGGTACAGTCTAAGCCCTCCAGGTTAATCCCGCGCATGCTATGTCTTTGTGATATATAATCATACAACAATGTCAACCGTTCGTGGCTTAATTCAAACCATCCGAAATATATGGCTTCTAATTTCTGTAAACATGTCACTTTCTCATATAGTGAAACAGACCAAGAACTAGGGATTTCTGTACACAATAAAGATAAACTTCTAACTGACCAGTTCAAAAGAGGTAAAATATCGCGGTCATTATATTCGCCTCCGTATTGTATTTTCTCGATACTTCCCAGGTTACTGAGCGCGAAATACTCTGTAATTTCCTGTGGACTTCTAGAGGGTGTGTTACGCATTTCAATAAAAAGTGATCTGATATTCTGTTTGTTTCTCGTTGTCAGTTGTTTGAGATTTTCGAGGTATTGTTCTTGTTTACAGTCGGAATGAATAAACACGTCTTGTAAACAAAGATTGACTTCGTGTTCCTGTGGTAGTTCCTTACAACACGAAACACACATGTCCTGGAATTGTTGAAGAGGCTTGCCGTCACCTAGACTGCTTCTGTATTCGCGTGTTATTTCATCCTCATTTATAATTGTCATCAGCTCGCGTGAAATCGACGATGTGACGTTCACATTTAAACCACTCAGAAATATGAAAATTTTCGACATTTTTAGAATGTCTTCGACACATTTACATTTTGATAGCACTATTTCTTGCACTGAGGTTTGCTCAGGCGTAGAGTGAATGTATAATGCCGCGAAAAATTCATGCACTGTTTTATGTGCAAATGACACTTTTGATATATTTTCTAGCATTGTTCCTGGAACTTTACTTTCCGATATAATTCCCGCTTTTAGGAAAAAAATCAAACACTGTTCGTCCAGATATTTCTGTGCTACGGATCTGTCAAATACAAGCGTGTTTTCTTCTCTCGTTTCCTTGAATAATGTTTGATATGCTAAATGTCCTAAGTATTTCAGACGTGAGTAAAGTAGCTTGCAATGTTTAAGTTTACTGAAACATGGTGGAATGTCATCTTGGGTATGCTCGACTATTAATGGTATTTCATAGAGTTTTGCGGTTCTCGAAAGCAAGAGTTCAACAAAGTTACTGTATAAATCACACAGAGATTTTCCCATTTCTATCTTGTAGTACCACAGGAATAACAGGTACATTAAAATAAGTGGAATTTTTTCGAGGTCTGAAATGTGTCTGTCCTCAACGGCTTTGGTAAACTCTGTTACAGAAGTCGTTAACTGGATTTCACCCTTCTGTGCAAACAAATGTGAAAGCACCGAACTTTTTAATGTGTTTGTAGAATCATTATTTAATCCAGTAATTTCAAGCTTTTTGTCGATTTGGCTAGGTCCTAGATCAATCACACTTAGCTTCCATGGTCTAGTGGTTGTCAAAACAGCTGTGCACCCCCTCGCTTTCCTGTGTGGAATTGAGCTCCATCCTTGATTGCAGGAATTTGATGGGTGGTTCCATTCGTCTAAACCATCAAGTATTACTAAACACGTTTCCTTGGCAAGGATATTTTCTATATCATTTAACGTGTAACCGGTATGCGGAATTTGTGATATGATTTGTTTTAAAATAAGATCATCTATGTCACATTCGCTAGAACTATCGCGTAATAGCAACAGGAAAACGAAACGAAATCTACTTATGGCTTCAATTTCTTCCATTGAGAAATACTTCTTTTCATGCCCGAGAGGTTTCTTGACGTGACACCATGCTAAAGCAAGTCGCTTGCTAAAGGCAGTTTTTCCAAGGCCAGCATCAGCTGTCAAATATATTTCATTGCACATTTTGTTTTCTTTAAAGAACACTTTAGAAAATTGTGTAATATGTGTTTTCTCTTCTTTTACGCTGCCACGGCCTCTCCTTACGTCCACTGACTCAATGTTGGGCATTACATAGAACTCCAGAAGGGGTGGGTCGTTGTCTAGTAATGGTGACAATTGACATTTACTGTGCTTGTTTCTGTACAATAAAACCATGCCCCTTTCAAGATCTGAAATGTATAAATTTCAAACAGATAGTTAGAATACAAATATAAATGTAAATACTTTCCCTTATGGTTTACAGATGTTTCACATCCTGGTCGTTTCTACCCTAGTCAGTTCTCTCCAAAATAAACTTATATGACCGTCGTCGCGCAAAAATGAGCCTTCGGACATTTGTTAAATTATTCGACAATAACTGATTACAAACAACATAAAATTAACACTTTTGTCACCCTCCTTAAACGCAAAACCAATGGTCAAAACTGATAGCCACTATAGTTGGCTGCACATAAACATACTACAGTAAACTCTGTATATATCGACTCCGGATATAACTTAACTTCGGATATAACAAACAGTTTTTTTGGGTCCGATTTTTCCCTTCTTTGTGTAATGTAAAAATATACGGTTATATCGTACTCCGGTTATAAGGAAACTTCGGATATAAGGAACAATATTTTCTGGCCAAACAATGCAAAATGTACAGTAAAATAATCGTATAAATCGAACTGCAAATATGTTCCGAAGAGTTAAAAAAAATCTGTTGATTTTGCCTTTTTTTGACGTCTACATTGTATTCTTATAGCGCACTTGTAGCTATTATTCATAAAGGTAAATCATTACAAATATGTAACGTTTTGGAAAACTAGTTAAATGAAAGTACAAACAAAATTGCTAAGTACGACATTCAAGTGATACAATTTTACGTAAATAATTCTGAGCGTTTCTAGCATGCAGGCCGGATGAAATCCCATTTTGGGAATAAATACCTTGTTAAATATTTGAAGTTATGGCAAGTGAGCGAAAATCAGCTTTCTTCAATTATTGTATTTAATTGCCTACTAAACGACGGTACCGGTATCCGCCGGTATCGCCTATTATTGATTTTTCACACATTCAATAGGATACTGTGGAACAACTAATATTTCTTTCAATAATCGTATTGAGTGATATTGAGTGTGTCATGTGTTTAACACTTATAAAGTATAAACTCAGTGTGTTACATAAAATAATTAAATAATTATGAAGCAGTAATATATAAATAAACGTTAAAGATGCAACATTGGTTGATAAAATGACTTTATTGTGAACGTAAACTTGGCCGACATCAGTGCCATTCACACCTGCATGTACTTGAAATCATTAATTGTTATTCAATACATGAATGCATTATATATTTTCACCTAATTGTCCATGTTTCAAATAATAGTATGCATGTATAGATGGTAGTGCGTGAGGTTGATAAATTTGATATACTGAATACAAAAGTAAACAAGAATATTACTGTAATTAAAGTCAACTAAAATTTATAAACTTAGCGATATTACACTCTAAGAAACATAGAACTGAATAGATAAAATGAACGAATCAAAAAGATAGAATTGTGGGACATTTTGTACAATGCAGATTGTCAAACGTTGAATGAATGAATGAGTGTACTTCAAAATCCCCTCAGTCGAAATCCCCTTGATCCTAAAATGGCATAGTAGTCATTATCCCGTCAATGGATTTTACAAGTGGAAAAGCATATATTGAATGAAACAAACTACTGTTTTTTTGTCTCTAAGTTTTACCTTTTTACTTATTTTTGGACCAAAGGGGATTTTGAGTGTCTCCCGAATAAATACATTTTACGGGCCTATCTAACATCATACTATCGAATGATTGAAAAAAATTAACATTATTGAAATTTCAATGTAAAATCCATTGAGGGGATTATGACTACTATGCCATTTTTGGACCAAAGGGGATTTTGAGTGTCTCCCAAATGAATACTTTTTACGGGCCTATCTAACATCATACTATACGAGGGGATGCATCAGATAATTTTTTTTTTAAAACCCAGCAAAGTAAGTAAATGCTTACAAGAGTGTAACATGAATGTGATGCAAACATTTGATATTTTCAAGCAGGACTATGGATTTATAAATAATTTTCTTTGAGGTATAAATTAAAGCATATTTTAACTCTCATCGCCGTCCTTTTCACAGCGACCGATAACGGAATAAACAACCCGATTAAGGGATAATAGGGACCCCAAAGAGTCACCTTGTATATTTTCACTTCTTTAACACGGATTAATTACTTAAATCTGAAGTGTATGAGAAAGTAAAAATATAGAAAAACAGATAGATATGTGCATAACTACGTGAAATTGAGAAGATGCAGTGTATAAACAATCAAAACATTATTATTCTCTAATTTACTCTTAAAATTAACAAGAGCTGTCCCTCACAAGTGACGAATGCCCCCGAAAGAGGTGCCTCACAGTCTGTGTCCTCTCCATGTGCTCAGTAAATGTATATGTTATTTTCAAATCCTTCCATGCATGACAGAGCAACCATGCATACAGTATTCCATTACTTTAAACATAAAGTGTGACCTTGACCTTTGAGGTAGGGACTTGGGTCTTACACGCGACACATCCGCTTGATGTGCTAGACATTTGTGCCAAGCTATTTTAAAATCATTCAAAGCATGTTATAGTCCGGACACAAATGTATGCATATATACAGGATTCCATTACCTATAAACTGTAAGTGTGACCTTGACCTTTGTGGTAGGGATGTGGGTCTTGCACGCGAGACGTCGTCTTGATGTGCTAGACATTTGTGCCAATTTATTTTAAAATCATTCAATGCATGACAAAGTAACAGTCCGGACACGAATGTGTGCATCTATGCATATATAGAGGAATCCATTACCTTCAAACTCTTAAGTATGACCTTGACCTTTGAGCTAGGGACTTGGGTCTTGCACGCGACACGTCGTCTTGATTTGCTAGACATTTGTGCCAAGTTATTTTAAAATCCTTCAATGCATGACAAACTTACAGTCCGGCACGAATGTGTGCATATATGCATATATAGAGGATTCCATAACCTTCATACTCCAAGTGTGACCTTGACCTTTGAGGTAGGGATGTGGGTCTTGCACGCAACACGTCGTCTTGATGTGCTTCACATGTGTGCCAAGTTATTTTAAAATCCTTCAATGCATGACAGAGTTATAGTCCGGACATGAATTTGTAAGTGGGGACGCACAGATGGACGGACGGACAGACAGACGGTGCGATTTTAATATGCCATCCTTTGGGGGCATAAAAATAAAACGGTCAAGAGTTAACACGTGTAACTTTCTTATACGTACACAGCATAATTTACTGTTAGCATTAATCGAAAAAAACACCCAGTAAATATGGAAATGCACTTGTAGCGAACTAACCATGTCTAAACATAATGCATGAAGATAATGACAATTTTTATGATTTAATAATAAACTACGATTGTAAAAGGTATATAAAAAAGAGAGATGTATATGCAATATCGTAAGGCGGGAACGCATCATATTATCGTGTATGGAAATACTCAAACTATGACCCACATGTGATTTGAGTAAATAATATGAAATCTAAAAGTATTTGGTCCTGAACATTAATACCTAAATAGCCATATTAATAAAGCTGACTTTAAGAATCGTACTATTATGCCATTATGTTTACACAGTGTTAAATTTAATATTGTATAAAAAAATCATCAAATAAATCAACAAATAAAGTCTTCTTATATATAGTACTGCCACTTGTTTGCTATTCGCATATCGTAGTTATTCATTATTCATTGTCAATAACTGTAAAATTTATATTTACTTTACATAAACACACAACTAACAGTTTCTTTCTAGATCAACACCTCTTTGTTCAATACCTTGAACAGTAGCGTATTATTTGATGTGCGAACTTAACATATTTTATATTCATTAGTAATGTTTTTTTCATATAGACATGTTGGGTTTTATATTTATTTATCGTGTATTGAATAAATACATTTCTTTTTAATAAAACCCGCCGCAGCAGTCTGATCCATATCTGTATTATAAACCTTACGTTGTTTTTCATCACGCAGACGTTCGCGTCCTTTTTAACGGACGTGACGTCTTTTTGTTTTGTATACTGTATGTTGTATATTTTCTGACGAAGACATAAAGTCGAAACATGTAAATTGAAAAATTTGTGTTGTCTTGATTTTATTTATACTTCAATACCTTGCAACATTCATTCAAGCATTTCGGATATCGGGACTTTCGATACCGGGGGATACTGGCGTCTCTTGATCGATACCGTCGTTAAGTAGGCACCCATAAAAGTTTAAAATGTTTATCCAAATAGACAACCTGAATACCTTAGAATTCAAAATAATGCATAGAGTCAATTTCTAGATTTCTTTATAAATCTATTTAAACCCAAGGGTCTTGATTAGAAGAATCTTGGTAGAACAAGAAGCAATTCTACATGCTAAATATGTCTAGTGTGAAGCAACATAATTTTAAGTATTAACATGCTTTCTGTGGGACATAATTTGAACAATCTTGGTAAAAGTCCACTAGGCAATGCTAACTATTTAACCTCTATGACTAATGGTTTTAGAAAAGAAATTTTCCTATGAAAGATTTTTAAAGTTTTTCCTGTTTGTTGCCATAGCAACAGAGTTCTGCATGGAATGGAATAACTTTGAACGAGCTTACCAAGTGAAGTTACTGCAATATAAAGGGAAGTAACCTCAGTAACGTAAACACATATACCGTGTACGGAAAAGAACGGCTATTGGTTATTAGTTTGTTTCATCCAATCGGCAGAACGCATTTTCAATATCACAACGTTTAACTTATAACGGAAAAACACCGAAAAACGGCTTACGTGATGCATTGTTCAGTCAAGTGTGTCTGTACAATTCAAACTGTTCCTTCCTTGGAAGGAACAATCAAGTAACCCCCTGGAGGTGTCAGTTTTGACCTGGGGATCATAATTTGGAGAATCTTATTAGAAATCCACTAGACAATGCTACATGCAAAATATCTAATCTCTAGGTCTTGTGGTTTCAGAGAAGATTTTTAAAGTTTTTCCCATATAAGCCTATGTAAATCCAAGTGACCCCCTGAGCAGGGTCAATTTTGACTCGGCGGTCATAATTTGAACAATCTTGGTAGAGGTCCACTAGACAATGCCACATGCCAAATATCTAAGCTCTATGCCTTGTGGTTTTAGAGAAGATTTTTAAAGTTTTCCCTATTTGTCGCCATAGCAACCAGAGTTCTGCATGGAATGGAATTCTTTGAACAACTTTGATAGAGCTTCATACAAGGTACATCCCTGCCATGTTTCATCAACATTGGCCTAGTGGTTTCAGAGGAGATGTCGTTTGAAGGAAATGGACGGACGCTGGAGGGAATGCACACTCTGGCACTGTGTGCCAGGTGAGCTAAAAAAAAAAAACCAAAAAAAACAGAAAATAAATAAATAATCCAGCTCAACAATTCAATGAAAAACAGTCTATAACCATTTTTATTTAACGGGTTTAAAGACAGTTTCAGAAATAAACTAGACCTATCACTAAATGTGATTAATTCCCCCGAAAGACTGCTTTATCAACTGAAGAAGTTAGTAACAAAATACCTTGCAAAAAGCAAAATAGAGTAATGGTTCATTTACACTGCATTTCTTCTCACTGTGCTTGACCATTGTATGAATTTGTATTTAATTCCAACCAATATATTTCAAGTTATGCTCTGGACAAGGAAAAGTTATATAAAGGGCAATAACTCTTAAATTACTCAACATATAGTTATGGGTCTTGTACACTGCACTTTCTCTCATTGTGCTTGACCATCGGATGAAGATTTATTGAATTCTGACCAGTAGTTTTCAAGAAATGCACTGGACAAGGAAAAGTAACAAAGGAAAATAACGCTTCAATTACTCAAGATGGAGTTATGGATCTTGTACACTGAACTTCTTCTGAATGTGCTTGACCATTGTATAAAGCTGTTTTTAATTTCAACCAGTATTTTTCAAGTTATGCTCTGGACAAGGAAAATTAACAAAGGGCAATAACTCTGTAATAAGTCAAGATGGAGTTATGGTTCTTGTTCACTGCACTTCCTTTCAATGAGTTTGACAATTACACGAAGTTGTATTGAATTTCAACCAGTAGTTTTCAACTTACGCTCCAGACAAGGAAAAGTAACAAAGGGCAATTACTCTGTAATTAGTCAAGATGGAGTTATGGTTCTTATGCACTGCACTTCCTTACATTGTGCTTGACCATTGTATGAGGTTGTATTGAATTCCAACTAATAGTTTTCAAGTTATGCTCCCAGGGGCGTAGCTTCCTTTAGGCACTGTAGGCACCTGCCTACACACACTTTTTCCCCAAAAATGAAAAATATATAAAATGCCAGATATGCAATAAAAAGGAAGGGGGTAGGGGGTGTATGGATCTGACCAATATTGTGGACCTGTGCAATAGTGAAATTTCGTAAATGTCAATAACTAAATATACTTTAATGACTAAACCAAATTTTTTAAGAACTATTTCGTTGAGGTAGTAGATCCAATTTGTTAATACTAGATACAACCATACATGATCCCCTGAAATTGGCAGTTCTAGGTTTTTGCTCTGCTTTTGAGGAAACTCGGATTGTCTGTTGTACCAATTTCAATGTTTGCAATGACACTGATTTTCATGATGTTCCGTAACGAAAATGCCAGGTTGCCATATCGGTGGAAGGCGCTGAAAACAAGCAGGAAGGCGTCTACGAACAAACAAGGTTTGTATCCCTGTATTTATCATTCACATACTGAGGCTACGTCAAAACAAAAACTGTCCAAGACCTAACATAATATATATTACATATTCAAACTCCTATTCATTTTTCAATAAAATCACCCTTAGTTCAATCTCGATATAAAATTCTTTTCCTGGACTGCCTTAAAGGCTTCAACACAACAAATGACATCGTTATCACTGTCAAAATGGCAAGAAGTTAAATTTGGGAAAGAGGTGAAAATCCCAGGGTATATAGATCAGTTGAATACAGGGAGTCAAAGCCACACTCAGCACCTTTAGCTACTGTACCTTGCCAGGTGTGTGTAGATGCATTATTCAGAAGCAAAAGGTTATATGCTCTGAACTTTTCTCACCGTTTTTCTCGTTATTCATTAGCATATTACTGCCCAGTAATGGTTTGACCATTGTCAAGATAATCCACCTTGATAACACCTTGTAATCCCGGAATACTGATCTCACAACCTTGCCTACTGAATTCGTCGGCTGGAATTTCTTCGGTGGTGAACCTTGCTGTTGAACACTTTGAATGTTAGACCCATTTCATATCCTGCGTCACAATTCTCCAAAGACATTTTCTGGGTTTTGCTGAATACGTCTCAAAGGCTCTTTGGAAATATTCAGCCTACTCAATTGTTTGTCGGGCATTAACATTTACCGAACCTATCTTGTTAAACGTTTGCTCATGTGAAAAACATCAGACAAAATGAACAGTTACTGGAGGGAATCAAAACTCATTCTTGACTTATAAAAGTCTGTTGAGATTGAGATGTCATTTTTCTCTTGAAGACTTTTTTCTTTTAAGAATAATACATTTGTACATCAAAAATGTGTCATAATCAAAGCTAATCTAGGGTCAAGCGAAAAAATGGTGAAGATGTAAAATGTTCAGAAAAGACATGCATAATGACTCTAACAACTGATGTCAGTCTAAACTCATTCCTGTAGTATTAGCAATTTGCTATTCTTTAATTCATTACCATACGATGAACATCATCAAATTGATTTTAATTGACCACGGATCATTTTCAGTGCTGGTTGTTGCTTGAATTCAGCAACCCATATCTTTATAGATCTAGCTGAATATGAAGACATGATAATCATCACTTAGTGTAGGTTCTTTTTAACGCCTTCTTGGGTAACCTGACATTTCTTGCTTATGCAGATACTTTATCATTGCTCCCTTTCTGGCTATTCTTTCTCACCAATAGCTAACAACTCATCAGCAATGGCACCCCCCCAATCTATCACACATGTACACAATAATAATAGTGACTTAAAACTTTTACCCTTACTCACAACTGCGGAAATGAAAAATGTGCAAGGCAATGGACTTTTTTATGTATACATTCTAAATAAAGTTTGAAAAGTTTTTAATTTCATTGTTTTATCATGATGAGTGCTTTGTTTTTTAGCGCATAAGTTTTAAGATGATTTTCGGTGTTGTAAAATTCACAAATTTTTTCCTCCAAAATATACCCCATGATACGCCAGAATGCAGATGTGGCGATACAGGATTAAAAAAAATTCGGGGGAGTATGGCCCCGAACTCCCCTACAAAATATGTGCCTACACTTTCATTTCTTTCAAGCTCGCCCCTGGCTCCGTACATGGAAAATGCAACGGACCGACCAAACGACTGACCAACCACTGGGTGACTCCTATATACCCCCTAAATTTCGTTTCGGGGGTATAAAGATCATGTGTTATTTCTGGAAAAAAATCAGTCTTAAGATTAAAGATCTGCAACTAAAAAGAATAAAAAAGAACACAGAATGTCTTCAATTTAAAATCTGAAAAAATCTTGATCATCTTCTACTTTTAGGTAGTAATTAACACCTTAATATGCTAATGTAAGCTTAAACCTTATGTTAGGTGAGAAATGCCTTGGGGGAGGAATGACTAGGGGAGAAACATCATGGGAGAGAAATGATTAGGGGAGAAACATCATGGGGGACACATGACTAGGGGAGAAATCATGGGGGACACATGACTAGGAGTAAACGACTTGAGTGTGAAACAACCGAATAAACCACTTATGTTGTATTATACCACTAAGTCTGATCTTATCATTAGAATGTAGTCTTTATCTAAACTAAAACTGTGTTTCAAAAGTGTTATCTTGACTCTTAACAAATTTTCCTATGCAAGTCCAGTGGGAAGTGTAAAGGAGAAAAATAACTTGCAATGGGACCAGCTGGTGTTGTTACTCAGCTTTTCAAAAATTTACAAAAAATGATCAAAATGGGCAATTATTTAGTTGTCAGACGCACAAATCAATGATTCTCATATTTTAGTAAGCACACACCACAATGTTCAAGTTTTGTTTTCTTCACATTTCGTTTTGACATGCTTAATACTTAATACACATTAGTACGGGTGTGGCGCATTATTTGTTAACCTCGTAAAGACAAAGGTATTTTGTTTGTCATTTAGTATGTCATTGCCAGGTAACAGCTTTGTGGTGCTTAGAGTGAGAAAAGCTCTAGTGTTTCTAAAAGCAAAATTCTTTCATTTGAAGAAACGTGTACATTTAAAAAGCAAGTATTCTGCATTGGCTATGGCACATTGGAGAATCTCAAAGAATATTGCAGAACAAATCAGCATATAAATTGCTACAGTTATTTCTTATTCGGACGTGATGAACTGCAAAATACCTTGCACCTGATAGATAATAGTTTGGAACAGTTTGAAATTTAAAAAGCGCATTGAGTTTTCTTTCAAAAACTGAAAGAAAAGCAGATTCTCAAATTTCTAAATTGAGTTCATTCCACAGTAACTGTTAAAGCGAAGATGATACTGTAACAGTTGAATGGGAATATATATCCAAACCTTGGGGCATTGTTATATCATCATTTGAGTTTCTGAAGAAATATAAATCATTTTGGTTAATTAAACTGTCTTGTACTGATGGTGGAAAGAGCTAAGGTCAGAATGTATCACCCAGCCTATTTCATTAAGTAGTTAGAGACGAACCGAGTCAGGCCAGTAACAATTCTGGCTGCTTCGTATTGAAGATGTTCTAGAGAATCTTTTTTATAGTTACTTATAGTTAGTACAACTGACATATACATCTACTATTGAAGCATATTAAGGTTTAGGTTTTATTTGCAGACTTGATGATGTAGGAAATGTGTTCATGCCATTGACCGTTGTTACTCAGAGTTACTTACGGTGATCAACTTAAAATATGCCTTACGTTGTCAAATGTAAGTAACGGAGGAACAGCGCAGAATAAAGAAAAAAATATTACTTCAGTGTTTGCAGGATAAAAGTTAACATGCCATTGTGTGGACCATTCTGTTATTTTACTTAATTCGCTGTTCTTTCCATCGCATGTTTATCAGAAGATGAAACAGCTAAAGAACTGTTGTCTGCAAATAACCAAGCAGAACTTTAAAGTGAATCTGCTATGTCATTTACGTAAATAAGAAAGAGAAGAGGTCTAAGCACCGAACCTTGGGAAATGCCAACATTTATTACTTTTGCAGAAGAATAAGATGTTCCAACAAATACTCTTTGATTTCTATCAGAAAGATAATGAGAAAGCTAGATAAGTAAGTTCCCAGATATACATGTACCATAATTCATTCTGTTACCAAACAACAAGAAATTCCAGTTGCCATCCGCCATCTTGTTTTGAACTAGATGGGTGTTCAGTAGAACACTTGTGTCGCCCTCTTACACTTTGTCAGAATAACAAATAATTTCTTGGCACCACGTACAATAAAGGGCATATAGCTCTGTCAAATATGACCTTGCCCTACACAATTTGGCATCACGACTCTTTTGTCATAAGCAATGCAATTTGAAAGTTTGGTGAAGAAATCTTAAGAAATGGCAAAGTTATAGCCAACATTAAGTTTTCGTGACAATAACTTTGTACAAAAAGGGGCATAACTCTGTCAAATATGACCTTGACATTCAAAGGGCGACATAAAAACACAAGTCTTTTCCTACGAATACAGGTTTGTACTTTGAAATGAAATAAATTATCTTGATATACAGTTGTTACCAAAATGTTTTGTCTTTTTATGATTCCATAAAAAACATCATTTCTTTTCTCAATCAATACTCCAATTGACATGTACCAATATAAAGCAACATTTATCATGTCATATAATAAAGCCGCATCTATGGTGGCATATTTCTGCAACCACACATAACCACTTAATTATCACGTTATATAACTAGTTAGTCACTTAATTAACATGATAAATATCTGATTAATGCATTAATCAGATATTTATCATGATAATTAAGTGACTAACTAGTTAATATAACGTGATAACTAGTTAATATAACGTGATAATTATGTGGTTATGTGGTGGCAGAAATATGCCACCATACGCATCAGACATATTTTGAGAAATAATACACTATTCATATATTTAACTAAAATAATGTACAAAAATGTTAGTAAATACCCTTAAGGCGAGATTTTCTCGAACTTAAAAAGTTTTTAACTCTTTGAAGAACACCTGGCTTCTTCTGACCTCTTGAATCTGACCTCACTGAAATAATAAATTGCATCTAGTGTAACAATATTATGGTTTTCAGAAGTAACTTATGCCTATTGTATAAGGACATTATTCACAAGAGCTGTCAGTAGGACAGCGCGCTTGACTTTTTTCAGTGCTTGCCAATAAAACAAAACTTTGTCAGTAAAAAAAAACAAGGATGTGTATAAACAAGGGCCACAAGTAGCAAGATATTAAGTCAAGAGTTATCAAACTTAATTCTTTGATATCCCTGAATACTACAGCAAAGTTTTAAATTAATACATCAAGACAAAATGATATAATTATGTGCATGACAGTGCCAGTTGCACACAAGACTTTAACTATGAATTTCTAAGTACAAATCAAGAAAAAATTTCACAGGGTTACCTTCTCTTGCTTACAGACAGGTGTCATAATGGTACATAAGTATTCCAACTTTCAAAGTAATATCCTAAATGGAAAAGTCAACAAGTGAACAAGAATGAAAATTTTGAAATTTGAATGAAAAGTTGAAAAGAGCCATAACTAAAAAAAATCCTTGACAGAGTTACCTTCTCCTGCATGTGTTTGTGAATCAAGCTGGTAAGCAAGTATTCTAACTTTCAAAGTAATGTCTCAAACAATTTAGTCAAAAAGTGGACTAGTACGAAAAACTTAACCAAGATTCTAAGTTGATAAAGGGCCTTTATTTTTAAAAATATCCTTGACAGAATTACCTTCTCTTGCCTACAGATGGGGGTAATGATATAAACAAGCATCCAAAGTTTCAAAGCAATATCTCAAAGGGTCAAGTCTATAAGTGGATTTTACCCATATTCAATGTATTTTCTAAGTCAACAAGAGCCATGTTACACATGGTTAATCCCCCCGCCGGGAAGAAGTTACCTGAAGGTTGTACATTCGTACATTTTACTTAATGAGAGGAAATCCTTAAAAAGCCGTATAGTTATGGTCATGCTGAGTACAGTTTTCAAGTAAGTGGAAAAAGAATAAGGCAATGAAGAGAAGGTTTGCAAAATTATATTAATGTTCATTATCAGTATAGGTATGATATTTTTCTATTTGACTAAAAGTAGGCAAGGTAGAGTTATTGTTCCTGCACACTGCACTTCCTACCAATGTGCTATGTCAGTGTATTAAGTTTGAAGAAAATCCCTCAAGTACTTTTGGAGTTATGCTTCGGACAAGTAAATCTGATAAAGGGGAATAACTCTTAAAGTAGGCAAGGTAGAGTTATTGTTCTTGCACACTGTACTTACTACCAATGTGCTATGTCAGTGTATTAAGTTTGAAGTAGATCCCTCAAGTACTGTTGGAGTTATGCTCTGGACAAAACTTTTAAAGTAAATCTGATAAAGGGGAATAACTCTAAAAGTAGGCAAGGTAGAGTTATTGTTCTTGCACACTGCACTTCCTACCAATGTGCTATGTCAGTGTATTAAGTTTGAAGAAAATCCCTCAAGTACTTTTGGAGTTATGCTCTGGACAAAGTTTTTCAAGTAAATCTGATAAAGGGGAATAACTCTAAAAGTAGGCAAGGTAGAGTTATTGTTCTTACATACTGTACTTCCTCCCAATGTGCTCTGTCAGTGTATGAAGTTTGAAGAAAATCACTCAAGTACTTTTGGAGTTGTGCTCCGGACAATATTAGGACGGATGCACGGACGGACGCATGGACGGACGAAGACCATTTCTAATATCCCCTTCGCCTTCGGCAGGGGGATAAAAAAGGGGCATAATTCTGTCAAATACCTTGACAGAGTTATGTACTCTTGTCTGTTGATGGAGGAAATGATGATTAATAAGTATGGTAAGTTTCAAAGCAATACCTCTGATGATTTTGAAATAAAGTGGGGTGGTATGCAAACCTTAACCAAGCTCAATACACTGTCTAAGTAAAAAAAGGGGCATAATTCTAACAAAAACCTTGACAGAGTTATGTACTCTTGTCTGTAGATGGAGATTATGATGGTAAACAAGTATAGTAAGTTTCAAAACCATACCTCTAATGGTTTTGAAATAAAGTGAGGTGGTACGAAAAACTTAACAGCAATGAGGACGCCGAGGCAAGAATCAGTAGGATAGCTTCCCTTTTCTTCTAAAAGTCAAGCTAATAAACGAATTATAACTGGACCTTGTAGGTACATATTTATTGCTTGAAACATATCGATTTGTAACGTCAATGGTTCAAGTAAGAAATATTTCAACAAGGGGGGTCAAGATGGCCCTATATCGATCATCTGGATACCATTGGCTATAATAAAAGGTCATCAAAAGCAGAAAGGGTTAATTTTGACCTTGGGGACATGATTTGAACATTCTAAGAAGACGCTAACGAGGCAATGATACATGCAAAACATCTCTTAAAAAATTATCCGATGTCATCTACTAAGCAACTTAAAGCAAATCAAATAGTTTAAAAACAGTTAGCGATTAATAGTCTGTAATTTTGTGCAGAATGGAGACATTTCTTGATATTCTTGAAAAAATTCTTTCATTTATTATTTTACGTACACTTACTCTATTTCCAGCATTTCAAGAAAATATTCTGCTAATTCTATGGCTCATCATATACCATTTCAAGATAAAAATTTCATGTGAATGTTAAACGACCAAAGAAAACTTAAAAAATATAAAGTAGTAATTACCAACTGTATTCAATTCCTGAACACCTTTCGTGATACCATCAACCTTGCTATTTAGCTCCATTACACCTTCTTTCATTTCCTTAACTTCTGCAATATTTTCACTCACATTCGATACAGCTTTTGCTACCTTTTCAACATCTTCACTCACTTTTGTTATAACTTTTACTACTTTTTTAACATCTTTATCAACTTGTGTAACACCTTCTCCTACTTCTTCAACATCTTTACTAACTTGTTCAATGCCTTTTGCTACTTTTCTTACATCTTCATTGACTTCTGTAACACCTTTTGTTGTTTGTTTAACCTCTTCACCAATTCTTGTAACACCATGTTCTATTTCCTTTACATCTTTACTAACTTGTGTAACATTTTCACTGACTTTTGTGACATCTTTTTCTAGATTTTTAACATCTTCATCAACTTTTGTAACACCTTCTCCTACTTCTTCAACATCTTTACTAACTTGTTCAATGCCTTTTGCTACTTTTCTTACATCTTCAATGACTTCTGTAACACCTTTTGTTGTTTGTTTAACCTCTTCACCAATTCTTGTAACACCATGTTCTATTTCCTTTACATCTTTACTAACTTGTGTAACATTTTCACTGACTTTTGTGACATCTTTTTCTAGATTTTTAACATCTTCATCAACTTTTGTAACACCTTTGTGTACTTCTTTAACGCCTTTATCCACTTCTTTTAAATCTTTTTTAATAATTTCTGTCTCAATCTCTAAACCTTTTTCCATTTCTCGCCATTGTCTGATTTCGTTTTGGATTCGTTTTTCTTCTGCATCATCTAATGCGCCGCTTTGGTAATCATCAATAGTTTGCTGTAGATTTGGATCAGGATTTGGGACGGCGGAGTTCAGTCTGAGGAGAACCTATAGATAAAATGTGATGGATTATATTTCTTAGAATTTATTCCACTTAATTACATAATATCATCATAGTTACATTCGCTATGACCATATTAACTTCTTGTGTAAAATAATAGCACTGGCCTTATTATGAGTATTAATATACTTAAACAAGATCATGCCTTAGTGAAGAAACAGTACATACAGTATCTTTTATTGGCACATTGCAAAATATTGAAACTGTTGAAGAGTATTCGGAAAGAAGTTTATATCCTACACATGACTAGCAGAAAGAAACAGATAAGTGTGCAGTATTGTATCGATAATTATACCACTAAAAACATTGTACAGCACAACGTATAAATGTTTGTTAAGCCCTTTCGAACAAAAGGCAGGAAGTATGTGAAAAGGCCATGATCAAGTTCAGCCGAGGATAATCTGCTTGCAAAACTGTACAAACAGTCCAAATGTCATTACTGTAGCTTAAACAAAAGCTGTCAGTATGACAGCATGCTCGCCTATTATCAGTGTTTGCCAATAAAACAAAATCATGTTGACACTTTTGAAGTATAAAATAGGAAATTGTAATCGTCCTGTGACCCAGTGTTTATAACGTTTTTTTTATGACTTATCCATGTGGCCAAGATCCTACTAGAGATCCACAAGACAAACATTCAGACACATTTTTATGAAGATTGTGAACAAAATGTGTCATCTAGAGTGTTAACAAAACTTCTCTATGAATTGGCCAGTTGATCTAGTTTTTTATCCCCTTTTACCCAGTTTCAAACTGAACTTAAAGATCATCAAGACAAACATTATTGCTTATTTTCATGATGAATGGGTAGAACATGTGACCTCCATGGTGTTTACAAGGTTTTTCTATTATTTGTCCTGGTGAACTAGTTTTTGACCTATTGTGTCTTCTAGAGTATAATGATTTGACTGGGTGACCTAGATTTTTACTCCAAGTCACCCAGTTTAGAACCTGACCTAGAAATAATCCCGACAAATGTTCTTCCCTATTTTAATGATGGTTATGTAGAAAATGTGACCCCTATGGTGAATAAATGTTTATTTATAATGTGTCCTGGTGACCCTATCGTTGATCTCATGTGACATACATGTAGTTCTGATCATTCTGATCGGTTGTCATGAAGATTGGACATCAAATGTATTCTCGAGAATGTTTACATGATTTTGCTATGATTTAACTGAGTAACCTAGTTTTGAACCCAATGTGACTCAGTTTCCAGCTTAAACTATAAATCATCAAGACAAACATTCGCAAGATCTGGCCAGCTTTTTTTTTGGTTTTATTGTTTGTAGTCCCGACCACCCAACCAACCATGAGATTTCTCCCCTTGTGAATTTGCCAAGACCCCTCTGGCCTAGTTTAATGATGATTGGGTAGAAAATGTGACATCAATGGTGTTTACAAAGATTTTTATGATTTGTCCTGGTGACCTAGGTTTCAAGGGTTATCTACAAATATTTAAGATAAACAGTCTGTCCAACTTTCATGAAGATTTGACATCACATGATTAGGTCCTCTAGAGTGTTGACAAGTATCTGTATGACCTACATCTGGCAATCACAATAATGCTTGTTCACTGGGGTTAGACACATATTCATGTTCTTTGGTTAGATTATGTATACTGTGACAAGGGATCGAACTTGCAACAATACTGAATTGTATATCTCGCCAAAAATTGTCCTGCAATGTGTGCACCGTTTAATTAAATATTCAACATTTTGGTAGGTTTTACCATACAATTCATAAAGAAATATATGGTTCAACTTTTTCCTTACGTGGTGATCCAGCAGTTGATAATTGTTTCATCAAAAATGAAACTCTTTTACATGCATTATTGGTGAAAATATTACTATGATGGCATATTTCTGCATAACGTAACCAAGAAAATGTCTCACTTAATTCTAAAATTATCAAAAGTTATTTTCCGCTTCATAATGATTTCATTTAAAATGGGGAAAGTCATGATAGTGCCCACTACTGCATACAATAAAAGATATAATTACGTTGCAGATAGCTATAAATAGAACACTGAATTGGAATTGTTCTCAGTTTCAGGTGTTCCTTGGACAAAAATAAAAACATGAGGGCCAAGATGTCCCTATATTTTATTTAGTAACTGTACTGTACATTAATACGGAAGCCCAATAGTGCCATTTTTTTTTCAAATTGATTTTTTCAACATAATTAAGTTGAAAATTCAAGATACTAAGTTGAAAATCCAACTTACTAAGTTGAAAATTCAAAATACCAAGTTGAAAATTCAACTTAGTAAGTTGAATATTCAACTAAGTATCTTGAATATTCAACATAGTATCTAGAAAATTCAACTTGGTATCTTGAATTTTCAACTTAGTATCTTGAATTTTCAACTTTGTAACTTGAATTTTCAACTTAGTATCTCGAATTTTCAACTTAGTATCTCGAATTTTCAACATAGTAACTTGAATTTTCAACTTAGTATCTTGAATATTCAACTTAGTATCTTGAATTTTCAATTTAGTATCTTGAATATTCAACTTAGTATCTTGAATACTCAACATAGTATCTTGGATTTTCAACTTGGTATCTCGAATTTTCAACTTAGTATCTTGAATTTTCAACTTAGCATCTTGAAAATTCAACTTGGTATCTTGAATATACAACTTAGTAAATTAATTTTCAACTTAGTACTTTGAATATTCAACTTAGTAAGTTGAAAATTCAACTTAGTATCTTGAATATTCAAAAAAGTCTTGAACTTTCAACTTAGTATCTTGAATTTTCAACTTAGTATCTCAAATTTTCAACTTAGTAACTTGAATATTCAACAAAGTATCTTGAACTTTCAACTTGGTATCTTGAATATTCAACTTAGGGAGTTGAAAATTCAACATAGTATCTTGAATATTCAACAAAGTATCTTAAACTTTCAACTCAGTATCTTGAATTTTCAACTTAGTATCTCGAATTTTCAACTTAGTATCTTGAATTTTCAACTTAGTAACTTGAATTTTCAACATACTAACTTGAATATTCAACTTAGTATCTTGAATTTTCAATTTAGTATCTTGAATATTCAACTTAGTATCTTGAATATTCAACTTAGTAAGTTGAAAATTCAACTTAGTAAGTTGAAAATTCAACTTAGTACGTCAAATTTTCAATTTAGTAAGTTGAATTTACAACTTAGTATCTTGAATATTCAACTTAATATCTTGAATATTCAACATAGTATCTCAAATTTTCAACTTAGTAACTTGAAATTTCAACTTAGTATCTTGAATATTCAAGCTAGTATCTTGAATTTTCAACTTAGTTTCTTGAATATTCAACTTAGTTAGTTGAATTTTCAAATAAGTTATGTTAAAAAAATCAATTTAAAAAAAACAAAGTGGCACTTTTGGGCTTCTGTGCATTAAACCATATATAGGAACAAAATGACCATTAACTGAAGCATTTCCACATAATAATCACAAACATTTCATGACAATTATCTGGCCACGTGTATGCATAAATATGTCACTAAAAATTACCAGCTGCTGTACCACCACGTTATGAAAAGAAAATAACTAATCAGGAAAAAAACTAGAGCTATCACTAAATGTGATTAATACCCCCGAAAGACTACTTTATAAACTGAGGAAATTCATAGTAACAGACTACCTTGCAAAAAAAACACTAAAATACATATATTGTTCTTGGCAATAACTCTGTAATTAGTCAAGATAGATTTATGGTTCTTGTACACTGCACTCCCTCTCATTGTGCTGGACCACTGCCAACCAGTAGTTTTCAAGTTATGCTCCTGACAAGGAAAAGTAACAAAGAGCAATAACTCTGTAATTACTCAGAAAGAGTTATGGTTTCTGTGTACTGCACTTCCTCTCAATGTACTTGACCATTGTATGAAGTTTAATTGAATTCCAACCAGTAGTTTTCAAGCTATGCTGCGGACAAAGGAAAGTAACAAAGGGCAATAACTCTGTAATGAGTCAAGAAAGAGTTATGGTTCTTGTACACTGCACTTCCTCTTATTGTGCTAGACCATTGTATGAAGTTAAATTGAATTCCAACCAGTAGTTTTCAAGCTATGCTGCGGACAAAGAAAAGTAACAAAGGGCAATAACTCTGTAATGTGTCAAGAAAGAGTTATGGTTCTTGTACACTGCACTTCCTCTTATTGTGCTAGACCATTGTATGAAGTTGTATTGAATTCCAACCAGTAGTTTTCAAGTAATGCTCCGGACAAGGAAAAGTTACAAAGGACAATAACTCTGTAATGAGTCCAGATAGAGTTATGGTTCTTGTGCACTGCACTTCCTCTCAATGTACTTGACCATTGTATGAAATTGTATTGAATTCCAACCAGTAGTTTTCAAGTTATGCTCTGGACAAGGAAAAGTAACAAAGGGCAATAACTCTGTAATTACTCAAGATAGAGTTATGGTTCTTGTGGACTGCACTTCCTCTCAATGTGCATGACCATTGTATGAAGTTGTATTGAATCCCAACTAGTAGTTTTCAAGTTATGCTCCGGACAAGGAAAATGCAACAGACCGACCGACCGACCGACCAACCACCGGGTGACTCCTATATACCCCCCCAAATTTCGTTTCAGGGGTATAAAAATTTTCGCGAAAAGTTGATATTTTCTGCTGCATAACAATTTACCACATACAATAAGAATTGAACAACTGATATATTTTTAGCGTAACAGTACATGTTTTCATGAAATGAAGGTCTGTTTTCATGAGAAAATTAAGATTCAGATAGCTATTAATAGAACATTATGATCAGAAATGTTCTCACTTTTTGTTGTTATTCGGACAGAAATAAGAAAATTAATTTTCACAATAAGTGAAAGGTTTCATGAAAACGTTTAATATATGCAGAAACAAAAAGTTTTCGCGAAAGCATTTTTACTTTTCACAAAAACCTTTACTTTTCATGAAATATTTTTACTTTTCACAAAAACTTTTATTTAGTAATTGTATGCAGAAATTGGCAGAGTGGTAACATTTATTGTATACTGTATATGTTACCATTTAACAATATCTCAAATCAAAATGGCCGTTAACTGAAATATTTCGACATAATAGGACAACCTAAATACATTTGTATACATAATACTCTTTATACATACTTGTTCTATTTCTGTCCATTTTGTCTGAAAGAGCACTGGCTGTATTCCTAAAGAAGCTATATGAGCAATCTGAAAAGAATGTTTATAACCAAAAAAGTTAAATGTATTTAAACCCTACACTTAAAATGTGATCATCAATTCTGACAAGGAGGATTTGAGGGTGATATATCTGACAAAGTATATCACTCTAGACATCTGGAACTATTTTTGACCGTGGAACCCCCCCATACTTTTTCATACATTATTTAGGAGTGTGCATATATTAAAACCCTTCAATTGGCATTGTTATGAAGAAGTCATGTGATGTAAATTATTCATAGTAAATTTGATATACTTCAGATATTGTCTGCAATATCAGCAACAACAAAATAAGAAAGTGTTTTAATGGAGGATTAAAAAAGAACAGCCAGAATTTCATGGAATGCGCGGAATTTCGATTTTTATTTGGTTTAAATTAACATGTAAGAATGGAGAAAAAAGGCCTTCGTGATTAATTACAATTCTAATATGTCTTTGGTATATTTGTTTTTGTATTTATGACTAAAGCACTCGGAAAAGTAGGCGGAGTTTCGATCATGGAAGAAGCTCCTTCCGACTTTTCTAATTTACTCCCACGCAGAACATAAAATATAGAAATAATATCTGTATAAATACAAATCCTTGTGTTTAAGAACCAAAATATTATTTTTGATTGCATCAAGTAAGCCTTAGAATACCTTCACCTTCTTTTCCTTTAAATAGGCCAAGGAGAGTCAGGATTAACAGTCATACAATGTTTTGATTCCGGGAGACAAACAATGAATGAAAACGTTTACGTCATCACACTGACGCCATTACTCCACGTTAAAACGTTGTACAGTTCAAATTAACGGTATGCATTTAAATCGATTGTCTGCTTTGTTAGGTTCTAAATCTGACGTCTTCTGCATAATGTCACAGTCTGGTATTTTTTCATATTTTATGTATTAGATGATTAAACTAAAATAAGTTTGTATGATATAGTTATGTATGATATCTTGAATGGTTGCCCAAATAGGGGAGTGAATTCCAACAGCAACTATTTATGCTATTTTACACATTACCGCCGAACTGATAAAAGATCCGCAGTAGTTACGATAGTTATCAACAATTTGGCTTATAAGAATCAAAATAATCTATGGCTTTGAATGCTTTATCGAAATTGAAGCATTTCCCGTCGTTAATGTGCCTGCATAATAATTCACTCGGGCTTTGCCCTCGTGAATTATTCTGCCAGGCACATCACCTCCGGGGAATGCTTCAATTTTGATAAAGCATTCCGAGCCATAGATTATTTCTTAAAGCATCTTACTGACAAAACAGTGATATCCTAACCACTTTATCACTCAAAGTAAAATCTATTTCCTAATTTGAAAATTACACCCAACACTGGATACCATTTCTAATAATGGCGTCAGTCTAAGCAGAATCTATAATGAAAACGCCAAGAAAAGCTCAAAAGCATACATAAGTAACCATTTAAGATTTATTGAAACATAATTTTAAAACCCTACCTCATTCCTAAACCCTTTTAGGCGACATAGATCAGCCTCAACTGATGTGTCCCCTGGCTGTGGTGCAGCATGCCAGTTGTATTTATGATTTAATCCCAAAGACCTAAGATTCCTCAGCAGACATATAATCAAAGTTATATCAAAGTCTGAACTCTTTGGTTGTTGACCACTCTGTGGATACAACAGGTCATATTGTGGCTCTGTTATTGTTTTTGATCCTCGAAGGCGGTTTATTGTTGTCTTTTCATTTGCAAGAAAAACATTAAGCGGCACATTGGGCAGTTTCTGGTCAAAGATTTTGCGTAATACCAAAGTTCCTCCATCAATTATCAGGGTTTGTAGACGGAAATGATACACACGGTTGCTGGATGTCGTCCCTCCAGATGCCATGTTGAGTTAGGTAATCTCTTGCACAAGAAATGAATTCATTTTTTGCTGTCTTCTTCATTTACCTGTAGTAGAAATGAAAGATAAAACTAAAAATTAGTGTTGATATAGTCATAAAGCACATTAGATAAATGAGGGTGTTAGAAATGTATCATGTATTATGCTTTGTAATCAACTAGATGGGTGTTCAGTAGAACACTAGTGTTGCCCTCTTACGCTTTGTCAGAATAACCAATAATTTTGTGACAAAATTTAAGTACCAAAAGGGGCATAACTCTGTCAAGTATCACCTTGACCTACAAATTTTGGCGGCATCACAACCTTTTTGTCATAAGCAATGCAATTTGAAAGTTTGATGAAGAAATATTAAGAAGTGGCAAAGTTATAGTCATAATTTAAGTACAAAAAGGGGCATAACTCTGTCAAAAATGACCTTAACCTTTTAAGAAATGGCAGATATAGCAAACGTTAATTTTATTTGATGGATGGACAAGCGATCCCTATGTACCGCATTTTCTCCAAAAGGGTGACAAAAAACTGACTGAAACATGCATGTCTTCATTTCATGCCTTCAAAGTACACACAACGGCTAGAAATGCTCAATTTTAGTATGTGTGTCAATTTCTGACAGCAACGCAGAAGGCTGATATAAGTATACTACGAAGGTGAATGGCAGACGCGACTGATATCTTGAACCAGACAAGAACTTTGCATGGTGCCAGGTCAGTGGAATATGGAGGATCCCTTGGCTCAGATCTCAAAGAAACCAATGCAGATTTCCAAACATTTTCCGCAGAAATGAGCATTGGAATGCTGACGTCATGGCCTCAGATAGATTAAACTTTTAAAGAAAGTGGAAAATACAGTGGAGATATAACCTCTAATTTGTGGAAAATTTGTGGCATTGGAACATTTCCACATGAATATGCCGAGAAATCTCCAATGCGAAAATCCGCACTTGCTCTGCAAAATACCAATGCGGAAATCTGCACTTTCTCTTAAAAATACAAATGCAGAAATTTGCACTTTTTTCTCCGAAGTCGTTTTCACACAAATGTGTGCACACATACAGGCAGGATTTTGTAACCTTTAAACCCTGTGACCGTCACATTTTAGCAAGGAACAAGAGCCATGTTACACATGGTTAATCCCCCCGCTGGGAAGAAGTTATCTGAAGGTTGTACTTTCAGGGGGTCGGACGTAAACGATGTATCTCGGGGCTTTAAGCGAGAATTCGATGTAGTTCTGGTCAAAATGGCGGAAATTGAATGTTTTTTGGGGGACACGGATAAGAAAATTGGTAAGAAAATGTTTATTTTTAATTTGATCGAACTGTTATCATGTCCTTTGTATAGCCACATGTAATATATGAAATCGTCACACCCGTTTTGGATCGTGGACCTAAAAATAAAAAAGTTATTGAAGGGATAAATTGGTCGGTCGTGTTTATGTTTGGATTTTCCGACGTTTTCTCTCAATTTTGGACAGTTCAGACTGCTTTATTCGAGCTTATTTGAATGCATTTCGTATAAACGTGATGCGATCCATTGTTATGTAATGTGTACACGTTTCCAAAACGAAGTATCGCCGATTTTTTAAACTTTAAACCGATTTCGATGTATCTCGGGTCGTTTTAAGATGATTTGATGTATCACCGGGTTCCAAAAGCAATTTCGCACTAACCCAAAACTAATAAAACTCGATGAGTTTGTTATTTATGAAACTATTTTCGGTGTACATGCAAAATGAACGACATAATAGGCTGGCGCGACTCATGGATTTGCCGATCCAATTCTATCGTTCATTTCGCATGGACACCTAACAATATCGTTTCTTAAGTACATTATGTGTCACAAGGACAAACACATTATTTCAAGTGTTATTTTTTTCAGACAGCGATAGGATATATAATGAACACACTGTACTTTGAATATAGATAACATTGCACCTTCTCTTTAGACGTACATATCATGCGAACTGTTTTGACAAAGTATTCTATTTAAACTTGTTCTACCTTGCTTGTTTAGATACAATTTGTTGAGACTAACATTGTGTTGGACTGTATACGGTTCTTACATGCACACTTATTCTGCCATCTAAAAATAAACCTCTAAATTTCAGCTGCCACAATGCCTGTAACTAAAGGATTTCTGTAAAAAAATGCACGAATAGATAAAAAAATCAGCTACATATAGATCTATTAATTTTGTTTCAT
Source organism: Saxidomus purpurata (assembly GCA_022818135.1). Taxonomy (NCBI): domain Eukaryota; kingdom Metazoa; phylum Mollusca; class Bivalvia; order Venerida; family Veneridae; genus Saxidomus; species Saxidomus purpurata. The sequence continues at coordinate 12,480,048 of JAFMSR010000009.1, read as the reverse complement.
TCAGCATAACATGTTGACAGCAAATGTTTGTTGATTCAATTTAATACCATTCCATTTTGTGTTATTTAATTCCATGGTCGAGAAAACACTAGTGTGGGCAGCAGCCGCACTGGTTCGCAATTTACACATCGTACATCATCCATGCTGTCCGTTGGTTTACTGTTTACAGTTGCTTTTGGAACCCGGTGATACATCAAATCGTCTTAAAATGACCCGAGATACTTAAGATATTTAATGCATTCAGATAAGCTCGAGTAACGCGGTCTGAACCGTCCAAACGTGGGATAAAACGTCGGAAAATCCAAACATAAACACGACCGACCAATTTATCCCTTCAATAACTTTTTTATTTTTAGGTCCACGATCCAAAACGGGTGTGACGATTTCATATATGACATGTGGCTATACAAAGGGCATGATAACAGTTCGATCAAATTAAAAATAAACATTTCCTTACCAATTTTCTTATCCGTGTCCCCCAAAAAAACCTTCAATTTCCGCCATTTTGACCAGAACTACATCAAATTCTCGCTTAAAAACCCGAGATACATCGTTTACGTCCGACCCCCTGACTTTTGTACATTTTACTTGGTGAAAGGAAATCCTTAAAAAGCGGTATAGTTATGGTCATGCTGAGTACAGTTTTCAAGTAAGTGGAAAAAGAATAAGGCAATGAAGAGAAGGTTTGCAAAATTATATTAATGTTCATTATCAGTATAGGTATGATATTTTTCTATTTGACTAAAAGTAGGCAAGGCAGAGTTGCTGTTTTTGCACACTGCACTTCCTACCAATGTGCTATGTCAGTGTATTAAGTTTGAAGAAAATCCCTCTAGTACTTTTGGAGTTATGCTCCGGAAATTGTTTTTCAAGTAAATCTGATAAAGGGGAATAACTCTAAAAGTAGGCAAGGTAGAGTTATTGTTCTTACACACTGCACTTTCTACCAATGTGCTATGTCAGTGTATTAAGTTTGAAGAAAATCCCTCAAGTACTTTTGGAGTTATGCTCCGGAATTTTTTTTCCAAGTAAATCTGATAAAGGGGAATAACTCTAAAAGTAGGCAAGGTAGAGTTATTGTTCTTGCACACTGCACTTCCTACCAATGTGCTATGTCAGTGTATTAAGTTTGAAGAAAATCCCTCAAGTACTTTTGGAGTTATGCTCTGGACAAAACTTTTAAAGTAAATCTGATAAAGGGGAATAACTCTAAAAGTAGGCAAGGTAGAGTTATTGTTCTTGCACCGTGTACTTCCTACCAATGTGCTATGTCAGTGTATTAAGTTTGAAGTAAATCCCTCAAGTACTTTTGGAGTTATGCTTCGGACAAAGTTTTTCAAGTAAAATCTGATAAAGGGGAATAACTCTAAAAGTAGGCAAGGTAGAGTTATTGTTCTTACACACTGCACTTCCTCCCAATGTGCTCTGTCAGTGTTTTAAGCTTGAAGAAAATCCATCAAGTACTTTTGGAGTTATGCTTCGGACAAAATTGGGACGGAAACACGGACGGACGGACGGAGACCATTACTAATATCCCCTTCGCCTCGGCGGGGGGATAAACAAGGGTCTTACATGTGCCACATTGTATTGATGTGTTAAACACTTGTACCATAATATATGAAAATTCCTTCAAGCATGACAAAGTTCCTGTCCCCACACGAAAAAAATCATAGGACAGAGTAACCATTAAACTCTTAAGTGTGACCTTGACCTTTGAGGTAGGGACATGAGTCTTGCATGTGGCACATCGTCTTCATGCCAAGTTGTTTTAAGATGCAGCCTCTATTGCATACACAAGGTTAAGTGTGAACAGACAACAGACAGATGACTGACACCAGGCGATCACAATAGCTCAACTTGAGCTGAAAATTAGACAAGGTAGAGTTATGCCTCTGTGAGAAAGTATGGAAATGTTGTTAAGCAATGTCAAGAAATGTGCTTGAAGAGTTCTTGAATAGTTTGTGAAAAACTACCTGACTATTCAAGTACTAAGTTAAAGAACTGTTCCTGTCAAAATTTAAGAGATGTTCTTGAATACTAATTCCTAATCAATTAAACTAGACCTATCACTAAATGTGATTAATACACCCGAAAGACCGCTTTATCAACTGAAGAAGTTAGTAGTAACAGAATACCTTGTAAAAAAACAAACTAAAATGGAGATATGGTTCTTGGCAATAACTCTGTAATTTGTCAAGATAGAGTTATGGTTCTTGTACACTGCACTTCCTCTCATTGTGCTGGACCATTGTATGTAGTTGTATTGAATTCCATCCAGTAGTTTTTAAGTTATGCTCTGGACAAGGAAAAGTAACAAAGGGCAATAACTCTGTAATTAGTCAAGATGGAGTTATGGTTCTTGTGCACTGCACTTCCTCTCATTGTGCTTGACCATTGTATGAAGTTAAATTGAATTCAAACCAGTAGTTTTCAAGTTATGCTCTGGACAAGGAAAAGTAACAAAGGGCAATAACTCTGTAATTAGTCAAGATGGAGTTATGGCTCTTATGCACTGCACTTCCTCTCATTGTGCTTGACCATTGTATGAAGTTGTATTGAATTCCAACCAGTAATTTTCAAGTTATGCTCCGGACAAGGAAAAGTAAAAAGGGGCAACAACACTGTAATTTGTCAAGATAGAGTTATGGTTCCTGTGCACTGCACTTCCTTTCAATGTGCTTGACCATTGTATGAAGTTGTATTGAATTCCAACAGTAGTTTTCAAGTTATGCTCCAGACAAGAAAAAGTAACTAAGGGCAACAACACTGTAATTTGTCAAGATGGAGTAATGGATCTTGTACACTGCACTTCTTCTCATTGTGCTAGACCATTGTATGAAGTTGTATTGAATTACAACCAGTACTTTTTAAGTTATGCTCCGGACAAGGAAAAGTAACAAAGGGCAATAACTCTGTAATTAATCAGGATGGAGTTATGGTTCTTGTGCACTGCACTTTCTCTCAATGTGCTTGACCATTATATGAAGTTGTATTGAATTCCAATCAGTAGTTTTTAAGTTATGCTCTGGACAAGGAAAAGTAACAAAAGGCAATAACTCTGTAATTAGTCAAGATGGAGTTATGGTTCTTGTGCACTGCACTTCCTCTCAATGTGATTGACCATTGTATGAAGTTGTATTGAATTCCAACCAGTAATTTTCAAGTTATGCTCCGGACAAGGAAAAGTAAAAAGGGGCAACAACACTGTAATTTGTCAAGATAGAGTTATGGTTCCTGTGCACTGCACTTCCTCTCAATGTGCTTGACCATTGTATGAAGCTGTATTGAATTCCAACAGTAGTTTTCAAGTTATGCTCCAGACAAGAAAAAGTAACTAAGGGCAACAACACTGTAATTAGTCAAGATGGAGTAATGGATCTTGTACACTGCACTTCTTCTCATTGTGCTAGACCATTGTATGAAGTTGTATTAAATTCCAACCAGTACTTTTTAAGTTATGCTCCGGACAAGGAAAAGTAACAAAGGGCAATAACTCTGTAATTAATCAGGATGGAGTTATGGTTCTTGTGCACTGCACTTTCTCTCAATGTGCTTGACCATTATATGAAGTTGTATTGAATTCCAATCAGTAGTTTTTAAGTTATGCTCTGGACAAGGAAAAGTAACAAAAGGCAATAACTCTGTAATTAGTCAAGATGGAGTTATGGTTCTTGTGCACTGCACTTCCTTTCAATGTGATTGACCATTGTATGAAGTTGTATTGAATTCCAACTAGTAGTTTTCAAGTTATGCTCCCGACAAGGAAAATGCAACGGACCATCAGACCGCCCGACCGTCCAACCACCAGGTGACTCCTATATACCCCCCTAAACTTCGTTTCGGGTTTATAAAAATGACATTGTAAAGGATTAGCAACAAGGGGGGCTAAAAATGCTTACCTGTATTTATGAATTCTTTAAAATTATTTTTCCTATATAAGCCTATGCAAAACTAAGTGACACCCGCACAGGGTCAATTTTGACCCAGGGGTCATAATTTAAACAATCTTGGTAGAGGTCCACTAGACAATGCTACATGCCAAATATCTAAGCTCTAGGCCTTGTGCTTTCAGAGAAGATTTTTAAAGTTTTTCCTATTTGTTGCCATAGCAACCAGAGTTCTGCATGGAACGGAATTCTTTATCTTCGAACAACTTTGATAGAGCTTCATGCAAGGAACATCCCTGCAAAGTTTCATCAACATTGGCCCAGTGGTTTCAGAGGAGATGTCGTTTGAAGGAAATGGTGGACGGACGGACGGATGGCCAGACACCGGACAGAATGCGATCCTAATAATGTGCCAGGTGAGCTAATAAAAACAAATCACCATTTTTACCACGAGATAGTCAATGCAACAAGCAAATTCAGTGAATTTATATCCCCCACCAAATTAAGCAAATAGCTGAAAAAGAACAACTGGAAAGTGTACTGGTCTGTCTGTTTCAGAAAAAAAAGCATTTTTAAAATTTCACCACCCCATCAGGACAAGCTCATCTCTTGAGGTGATATTTTATTTCGTCAAGTTACAGTCATAAAGGACTTAACTGTTGTAATTAAATTAAATCAGTACAACTACCTTCAGACAACAAGAATTCTTAAGTTGCTATATAGAATAATTATTTACAAAAAGCACTACATCCAGTTAAGGGCCTCATTTCTGTAAAAATCCAGTTTCTAAATTTTCTGTTGTTAGACAATATAAAATTCTGACAAGCCTTTTCAGAAAAAAGAAAAAATTTCACCACCACATTGGGGCCTCATCTCTGAGGGGTCATTCTTTTTCAAGCATCTCACAGTGATACACAACTCAATTCTTATCAGTTTAATTAAACCTAATTCTTATCAGTTTAATTAAACCTAAACTATTAGTTTCAGAAAATAAAAAATACTTAAAAAGTTTTTAAATAGAGTATTTCATAAAAGCACTACACTCCCTTAAGGGGCATCATTTCTAAAAAATCAGGAAGTGTAGGGGGTGTATATTAGACAAAGTGATCATTAAATTATAGAGCCAATTACAATTTAATTTTGATAACCGGTTTCAGAGAAATAGAGTTTTACTTTATTTATATTGAATATAGAAGAATACAAGAGCTGTCCCTCACAAGTGACGAATGCCCCCGAAAGAGGTGCCTCACAGTCTGTGTCCTCTCCATGTGCTCAATAAGATAAATTATTTTCAATTAAAAATAATTTGATTTATTTTTTCGAGAAATATTTGTTATTCTCGTTGCTATGGTCACGCGGTTAACTCTCGGTCTTCTAGTATTCAAACTGGTTCTCGTCTAAGGGACTGAAATGTATTACACATGATTACCGAACCGAGAACAACTCAAATAACGGCTATTTAAAGCCAAAAACCCGTGCAGCCTTTCTCACTTACGAAACAGTTTGTCTAAGAAGAACATCAAATTAAAAATTTTTTTTTAATACATCACTTGGTTCAAATGCCGCGTGGGCGAGTTAGACAACGGGGCGGCAGGGCTAGAGCTAGACAGTCTGCGAGAGTAAATCCAAATGCCGACGTTCAACGGAATGAAGCAGAGCAGGTCAATATTCGTCCAAACACCCGTGGGCAGAAGCGACGTGCTGACGACCTTGAACAGGCCGATAGGACACCTCCACGTGGTCCAGCCTTACCAGATATAGACGATGGTGGCAACAGACTGATACAGGAAAATGCCGGTGGGTCAGATTTTATAGATTTTGAACATGTCTTTCGTAGTTCAGGTCTTATTCCTTCAGCTAGTAATGAAATTAGTTCGGCAAGGTCACATAATATTCGAAGCCGGGGTTAGACAAAGATGGCGATAGAAATGAAACAGGTCAAAACACCTCTTTTAATCAAAATTTCCCAAATGTTCGTCTATCGAACGACGATTTGGCTGCACATATACCGTCGTCTTTAAAACAGCAGATATGTCGCGGAGAATATGTTAACTTGGCCTTACTCCTTAAAGGAGCTATAGACCTTTCGGAATTTTGCAAAGGCAGCATTTTCAAACTTTCATCTGACGGCCACATTGAATCATCTCAAAAAATGTGCACAGATAAAATTACGTCTATAGAAAAATGGACGAATGCATTTATTATTTATGCGTCCATTTACCTCCAGTCACATAGTGATAAGGTTCACGAATAACTCCACTATATGTTTAATATACGGGACTGTGCAATGCGCCAAGGGGGCTACAGGTGGAGGATTTACGATGAACAATTTCGCCTTTGCCAGGCAGTATACCCGTCCCCGTGGTCTCAAACAAATAACGAACTTTGGTGGTGGTGTGTACAAGTCAGGGATAGCCAACCTGTGAATCAGCCAACCATGAATTATCACAGGTACACATGCCACGACTTTAACAAGGGTAATTGCGTCTGGTCTAACTGTAAATACCCTCATATTTGCGCAAAATGTTTTGCATCACACCCAGAGGTCACCTGTCCTCAATCTGGGTTTTCAGGTCAATTTCAAACGTCAAACTCCCAACAAAATTTTCGTGGCAGAGGCTTTCGCCGACCATTCAGGGGACTTAAGCGAGGTCAACCAAGAAAACAGTAAAAACAAAAACTCTAAATTAATAGACGGCCCATCGATTCCACAGCCCAGCAATTTTGATATTTCTAATTTGGCAAAATCACCAGTTAATGTGAAAGCCTTGAAGAAGTACGCACTCTCATATGAAGCCAGCGAATCAAAATTTTTATTAAATGGTTTTATCAAGGGGTTTTCCATCCAGTACGCTGGTCCGCGGTTACCATGAGATTCAAAAAATTTGTGTTCTACTGCACTCAGTCCGGAAATAATAAAATCTCAAATTCAGAAAGAGTTAGAAGCAGGAAGAATAGCCGGTCCATTTGTCCATCGTCCATTTCCTAATTTAATAGTGTCGCCGATAGGCTTAGTTCCCAAGAAAACACCGGGGAATTTCGAATGATTCATCATTTGTCTTATCCCCCCAGGCGAGTCAATCAATGACTTTATTGACCCAGATTTATGCTCAGTACAATACACTAGCTTCGACAAAGCGGTTAAGTTAGTTCAAGATTTAGGACGAAGTTGTAAACTTTTTAAATCGGACATTAAAAGTGCATACCGCTTAATTCCTATCCACCCCGCAGATTTTGAACTATTAGGATTTTTCTTTAATGGTCAGTTTTATTTTGACAAAGCACTCCCATTTGGGGCATCCATTAGCTGCATTACCTTTGAAAGATTTGCTCGGTTTCTCGAATTCTGTATTAAATCAAAATTACCATCAAGGAGCTTAATACACTATCTTGATGACTTTCTAGGGGGAGACAAATCTGTCGAATCTTGTACTTGCGCTTTAGAAATTTTCAAAAGTACAATGTCTGAACTTGGTGTGCCCTTAGCACTCGATAAAACTGAGGGTCCTACAGAGGTTCTGATTTTTCTAGGCTTAGAGTTAGATTCAAATCACATGACTGTAAGAATTCCTATTTCAAAAATTCAAGAGGTTGTACAAAAAATCGAAGAAATACTTTCACGGGAAAAAACAACATTGAAGAAGATGCAATCTCTCATTGGATCGTTAAATTTCTGTTGCAGAGCCATAGTAATGGGTAGGCCGTTTATTCGCCGACTGATAAACTCAGTTTGCGGCCTCACGAAGCCTTTTCACCACATCCGAATTAAAAAAGACATACGGCTTGATTTGTCAATGTGGTTAGTTTTTCTCAAAAGATTTAACGGTATATCTATTTTTCATGACCGTTATTGGGTCACGAACACCGATACACAGTTATACACCGATAGTGCGGGTGGCATGGGGTTAGGCTTTGGTATATACTTCAAAGGCCATTGGTGTTCTGCTAAGTGGCCAGACACGTGGCACACGTGCGGCCTCACGTCAGATATAACAGTACTAGAATTGTTCCCGATTTTGGTAGCGTTATTTATTTGGGGAAGGGACCTGATGAACAAAAAAATAAAATTTAACAGCGATAATATGGCAGTAGTTCAGATCCTTAACAAGTTATCCTCTAAATCGGAACGAGATATGTGTATTGTCAGGATATTGACATTGAGATGCTTAAATCTGAATATTTTAATCAAAGCCTCACATGTCCCAGGTCACACGAATCAAATATGTGACGCTTTATCTCGCTTTCAGTTGAGCAAGTTCAGGGAGTTAGCTCAAGACGCAGATGCCAGCCCTCACACGATACCAACTTTTCTATGGAATATCTTCGATCTAGAGCTAAGCGGCTGCTTTTCGCAGGGGTTTCAATAAATTCGAGGCTGACATATAATACTGCTTTTCGGTCATTTAAAAATTTTAGGAGTTTATATAATCTCTCAGAGTATTGGCCTATACCGAAAAGCAAATCATCTTATTTATGACATATTGTTTCGAAAAGGGTTTGTCACCCAAAACAATCACGACATATATAGCTGGGCTGAATTATTTTCACAAACTCAATGGATATTACGATATATCCCAGGTTTTTATCATAAAAAAATTACTAGAGGGTTGTCATAGGAACCGTATCACGCACGATAACAGAGCTCCACTTACCCTGCCAATTTTGACATCTGTTTGCAGAGATCTGCGTGGCGTTTGCTTCAATGTCTACGAAACAATACTGTTTACTTCACTCTTTACGTTAGCATATTTCGGACTTTTTAGGGTTAGCGAACTAGTAGTTTCTGGTAGGGGACAGCCTGAAGGACCCATTAAAAGATCAGATTTGTCTGTCATTGATAACAATTATCTTAGTATTCAACTTCGATATTCTAAAACAAATCAAAGGGGAAAACCTACAGTGCTAAAAATACCTAGAGAATTAGGACCGGTCTGTGCAGTTCAGGCCTTACTGGATTTCTTGGAAGTAAGGCCACAAAATGAAGGAATCTTATTTTGTCATCAAGATGGCACCCCGGTTTCCAGAACTCAATTTTCAGCCGTTCTATATAAATGTTTGAATAAAAGTCAAACTACCGGTACGTTCAAATCGCATAGCTTCAGAATTGGTCGGGCTACTGACCTGGCAACTCAGGGTTACCCAGGGCATGTTATTATGACACTTGGTAGATGGAAATCTAATTGTTATAAAGTATATATTCGATCTTAGTTCTGCAAGTTAGGAGGTGTTTTTACCACTCTTAACTGAATGGACAAACAATATTTCAATACATTTTAAGGCATTTTCTTTTTAAACAGCGAACTTTTAACACTTTAGGTGCTTTTTTGTCAATTACTTTAACAACTTTTTGTAGACGTGTGGGTCTTAGGCGACTCGATTCCATTCTGGGCCGGTAAACGAGCAGCAGACACTGGTAAAATCAACCTGTCATTACCTGAGATAAATATAGCTTGGTGGGGAATAAAAGGACTTCGATGGACCTCATTTCGCCATTCTATACAGACTCAAGTGCTACTATCATCGCCGCCAAGGGCTATCATCTTACATTTAGGTGGTAACGACCTGACAAGTTCATCTCTTATTGGGCTAAGGAAGCTAATACAGGCTGAAGTGCAGTATTTACGTGACGCTTTCCCTCAGACAGTTATTATCTGGGTTGACATTTTACCAAGGAGGGTCTGGAGGGGGGCCGGCAATGTCAAAGCTATTGATATAAAACGCAAACGGATAAATAGATCTGGCCGGCTAATTACAACTTTGTCTGGCAAAAGTGATATTGTGAGCCCAGATATTGATACAGTTACTAATTTTTTTAGATCGGACGGGGTCCATTTAAATGAAGTGGGGTTGGAGTTTTACTTAGACTATTTGAAAACGGCACTTATCAAAAACCTTGGTTCCTCTCAATAATAATTTTGGGGGATAAATTAAAATTTATTGTGGCGGTAAAATTCTTATTGACCGGAAGGCGACCAAGCGTTAAGGTTTCGAGGAAGTAAATTTATCAAAATTTCGTTGTATACAATTTCAAATTTTTGGCTTATTTCCGAATAGGGGCGTGACATCTCTCTTCGGTGGCAGTCTTCAGCGTTCCAGAGGAGACATGTCCGTCCGCATTCGGATTCTATCTTATCTCGGGTCACTAAGTAGTTGTAAACTCGAATGTTGCTTCGGGTTTGTTTGTAGTTTGTCGTTGACCCGAATGTTGCTTCGGGTCACTAGGTCTGGCCCATGTAGTTTTGGTAAGGCCTAGTCGACTTGTTTGCTTTCAGTAACGCATTACATATTATCGGCATTCCTATAAAACTGGTAGTGTGATCATTGATCTTTTGCTTTCAAGGCTGGTACCGGTTCCCGGTGCGTTCCACTTGGAGGCCGAGGTCTATGGTTGCACGATCAGTCTGAGTCTTAGTAGCGTTTGTTCTCAAAAGTGACTCAAGTGATCAGGATCCTTTGGCAGTTCCGCTTATAGTATTTAAGCCAATCAGTTTGCTACGCTTGGTCCCTTCTGGTTGAAACTTTGAGCGGCCGACACAACCCAACCTATAATTCTAAGTAAGCTTATAATTCTAAATGAAATAAATTTGCAAGCAATGTTCAGTGTTTGCAATGTTTAATGTTTAAATCAAAAGGTGACTATAGTTGTTATTTGAATAATCTGATGGTACAGATTGGTGAAACGTATAATAAATTTAGAGAAGGCTGTATGTATTGTTTTTATTTCGAGTAATATCAAATAAGATAAATTATTTTCAATTAAAAATAATTTGATTTATTTTTTCGAGAAATATTTGTTATTCTCGTTGCTATGGTCACGCGGTTAACTCTCGGTCTTCTAGTATTCAAACTGGTTCTCGTCTAAGGGACTGAAATGTATTACACATGATTACCGAACCGAGAACAACTCAAATAACGGCTATTTAAAGCCAAAAACCCGTGCAGCCTTTCTCACTTACGAAACAGTTTGTCTAAGAAGAACATCAAATTTAAAATTTTCCCGCCCGCCTCAGCCCACAAAAGCATTAGCAACTTTAGTAAGGGAATTTAGTTAAGCAGTCTCATGAGAAATTTATTATATAATAACTATTTGTGGTCAGGAACTGCTCTGGATTGTTATATTTTCAGGATACAGCATTATGAATTTCTGTTTACTCAATGTTGAATTCTGACGAGGTCACCAACTTCATGTACCTGTCGCCAACAGCAACAAGGCGAATATTACGAACATCTCGGTGGCAATGAAGATGTGGAAACGATAACTAAACAAATGTACTCTGAAACGTCATTTAAATCAAGCAGGCGGTAACAGATGCCTGATTTGGTACCGAGAACGGACTGTGATGTGAACTGTTGACACTGAATTAATCATAGTGTTTAATGTTGATCCTGCTTAGTTATTTGTTTATTCTATATAATTACGCGTTTTATATGCATCGATATTTGATGACAGTAAATGCTAACTTAACAGGACGATTTACTGAGACGACATTCTCAGCTGTATGTTCAGCAACATTCCAAGTGTAATTACTTCATCTATATGACATTTACTGGTGCGTCTGAATTATATTAGTAGGATATTGCATTGTTATTTTCCGTCTTAATATGTCGCTCTTTGATTTCATGTTAAACATAGGCGGTAAAATTCTTATTGACCGGAAGGCGACCAAGCGTTAAGGTTTCGAGGAAGTAAATTTATCAAAATTTCGTTGTATACAATTTCAAATTTTTGGCTTATTTCCGAATAGGGGCGTGACATCTCTCTTCGGTGGCAGTCTTCGGCGTTCCAGAGGAGACATGTCCGTCCGCATTCGGATTCTATCTTATCTCGGGTCACTAAGTAGTTGTAAACTCGAATGTTGCTTCGGGTTTGTTTGTAGTTTGTCGTTGACCCGAATGTTGCTTCGGGTCACTAGGTCTGGCCCATGTAGTTTTGGTAAGGCCTAGTCGACTGTTTGCTTTCAGTAACGCATTACATATTATCGGCATTCCTATAAAACTGGTAGTGTGATCATTGATCTTTTGCTTTCAAGGCTGGTACCGGTTCCCGTGCGTTCCACTTGGAGGCCGAGGTCTATGGTTGCACGATCAGTCTGAGTCTTAGTAGCGTTTGTTCTCAAAAGTGACTCAAGTGATCAGGATCCTTTGGCAGTTCCGCTTATAGTATTTAAGCCAATCAGTTTGCTACGCTTGGTCCCTTCTGGTTGAAACTTTGAGCGGCCGACACAACCCAACCTATAATTCTAAGTAAGCTTATAATTCTAAATGAAATAAATTTGCAAGCAATGTTCAGTGTTTGCAATGTTTAATGTTTAAATCGAAAGGTGACTATAGTTGTTATTTGAATAATCTGATGGTACAGATTGGTGAAACGTATAATAAATTTAGAGAAGGTTGTATGTATTGTTTTTATTTCGAGTAATATCAAATAAATGTGCTATGTAATTTTAAAATCCTTCCATGCATGACAGAGTAATCATGCATACAGTATTCCATTACTTTAAACACTAAGTGTGACCTTGACCTTTGAGGTAGGGACTTGGGTCTTGCCTGGACACATCCGCTTGATGTGCTAGACATTTTTGCCAAGTTATTTTAAAATCCTTCAAAGCATAATAAAGTTATAGTCCGGACACAAATGTATGCATATATACAGGAATCCATTACCTTCAAACTCTAAGTGTGACCTTGACCTTTGAGGTAGGGACGTGGGTCTTGCACGCGACACGTCGTCTTGATGTGCTAGACATTTGTGTCAAGTTATTTTAAAATCCTTCAATGCATGACAAAGTTACAGTCCGGACACGAATGTGTGCATATATGCATATATAGAGGAATCAATTACCTTCAAACTCTAAGTATGACCTTGACCTTTGAGCTAGGGACGTGGGTCTTGCACGCAACACGTCGTCTTGATGTGCTAGACATGTGTGCCTAGTTATTTTAAAATCCTTCAATGCATGACAAAGTTACAGTCCGGACACGAATGTGTGCATATATAGAGGATTCAATAACCTTCATACTCCAAGTGTGACCTTCACCTTTGAGGTAGGGATGTGGGTCTTGCACGCGACACGTTGTCTTGATGTGCTAGACATGTGTGCCAAGTTATTTTAAAATCCTTCAATGCATGACAGAGTTACAGTCCGGACACGAATTTGTAAGTGGGGACGCACGGACGGACGGACGGACAGACGGTGCGATTTTAATATGCCTCCCTTCGGGGGCATAATAACAATTAAAGGGCAATAACTCTGGATATACTAATCTGATCTTGACAAAAGATGTGTGTGCGCCATGCCATTGTACACTTATTATAAGTTTCATGAAATTCTATCCATTGGTTCTTGAGTTTTGACTCCGGACAGATGACAGAGGGACGGTCGGACAGAGCCAGAACAATATTCCTTGGCGGAGGATAATAAAACAGTTTCTTAAGAAATTCTTATGACCGAGGAACAGAGCCAACAATACCAAAACTATAAGGGAATTTTCAAAGACAAAAAAGGATCAAAGTTAATGTACGATTCTTTGAATATGAATGTCATTAAACAAGTTTGCCGATTTAAATTGTCTCAATAACTTAGCTTAGCTTCAGAAGAGACACTAAAATTCTTATTAATGGAATTTGTGTTTCAGTCTTAAAATGTCTTCATGTTTTATTGTTGTGACTTGTAATTTGTGCTTAAAGCCTTGAGGGTATACAGTCCTGTACACCTGTTATGCAAATAATTACAATTTGGACAATGAGTGAATAATACCTGAATACATGGCTGCTGTGCATGTCATGTTATAATTAATATTAATTACTTTACATTTTAAATGAAGGTTCAATAATTGAACAACAAGACTTATTTCGCCAATTTTACTAATCAGTGCTGCAATTTTAGCTTATTCAAGGAGTGTTTTAGATATATCTCTTTGAAGAACTTAAGTTTCTATACAAAAGACGGAGATTTCAATGGTGTAGTGATATATCTCATAAATTATGTGATCTTATGAACAATACAAAAAGATAGCTATCTATCGAATTGTATTCATTAACTGACACACCATTATTGCAAATGAATGGGAATATAGTGTATTGTTATGAACAATGGAATTCAAATAGGGTGTGCTGTTATTTTGTCAAATATAAATACAGGCTTGCATAAAAACTTCTATATTTCCTCTCTTAGAGTTTGTAATATATTTGAACATAGTTAACATTTACATGAAGTTAGAAGATACTGCAAATAAATGAAGATATAGAAAACATGTTGTATAATTTGGTTTGCCATGGAAAAATATGTATATTTCAGCATAGTTCTAAATGAATAAATGAATGATAATATTTTTCTAATAACTAGTTATCACTTCTGTTTGAGGATGCATAGCAATCTGCTTGTGCGTCTTGTCCACTCAATATTTCCTATTCCCTGAAGATTTTTAGGAAATTTTGGTCAGATATTCATCTCATAACGACACAAGCAGAACTCCTGTTCTTACCCTGTCATATCAAGGTCAAATCATAGGAACCATTGGTTTTTCATGTCTGCTGTTCGTCTCATCAAGACGACATGCCGAACTCACATTTCAACGCCATCAGCTCAAGGTCAAAGTCACAATAAGGTGTCTTTCATTTTTTTGTCTTTTGTTCATTGCAAAAGTCTTTAGCCCTTGCATTACATATTAGTTCCCTTTCCCAGTATAAATTTACCTAAACACCAAGCTTTTCCTTCAGCAAAGCCAAAATGTGAAGAAAAAACACAAAACATCACTAAAATCTCATTCTATGGCTCAATTTCCCATAAATCTCTTCTTATCACTGGTTTAAAATCCAAGAAATTGTGGGAAAATGGAAAATGCTCTATTCTCGCAAAAGAAAATCATCTCATTTCTTGTCAAATTTGACAAAAAATGATCAATATAGTGTTTACATAATAACATGGAATACGGTGAAAATTCTATTTATTGTCTAGATCATTTGTTAATATTTTGTATGCCAAGAAAAAGGTCAGTTTTAAAAAGAAATCAGTTATAGCCTAGTTTGGATAATGTGACAGTGATGTAACAGATTTATGTGTACACAAAAGTTTACAAGCATTGAGTAAACAGGTTAAGCATGTATATAGGAAAGGGTTATAGGCTTTAAAATACATGAACATACAACAGACCGGAGTGTTGGAGCAGTGGGTAAGGTGCTGGGTGTCTACAAATAAAGAATCTAAGGACTGGTTCGATCCTCATCGAAGCTTAATAAAATCACACTGTCCGTCCGTCTGTGTGCACCCACGATGGGTACCTTGGGTGGTAGGAGGTGTGGCCTAAGACAATAGAAATCTATTGTCTTTATTCTGTCTTTTGTCCCTTAAGTGGTCATTCTTTTGTTACTTAAGTGGTCACTCTATTGTTCAAGAACAATGAAAATACCACCTAATAACACCTTCGTATGGGCGTCCGTCCCCACTTACAAATTCGTGTCTGGACTGTAACTTTGTCATGCATTGGAAGGATTTTAAAATAACTTGGCACAAATGTCTAGCACATCAAGACGACCTGTCCCATGCAAGACTCACGTCCCTACCTCAAAGGTCAAGGTCACACTTGGAGTTTGAAGGTTATGGAATCCTCTATATATGCACACATTTGTGTCCGGACTGTAACTTTGTCATGCATAGAAGGATTTTAAAATAACTTGGCACAAATGTCTAGCACATCAAGACGACTTGTCCCGTGCAAGACTCACGTCCTTACCTCAAAGGTCAAGGTCACACTTAAGAGTTAAAAGGTAATGGAATCCTCTATATATGCACACATTCGTGTCCCGACTGTAACTTTGTCATGCATTGAAGGATTTTAAAATAACTTGGCACAAATGTCTAGCACATCAAGACGACGTGTTGTGTGCAAGACCCACGTCCCTACCTCAAAGGTCAAGGTCACACTTAGAGTTTGAAGGTCATGGAATCCTGTATATATGCACACATTTGTGTCCAGACTGTAACTTTGTCATGCATTGAATGATTTTAAAATAACTTGGCACAAATGTCTAGCACATCAAGACGACCTGTCTCGTGCAAGACCCACGTCCCTACCTCAGTATTACTTCAGAAATTTTTTTCATTGTGTAGATATATGTTTAGACAAACAATAAACAGAAATTGAAAGTAAAAAAACTTAAACTTTGAAAGCTTCTATAACCATTTTAAGCACGAGCATTTTGTGCTTACTGGCATCTCATGTAATGGAATATGTACATTTAACTAGTATTACCAAAATTACGATTATTTGTCCAAAACAAAACAAAAGGTGCATTGTTCCTTTAAACTGTTGCTGTTTGATGAATTGTCAAATGAAGGCAAAATTTGATCTTCATTTTATTGTTTAATTTGTTCTAAGTACAATCAGAAAAAAAAACATGAATTAAATGATTATAGAAGTAAACATATCAATGAAACAAAAAAGGAAGAAATAAATTAGAACTACCTTACTGGAAGAAGAGAGTAAAAATTTGAATGTACATGTCCCTATATGAACTCCTGTTCATCACAACCAAAATGATAAGGAACTGGAGTCGTTACCTACTGCACTATAGTGACAGCGACTGTATATAATGTACAATATTATATATATTGACATTAATTACGCCTAGTGCTCTCCCTTGTAACAAGATAATGTTTTACCCGATGAAAGTAGACTCTTCTGTTGCGTCATTGTAAAATTAACCTGACAGTAGTTATTTTAAACAATTAAATGTATCACAAGAGTTTGTTTAGTAGTCATTCATACCATACAATTCATACCCAGTGTCAATTCAAACAATCTGACCAAGACAATTCCATGAAACCAGTTTCTATTGCTTACACAACCTAATTCTTGACGAGGCACGACACACAAAGAGTGATCACAATAGCTCACATTGAGCACTAAGTGAGCTAAAAAGCCTAATCATCATAAAATATTTCCTACTTACCATCTTGAATTGAGAAGTTTTGTAGATCATATCAGTTCCATTCACAATCAAAAGTTATAACTTGAGTTTGTTGTACACCAGCTGTTGTAGGATATTAACATATACTTTCACATAATTCACATTATATTCTCACATTAAAATTATCAAAATAAAAAATACATTTGCCAAAAAAACCTAGAAGTTTGTTCATGGATATTTCTTTTTTCTGAAGTCACAATTCATAATGGACCTATAAAAACTGTATTCATCTGCATATACAGTAATTTACAAGCACCATATCTCCACTATGTCAATGTCAAAGTGTTAAGCATATTTTCACATTGCTGTTTTAATAAAATACAAAATATTAAAAAAGAACGTTTAACAGTTTTATTTTGCTGTTCAAGTTGTGCTTTATGGTATGCAAAATGAAGACATACCTTGTGCGTAACACACCTGATTTCAAGATCATTGGTTAAATTTTAATTAACCTGCAGCCGGGTGTCAATCAAGTGACTACAATACCAATCAAAATTCGACTTTAACAACGACAAATACATGCACGTGGAAATCGTTTGAATGGATTATTTTGTTATATTAACTCCGACATCAACAAAAGGGCGATGTTAACGCATCATTGGCATCATATTAATTGTTTAGGCAAGGTACAAAGTTTTGTTCAGGGTTATAGATATATATCTTTACCAGTACTTTACACATTCCTTTATTCATTAAAATATTGTTTGGCATGTTCATTTGAAAGCCCCTTTGTGTTTCCAAAATTGAAGTTATGTAAAACAATTACCCCTAGTCTGTGCTATATAAATGCAAACGTATCAATATAATGCTTTTGTTAAAATCATAGAGATAATTTTGTACATTAATTATACTTAAATATAAATGGTAAAAGATTGTCAACAGACAGAGCAGACACGTGTTATTTTTTTTAAAGAAAAAGATCAAGTCTATAGTAAAGACTAAACTGATATGAATACAAAAAATGATTCATCCAAAACTGAATGTTGTCAAACTTGTATCAAAACAAATCATTTTCGCTCGAGCTCCTGAAATACTTTTGTCTTGCATTCAAATCCGATTTCAAATTTCAACATATTTACAAGAAAAGGAATGTTATCAGCATTGACATAATGACAGCAAGTTTCAGTGTAAAACTGAACATGTGATTTTATTATATTACCAATTCTGACCGTTCCATTAATAACGTTTGGCTTTTTCATTGTCTACACTTTTACACCTTTACTAGGCCAGCTTGTACCAAATTTTTCGACATAAATTATGTTATAGTGGTACCGCTACAGTTATCTTCTTAAAACAAGAGGGCCTATATCACTCACCTGAAACTTATGACAATATGTGACCAAACATCAACTTTAAACTATACATGTATATCATAAACACAAATATACTGTTTGACCTTGACAAGGCAAAACTTTTGACCAATTTAAACTAGAGCTATCACTAAATGTGATTAATACCCCCGCAAGACTGCTTTATGAACTGAGGAAGTTTGTAGTAACAGAATACCTTGCAAAAAAAACTAAAATAGAGATATTGTTCTTGGCAATAACTCTGTAATTACTCAAGATAGAGTTATGGTTCTTGTACACTGCACACCCTCTCATTGTGCTGGACCATTGTATGAAGTTGTATTGAATTCCAACCAGTAGTTTTCAAGTTCTGCTCTGTGACAAGGAAAAGTAACAAAGGGCAATAACTCTGTAAATACTCAAGATAGAGTTACGGTTCTTGTACACTGTACTTCCTCTCAATGTACTTGACCATTGTATGAAGTTAAATTGAATTCCAACCAGTAGTTTTCAAGTAATGCTCCGGACAAGGAAAAGTAACAAAGGGCAATAACTCTGTAAGGAGTCAAGAAAGAGTTATAGTTCTTGTACACTGCACTTCCTCTCATTGTGCTAGACCATTGTATAAAGTTGTATTGAATTCCAACCAGTAGTTTTCAAGTAATGCTCCGGACAAGGAAAAGTAACTAAGGGCAATAACTCTGTAAATACTCAAGATAGAGTTATGGTTCTTGTACACTGCACTTCCTCTCATTGTGCTAGACCATTGTATGAAGTTGTATTGAATTCCAACCAGTAGTTTTCAAGTAATGCTCCAGACAAGGAAAAGTAACAAAGGGCAATAACTCTGTAATGAGTCAAGAGAGAGTTATGGTTATTATACACTGCACTTCCTCTCATTGTACTTGACCATTGTATGAAGTTGTATTGAATTCCAACCAGTAGTTTTCAAGTTATGCTCCGGACAAGGAAAAGTAACAAAGAGTAATAACTCTGTAATAACTCAAGATAGAGTTATGGTTATTATACACTGCACTTCCTCTCATTGTGCTTGATCATTGTATGAAGTTGTATTGAATTCCAACCAGTAGTTTTCAAGTTATGCTCCGGACAAGGAAAAGTAACAAAGGGCAATAACTATGTAATGTGTCAAGATGGAGTTATGGCTCTTTTGCACTGCACTTCCTCTTAATGTGCTTGACCATTGTATGAAATTGTATTGAATTCCAACCAGTAGTTTTCAAGTAATGCTCCGGACAAGGAAAATGCAACAGACCACCTGACCGACCGACCGACCAACCACCCAGTGACTCCTATATACCCCCCCAAACTTCGTTTTGGGGGAATAATGATGATTGGGTTGTAAATGTAGCCTGTATGGCATACACAAGGTTTTTAACCCGGTAACCTAGTTTTGACCTCAGATTACCGATATTCATACTTGACCTAATTTCATCAAGACAATCATACTGACCAAGTTTCAAGAAGATAGAACAAACAAGAGGGCCAAGATGGCCCTATATCACTCACCTTGATACAAGTCCACTTGCCTGGTGGAAGATCACTAGATAATGTTATATACCAAATAGGTTTTCCTATATACAAACTTTGAAGAGGTCTACTAGGCAAGGCTACATGCCAAATATCTAAGCTCTAGGCCTTGTGGTTTCAGAGGAGAAGATTTTTAAAGTTTTTCCTATATAAGCCTATGTAAAACTAAGTGACCCACTGTGCGGGGTCAATTTTGACCCGGGGATCATAATTTGAACAATTTTGGTAGAGGTCCACTAGACAATGCTACATGCCAAATATTTAAGCTCTAGGTCTTGTGGTTTCAGAGAAGATTTTTAAAACTTTTTCCTATATAAGCCTATGTAAAACTATGTGACCCCCCATGAATCGCCGATCATGCAGATCATGATCTACACTTACTTCTTTTATTATTTATAAGTAAAAATAAAACAGATTAACAGATTAAAATTAAAATTTCCTTCTGAAACAATTAAAAAGAATTTCTCACCAAATTTCCACAAAATTTTAATAAAATTTCTATTTTTACGAAATCATGATCTACAGCAACATTCATATATTTAAAGACTTATTTTGGCATTTTATCCATTTTATAATACAAATGATTCAAATAATTACATTAATGACTGTGCTTTTTCAACAGTAGTAGACCGAACTGGCGGCCATTAGCACCCTGCTGAATGGCTAATCATTTTTGTCTCTCCTGGCTCCATGGGTTAATTTACTATCCGATTTTTGCTTCAAGCTTCGGTAGTAAACAACCAACTAGTACAAGTCTCTTTATAATTTTCTATTGTACATCATTATAATTAAAGAAGTAAAGTTAACAAGTACCCTCTGCTGTTGCTGGCTTATTTGGCTTTTAAGGGGTTTTTATATTTTCAAAATTTCATAGTAGGAACATAAGTCAAACTTTCATGCATACTTTTAACTTGTTAAAATAAGTAAAACCATCTTTCGGACAACATTTTATTCTCTCATTCAGGACAATTAAAATTTTTATCATCACTAAAAGCTAAGCAAAATAAAAATAGGACAACACTTTATTAAAGGGGATTTTTACTTTACAAAACAAACACATATAACATCTAGTATCAAAATTTTCTAAAAACTGTTAGGCTACCACGATCCAGACATACAAACTAGGTCAATCACACTTAGATCTCATTGGTCGCCGTGATTGGCCTACTCTTTGGTAACCAATCAAATTCAACCTTTGGCTATACTAGCTGGAAATTGCAGTCAGGTAAATTTCTCCTATTTCTGGCTTCAAAATTTTGTTTTTTAGGCATGACAGGAGACATGCCGGGGTCTCATCCAGATATTAAGCTGACATAAGTGCTCTTTTGGACGGACCTTGATAAAATTCTCATCAAATCAAATCAAATCAAAGTGACCCCCCTCCCCGGGCAAGGTCAATTTTGACCCTGGGGTCATAATTTGAACAATCTTGGTAGAGGTCTACTAGACAATGCTACATGCCAAATATCTAAGCTCTAGGCCTTGTGGTTTCAAAGAAGAAGATTTTTAAAGTTTTCCTATTTGTTGCCATAGCAACCAGAGTTCTGCATGGAATGGAATTCTTTGAACAATCTTTATAGAGCTTCATGCAAGGTACATCCCTGCAAAGTTTCATCAACATTGGCCCAGTGATTTCAGAGGAGATGTCGTTTGAGGGAAATGGTGGACAGACAGACGGACGGACGAACGCTGGATACAATGCGATCCCAATAGCTCACTCTGGCACTTTGTGCCAGGTGAGCTAAAACAATTATGCAAATCGCTACTTTAGTCTAGATGTTCTATATATTTGAGATTACAGTTAGATGCTTGTACACAATTTTTTCAACTATTTTTGTTATGTTTGTCCCAGTTATATCCATTACCATGCATTTCAATTGTTTTGCTTACAACAATTTTCATAAAACCATAGTTTATTTGTCTGTTAGCTCACCTGGCACAAAGAACCAGGGTGAGCTTTTCCAATTACCTGCTGTCGGTCTTTGGTCAACATTTTGCTTCAAACAATAACTCAGATTTAGTCTTCTTAAACCACTGCGCCAATGTTGATAAAATTTGGCAGGGATGTTCCTTGCATGAAGCTGTATCAACATCCTTCAAAGAATTCCATTCCATGCTAAACTCTGACTGCTATGGCAACAAAAAGGGAAAACTTTAAAAATCTTTATCTCTAAATCCAAAAAGTCAATACCTTAGATTTTTAGCATGTAGCATTGCCTAGTAAACCTCTTCGGAGATTGTTCAAATTGTGAGCCCCAGATGAACTGCAAGACCTAAATCTGGTGAGAAAATATCGAGGTTAAGCCCCGATGATGTTACGTTGGCAGTTGTTTATATTTTTAGTGCATGTTAATTTGCGTTCTCCCCGCCTGTACTTATTGTTCACTCTTTTCGCTTCTAAGTTTTTGCAAATGATAGGTTGGTGAAGTTACATTCCTGTCGATCTATCATCTGGCAATTGTTACATGTTGCTAATCAGAGGAGCCGGAGCTGGGGTGGTAGGTGCGGCGGCCGTCGCCGTAATATTTCGGCAAGCCAAAAAAAACTGATTCGTGAATTCAATGAATTTGAAATTTAAATTAAATGTGCAACAGTTCAGTCTAGTTTATTTACTTAATTTTTACTGTTAGAATTAACCATATTTTGTAGTTGTTACCCAATTTTTTTCCCCAAACCAATGCAAGGGGGAAACCTCCTCCCACAGACATCAAGTATTTTCACCCCTAGTCATTTCACCTTCCAGATAATAAAAATATTTATTAAATATGAGTGAAATGTCCTACTGTTACTTGATTCTTATAGTTAATTGCTGACATCAAACACCAAGAGAAATAGAAGTGAATTTGTAAAAAGTAAAAAAAATATGATGTATAAAATTCTTCTAAAAACTTGATATTTATTTAAGATACCATTTCTATTCCTCCTACTTAGAAACACAAGCACTATATTTGGTTAAGATAGTTAATTACTGTATATTATTTTCTGGGAGGTGAAATGACTAAGGGTGAAACAACTATAGGGGGTGAAACAGCCGGTATTCCTCCCACACCCACCTCCTCTGCCGCCCATATGTCAATTTGCTTCTGGCGCCCCTGCTAATGAAAGTTTTTGGTTAACTTTGTTGTGTTCCTGTTACCATAAGGTAAGGCGTTTTCTTTTTTTATGTTAACTGAAAGTATTTTAGATAAAGTCTTTGATCAATAAGTGGCACATTTTTTTCAAGTTATTCCATAGTGCTGAATTCCAAATTAAACATAGTAAATCTAACGGCTTAAAACTTTTCAAATTTTCTTTTTATATAAGAATTGTATTTTTGGTTTGGATCAGAGTAGTAATGTTTTCACTTTTTAGTACAACATAACCATCTTTAGAGTGCATGTTCTATTGCCTGTATATTTTTAACCTAAAGATGACAAGAGATAAATTCATAATTTAAGCAGTCACTGTGTGTTGATGAAATATTAATGCAGTTTCTAATAATTATAAGTAATACTTATAATACATCTTTGAAGAGGTAATTCTTATGTTCCAGGTGTATCTATAAGTAGAATGTTTTTTATTTCAGGAAATGATGACACTGATGACGGTCAGCCTGTTGAACCTGAAAGTCCTTCAACAGATAGCTCTATGTCAGTCAGCACAGAACAAAGTGACCAACAACTTACTCCTCATGTGCAATCACAACAGGCCCAATCAGCATTAGCATCTTGTAGCACTGATCAACTAAAAGATACAGATGGTCATAAGCCTTTTACAGACAAGGAATGTTTTCTTTAGTCTAAACATTATTTAAAGGAACTGACAATGTGCACAATAGATATCTGTGTCTGGAAAATCTTTGCTCTGACATTTCAGGAACAGAAAAGAGACTCCTCCCTAAAAAGTTTAATCACAACAAGTTGACTGACTACTGGTGGCTGTCTTTTGTTGAGGGGCAGGGCATGTACTGTATTTTATGTAAAAAACATAACATGAAACATTCACTCAATAAAAGAGAGGTTTTTGTGAACACACCAGGTACACGATTCCTAGAGGATGCATTAAAGGTCCAATACTAACGAAAGCGAAAATTCAAAATGTACTTTAAAAACACAGAAATAAGTTATTTTTAATAAAAAATGAAAGTTGGTATGTAGAAATTCTAAATAAACCACAGTACATGTACAATTATTTTTCTATGCATTATGAACAAAGTTAAAAAGACCTGGGTAGTCATTTTGTCGAATCACTGAGATTTCAACATAATACACATACTTTTCTTCGTGTTCCAAACACTTTCTGTAAATTTTAACCTGCAAATCTTCATTATTTAGTGTCTTGAATAAGGTAATGTACTTGCTATTGAAATAACTGTCACTTAATTTCGCTTAGTAGTGGACCTTTAAAGGTTCATGCTACGTACATAAATCTGCTATTGAGACAGAAATGGTGCACAAGCTGTCAATTTTTCATACAGAGGTGTGTCAAAAAAAGCAAGTTGAAACGTCCATCTATGAAAAAGTCTTCTCAACAGTTTATTTTCTAATGAAAAACTTTGTGTCCAATAGAAAACTGAATACGCTGTTAGACATGATAGAACAAGTCTATGAGTATGAAAACCTTACTTACTTTTACCATAAGTCTGTTGGTTTACAGAGAGAATTTTTTCTCACAATGTGCGAAACTGTCAAAGAGTGGGTATTTGAGAATGTTAGTAAGGCCAGTGCATTTGGTTTGCTTACTGATGAAGTTTCAGATATAAGTGTCACAAAACACCTGATTACATTTGTTCAGTATTTTGATCAGGAATCAGGTAAGGTTCAAACTTCATACTTTTCCTGCCAGAACATATTGTAATGCTTTTCTTCAGCTAATGCACAGGCCATCTCTGATCTTCTGTTAGAGTCTGTCACAAGTAATGGACTTGACATTGAGAAATTGACAGGATTTTCATCAGATGGGGCTTCAGTGATGGTTGGCAAAAGGGGTGGAGTTGCTGCATTGCTGCGTTTAAAGTGTCCATCTCTTATCAATGTGCACTGTATTTGTCATAAACTTGCTCTTTCATGCACAGACAGTAATGAGAGCATCAAACATATCAAAGATATTGAACTTGTATTGAGGCAATTATGGAATTATTTTGAAAATTCACCCAAGTGAATGGCAGCTTACCTGAAAATCCAAATGCAAATGAAGGAAATTAATTTAAGTAAGAGAGCTTCAAAAACAGTTACCACACGTCTGAAGAAAGCCTGTAGAACAAGATGGTTAAGCCTTGATTCTTCGGTGAAAGCAGTATATAATGACTATGAAGCTTTGTTACAAACGTTGGCACAGTCCGGAAGTGAAGATGCAATGGCTTTAGGGTTGTTAAAGAAAATTAGAAACATGAAGTTTCTTGGAGCAATTTACATTTTGAAAGAGATACTACCAGTTTTGTCACATCTTTCTAGAGTATTCCAGACTGATTCCTTCTGTTTTTCATCTATCATTCCTGAGGTCAATTCTGCTAAAGACAAACTTGATAGCATTCTTCAGGAGGAAACACCACTTGTCAGTTTGCAAAGGGACATAGATTCAATTGCAAATATTAGTGCAGAATTGAAAATGTCCCCAAAAGTGATGGATGAAATCCAGTCATTGTTCAAAAAAGTACATCACTGCATTGAAGGACAATATTGATAGAAGATTTAGTGATACCTCAGAGATAGTAGCATCTTTTTGTATTTTTGACCCTCTGACAATTCCAGACAATTCTATATACTCGACTCAAGGAGCATGGTAATAAGGAAATAAGGTTAATAGCAAGCCATTTTTACAAAGGTGACCAAGAGGGAGAATCAAAGCGCTGAAGATGCTGGATTTGTTTGTGTATTCAAAATATGTGTCCTTTGTTTTGTTGTGATGGCTATTTCAGTCTGTAATATTCATTAGTGAAGGCTATACAGTACCAGTTGGTAATAAGACATGAACAGAATACATCAGTTATAAATCGTATTTTGGATGGAATTGTCTCTGTTTCTATTCCTGGTACACAGACAGCAGGGATTTTCACTGTACTCATTGAATGTTTTCACCTACAGTTCTACAGTCTAAAATCAGACACTGGTCGAGCAGCTAGATAGTAGTTACGGCGCTTCGATAACACAAACGAGCCGGCAATAGCACCGATCAATAAGGGGATCAATTTATTGTGCGGACCGACAAAGTAATAATGCGTATCTATAATGCCACAGTATACATTTATAGAACGACTAAGGTTGAGACCAGGAAGTAACGATTGTTCAAATGTTTTTCTGCAGTCATTGATATGTATTTTAACAAAATAGCTCATTTGATGCGTTTCAAGATAACGAGGCCTACAGTTGAATATAGGGTAAATTGCCTTCTATTTAAAACAATCACCACCTATGAAATATAACAAATCGTTTAAACATCGACATTAACGCATCCTAACACTTGTTTTCTGCTTAAGGTGTTCACGCACCTTCTAATACATGTAGGAACGCAGACTTGCTCGCGCCAGGTCCGCAGAATAAACATATCAGCAATAAGGAAAGTTATAATTACATCCCTTGTTGTACATTGAATAAAAATTATGAATGGATGGATACAATTATAAAAAGAGAATGTGTAAACATGCGTGTAAATATTCCTGGCTGTTCAAAATATTTCATTCTTTAAAATGATGATCAGGGTTAGACATTTTGTTGTCACAGAAACTCCAAAACATATGTTTTCTTTCCGCACAAGGTTTAAGAAATGGCCAGCGGGTTAAGAAATCGGAACTATTTCTATAGGGTGTATATATATAGTAAATCGTCCCTTATTTTTACACATAATTGTAAAATGAAATACATCCGTGGTTCTTATTCGAAAACAGTTTACTTTAGTTATATTTACAAAATTTAGCTGATGCTGTACGAGTTAATAACATTATATATTTAAACAATACAACTTTCAGGTCTGCAATGGCCATATGGTTTCATATAAAGAATCATAATTTGGGTTTATATGCTGACTGACGTGCCGGAGCTACTTTCAGATTCGGTACTTAAGGATTAGGCTTCGGAAAACGGTAAGTAAATTTGTTTGTTACACAAACAAATAAAAATTAGAGCAGCTTCTTACTGAGTGGAATGGCATGAAGTATCATTTGAGGGATGTTCTTAAACCAAAGATTCCACAGTCAATATAGGATGGCTCAAGTAAGGTGAACAGTACAGAATGGTGTTTAATCCAGATATTGTCAGTGCCAGTGTACAAGCAGTTCTTTCCTAAACTTAGCTACATAGCAGAAGTGGCAGCTTCACTCCCTGTAACAAATGCTTGGCCTGAGAGGGGAGCTAGTGCATTAAACTAGATGGGTGTTCAGTAGAACACTTGTGTCGCCCTCTTACGCTTTGTCAGAATAACCAATAATTTTGTGACAAAATCTAAGTACAAAAAGGGGCATAACTCTGTCAAATATGACCTTGACCTACAAAATTTGTCGGCATCATGACGTTTATGTCATAAGCAATACATTTGAAAGTTTGGTGAAGAAATCTTAAGAAATAGCAAAGTTATAGCCATCATTAAGTTTTCGTGACAAAATCTAAGTACAAAAAGGGAAGTAACTCTGTCAAATATGACCTTGACCTACAAAATTTGGCGGCATCACAACCCTTTTGACATAAGCAATACAATTTGAAAGTTTGATAAAGAAATCTTAAGAAATGGCAAAGTTATAGCCAACGTTAAGTTTTCATGACAAAATCTAAGTACAAAAAGGGGCATAACTCTGTCAAATATGGCCTTGACCTACAAAATTTGGAGGCATCATGACCTTAATGTCATAAGCAATGCAATTTGAAAGTTAGATGAAGAAATCTTAAGAAATGGCAAAGTTATAGCCAACGTTAAGTTTTCGTGACAAAATCTAAGTACAAAAAGGGGCATAACTCTGTCAAATATGACCTTGACCTACAAAATTTGGCGGCATCATGACCCTTTTGTCATAAGCAATACAATTGTAAAGTTTGATGAAGAAATCTTAAGAAATGGCAAAGTTATGGCCAACGTTAAGTTTGTGTGAAGGACGGACGGACCAACGGGCGGACCGACGGACAAAGCGATCCCTATGTATCGCCTTTTCTCCTAAAGGGCGACACAAAAACATTAACACTAGACACAGAAATAGGTTACAAAATGATATGCTTGAAGCTTTATTACAAGTGACAGTAAATGGTCCAAAATGTGAAGATTCAGGTGAATTAGTAAAAAGGGCAGTGTCAAAATGGTTGAATAAAAAGGACAGGAAAAATGTGAAATGTGAAAAATGAAACTGTCAGAAAAGTAGCACCTAATTACACCGAGACTGGTGTTCAAACTGAAGAAGTATTCCTTGTTGTAGATCAGGAGGAAATTAGAGAGGAGATAAATGCAGCTTTGAAAAAACTTTGTTTGAAAGGGTACCATGGAAATTTCAGATTCCATTGTTTTAGATAGCGACTGTGAGATTTAAAAAAATAGTGTCTTTTATAGAGGGAGAAAAGAGAACATTTTTGAAAGGGTATTAAAACATTTACTATATGTATTAGACTTTTTGTATATTAATTGAAAATATGTCGTTTGAAAAAAATCAGTGACATTTGTGTTTTTTCCATTGCTTACATGAAGGAATTGCCCTGGACCCACACGGGGGCCTAGGCGGACCCCATGACCCCCAGCCTGATCTGTTGTTTTCTTAATTTCATCTGTTACAACAAAACATTTTGACAACCCTGGACTAAACAACGATTATGATCATAGTTTTAATTACATAATACGAGTCATTACAGAATTACAAATGGGACAAAGTTTACACAATGATGATCTTCTGAATTGTTAAGACTCGTTAAACAATCGTATGAACGCTTTTTCAAACACAGTTTTCGCTTATGGGGTAGAATTGCGTGCGTAAAATGTATAAAGTATTGTATGATTTTATGAATGCCTATTTTAGTATAATGTTTGAAAAGATATGTCCATGACCTTTTGTACTTGCTTTTTAAAACCTTTGTTAAACGTATCAACACTTTGAAATCCATATGAACCCCAACAAAGCTTAAATTTGTTTTTTTCTATTTTTAGTTAAAGTGACCTTGAAAATGACCCCAGGAGCCCCAAAACACAACCCCATTAAAGATCTGAAAGTAACCCCTTTGAAGAGCTGAAATACACATTTTTTTTGTTATGGCAATTTTCATTGGCTTAGAAAATTTAATATTGATTAACCAATGATGGTGCATATTAATTATAGTATGGCAAGCTTACTAAAATGTCTGCCCATTTATGTTGAATTGAAAAATAAGTCAGAAATGTTTTGGTCACCAGTTTGGTAATATTTTGGTTTCCAATCAGCAGGAATGACAATATAGTATGAAAACTTTATGCTAATTGCAGCCAATGACTTTTATCTTAATAAATATTTCCATCCACTTGTTTATTCAGACATTATATCCATTCAACTTCTTAGAACAGTAGATACCGTTACGTATTGTATCTCAACTGTATATCTTGATATTTATCATATACTTATAAATATTCTGCCAAAAAAACAGCCTATATTCAACCATCAAATACAGCCGAACAGAAACAAATTCCGTATTGTATGTATGTGCAATACAAATAGAGCGGCAGAATTTGTAAGAGTGCATTCAATTGGCCCTAAAATGCACATGACGTTAATAACGTCGCTTTTGACTGGGTCGTTACTATTTGTTTATACGATGACGTCAATAAATTGACATTGCACACTACGTATATTTCGCGCTAAAAAGGTTTTTTTCTTCAATTTTATGCTTAGCATGTCATTTTAATTTAGTTTATCGCGCAGAAAAGTGTCAAATGGTATATAATAAAAGGGTTATTAGTATAATGTGATCCATAAGCCAGATTGGCTCTCGTCAAGGTCAGATCAAACTCGTGCTACGCACTCATCTGATCCAACGCACAGCTCGAGCATATCCTGCATGCTGGATCACGTTACTACACTAATAACCCTATTGTATCGTACCATGAGAAAAGTGTACCATTACACCTCTACTAAGCATTAAGTATTTTTGAAAATGTACTAACAACCTGATTTTCCAGAATAAGTATATTCGCACATGACTGTGCTTGGCGCAAGATACAATTTTCATCCTATTCGTAAAAAAGAAAATAGAATTTGCTTTTTATGAGTTAACATACTCATTTAGTGTTTGTGTACCGATTTAACTGAAGTTATACTAAACGCTAGCTGTTTAGTACTACATTTTGAGCGCTCTATCATTGCAAGTTCATTTACAAGATCGCAATCTGAAACACAAGTTTGCGAGAATTGCAAATCAGTTTTCATTTCCTTAACATTGACCTTCATCTTTTTTGTTCACATTTTAACATCGTGGATTTGAGCAGTCAAGTCTTTAAAAAGTTGAGCATTTTTAAGCTCAATTAGTAGTTGAACAGAAGTTCATAAAATAAAGGAGTGAACATTTTCACGTCTTGGAGTGAACATTTCAGTATATCACTTGAAGTTGAACATTTCAGTATTGCTTGCTAAAACTAAATTTACACATGCCAACACAACCGCCCCACTAGTACTTTCAGTGCTTTGATTGAAGACATAATTACAGGTGGTAAGGTAGGACTTAACCTGTCAAAACATTCTTCAGCACTATTGCTTTAATATTGATTTTCAAGTGTGTATGGAAGGAAAAACTGCTGTTTCAATAAATACGTTAATATATTCAATAAGATTATAGTTCTTGAAAATCTTTTTGATGTCTGGGATGAAGCAAAGGCTTTGTTTCTCTAGTAGATGTATATATCATAGCGGCCTATCTACAAATAAACGCTTTGTTAAATAGTGGCAGGTTACCAGTTTGCTATCCTAATAGCAAATTCTAGTTGTCAGTTCACATTTTAAAATTTTAAATCGCAAACAAGAAACCAGTTTGTAATTCGCGATTTGAATTGCGAACTGCAAACCAATTTTACGGATATTTAGTGTACAAAAATATGAACTACGGATTTGCGAATACTTTACCGTACATGCTATAATGATTGCGTGTCATACTGATAATGCCTGAAGTGCTTTATTATACAATGTCATACAGATCTATGGACCCAAGATATAGTCCCTGATTTTAATTGCATCTGTAAATTGCAATCAAAGACTAAACTTGAATGGCGGTTCTTTCTTTTTTTCCTTTGATTGTTTGGATGGTTGTCCAGGGACAGTCGACCCACAGTGAACAAACATGCAATTAATTGACCTTGACCCTAGTGACCTTGACCTCAAATTTCTTTTTGCTAATCCAATTGAAAAACTTAAAAAATCTATTTTTAGTAACAGTGACCTTTACCCTAGTGACCTTGACCCCCCCTCCCCTTCCCCCCTTTTTATTTGCTTAAAACAATTGAAAAACTAAAAAAAAAACTAAATATCTATAAGTAACAGTAACCTTGACCCTAGTGATTCTTTCTACGCAACCTACCTTCACACCAAGTTTCATTACAATTGGTCACTCCTTACTTAGGTTATTAAGCAGAAACCATTTTTCTATTTTTAGTAACAGTGCCCTCGACCTTGACCCTAGTGACACCTAGCTTCCTCTCTACGCAAGCTACCTACACACCGAGTTTCATTGCAATTGGTCAGTCTTAACTGGAGTTATTCAGCGGAAACTATTTTTCTATTTTGAGTAACAGTGACCTTGACCCTAATGCACCCCAAAGCTGCGTCTCCATACACGGTACCTACTCACCAAGTTTCATTGCAATTGGTCACTCCTTACTAAAGTCATTGAAAAGAATCCAATGTTTGACGACCGCCTGCCCTCCTGCTCGAAATATGACATCGCCATTCTAATAAGCATTTTTTCTCTCTCCAAAAACCTGCTTAAAATAGCCACACAACTGCCAACTTTTATGATGTCCGTACAGTTTCATCAATCAAACTAAAGTTACTTTAGGTATGCACTAACCACTTCAGTTTAGCAATAAACGTCAGTTCAGGTCAATTTTTCATTACCGGAATTGAAATACATTGAGTTAATAGGGGGTTTTATGTAGGAGTTGATCATTTAAACTAGATGCCCATGTGCAACATGTCAAGCCGCCAGCTGTCAAAAGGGCTTACTCCTTACCAAGTAGAGATAGGTCAAAATACACCTAAATGTTGAATGTAACATGCATGTTGTACCACAGAAAAGTTGTCTTGATTTTTCTCTATGGCAAGAAATAAAAAAGTTACAATATAAGCTATTTATAGTAAAAACAAAGGGAAGTAATTCTAAAAAACAACAGTAGCTCATGGTGGTGAACATTTGTGCCAAGTTACATCAAAATCTCTCCATGCATGAAGAAGAAATCCTCTGGACAAAGATATTCTTGAATTTGACCTTTAACCTCAGTGTGACCTTGACCTTAGACCAAGGGACCTGCTTTTTGCGCATAACAATCCGTCTCATGGTGGTGAACATTTGTGACAAGTAACATTAAAATCCCTCCATGCATGAAGAAGAAATGTTCCAGACAAAGTCATTCTTGAATTATTCCTGTATCTGACCTTTGGCCTCTAAGTGTGACCTTGACCTTGAAACTAGAGACCTGGTTCTTGCGCATGACACTCTATCTCATGATGGTGAACATTTGTACCAAGTTACATCAAAATCCCACCATGCATGAAGAAGATATGCGCCGGACAAAGTCATTCTTGAATTTGACCTTTAACCTCTATCTCATGATGGTGAATATTTTTTAAATGTTGCTGAAAAATTTAACAGTTTTTATGCTACTGTTGCTGAAAAATTAGTTGAAAATTTACCAAGAAGTTGTTTTAAATATGATAAATCTTTTGTAAGAAAATTTTATTTATCTAAAGGTATTTTTCCAGATAGCTTTTCATTTTCAATTGTTTCTGAGAACAAAATTCTCAATTACCTTAATAGGCTCAGTGCTAATAAGGCCACTGGGTTAGATGGTATCCCCTGTAGGTTCTTAAGGGACAGTGCAACAGTTATAGCCTGTCCTTTGACTCATATTGTCAATCTCTCCATTATTCAGGGTTCTGTTCCCGATGATCTTAAGAACACCCGGGTTATCCCTCTTTACAAGAAAAGTGATAAAACTGAAGTCGGTAATTATCGGCCAGTGTCTATTTTGTGTGTTTTTTCGAAGATTTTTGAAAAGGCCATCTATGATCAAATGGAAGGTTATTTCAGTAAGAAGATTTTATACAGCTTTCAGTCTGGTTTTAGACACGGATTTTCTACAGACACTTGTCTTATCCATCTATCTGATTTTGTTAAATTTCAAATGGATAAAGGTAACATGGTGGGAATGGTTCTCCTTGATTTGCAGAAGGCGTTCGACACGGTCAATCATAGTATTTTATTAATGAAACTGAACGCAATTGGCCTCAGTTCTGATGCTGTCCGATTGTTTCAATCTTATCTTTCAGATAGACAACAGTTAGTTCAGGTATCTGGTGTTTATTCCAGCCAGGCTCCCGTCACTTGTGGGGTACCTCAGGGATCAATATTGGGCCCCCTTTTATTTTTAATTTATGTTAATGATTTGTCGGCTGTCGTCAGAAACAAACTATTATTGTATGCTGACGACTCTGGGATCCTTGTGTGTGGTAAAAGTACTTCCGACATTGAATCTCTTTTATCACTTGAGATGGAGCATGTAAGTGAATGGCTTGTCGATAACAAGCTTTCACTTCATCTTGGTAAAACAGAGTCTATTCTTTTTGGTTCAAAACCAAGGTTAAGGTCAAAAAGTAATTTAAATATTTCATGTAATGGTACAAATATCCAGGCTACCAACTCAGTTAAATATCTAGGTGCAACTTTGGACCAGAACCTTTCCTGTGATGAAATTGCACGGTCAGTGATTACGAAGTCAAATGCCTGGCTGAAATACTTGTATCGGAAAAGTCAATTCTTGGATCTCCACACTAGGAAACTCTTGGTCATGTCCTTAATTCAGTGCCATTTTGATTATGTTTGTTCTTTTTGGTACCAAAGTTTGACTCAGTATTGGAAGACAAGAGGGCCAAGATGTCCCTATATCGCTCACCTTGGTACAAGTCCACTTCCCTAGTGGAAGATCACTAGATAATGTTATATACCAAATAGGTTTTCCTATATACGCCTTTGTAAAACAAGTGACCCCCCCCACGGGAAAGGTCAATTTTGACCCAAAGGGGCATAATTTGAACAAACTTTGAAGAGGACTACTAGGCAATGCTACATGCCAAATATCTAAGCTCTAGGCCTTGTGGTTTCAGAGAAAAACATTTTTAAACTTTTTCCTATATAAGCCTATGTTAAACTAAGTGACCCCACCGTGCGGGGTCAATTTTGACCTGGGGGTAATAATTTGAACAATCTTGGTAGAGGTCCACTAGCCAATGCTACATGCCAAATATCTCAGCTCTAGGCCATGTGGTTTCAGAGAAGAAGATTTTTAAAGTTTTTCCTAAATATGCCTATGCAAAACTAAGTGACCCCCCCCGTGCGGGGTCAATTTTGATCCGGGGGTCATAATTTGAACAATCTTGGTAGAGGTCCACTAGCCAATGCTACATGCTAAATATCTAAGCTCCAGGCCTTGTGGTTTCAGAGAAGAAGATTTTTAAAGTTTTTCCTATATAAGCCTATGCAAAACTAAGTGACCACCCCGCTGGGGTCAATTTTGACCCGGGGGTCATAATTTGAACAATCTTGGTAGAGGTCCACTAGACAATGCTACATGCCAAATATCTTAGCTCTAGGCCTTGTGGTTTCAGAGAAGAAGATTTTTAAAGTTTTTCATATATGCCTATGCAAAAACTAAGGGCCCACCCACGCGGGGTCAATTTTGACCCGGGGGTCATAATTTGAACAATCTTGGTAGAGGTCCACTAGACAATGCTATATGCCAAATATCTCAGCTCTAGGCCTTGTGGTTTCAGAGGAGAAGATTTTTAAAGATTTTCCTATTTGTTGCCATAGCAACCTGAGTTCTGCATTGAATGGAATTCTTTGAACAATTTTGGTAGAGCTTTATGCAAGGAACATTCCTGCATAGTTTTATCAACATTGGCCTAGAGGTTTCAGAGGAGTTGGTAGAGCTTTATGCAAGGAACATTCCTGCATAGTTTTATCAACATTGGCCTAGAGGTTTCAGAGGAGATGTCATTTGAATCAAAATGTTGACGGACGACGGACAATCATCGATCAGAAAAGCTCACCCTGGCGTAGCCAGGTGAGCTAAAAAGGCTTCAAACAACCCAGAATAAATTGGTTCATTTTGTTTTGAATAAGGACAGCAGGTCACATGTTGGGCTAGAGCAATTTAAGGTTCTTAACTGGTTACCGGTCTCCAAAAGAGTTGATCAGATAACTCTTTGTCATGTCCATAAAATAAAGTCTGACATAGCCCAAAAATACCTTAAGGAGCATTTTGTACCCCTTAATCAGGTCCATGACCACTGTACCAGGTCCAGAGTGTCTGCACTTTCTTTATCAGATTCCAGTGTAAGCTATTCTTTTAGTGACACAAACGATTTTCTTTAACAAAGGTAGGAAGCTTTGTGGTAGAAAATCTTTTGCTTTTAATGGTATTGCTCTATGGAACGGCCTTCCTCAAAATCTTAGATATTCAATCTTCCCACACCATCAAGCATGCCATCAAAGCCCATTTAATGGCCAGTTAATTTTAGTTTAATTTTCAATAGTATTTGAATCTTTTAATAGTCTTAATAGAGTCCCAGATTTTACATATTCTTAAGTTTAAGCACAACACACATATGTTGTGATTGTCCTTTAGTAATTTACCCATTTTTAGCTTGCACATTTCACGTTAATAATTTTTATTAAATTTTTACAGTTTGACAATTTCTGTGATGCACTATTTCATGATTCATTGATGTGATACAAACTTGGACTGTGATATATGTGATCTCAACTAAATTATTGCAATTAATGCCTTACTGAATAATATAAGAATTGAATTGAATTTTATACAAATTAACACGACTTTCTGTGTCATGCCTCCAATGTAAGGGACCACAATGGAAATAAGAGGAATCCTTTCCTCTTTTTTGTGTTATCCCTGGTATTGGTGGGCATTACATGGCTCATATATTTATATTTTGTCGTATATTTATGTCATGTCATATATCTAGTCTCCTTAATAATTTGATTATTGTTATATATATTGTATCATTATGCATCATTATGTTATTACCATGTCATGTGCACTTTTACCGAATAAAACTAACTAACTAACTAAGTGTGACCTTGACCTTAGACCTAGGGACCTTGCACATGACACTCCGTCTCATTTGTGCCAAGTTATTTAAAAATCCCTTGATCCATGAATAAGTTACGGCCCGGACAAGCTAAACTGAACATTTCAGTATTTCACTTGGAGTTGAACATTTCAGTATTGCTTGCCTGAATTTAATTTACACATGCTAACACAACCGTCCCACCAGTACATTCAGTGCTTTGATTATAT
>JAFMSR010000009.1:12361947-12443351 GCA_022818135.1 Saxidomus purpurata | reverse complement strand
CAAGTTCTGTAACATTTTCGCTCTCTTAACAGACATTCTTAACGGACATTCTTAACATTTCAAATGAAACGTGGCGTCGTAACAATTTCTTTTAACATTTAAAATGACACGATCCTTAACATTTTCTTTAACAGTTCAGCGGACATTCTTAACATTTCGAATGACACATGGCGCAGCGGACATTCTTAACATTTCAAATGAAACGTGGCGTCGTAACAATTTCTTTTAACATTTAAAATGACACGTTCCTTAACAGTTTCTTTAACATTTCTGCAGACAGTTTGTTAACATTTAAAATGAACAAGTTCTGTAACAATTTTTTTTAGATTTTCCGTATTATTTTCTTTCACATTTCTGCAGACAATTTGTTAACATTTAAAATGAACAAGTTCTCTAACAATTTCTTTTAACATTTAAAATGAACAATTGTGTTCTCTAACATTTTCGCTCTCTTAACAGACATTCTTCAAATGAACAAGTTCTGTAACATTTTCGCTCTCTTAACAGACATTCTTAACGGACATTCTTAACATTTCAAATGAAACGTGGCGTCAGAACAATTTCTTTTAACATTTAAAATGACACGATCCTTAACATTTTCTTTAACAGTTCAGCGGACATTCTTAACATTTCGAATGACACATGGCGCAGCGGACATTCTTAACATTTCAAATGAAACGTGGCGTCGTAACAATTTCTTTTAACATTTAAAATGACACGTTCCTTAACAGTTTCTTTAACATTTCTGCAGACAGTTTGTTAACATTTAAAATGAACAAGTTCTGTAACAATTTTTTTTTAGATTTTCCGTATTATTTTCTTTCACATTTCTGCAGACAATTTGTTAACATTTAAAATGAACAAGTTCTCTAACAATTTCTTTTAACATTTAAAATGAACAATTGTGTTCTCTAACATTTTCGCTCTCTTAACAGACATTCTTCAAATGAACAAGTTCTGTAACATTTTCGCTCTCTTAACAGACATTCTTAACGGACATTCTTAACATTTCAAATGAAACGTGGCGTCGTAACAATTTCTTTTAACATTTAAAATGACACGATCCTTAACATTTTCTTTAACAGTTCAGCGGACATTCTTAACATTTCGAATGACACATGGCGCAGCGGACATTCTTAACATTTCAAATGAAACGTGGCGTCGTAACAATTTCTTTTAACATTTAAAATGACACGTTCCTTAACAGTTTCTTTAACATTTCTGCAGACAGTTTGTTAACATTTAAAATGAACAAGTTCTGTAACAATTTTTTTTTAGATTTTCCGTATTATTTTCTTTCACATTTCTGCAGACAATTTGTTAACATTTAAAATGAACAAGTTCTCTAACAATCTTTTAACATTTAAAATGAACAATTGTGTTCTCTAACATTTTCGCTCTCTTAACAGACATTCTTCAAATGAACAAGTTCTGTAACATTTTCGCTCTCTTAACAGACATTCTTAACGGACATTCTTAACATTTCAAATGAAACGTGGCGTCGTAACAATTTCTTTTAACATTTAAAATGACACGATCCTTAACATTTTCTTTAACAGTTCAGCGGACATTCTTAACATTTCGAATGACACATGGCGCAGCGGACATTCTTAACATTTCAAATGAAACGTGGCGTCGTAACAATTTCTTTTAACATTTAAAATGACACGTTCCTTAACAGTTTCTTTAACATTTCTGCAGACAGTTTGTTAACATTTAAAATGAACAAGTTCTGTAACAATTTTTTTTAGATTTTCCGTATTATTTTCTTTCACATTTCTGCAGACAATTTGTTAACATTTAAAATGAACAAGTTCTCTAACAATTTCTTTTAACATTTAAAATGAACAATTGTGTTCTCTAACATTTTCGC
This sequence comes from Saxidomus purpurata, assembly GCA_022818135.1. Taxonomy (NCBI): domain Eukaryota; kingdom Metazoa; phylum Mollusca; class Bivalvia; order Venerida; family Veneridae; genus Saxidomus; species Saxidomus purpurata. Next base: position 12,441,478 of record JAFMSR010000009.1, on the reverse strand, counting down.
TCTCTTAACAGACATTCTTCAAATGAACAAGTTCTGTAACATTTTCGCTCTCTTAACAGACATTCTTAACGGACATTCTTAACATTTCAAATGAAACGTGGCGTCGTAACAATTTCTTTTAACATTTAAAATGACACGATCCTTAACATTTTCTTTAACAGTTCAGCGGACATTCTTAACATTTCCAATGACACATGGCGCAGCGGACATTCTTAACATTTCAAATGAAACGTGGCGTCGTAACAATTTCTTTTAACATTTAAAATGACACGTTCCTTAACAGTTTCTTTAACATTTCTGCAGACAGTTTGTTAACATTTAAAATGAACAAGTTCTGTAACAATTTTTTTTTAGATTTTCCGTATTATTTTCTTTCACATTTCTGCAGACAATTTGTTAACATTTAAAATGAACAAGTTCTCTAACAATTTCTTTTAACATTTAAAATGAACAATTGGTTCTCTAACATTTTCGCTCTCTTAACAGACATTCTTCAAATGAACAAGTTCTGTAACATTTTCGCTCTCTTAACAGACATTCTTAACGGACATTCTTAACATTTCAAATGAAACGTGGCGTCGTAACAATTTCTTTTAACATTTAAAATGACACGATCCTTAACATTTTCTTTAACAGTTCAGCGGACATTCTTAACATTTCGAATGACACATGGCGCAGCGGACATTCTTAACATTTCAAATGAAACGTGGCGTCGTAACAATTTCTTTTAACATTTAAAATGACACGTTCCTTAACAGTTTCTTTAACATTTCTGCAGACAGTTTGTTAACATTTAAAATGAACAAGTTCTGTAACAATTTTTTTTTAGATTTTCCGTATTATTTTCTTTCACATTTCTGCAGACAATTTGTTAACATTTAAAATGAACAAGTTCTCTAACAATTTCTTTTAACATTTAAAATGAACAATTGTGTTCTCTAACATTTTCGCTCTCTTAACAGACATTCTTCAAATGAACAAGTTCTGTAACATTTTCGCTCTCTTAACAGACATTCTTAACGGACATTCTTAACATTTCAAATGAAACGTGGCGTCGTAACAATTTCTTTTAACATTTAAAATGACACGATCCTTAACATTTTCTTTAACAGTTCAGCGGACATTCTTAACATTTCGAATGACACATGGCGCAGCGGACATTCTTAACATTTCAAATGAAACGTGGCGTCGTAACAATTTCTTTTAACATTTAAAATGACACGTTCCTTAACAGTTTCTTTAACATTTCTGCAGACAGTTTGTTAACATTTAAAATGAACAAGTTCTGTAACAATTTTTTTTAGATTTTCCGTATTATTTTCTTTCACATTTCTGCAGACAATTTGTTAACATTTAAAATGAACAAGTTCTCTAACAATTTCTTTTAACATTTAAAATGAACAATTGTGTTCTCTAACATTTTCGCTCTCTTAACAGACATTCTTCAAATGAACAAGTTCTGTAACATTTTCGCTCTCTTAACAGACATTCTTAACGGACATTCTTAACATTTCAAATGAAACGTGGCGTCGTAACAATTTCTTTTAACATTTAAAATGACACGATCCTTAACATTTTCTTTAACAGTTCAGCGGACATTCTTAACATTTCGAATGACACATGGCGCAGCGGACATTCTTAACATTTCAAATGAAACGTGGCGTCGTAACAATTTCTTTTAACATTTAAAATGACACGTTCCTTAACAGTTTCTTTAACATTTCTGCAGACAGTTTGTTAACATTTAAAATGAACAAGTTCTGTAACAATTTTTTTTTAGATTTTCCGTATTATTTTCTTTCACATTTCTGCAGACAATTTGTTAACATTTAAAATGAACAAGTTCTCTAACAATTTCTTTTAACATTTAAAATGAACAATTGTGTTCTCTAACATTTTCGCTCTCTTAACAGACATTCTTCAAATGAACAAGTTCTGTAACATTTTCGCTCTCTTAACAGACATTCTTAACGGACATTCTTAACATTTCAAATGAAACGTGGCGTCGTAACAATTTCTTTTAACATTTAAAATGACACGATCCTTAACATTTTCTTTAACAGTTCAGCGGACATTCTTAACATTTCGAATGACACATGGCGCAGCGGACATTCTTAACATTTCAAATGAAACGTGGCGTCGTAACAATTTCTTTTAACATTTAAAATGACACGTTCCTTAACAGTTTCTTTAACATTTCTGCAGACAGTTTGTTAACATTTAAAATGAACAAGTTCTGTAACAATTTTTTTTTAGATTTTCCGTATTATTTTCTTTCACATTTCTGCAGACAATTTGTTAACATTTAAAATGAACAAGTTCTCTAACAATTTCTTTTAACATTTAAAATGAACAATTGTGTTCTCTAACATTTTCGCTCTCTTAACAGACATTCTTCAAATGAACAAGTTCTGTAACATTTTCGCTCTCTTAACAGACATTCTTAACGGACATTCTTAACATTTCAAATGAAACGTGGCGTCGTAACAATTTCTTTTAACATTTAAAATGACACGATCCTTAACATTTTCTTTAACAGTTCAGCGGACATTCTTAACATTTCCAATGACACATGGCGCAGCGGACATTCTTAACATTTCAAATGAAACGTGGCGTCGTAACAATTTCTTTTAACATTTAAAATGACACGTTCCTTAACAGTTTCTTTAACATTTCTGCAGACAGTTTGTTAACATTTAAAATGAACAAGTTCTGTAACAATTTTTTTTTGATTTTCCGTATTATTTTCTTTCACATTTCTGCAGACAATTTGTTAACATTTAAAATGAACAAGTTCTCTAACAATTTCTTTTAACATTTAAAATGAACAATTGTGTTCTCTAACATTTTCGCTCTCTTAACAGACATTCTTCAAATGAACAAGTTCTGTAACATTTTCGCTCTCTTAACAGACATTCTTAACGGACATTCTTAACATTTCAAATGAAACGTGGCGTCGTAACAATTTCTTTTAACATTTAAAATGACACGATCCTTAACATTTTCTTTAACAGTTCAGCGGACATTCTTAACATTTCCAATGACACATGGCGCAGCGGACATTCTTAACATTTCAAATGAAACGTGGCGTCGTAACAATTTCTTTTAACATTTAAAATGACACGTTCCTTAACAGTTTCTTTAACATTTCTGCAGACAGTTTGTTAACATTTAAAATGAACAAGTTCTGTAACAATTTTTTTTAGATTTTCCGTATTATTTTCTTTCACATTTCTGCAGACAATTTGTTAACATTTAAAATGAACAAGTTCTCTAACAATTTCTTTTAACATTTAAAATGAACAATTGTGTTCTCTAACATTTTCGCTCTCTTAACAGACATTCTTCAAATGAACAAGTTCTGTAACATTTTCGCTCTCTTAACAGACATTCTTAACGGACATTCTTAACATTTCAAATGAAACGTGGCGTCGTAACAATTTCTTTTAACATTTAAAATGACACGATCCTTAACATTTTCTTTAACAGTTCAGCGGACATTCTTAACATTTCCAATGACACATGGCGCAGCGGACATTCTTAACATTTCAAATGAAACGTGGCGTCGTAACAATTTCTTTTAACATTTAAAATGACACGTTCCTTAACAGTTTCTTTAACATTTCTGCAGACAGTTTGTTAACATTTAAAATGAACAAGTTCTGTAACAATTTTTTTTAGATTTTCCGTATTATTTTCTTTCACATTTCTGCAGACAATTTGTTAACATTTAAAATGAACAAGTTCTCTAACAATTTCTTTTAACATTTAAAATGAACAATTGTGTTCTCTAACATTTTCGCTCTCTTAACAGACATTCTTCAAATGAACAAGTTCTGTAACATTTTCGCTCTCTTAACAGACATTCTTAACGGACATTCTTAACATTTCAAATGAAACGTGGCGTCGTAACAATTTCTTTTAACATTTAAAATGACACGATCCTTAACATTTTCTTTAACAGTTCAGCGGACATTCTTAACATTTCGAATGACACATGGCGCAGCGGACATTCTTAACATTTCAAATGAAACGTGGCGTCGTAACAATTTCTTTTAACATTTAAAATGACACGTTCCTTAACAGTTTCTTTAACATTTCTGCAGACAGTTTGTTAACATTTAAAATGAACAAGTTCTGTAACAATTTTTTTTTAGATTTTCCGTATTATTTTCTTTCACATTTCTGCAGACAATTTGTTAACATTTAAAATGAACAAGTTCTCTAACAATTTCTTTTAACATTTAAAATGAACAATTGTGTTCTCTAACATTTTCGCTCTCTTAACAGACATTCTTCAAATGAACAAGTTCTGTAACATTTTCGCTCTCTTAACAGACATTCTTAACGGACATTCTTAACATTTCAAATGAAACGTGGCGTCGTAACAATTTCTTTTAACATTTAAAATGACACGATCCTTAACATTTTCTTTAACAGTTCAGCGGACATTCTTAACATTTCGAATGACACATGGCGCAGCGGACATTCTTAACATTTCAAATGAAACGTGGCGTCGTAACAATTTCTTTTAACATTTAAAATGACACGTTCCTTAACAGTTTCTTTAACATTTCTGCAGACAGTTTGTTAACATTTAAAATGAACAAGTTCTGTAACAATTTTTTTTAGATTTTCCGTATTATTTTCTTTCACATTTCTGCAGACAATTTGTTAACATTTAAAATGAACAAGTTCTCTAACAATTTCTTTTAACATTTAAAATGAACAATGTGTTCTGTAACATTTTCGCTCTCTTAACAGACATTCTTCAAATGAACAAGTTCTGTAACATTTTCGCTCTCTTAACAGACATTCTTAACGGACATTCTTAACATTTCAAATGAAACGTGGCGTCGTAACAATTTCTTTTAACATTTAAAATGACACGATCCTTAACATTTTCTTTAACAGTTCAGCGGACATTCTTAACATTTCGAATGACACATGGCGCAGCGGACATTCTTAACATTTCAAATGAAACGTGGCGTCGTAACAATTTCTTTTAACATTTAAAATGACACGTTCCTTAACAGTTTCTTTAACATTTCTGCAGACAGTTTGTTAACATTTAAAATGAACAAGTTCTGTAACAATTTTTTTTAGATTTTCCGTATTATTTTCTTTCACATTTCTGCAGACAATTTGTTAACATTTAAAATGAACAAGTTCTCTAACAATTTCTTTTAACATTTAAAATGAACAATTGTGTTCTCTAACATTTTCGCTCTCTTAACAGACATTCTTCAAATGAACAAGTTCTGTAACATTTTCGCTCTCTTAACAGACATTCTTAACGGACATTCTTAACATTTCAAATGAAACGTGGCGTCGTAACAATTTCTTTTAACATTTAAAATGACACGATCCTTAACATTTTCTTTAACAGTTCAGCGGACATTCTTAACATTTCGAATGACACATGGCGCAGCGGACATTCTTAACATTTCAAATGAAACGTGGCGTCGTAACAATTTCTTTTAACATTTAAAATGACACGTTCCTTAACAGTTTCTTTAACATTTCTGCAGACAGTTTGTTAACATTTAAAATGAACAAGTTCTGTAACAATTTTTTTTAGATTTTCCGTATTATTTTCTTTCACATTTCTGCAGACAATTTGTTAACATTTAAAATGAACAAGTTCTCTAACAATTTCTTTTAACATTTAAAATGAACAATTGTGTTCTCTAACATTTTCGCTCTCTTAACAGACATTCTTCAAATGAACAAGTTCTGTAACATTTTCGCTCTCTTAACAGACATTCTTAACGGACATTCTTAACATTTCAAATGAAACGTAGGCGTCGTAACAATTTCTTTTAACATTTAAAATGACACGATCCTTAACATTTTCTTTAACAGTTCAGCGGACATTCTTAACATTTCCAATGACACATGGCGCAGCGGACATTCTTAACATTTCAAATGAAACGTGGCGTCGTAACAATTTCTTTTAACATTTAAAATGACACGTTCCTTAACAGTTTCTTTAACATTTCTGCAGACAGTTTGTTAACATTTAAAATGAACAAGTTCTGTAACAATTTTTTTTTAGATTTTCCGTATTATTTTCTTTCACATTTCTGCAGACAATTTGTTAACATTTAAAATGAACAAGTTCTCTAACAATTTCTTTTAACATTTAAAATGAACAAGTTCTCTAACATTTTCGCTCTCTTAACACATTTAAAATGAACAAGTTCTGTAACATTTTCTCTTAACAGTTCAGCGGACATTCTTAACATTTCAAATGACACATGGCACAGCGGACAATTTCTTTTAACATTTCAAATGAAACGAGGTGTCCTTAACAATTTGTTAATATTTACAATTTGGAGGCGGTCACATGACAGCAACGCTTGACATCTAAAGCTTGTTGGTAAAATGGGGTTTTTGTCTAAGAACAGGAGTATTGTGTAATTGTCTATAAGAATTTAGGTCAAAGATATGAAACTTGTTCAAAGACGTTTGTAAATGTACATTGCATTCAAGGCCTTACTCTGGATTCTGCAAGCCAACTGGAGGGAGGATGGGGGGGATAATTCAAAGAAATACAAGACCTTGTATATTTGATCATGAATAATTTTGTAACTTTTCAAAATTGATATGTATAGAATTAAAAAAGCATGACCACTTCATGCTGCATAATTATTCTATGACATTTCAAAAGAAAGCCATTTTGAGTATTTCCATTTTAGTCTGGAAAAACTTTGACAAAATTATAAGTTAAAAAGGGCATAAATATGTCAAAAATCAAAAACATTGGTGAAGATGTTGACAGTAAATACGTTCGATAGTATTCTATCTTTAACAAAACATTCAAAGTTAAAAAGGGACACAAATCTATCAAAAATCAAAAGAGAGTTATGGGGATTGTTTCTCAGGTGTAGATGTTGATGGTAAACATATATTTTGAGTTTCAAGTCAATACCTTATATAGTATTCAAGATATTTGAATTTACAAAAAAAAAACCAAAACTTCTAAGTTAAAAAGGGGCATAAATCTGTCAAAAATCAAAACAGAGTTATGGGAATTGTTTCCTGGGTGTATAATGTTGATGGTAGACACATACTTTGAGTTTCAAGTCAATACCTTATATAGTATTCAAGATATTTCAATTTACAAAAAAAAAAAACACACAAAACTTCTAAGTTAAAAAGGGGCATAAATCTGTCAAAAATCAAAACAGGGTTATGGAAATTGTTTCCTCAGGTGTATATGTTGATGGTAGACACATACTTTGAGTTTCAAGTCAATACCTTTGATAGTATTCAAGATATTTGAATTTAAAAAAAAAGGGGGCTTTCACCAAAAATTCTAAGTTAAAAGGGGCATAAATCTGTCAAAAATCAAAACAGAGTTATGGGGATTGTTTCTTCATGGTGTAGATGTTGATGGTAGACACATACTTTGAGTTTCAAGTCAATACCTTTGATAGTATTCAAGATATTTGAATTTATAAAAAACTTAACCAAAATTTCTAAGTTAAAAAGGGGCATAAATCTGTCAAAAATCAAAACAGAGTTATGGGGATTGTTTCCTCAGGTGAAGATGTTGATGGTAAACATATAGTTTGAGTTTCAAGTCAATACCTTTGATAGTATTCAAGATATTTGACTTTATGAAAAACTTTAACCAACGCAGACGCCGACGCTGGGGCGAGTGCAATAGTCTCCTTATTCTTCGAATAGTCGAGCTAAAAATGAACAAGTTCTGTAACAATTTCTTTTAACATTTAAAATGAACAAGTTCTGTAACATTTTCGCTCTCTTAACATTTAAAATGACACGATCCTTAACATTTTCTTTAACAGTTCAGCGGACATTCTTAACATTTCAAATGAAACATGGCGCAGCGGACATTCTTAACATTTCAAATGAAACGTGGCGTCGTAACAATTTCTTTTAACATTTAAAATGAACAAGTTCTGTAACATTTTCGCTCTCTTAACATTTAAAATGACACGATCCTTAACATTTTCTTTAACAGTTCAGCGGACATTCTTAGCAATTCAAATGACACATGGTGCTATTTTATGAGCATGTGAAATCTAATAAATGGTATTATAATGATACAAGTCACAGGAATATTCACAGATCCTGGTCACAGTGTTTTATTCTTAAATTCCCTTTCAAGTACAGGATGATTCATTGTATCTGTCACAATTTCAAACTGCAATAAAATTGTGTTCCCTTGCAAAATAAAGAGTATAATACGATAATGTTTCTATTTTGAAACGAAATCACTTCTACAGACCCAGTCTATTGTAAGCTATTGAAAAGCCTGTGTATGGTCTAGACAGCTCTTGGTCGCTTGAGTATGTTACAAATAGCAGTGTTTACCCAAGACAAAATCTTCTTGGCCGAGCAGACCTAGCTTAGGTATGCAGTCATCAAATGGAACGACTGGCCACATTGACAGTAACTGTTCATGCTCAACAAAGCACACAAGTCTTCAAACTTGATAGGATTATTGTTGACGAGGATTTAATGACCCCTATTGATCTCTAATGACTATTGGTTACTACATAATTACAAATTTCTTCTATTGCAGTGGGCAGGGGACAAACATCACTTGATTTCTATCAATACCAACACTGCTGAAGTCTTAGTGAGTTATAAAACCTTGATTTGTCTGTAATTGGCTGTAAAGCTGATATTCATTGAAAGTACTAGCAGTTTTGAAAGAACAGTTAAGTTATTGTAGGAATTCAACACCCTTTTCAACTGTGTTTTGGTCATTTAAACAATAAGGATTGTAAATGATTTGCTTTTTTAAACTCTAGTGGTCATTTTGTGCAGTCGAGCTGAACTGTTTGAGCAATTTTGGTAAAGGACCATCCTAGCAACAATTCTGTGAAATTGGGATCAAATTGGTCTGTCTAGTTGTTAAGAAGATGAGCCGACGATGGGTAACAATAGCTCACCACGAGCAGAAAGTGCTCAGTTGAGCTAAAAATTCCACAGCATTTTCAGGAATTCCAAGACTTTTCCATGATAAAATAAGTAATTTTCATTTTCCAGAAATAGAACATGGAATAAAGTGGTAAAGAAATTATATGAATTTGGTTTCGGTTCACCTTCAGATCCAAAACTTGTGCGTTAGCCCTGAAACAAGACAGATTCCACGAGTTGTAGAAGTGAAACTGAAAGTAATGCCCAGAGACACAACCTCATATAAGTAAACAAGATCAGCCTTTTAAGTTCTTTGGTAGCATTTCACAAGAAATCAAATTTATAGCAAGATACAGCCTCCAAGCATTTTTATAATTAATGATACAAGATGAAATTTTGAAGAAAATGATAATCACAAACAATTTCTCCAATTTGCTGGTTTTTGCGACTCATTCTTTTCAATCAGGATCTTCCATGGAATGACTATGCTGTGTCAGTTATAGAACATTTCACTAAACAATTCTTTGTGTACATGTTCACTTGTTTACATTTTCATCCACTGCATTTCTTTTTAAATTTAATGAATATATTGTATTTTATCATGTTGCTTTTTAACTGTGCTAACTGTATTTTTAGGCTTTGCAGCATTGCAGAATGGTGCTTTGTTGTCTGTTTTTTTTTGACTGGTTTTGATTGGTTTAGAAAATTCCTGAATGATGATGATTGGCATGATAAAATCCTAGTATGACAGGAGGATAAATAAATCGTCAACAGCCATTTTGTGGGACAGTTCTTGAGGCACCAAACATAAAATAGCAAACTCCTTAATGCATTGCCAGCACTTTGTTTCATCATATACATCTAGTATAATTATTGGTAACTGTCTTTTTGGAAATTGATTTATGATTTATTATCACAATACAACAAGTACTACACAATACTAAAGAATGCTCCAGTACTTATCAGTACTATATATTACTGTTACTATACACTGTAACAGTACCATTACAGTAACAATACCATACAGCTTGAACTCCTCTTTAGAAAACTACAATACTATCGAGTATTACAACAAGCCTACTACTGTATAAGAACTATCTTTCGCAGGAGTTTTACTTTTGGCTATATTGGCAGTCACAATTGGTTGCGTTAAATCTAAACATCTTCATCATAAATCACCGCAGTTATAAGCCACCGCCAATTATTAAATAATGTTAAACTGTGAAACTGCTTATTTAATGCAAACATGTAAAATCACTGTACCCATTGAATAAAAATTAGTTATTCCGTCAATGTGGACATTTATATATAACTGTAGTGTACAGTTAAAAGTTTGAGTTATATAAGAGCTATCCCTTGTTTTGCATTTAATGTCTAAGTGTTATTTTGGCGTCTGATGTAATCTGTCAATTAAGACATTGTCAATTCTGAAAACTTCGAAAAAAAAGCCAACATTTAGCACTGCACATTTAAAGCACCATACAGTATACAGCACTGTAGAACACTGCAGTGCTTTTGAATACAACAGTACTATAGAGTTCTACAGTACTGTACACATACTATAGAGTTCTACAGTACTGTACACATACTATAGAGTTCTACAGTACTGTACACATACTATAGAGTTCTACAGTACTGTACACATACTATAGAGTTCTACAGTACTGTACACATACTATAGAGTTCTACAGTACTGTACACATACTAAGGAGTATTTGTGTGCTAGGACACTTCAATAATTATAGACTCTGTGCTAAGCAATACTACAGCACCATAGAGTACTAAGTGGAATTAGTTGAAACCTCTTCTTTTTGGACAAGATTTTTTGAAGTATTTCCTAAACAAGTGAACCCTGGTACAAACCAATTTTACCCAAGGAGCATAAATTATGTGTGACCTTGGTAGAGAACCTTCAGGTGATGCTACCTCTAAGCTCTAGGTACGACAGTTTCTTACAAGAAGACTTTTTATTTCTATGTGAAATATATGACCCACAAAAACTAGTGAAAGTGCTTTTAAAAGGGTCAGTTAGGGTTAAGCATGGCAAGGTATAGGGGGGAAAAAAGCTACTAATGAGACAAGAAAATTAAATAATTATAGCTATAATTCACCAGAGACTGAATAATGATTATATGGAGGGTTGTAAAGCATAGTTAATTTTCACCGAAAATAAGGAAAACAAAGAATGATTTGCAATAGAAAATCATGGCTGTCGAAGTCCTTGGAAAATTAAATGAAGGCTGCCAGGAAAACAGCTATGTAGAGGAAACTGACGTCTTTCTTCACTGCAAACAGCCGTAATTGTGGGATACTTTTGAAACAATTCTGTCGTAGGTCCATGTAAATGTCATGATTACCTCAAATTGCATATTTGTCCTTGTATGCTTGTAATGAGCAAAAAAGTAACTTTTATAAAATTCAAAAATGTATTATCCAACTACAACAGACAATATGAGAAAAGAAGACAAAGAAACCAAAAGTAGTGACCAGGACATGGATGCCGTAACTCCACCACAAACAAAATGCAGTTGTTTGACTAGACAGAGAGTGATAAAGTTGTTGTCTTCTACCAAAGTCATCTTCACATTTCCAGAAAGGTCGAATTCATTGTTGCAGCCTAACCTATTTATAGCTTCCATGGTTTTGAAGCCTGTACTAGAAAAAAAAATCCAGGAATTCCAAAATATTCATGATTAAACTGAAATAAATTCCATGGAGAAAATTCTACTGGTTAAAACCTATTATAGACAGTATATACAAGTGTATGACTGTAATGGATTTTCTGTGATTAGCCCTTTCTTCCGAAGGTAAATGTGTAAATATAAGCAAATTCTCTATAGAAATGTGTTCATGGAATGTAATAGAACTATTTCACCCAGATGCTATTTGGTGTACAAGATTCTAAGAGATATTCCTATTGTTATATTTTATCCCAAGATAACATTTTAACTGTTCAGATATATTGAAGAACATAGGTGGTTGCAGTCAGTCCTTGATTTACTTAAGTCAGGGTTTCATTTTGTTCAGTATGAAGAGTCTGAATTTTGAAGTCTCATAGCACCAGTTTATGAACATATAATTCTGGTCCAATCTGCTCCCAGCTCATACACAAGTCCAGTGGCTGGGAGTCTTTGTTTGTTGTCCCTGGACCAATCATATTCCAAAGTCCTTTCTGGAACTCATGAGATATGCCGCACATTCCATCAACACATACAGGACAGACTAGAGCCATAATGCATAAATAAATAATGCATAAATAAAATACAAATCGTTTACATTTGATGTAAAATGTTATGTCCAACTCTCTCACTTTCAAAGTGCAGTCGCCTGCTGTGGACTGTGTGCCATGTGTACGAGCGTGCTTTCTTTTCTTCAAACTTCAGGGAAATTTGTGAACAGATCCAACACAATAAGCTCCCAATGGAATTTCTAGAAAATTCCATGTACAAAATTCTGTAGAGCATTTGCCATCATTCCATCCTTGGCATAGGAAATAGCAATGGAAAGCAGTGACCACCATTTTCCAGGTTACACAAAATTCTTGCACTGACTGCCATGATTTTGAGCATAAGTTTGAATTCAAGAACATTTCTTCATGGTATATATTCCAGCAATAAATAGCAACCTAATTTGAAAAACTCCTACTGTTTTCCCTATTCAAAGGGAACTCTTCAAACATGATCTAAAATAATATGTTCTTCCATAAACTTAGACCCGTGGAAAATCAATTACTTTGATCAGACTAGTCACAATGTATTTGATCCCAACAAAAATGAGAAGATAACATGCAGCTGGAGACAAAGACTTCAACTCTCTTTGTATTCTAACTGGGTTTTTTGCATCAAAAATGTGTTTCTCATTGGTGGTGCCAATAAGCATTAATGACACTGCCTAGGTAAACCTTATAATCTTACATGATGTTTATTATGATCCAGCTTGAATTAAGTTATGTTCCCCAAATTAATGTTAATGCAGCTGTTGGTTGGTCTGTCAGTAGATCTTTGGTTTCTGCGTAATACCTCAAGAAGGCTTTGATATAGGTGTCGAACTTGGTAGGTTAGTTGGTCATGGGCAGTAGATAAACCTTATCCTTTCCAAGATCACTGGTAAAAGGTTAAGGTCACAGTGTACTTGCATTCAAAAATAGTTTGCCCTCAATAACTACAAGAATCTATGGCCTAGAGGTCTCAAACTGTATAGGGGACATTGGTAGGTGAACCCTATTTTGATGTCACTGGGCCAAGGACCTTGCATTTAACTCGAGCAAGATAGCACACTCTTAAATTTTTTAGTGCTTGCCAAAAATAACAAAAGTTCTGTCAGAAAACAGGTAGAAAATTGAGAATCTTTGTATTTTCAGAGTTGATACCCCTGACCTGTCAACAGTCAAGTATTAGAGATATGTGCATGAGCTTGCCTTTCATATGCAAGACTTTTACAATAAGTACAAGAACAGAAGCATGATCATAGTCAAGAAAACAAAGATTTAACCGTACAAAATTTTAGTAACTACAAGAATCTTTAGGTTAGGGGATTGGTAGGTGAGAGGTCTCTCTCGGCAAGATAGCACACTTTGTGCTTGCCAACAAAAAAAGTTGCAGAAAAAGGCAGATTAGTGGCAAAGTGATACCCCTGATGTCGACGGGCGAGTTTTGGGGATATGTGCATGAGCCTGCCTTTACATGACAGAACAGAAGCATTTAAGAAAAAAGACCGTACAAAATTTTAGTAACTACAAGAATCTATGGCCTAGAGGTCTCAAACTGTATAGGGGACATTGGTAGGTGAACCCTATTTCGAGGTCACTGGGCCAAGGACCTTGCACTTAACTCGAGCAAGATAGCACACTCTTAAATTTTCAGTGCTTGCCAACAATAACAAAAGTTCTGTCAGAAAAAAGGCAGAAAATTGAGAATCTTTGTTTGCAAGTGATACCCCTGAACTGTAGGTATTAGGAGGTCCTGCCTTTCATACAAGAACAGACAAGGATAATCTAGTGGGGGGGGGGGGGGGGGGGGGGGGGGGGGGGGGGGGGGGGGGGGGGGGGGGGGGGGGGGGGGGGGGGGGGGGGGGGGGGGGGGGGGGGGGGGGGGGGGGGGTGGGGGGGGGGGGGGGGGGGGGGGGGGGGGGTGGGGGGGGGGGGGGGGGGGGGGTTTGTTTTTTGGGGGGGGGGGGAAAAAAAAAAAAAGGGGGGGGAAAGGAGGGGGGAAAAAAAAGAAATTTTTTTTTTGGAAAAGTGGAAACCTTGAAAAGTAAAAAAACAAGAATAGAGAGATGAAAGCCGAAAAAAAGTAATGGTAAATAAAAGAATCTAGGCTAGGAGGTCTAGGGGGCCTTGGGCAGGGGGGGGGGGGGGGGGGGGGGGAGAGAGGGGGGGGAGGCTGGACAATTTTAGTTGCAGTAAAAAGTTCGTCAAAAAAGGCAGAAAATTGAGAATCTTTGTATTTGCAAAGTTGATACCCCTGAACTGTCAACAGTCAAGTATTAGAGATAAGTGCATGAGCCTGCCTTTCATACAAGACTTTTACAGTAAGTACAAGAACAGAAGTATGATCATAGTCAAGAAAACAAAGATTTAACCGTACAAAATTTTAGTAACTACAAGAATCTATGGCCTAAGGTCTCAAACTGTATAGGGGACATTGGTAGGTGAACCCTATTTCGAGGTTACTGGGCCAAGGACCTTGCACTTAACTCGAGCAAGATAGCACACTCTTAAATTTTCAGTGCTTGCCAACAATAACAAAAGTTCTGTCAGAAAAATGGCAGAAAATTGAGAATCTTTGTATTTGCAAAGTTGATACCCCTGAACTGTCAACAGTCAAGTATTAGAGACAAGTGCATGAGCTTGCCTTTCATACAAGACTTTTACAATAAGTACAAGAACAGAAGTATGATCATAGTCAAGAAAACAAAGATTTAACCATACAACATTTTAAGTAAAGCACCCTTGAAGACTGAAGAAAATATGTAACTATACTATGTGCAGTACTATGTAACTATGTATCATACTGTCCCAACCCATTATAAAGTGTACATATTATGAAACCAGGATAACTTGATGAAATTTCTGCAGTTTAAAACAGAATTTTTTTTAACCCAATGGCTCAACTTGGCAAGCTGAGATTCAAGCCCTCAACACTGCAACTAATTCAACTAAGTATGTATATTACTGTAGTACTGCATAGTACTGGAATAGTTTCTACAATTATTGAAGTGCTCAAGCTCAAAATTACTCTTTGGTTTGTGTCCAGTACTGCAGAACTCTGTAGTAATGCAGTATTCAAAGGCACTACACAGTGTTCTATAAAACTGTATGGCAGGCCTATGGTAATACTCTAGTATTGTAGTTTTTTCATAGCTTAAAAGGTTATAGTATATAGTAATTTAGTACTGAACAGTATTAGAGCATTCTTTAGTGCTGTGGTATTTATGGTACTGCAGTACTATGTAGTACTGTGTCATACTGTAACCAATAATTGTATGCAATCAGGAATTGGAACTGGAAATTTTGAAAGAGTCCCAAAAACGAGCTAATTGGGATATGTTTTGTCCTTATTTCTTATACATAGCATTAATTCTGTAATACAATTCAGTTTGGGGTAATTATTTTGAGGAGAACTTACCTCAGAGATATAATGTATTTTTTCCAGTCAACCGTATTTACAGTACATTTATCTATTTTGTATTATGACACATTTGCTCTGTTGTGCTATTGTAGCTGTTCTACATAGTAGATAGGTCATGTTCTCTATTATAGATATATCACAGTTTTAAGCTCTGATCCCATACACAGTGCAAATTATCAGAAATAGTACTGTAGCTATAATACAAAAGAGTAAGCCTTGACCCATTTTACTGTTTACATTAATAGTTGGCCCAATCTATTGTCATTGTTCTTTCAATATATACGCTAGCACTTTTCAATGAATGTCTGTCTTACAGAAATTAAATGTCCTTTCACAATTTATGACAAATCAAGCTGCTCTGAGTCATTACATTTCGTCAGTGTTTGTAAAGATCTAATCTACAGAAGAAGAAAAAACTGAACACTGAATTCATGGCAGGTTTTTTGTAATTCTACTTTTTGATATGGGCATTGTGTTCAATTTGATTGTTGGAAACCTCTGCTCAATACTCTTAGTAGCTAATGCACTTTCTAGCTCAAATCTTGGTCAGAAAAGTATCTCAACAGTCATAACACACTTTTGGCTGTAAGTTAAACAAGAGGGCCATAATCGTAAATGGCCCTAATTTAACACCCGAGTACCTGTGTGCACTTACCTAAGGAAGTCACTTGTTGCTTAAGTGAGCCAATAGTTGCTAAGGATGTCAATGGTCGCTAGGGAAGTCAGTGGTTGCTATAAGAACTCATTGGAAGCATGATTTGAACAAACTTGGTAGAGGACCACTATACAATGTTACATACCAATTATTTAAGGTCTAAGCTTTCTGGTTTTTGAGAAGAAGACTTTTAAAGTCACATGAACCCCAAGGGACGGTCACTTTTCTATTTGTTGCCATAGAAACAAGAGTTCTGCATGGAAGGGAATTCTCTGAACAATTTTGGTAGAGCTTCAATATCCCTGCAAAGTTTCATCAGTATTGGTCCAGTGGTTGCAGAGATGTCTTTGAAAGCAAGATGTTAACGGACAGACGACAGACAACCATCCATCCTATAAGCTCATATACTATGGGGGAGACATGATTTCTATGGAAAATATGGACATCATAATGTGCAGGTGACAAAGATACCAGCATAAACTGTGAATGTAGGCACTCAAGTTCCATTGTATGTGTGTAGACTGCATGTCTGATTCTTGTAATGTACTTGATAAAGATTCAAACTGACTTAAACTTATCTAGGGTGTACACACAACTTTGACACCATCATGTAATACACTGCTGTCTATACACTACTGTCTATACACTGCTGTCTGTTACATACTCAATAGTGAACAAGCTAATCTAATTCTAGAAATTATTGATCAAGTGTCTGAAATATTTCACCTGTAATCCTTGAGTTGTCTGGTCCATTTTTACATTTCTTTTTTGCCATATTTTATCAATGACAATGTTTCAGTCAAGCAACAAGATACAATATACTTCTCAGAATAAAACAGGCACCAGGATCTGTGAATTCATATTAAACAAAGATTTCCCTAACTGCATCATATTTTATGGACTTTAGTGTTACTAAAATAAATGTATGAAACAGAATTTTTAAAAAATTCAGTAAAAAAATAGCAACACTTTTTCTGTAACTACATAGAATCTGAAGAAGGGCCGGTCATTATTAAAATAAAATCTTCTCTACCCAGTTTCCTTTTAATTCACTTTTTTGTTATTCACAGAATCTGACTGGAGAGGGGGGGGGTCTTTAATGAGAATGACTGGGAGGAGGTATAGATTTGATTTTTGTACTCCCATTTATTAGAAAAAAAACCCAGATGCACAACTGCTCATTCCAATAATTTTTGTATGAAGTTTGGTGACTATGTACATTAGTAAGGAGCAGTGCATGCCACAAAATTTTTGGCTTAATTTTGACTATGTCAACTAAGATGTAATTTGTCTAACTAAAATCTTAAACCCAGGTGCACAACTTCTCATCCTAATAAACATTTGAATGAAGTTTGGTGATTCAAGGTCTATGAGTTAAAGGGCAGTCCATACCACAAACTTATCATTTAAATTTGACTAAGCCAAGGGTCATAACTCTCATGTTAGGAGACAAAGATTTTTGAAGATTTTTGTACTTTTAGCACTGGTGAAGACCATGTTGCTAAGTAAACTGAAACCAATTGAACAATTTAAGATAGCTTAATACCAGAGGTGCTTCTGGCCACAATCGATGATATTCGATGAAGTGGTGTCTGAGACGTCATCTGAAGCAATAGTGACAACAGACAGATGTTCCTCAGACATTCTATTAGGATCAATGAATGTACGTCATACATCTATCTGTCATCCACAATTATTGCTTAAAATGACTCCTCATACACAACTTGCCCATTTTAACGAACCTTTACGTAACAATTTCTGTTAACATTTAAAATGACACGTTCCTTAACATTTTCTTTAACATTTCTGCAGACAAATTGTTAACATTTAAAATGAACAAGTTCTGTAACAATTTATTTTATCATTTAAAATGAACAAGTTCTGTAACATTTTCGCTCTCTTTAACATTTAATATGACACGATCCTTAACATTTCAGCGAACATTCTCAACATTTAAAATGACACATGGCGCAGCGGACATTCTTCACATTTAAAATGAAACGTGGCGTCGTAACAATTTCATTTAACATTTTAACGAACCTTTCCGTAACAATTTCTATTAACACTTAAAATGACACGTTTCTTTAACGTTTCTGCAGACAGTTTAACATTTAAAATGAACAAGTTCTGTAACAATTTTTTTTTAGATTTTCCGTAACATTTTCTGTAACATTTCTGCAGACATTTTGTCAACATTTAAAATGAACAGGTTCTGTAACAATTTCTTTCAATATGTAAAATGAGATTTTCTGTAACATTTTCGCTCTTTACATTTCAAATGACACGATCCTTAACATTTTCTTTAACAGTTCAGCGGACATTCTTAACATTTCAAATGACACATGGCGCAGCAGACATTCTTAACATTTCAAATGAAATGTGGTGTCGTAACAATTTCTGTTAACATTTAAAATGACACGTTCCTTAACCGTTTCTTTAACATTTCTGCAGACAGTCTGTTAACATTTAAAATGAACAAGTTCTGTAACAATTTTTTTTTTAGATTTTCTGTAACATTTTCTGTAACATTTCTGCAGACATTTTGCCAACATTTAAAATGAACAAGTTCTGTAACAATTTCTTTTAACATTTGAAATGAGATTTTCTGTAACATTTTCCCTATTCTTAACATTTAAAATGACACGATCCTTAACATTTTCTTTAACAGTTCAGCGGACATTCTTAACATTTAAAATGACACATGGTGCAGCGGACATTCTTAACATTTAAAATGAACAAGTTCTGTAACAATATTTTTTTAGATTTTCCGTAACATTTTCTGTAACATTTCTGCAGACATTTTGTTAACATTTAAAATGAACAAGTCCTGTAACAATTTCTTTTAGATTTTCAGTAACATTTTCTGTAACATTTTTGCTCTCTTAACTTTTAAAATGACACGATCCTTAACATTTTCCTTAACAGTTCAGCGGACATTCTTTAACATTTCAAATGACACATGGCGCAGCGGACATTCTTAACATTTCAAATGAAATGTGGTGTCGTAACAATTTCTGTTAACATTTAAAATGACACATTCCTTAACCGTTTCTTTAACATTTCTGCAGACAATTTGTTAACATTTAAAATGAACAAGTTCTGTAACAATTTTTTTTAGATTTTCCGTATTATTTTCTGTAACATTTCTGCAGACATTTTGTCAACATTTAAAATGAACAAGTTCTGTAACAATTTCTTTTAACATTTTCGCTCCCTTAACATTTCAAATGACACGATCCTTAACATTTTCTTTAACAGTTCAGCGGACATTCTTAACATTTCAAATGACACATGGCGCAGCGGACATTCTTAACATTTCAAATGAAATGTGGTGTCGTAACAATTTCTGTTAACATTTAAAATGACACGTTCCTTAACCGTTTCTTTAACATTTCTGCAGACAGTTTAACATTTAAAATGAACAAGTTCTGTAACATTTTTTTTTTAGATTTTCCGTAACATTTTCTGTAACATTTCTGCAGACATTTTGTCAACATTTAAAATGAACAAGTTCTGTAACAATTTCTTTCAACATGTAAAATGAGATTTTCTGTAACATTTTCGCTCTCTTTACATTTCAAATGACACGATCCTTAACATTTTCTTCAACAGTTCAGCGGACATTCTTAACATTTCAAATGACACATGGCGCAACGGACATTCTTAACATTTCAAATGAAATGTGGTGTCGTAACAATTTCTGTTAACATTTAAAATGACACGTTCCTTAACCGTTTCTTTAACATTTCTGCAGACAGTTTGTTAACATTTAAAATGAACAAGTTCTGTAACAATTTTTTTTTTAGATTTTCTGTCACATTTTCTGTAACATTTCTGCAGACATTTTGCCAACATTTAAAATGAACAAGTTCTGTAACAATTTCTTTTAACATGTAAAATGAGATTTTCTGTAACATTTTCCCTCTCTTAACATTTCAAAATGACACGATCCTTAACATTTTCTTTAACAGTTCAGCGGACATTCTTAACATTTAAAATGACACATGGTGCAGCGGACATTCTTAACATTTAAAATGAACAAATTCTGTAACAATATTTTTTTAGATTTTCCGTAACATTTTCTTTAACATTTCTGCAGACAGTCTGTTAACATTTAAAATGAACAAGTCCTGTAACAATTTTTTTTTAGATTTTCTGTAACATTTTCTGTAACATTTTCGTTAACAGCAGGACATTCTTTCAACCTTTAAAATGACACAAGGTCTGTAACAATTTCTTTTAACATTTAAAATGAAATTTTGTGTAACAATTTTCCCTGTCTTAACATTTAAAATGACACGTTCCTTAAGAGTTTCTTTAACATTTCTGCAGACATTTTGTTAACATTTAAAATGAACAAGTTCTGTAACAATTTTTTTTTAGATTTTCCATAACATTTTCTGTAACATTTCTGCAGACATTTTGTTAACATTTAAAATGAACAAGTTCTGTAACGATTTCTTTTAACATTTGAAATGAGATTTTCTGTAACATTTTCGCTCTCTTAACATTTCAAATGACACGATCCTTAACATTTTCTTTAACAGTTCAGCGGACATTCTTAACATTTCAAATGACACATGGCGCAGCGGACATTCTTAACATTTCAAATGAAATGTGGTGTCGTAACAATTTCTGTTAACATTTAAAATGACACGTTCCTTAACCGTTTCTTTAACATTTCTGCAGACAGTTTGTTAACATTTAAAATGAACAAGTTCTGTAACAATTTTTTTTTAGATTTTCTGTAACATTTTCTGTAACATTTCTGCAGACATTTTGTCAACATTTAAAATGAACAAGTTCTGTAACAATTTCTTTTAACATTTGAAATGAGATTTTCTGTAACATTTTCGCTCTCTTTACATTTCAAATGACACGATCCTTAACATTTTCTTTAACAGTTCAGCGGACATTCTTAACATTTCAAATGAAATGTGGTGTCGTAACATCAAAGTGGGGTCGAACAATTTCTGTTAACATTTAAAATGACATGTTCCTTAACCGTTTCTTTAACATTTCTGCAGACAATTTGTTAACATTTAAAATGAACAAGTTCTGTAACAATTTTTTTTTAGATTTTCCGTATTATTTTCTGTAACATTTCTGCAGACATTTTGTCAACATTTAAAATGAACAAGTTCTGTAACAATTTCTTTTAACATTTTCGCTCCCTTAACATTTCAAATGACACGATCCTTAACATTTTCTTTAACAGTTCAGCGGACATTCTTAACATTTCAAATGACACATGGCGCAGCGGACATTCTTAACATTTCAAATGAAATGTGGTGTCGTAACAATTTCTGTTAACATTTAAAATGACACGTTCCTTAACCGTTTCTTTAACATTTCTGCAGACAGTCTAACATTTAAAATGAACAAGTTCTGTCACAATTTTTTTTTAGATTTTCCGTAACATTTTCTGTAACATTTCTGCAGACATTTTGTTAACATTTAAAATGAACAAGTTCTGTAACAATTTCTTTTAACATTTAAAATGAGATTTTCTGTAACATTTTCAATCTCTTAACATTTCAAATGACACGATCCTTAACATTTTCTTTAACAGTTCAGCGGACATTCTTAACATTTCAAATGACACATGGCGCAGCGGACATTCTTAACATTTCAAATGAAATGTGGTGTCGTAACAATTTCTGTTAACATTTAAAATGACACGTTCCTTAACCGTTTCTTTAACATTTCTGCAGACAATTTGTTAACATTTAAAATGAACAAGTTCTGTAACAATTTTTTTTTAGATTTTCTGTAACATTTTCTGTAACATTTCTGCAGACATTTTGTTAACATTTAAAATGAACAAGTTCTGTAAGAATTTCTTCTAACATTTAAAATGAGATTTTCTGTAACATTTTCCCTCTCTTAACATTTAAAATGACACGATCCTTAACATTCTTTAACAGTTCAGCGGACATTCTTTAACATTCAGACATGGCGGGGACATTCTTAACATTTAAAATGAAATGTGGTGCACGGACAATTTCTGTTAACATTTAAAATGAACAAGTTCTTAGTTAACATTCGAATGTTAACATTTTAAAATGAACAAGTTCAACATATTTTTTTAGATTTTCCGTAACATTTTCTGTAACATTTCTGCAGACATTTTGTTAACATTTAAAATGAACAAGTTCTGTAACAATTTCTTTTAGATTTTCAGTAACATTTTCGCTCTCTTAACTTTTAAAATGACACGATCCTTAACATTTTCCTTAACAGTTCAACGGACATTCTTTACATTTCAAATGACACATGGCGCAGCGGACATTCTTAACATTTCAAATGAAATGTGGTGTCGTAACAATTTCTGTTAACATTTAAAATGGCACGTTCCTTAAGCTTTTCTTTAACATTTCTGCAGACATTTTGTTAACATTTAAAATGAACAAGTTCTGTAACAATTTTTTTTTTTTTCCGTATTATTTTCTTTCACATTTCTGCAGACATTTTGTCAACATTTAAAATGAACAAGTTCTGTAACAATTTCTTTTAACATTTAAAATGAGATTTTCTGTAACATTTTCGCTCTCTTAACATTTAAAATGACATGATCCTTAACATTTTCCTTAACAGTTCAGCGGACATTCTTAACATTTCAAATGACACATGGCGCAACGGACATTCTTAACATTTCAAATGAAATGTGGTGTCGTAACAATTTCTGTTAACATTTAAAATGACACATTCCTTAACCGTTTCTTTAACATTTCTGCAGACAATTTGTTAACATTTAAAATGAACAAGTTCTGTAACAATTTTTTTTAGATTTCGTAATATTTTCGTAACATTTCTGCAGACATTTTGTCAACATTTAAAATGAAAAGTTCTGTAACAATTTCTTTTAACATTTCGCCCCCTTAACATTTCAAATGACACGATCCTTAACATTTTCTTTAACAGTTCAGTGGACATTCTTAACATTTCAAATGACACATGGCGCAGCAGACATTCTTAACATTTCAAATGAAATGTGGTGTCGTAACAATTTCTGTTAACATTTAAAATGACACGTTCCTTAACCGTTTCTTTAACATTTCTGCAGACAGTTTGTTAACATTTAAAATGAACAAGTTCTGTAACAATTTTTTTTTTAGATTTTCTGTAACATTTTCTGTAACATTTCTGCAGACATTTTGTCAACATTTAAAATGAACAAGTTCTGTCAGAATTTCTACTACATTTGAAATGAGATTTTCTGTAACATTTTCGCTCTCTTAACATTTCAAATGACACGATCCTTAACATTTTCTTTAACAGTTCAGCGGACATTCTTAACATTTCAAATGACACATGGCGCAGCGGACATTCTTAACATTTCAAATGAAATGTGGTGTCGTAACAATTTCTGTTAACATTTAAAATGACACGTTCCTTAACCACTTCTTTAACATTTCTGCAGACAATTTGTTAACATTTAAAATGAACAAGTTCTGTAACAATTTTTTTTTAGATTTTCCGTAACATTTCTGCAGACATTTTGTCAACATTTAAAATGAACAAGTTCTGTAACAATTTCTTTCAACATGTAAAATGAGATTTTCTGTAACATTTTCGCTCTCTTTACATTTCAAATGACACGATCCTTAACATTTTCTTCAACAGTTCAGCGGACATTCTTAACATTTCAAATGACACATGGCGCAGCGGACATTCTTAACATTTCAAATGAAATGTGGTGTCGTAACAATTTCTGTTAACATTTAAAATGACACGTTCCTTAAGCGTTTCTTTAACATTTCTGCAGACAGTTTGTAAACATTTAAAATGAACAAGTTCTGTAACAATTTTTTTTTTAGATTTTCTGTAACATTTTCTGTAACATTTCTGCAGACATTTTGCCAACATTTAAAATGAACAAGTTCTGTAACAATTTCTTTTAACATTTAAAATGAGATTTTCTCTAACATTTTCCCTCTCTTAACATTTAAAATGACACGATCCTTAACAGTTTCTTTAACAGTTCAGCGGACATTCTTAACATTTAAAATGACACATGGTGCAGCGGACATTCTTAACATTTAAAATGAACAAGTCCTGTGACAATATTTTTTTAGATTTTCCGTAACATTTTCTGTAACATTTCTGCAGACATTTTGTTAACATTTAAAATGAACAAGTCCTGTAACAATTTCTTTTAGATTTTCAGTAACATTTTCTGCAACATTTGCGCTCTCTTAACATTTAAAATGACACGATCCTTAGCATTTTCTTTTACAGTTCAGCAGCATTCTTAACATTTAAAATGACACATGGCGCAGCGGACATTCTTAACATTTCAAATGAAATGGTGCGTCGCAACAATTTCTTTTAACATTTAAAATGACATGTAACTTCACAGTTTCTTTAACATTTCTGCAGACAGTTTGTTAACATTTAAAATGAACAAGTTCTGTATCAATTTTTTTCGAGATTTTCCGTAACATTTCCTTTAACATTTCTGCAGATATTTTGTTAACATTTTAAACGAACGAGTTCTGTAAGAATTTCTTTTACCATTTAATATGAACTAGTTCTGTAACATTTTCACTCTCTTAACATTTAAAATGACACGATCCTTAACATTTTCTTTCACAGTTCAATTGACATTCTTAACATTTAAAATGACACATGGCGCAGCGGACATTCTTAACATTTCAAATGAAACGTGGCGCCGTAACAATTTCTTTAATATGTTAATAAACCTTTACTAGCAATTTCAGTTAACATTTAAAACGACACATTCCTTAACAAGTTCTGTAACCACTTCTTTAAAAAGAAAATTTTTCTTAACATTCAAAATGAGATGTTCCGTAATATTAACATTTAAAACGAGATGCAAGAGCATTTCCTTAAAATTTAAATTGAGATTTTCTGCAACATCTTTAATATTTCAACTAACATGTCCTCAACATTTAACAATTTTCTCACATACAAGCCCAACAGGAGCATCCCAGAAAGTAACAAAGTCACTTTGTCACAACCAGTACAACAGGAAAACTAGATCCTATATCCCTAGGGAGAAGAGAAAACTTAAACCCCAACACAACATGAAACCATACACCTACTACCAGAACCCCACACACATGGGATAAGCCCAAACACAACTCAAACACATAGACATACTGACAATAAAGAGATACAGAGAGTGAGGTCAAGGAGAAGAAAGTCATTATACCATCAATTCAACTGTCTATCAGACCCTCTTATTTTCTTTCTTTCTATCTTCTGACAGACAAATATAGAAAAGAGTCAGTCGAAAGACAGCTTCATCCCCTGTCGCATGAAGGAATATCAAGAGGATTAACTTTGATCCTTAAGTATAACTGGAGTAGTGCAATAATGCAGAGGAGGGGATGTAAAGAACTTACCATTAATTTTGTATTAAGCAAGTCAAATATTTAAATATATCCTAAATATTCAATAAAAACTAGACCAATCACTAAATGTGATTAATACCCCAAAAAAGACTGCTTTATCAACTAAGAAGTTAGAACAGATTACCTTGCAAAAAAACTAAAATACAGATATGGTTCTTGGCAATAACTATGCAATTTGTCAGGATAGAGTTATAGTTCTTGTACACTGCACTTCCTCTCATTGTGCTTGACCTCAATTGTATGAAGTCGCATTGAATTCTAACCAGTAATTTTCAAGTAATGCTCCGGAAAAGGAAAAGTAAGATGTGACAATAACTCAATTAACTGTAATTAATCAAGATAAAGAGTTTAGATTCTTGTACACTGTCGTTCCTCTCATTGTGCTGGAACATTGTATGAGGTTGTATTGAATTCCAAGCAGTAGTTTTCAAGTTATGCTCTGGACAAGGAAAATGCAACGGACCACCGCCTGCCCATCTGACCGACTCCTATATACCCCCCTTAACTTTGATTCAGGGATATAATTAAGCAGGAAAACCATCCAGTGTTAAGACCTAGTTAGCAACTATATTGTACTTACAGGAAAGTGATATTGAAGTAAATGGAGCTGCTTAATGGTGACTGTTCTAGGTACACTTACATGAAATGCTTGGTTTTAAACAATTGTCTCAAGTATTAATAACTCTTTTTAAGCATATATCCTTTATGAAAATACTTTGCTAAAAATATTGTCTAATCAGATTTTAGGTCAGTCCTTGAAATGAAACAAACTTGCACTTTGATAAAAACTTGATAAAAAATTATTGGCCAAAATGGTCCTGAAAGATGATTTATCTTAACTGAAGGTTTTGTCTTAGACAGAATTTTTGTCAAAAATGGTTTGTCAAAACAATTGTGTAAATGATACTACTGCTTAAGGAGCTTTAGTTAAAATGACTGGCCTAAACAGTTATGTACAAGATGCATTAATGCTTTTGTTTCTGAAGTTTCTAAATCAACTTGTCATATGGCTACTATATATAATCTCAGCCACTTGCTTTCTCTCTTCAAAGCACTTGTTACTGGACTATGACTATACTGGACAGCCTGCTGGGTATATCTCAGTTGAAGACCAGCTACCAAGATACTAAATTTGTGCCTAACCTAGGAAGCCTGCTTGGCATTGCCCAACTTGAAGACAGACTTACCATAAAGCACTTTTAGATGGAGTATTCAGGGAAAGACAGAAAAAAAACAGGGAAAGCAAGGATTGAGATTACAGACCTACAAATATGTCTACATTTTAACAAAAACAGGTCAAAAGACCAAAACTTTTGTACACTGACTGACCTAAAAGCCATCAAATTATCTAAGGGTACACAGTTGAAATGATACTAACCACTAGCTACCTTTCTCTAAGGCACTGAACGTGTGTCTAACCCTGAAAGCTTGCTAGTTTTTATAAAAATTGTACAAAAATGCATTACCAGTAATAAAATTTTAACAAATTCGTATTTTGTTGCTAAAGATTAGCATAAATAATTTCAATGATAAGTAACCAAAGACCAATTAAGGCTCATGTACGCCTTACAGGGTATGTTTTTGTAAAAAAATGACTGGCCCAAACAGTCCTTTAAATTAAATATCTTCCATACAAGAATTACTTGCCTATAATATGAACTTCTAACCTACCAAAAAATTTTCGCAAAAATAATTGACCAGAACAGTCAATCTAATTTACGCAATTTGCTAAAAAATGAATGGTCTGAACAGTCCTTCAAGTAAACTTACTAGCTAACTGGAAGGTTTTGTAAAAAGAAATAGTTGCCTGAACAGTTCTTAAAATAAACCTACTTCATCTTGAGCGAGACCTTTTTACAAAAAGTGGCCTGATCAGTCCTTTAATTGACCCGATTGGTCTAAACAGTCTTCTCAAGGAACTTTCAATAGTACCAAGACTTCTAGCCTTATGTTTTTAACACTTTTACTTCTTTTACCTCAACCACTTGTTCAAGGCATTGGCTCTTGTAACTAGACTTTGACCTATTTTGGGTACATCACATTATCAGATAGGCTCACAGGTAACAATAAAACAAAGGATAAGAGACAGGGACAAAACAGGATTTGCATTTTACCAATTTGATAACATAATTTGGCAGTCAAATGCTCTTTAAAACTAATATTTGCAAAAACTAGATGAAAATCTTGCAAAATGTTTAGGGTTTATGGGGCAGACACAAAAAACCAATGATCCCAAAAACTGTTGCTTTGAATCTGAGCAGGCTGGGCTAGGACATGGGTTCTGCATATTGATTTCATGAGATGAACATTTGATTAAAATTATATGAAAATTATTCCAAGATTTACGAGTTATGGAGCATTGTGTTTGAAGTAAATTGTAGACAGACAATCCACGCTGAATTACCAACATCTAATAATACTAAAAGCTCACCTTGACCTTGGTCAAGCTGAGCTAAAAATCATTCACGGGATTTATGGAGCGAAGATGGAGAGACAGACAAAACTGTTTGCGACGGGGGATAAAGACTGGTACAAGGCAGATATTCAATATCTGCCAGGTAGTAAACAGAGCTGGACAGAAAACAAGAGGGCCAAGACGGCCTTATATCGCTCACCCAAGACCTACTTATGGCCAAATGGAACAATCTTTCAACCTCCCAACTTAAACATCATAGACACAATCTTTCTCTTTAACCTTGAAAAGACAATGACTTACTAATTTACATTAGGATTGTTTATAAAATGTGACGGTGTCTACAGGGTTTTGTTTGGAATTGGCCTGTTGACCTAGTTTTTAATCAAAGGTGATCCACAAAAACAGACTGTAACCAAGGATTAAATTCAATTTGTTATGGTGACCTAGTTTTTGTCAGTTTCAACTTTGACCTAGGAATCACTGACCAATTTTCATGAAAATTTCATATTAAATATGGCCTCTTGAAGACTTCTTTTCATTTGATGGTGACCTAGATGACCAAGATTCATACTTGATCTAGAAATCATTGTGACATTTTGCCCAATGCTCAAGACTGGATTTAAACATGGCCCCTACAGTATTTAAAAGGATTTCTTTTATTTGTCCATGTGACGCCAGTTTCTGACCACACTTTACCCATATTCAAACTTGACCTAGAAATCAGCAGTGTTAACAAGGTTTTTCTTATGCCTGATCACATGACCTAGTTTTTTTTAACGTCAGTTGACCAAGAAATCATTAACAAAAACATTCTCACCATTTTCATGCTGGATGGGTTGTAAATGTGATGTCTTATCATGTCTATGACATAAACATTTTTTTTTGTATAACTTGGCCTGGTGACCTATTTCTTAACTCAATGCAACCTATATTCAAACTGTACCTAGACTTTATCAATTAGACAATCATTTTGACAAAAGTTTCATGAAAGTCCAATGAAAAATGCAACCTCTATTGCGAAGTGCATACACATGGT
This sequence comes from Saxidomus purpurata, assembly GCA_022818135.1. Lineage (NCBI taxonomy): Eukaryota > Metazoa > Mollusca > Bivalvia > Venerida > Veneridae > Saxidomus > Saxidomus purpurata. The sequence goes on along the minus strand of JAFMSR010000009.1, from coordinate 12,412,464 downwards.
TAAGTGAGGACACAAGATACAAAGACAGACAACGACTATAAGGAGATCACAATCGCTCGCCTTGAGCACTTTATGCTCAGGTGAACTATAAAGAGAATAAGACAGAGAAAACAAAGGTATTGTTGGACTCAATGAATACTTCTCTAGCATTCTATCACTATGCACTTTCCCATTATAATTTCTACCTGAGCATGCAGTTGATTAAATTCCCTCCTAAAGTTTTCCCCTTGACAAAAATTGAAAACAGAAATACAGTGGCTGTTGCTCTGGAAACATTAGATGCACAAGATGACAAAATTTCAATGTTGAGAGTGACACTAATTTACTTTATATTTCTTTCAAACATTGATTTGGTGGCAAGAAAACTTCAAAATGAAGATGAAGACACTTGGTAAGATTTAAAGGTAATGAGGATGGAAGATACTTGGTGGAAGTATTTAAAGGTATAGCAGATGACACTTGGTAGGATTTAAAGGAGCAGAAGATGACACTTGGTAGGATTTAAAGGAGCAGAAGATGACACTTGGTAGGATTTAAAGGTAATGAATATGGAAGACACTTGCTAGGAATTAAAAAGTTATGAAGATATAGACATTTGATATGATTTAAAGGTAATGAAGACAACACTTGGTAGGATATAAAGGTAATGAAGATATAGACATTTGGTAGGATTAAGAGCTAATGAAGATAAAGACATTTGGTAAGATTTAAAGGTAATGAAGATAAAGACACTTGGTAAGATTTAAAGGTACTGAAAATGGAAGACACTTGGTAAGATTTAAAGGTACTGGGAAATGAAGCCATTTTGTAGTATTTAAAGGAACAGAAGGTATTTGGTGGGATTTGAAGGTAATTAAAATGACACTTAGTAGACTTAAGAGTACAGAAGATGCCACTTGGTAGGATTTAGAGGTAATGGAGATGAAGACACTTGGAAGGATTTAAAGGTAATGGAGATGAAGACACATTTGGAAGGATTTAAAGGTAATGGGAGATGAAGACACTTGGAAGGATTTAAGGTAATGGAGATGAAGACATTTAGTAGGATTTTAAGATACAGAAGATGACACTTGGTAGGATTTAAAGGTATAGAAGATGACACTTGGTATGATTAAAAGGTAATGAAGATTAAGACACTTGGTAGGATTTAAAGGTAATGAAGATAAAGACACTTGGTAAGATTTAAAGGTACTGAAGATGGAAGACACTTGGTAAGATTTAAATGTAATGAAGATGGAAGACACTTAATAGGATTCAATGGTTCAGAAGATGAAGACACTTGGTAGGATTTTAAGATAGAGAAGATGACACTTTGCAGGATTTAAAGGTAATGAAGGTGAAGACACTTGGTGGTAGTATTTAAATGTATAGAAGATGACACTTGGTAGGATTAAAAGGGACAGAAGAGGACACTTGGTAGGATTTAAGGGTACAGAAGATGACTTGGTAGGATTTAAGGGTACAGAAGATGACACTTGGTAAGATTTAAAGGTAATGGAAATGAAGACATTTGGTAGGATTTAAAGGTAATGGAGATGAAGCCATTTTGTAGGATTTAAAGGTAATGGAGATGAAGCCATTTTGAAGTATTTTCAAATACAGAAGATGACATTTGGTAGGATTTAAAGGTGATAAAGACACTTCGTAGGATTTATAGTACTGAATATGAAGACACTTGATATGATTTAAAGGTAATGGAGATGATGCCATTTTGTATCATTAAAGGAGCAGAAGATGACATTTGGTAGCATTTAAAGGTATAGAAGAGGACACTTGGTAGGATTTATTGGTGATGAAGATATAGACATTTGGTAGGATTAAAAGGTAATGAAGATCAAGACATTTGGTAGGATTAAAAGGTAATGAAGATCAAGACATTTGGTAGGATTAAAAGGTAATGAAGATAAACCCATTTGGTAGGATTTAAAGTAGTGGAAATGAAGACATTTGGTAGTATTTAAAGGTACAGAATTTTACACTTGGTAGGATCTAAAAGTACAGAAAATGACACTTGGTAGCATTTAAAGGTATAGAAGTTGACCCTTAGTAGGATTCAAAGGTAATGAAGATGAAGACATTTGGAAGGATTTAAGGGTACAGAATATGACACTTTTTAGGATCTAGAAGTACAGAAGATGACACTTGGTAGGATTTAAAGGTAATGAAGATGAAGACACTCGGCAGGATTTAAAAGTACAGAAGATGACACATGGTAGAATGTAAAGGTACAGAAGAAGACACTTGGTAGGATTTAAAGGTATAGAAGTTGACACTTGGTAGGATTCAAAGGTAATGAAGATAAAGACATTTGGAAAGATTTAAGGGTACAGAATATGACACTTGTTAGGATCTAAAAGTACAGAAGATGACACTTGGTAGGATTTAAAGGTAATGAAGATGAAGACACTTGGCAGGATTTTAAAGTACAGAAGGTGACACATGGTAGAATTTAAAGATACAGAAGAAGACACTTGGTAGGATTTAAAGGTATAGAAGTTGACACTTGGTAGGATTCAAAGGTAATGAAGATAAAGACATTTGGAAGGATTTAAGGGTACAGAATATGACACTTGTTAGGATCTAAATGTACAGAAGATGACACTTGGTAGGATTTAAAGGTAATGAAGATGAAGACACTTGGCAGGATTTAAAAGTAAAGAAGGTGACACATGGTAGAATTTAAAGGTACAGAAGAAAACACTTGGTAGGATTTAAAGGTAATGAAGAGGAAGACACATGGTAGGATTTAAAGGTAATGGAAATGAAGCCATTTGGTAGTAGGGTTTAAAGGTAATGAAGACATTTGGTAGGATTAAAAATTAAAGATGAAGAAACTTAACAGGATTTAAATGTTAACAAGATGAAGCATTTGGTAGGATCAAAAAGATAATGAAGAAGCTTGACAGGATTAAAAGGTAATGAAAGTTAAGACACCTGACATTTAAAGGCAATGAAGTTGTAGAAACTTGGTAGGATTTTAATATTTAAAAGATGAAGACACCTGGTAGAAGTAAAAGGAAATCAAGACACTTGAAAGGATTAAAAGGTAATTAGGATGAAGACACTTGGTAAGATTAATAGTTAAAGAAGATGTAGACAATTGGTAGGATTAAAAAAAATTTTTTTTTTTAAAGCACTCCACCCAAACATAAAAATCCATTACACTTTGATTATATTATTCATCAGGCATGGTGACAGAATGCACAACTCTTTATAGAGAAGAATCCAATGAAACTCAGTGGTTGTCTAGAAATAGACTTGGAATATACTGCAGATAATTCTAAGTCAGGGAGCAAAAGAGTGACAAATATACAGAGATAGGAGAGAGAATGAGGCAGATTGAATGGTTTATGGACTCAAGACAATAAGGCTGGAAAATACAAAGCAAAAGCTAGACAGTGAAATGAAATACAAGATTGATGGATATGCTGAAAAAACATTTACAGGTTGTTAAATTGCTTACCTGCAACAATTATAGAAAAGACACACAATACTTCTAAACATATATACAATGTTACACATATACAATGACAGACTGATGGATAGACACAGAGGCAGACTGTGAGCCAACTGAGAAGAAATAAATATAAAAACATATGTGCAGATGTATGGCAGAAGGTTTTCAATGATAGATGGTTTGATAGAAATAAGTAGAGTAGAGAAGCAAATGATGAGAAAGATAGATTAACACACTAGTTACAAATTGATTAATCACATAAAGATAGACAAACAATGAAAAAGTGAATAGAGTATTACCATGCAATACGAAGTCCCCAGATAGATATGATTATGAAGCCATTAAATGAACACATGATCATTGACCAAAGAGTGACCATGACCTTTGTCATCATGATAAGATGAACATTTTTGAAAGAGATTAATCTGGTGACCCTCTACCCTCAAGTGTCACCTTTACTCAAACATGGCTGAAAAACAAATTCTGCAATTCCTTTCCATGAGAGTAACATTTATGCAAAGTTTCAAAACCACCGCTAAAAGGTTTTGGAGATATAGAACCATGACCTTTGGCCTTCAATGTTACCTTCACCTTGACTTGGTTAGGTATTGGCAACAACTTTCAGAAGTTATTTTAGTATGCAGAAAGTACAGTTCAGTGGCAAAATATCTGGACATAACCTTTAATTACAAGTTTGAGCCCCAAGTGTAACCTTGACCTTATAGGACATCCTCTAGGTGTTGTGCATGACACATCTTTGTGATAATACGTTGGTTAAGTTTTTTTAAATCAGACTATGCATATAGGAATAGCAGTGCATACACAAATTATTTGTATTTAAACCTATATAACTGGATTTAAACCCTAAGTGTGACCTTTACCGTCAAGTCTTAATAAAAGATGGTGTTTTGGTTTTTAATAAAAGACCTCATCAACCTACATGCACAACATGGGCATATGGGAAACAGCTTTTCAAAATCAGTCTTTACAATGTACAAGTTAGTGCACTGACACAAAGTACTGGTATATAGCTCTACATTAAAGGTTTGAGCCCCAAATATGACCACAAACTTTGAGGTAGCCACCAAGATATGGTGCATAACACACAGGGATATTATGAACAACAGCTGTGTGAAGTATACTTGAAAGTCTGCTCCTACACACAGAAATGACAGCCAGGACATGAATTGCAGACAGACAGGCTTAAGAACCGACAGACGGATTGATTAACGGAACAAAACAAACCTATAGTTGGCAACAGCCTATGTCGCTCACCAAAGCCAACTGAGACAAGACCATCTGCAACTGCACATGATCAGGCCTGCATTTGCAATATAAAAGTGCAAGTATCATAAAATACTAGTGGAGATTTATTAAATCTATCAAGTATAGTGTGCCCTTCTTAGTGAACACGAGATTACATTTGAATCCTACCTAATACCTCTTTTTAACCCCATGTGACCTAGTTTCAAACTTGATCTAGAGATCAAACATTTAAACAAGTTTTCATAATCCCTGGTTATGAAATGTGATTTCGAAAATTTTAACAGGTTATCATTCTACCAGCTAATTTTTAATCCAACGAGACCCAGCTTTGAATCTGACCTATACTTTTATGAAAAGAACATTCTGGCATGATATTGGGTCTAAGTGTAGCTTCCTGATTCTGCAGAATGTTTACAATCATTTGATCTGGTGACACAGTTTTTGACCCCACATGACCCAGTTGAGAACTTGACCTAGAAATATAGACAAATATTCTGACCAATTTTCAATATGGAGGTCAAATATGGCCTCTAGAGTGATCAGAACATTTTCTTTATTTAAACAGGTGACCCGACAGTTTCAAACTTGGCCTAGAGATCATCGAGACAAATTCTATGATGATCAGCATTTAAATGTGGCCTCTAGAGTGTTCACAAGGGTTTATGATTTGACCTAGTGTCTTAGTTTTTAACCCCACGTGACCCAGTCTCAAGACTGACCTAAAAACATTCCGATTAATTTACAAGAAAAGTTGACATACATATTGATTCTAGAGTGTTCACAAGGTGACTGGGTGACCCGGTGTTTGACCAAAATTGTCATCCAATTTCAAACTTGGCCTAAGGATCATTACTACAAACATTCTAACCAATTTTCATCATGGTTGGACTTAAAATGTGGCCTCTAGAGTTTTTACAAATGTGAACAAACAGACGACAGACATGGGGCGATCACAATAGCTTCCCAATAAGCAAAAAGCTCAGGTGAGCTATAAAGACAAACAAGCACACTAAAACAGATAAAAGAACACTAAAGAGAGACAGAAGATAAAAAGCCACAGAAATAGCAGGAAGACAGACATCTGAATGGATGGACAGATGACTAGTCTCCTTTCAACTTCAATCTCACATCTGTTTATTGTCAGTATTCTTGTCTAAAGCGTGTCTACATGTTTGAATCATGCTATAGGGGTTGTCCTAATGAATGGGATGTAGGCTTTCAATGTATAGTCCTTCTGTTGTATCAGGGGTTATTAGACTGCTCATCTCCCGGGATGTGAGAACTGGCCTTCCTGTTGTACTGGTTGTGATAGACCTTGTTTATGGCACACGGTTTGCACACGTATTCCGAAGCTTAAGATTATCAGTATACCTGTGCCAACGAAGTGAGAACTTCACATTGGTTCTCATATGAAAACCCACTTTCTTAGTTAAGAGTATGAGTTTTCTTTGAAAACCCAGAATCCCATGAATAACTGTGAAAAAGGCTTTGATATGTCGTCTCAACAAATATTCTGAGAACCTTGTGTCTCACTGAGAACTACGATTTAACGATTCTACCACCGGTATTTTTTTATACCTAGGATCTCAGCAGCCCAATGTACAAATATCACAGGCTTAGTCATATTCATTTATTACACATGCACGTCATATAATTAAAGTTTTCAATAAGAATGAATTTGATTTGTATTGAAAAACAGTATATATGTCAGTACATCTTGTGTAACTATGTTTAATATGATATAAAAATGTTTGCTTTTATGTCACTCACAGATTCTTTATATAGTTTAAAACTCATCGAAATTAACAACCTTTGTCACAGTTTCCTATATTTTTTTTTTTTTTTTTTTTTTTTTTTTTTTTTTTTTTTTTTTTTTTTTTTTTTTTTTTTTTTTTTTTTTTTTTTTTTTTTTTTTTTTTTTTTTTTTTTTTTTTTTTTTTTTTTTTTTTTTTTTTTTTTTTTTTTTTTTTTTTTTTTTTTTTTTTTTTTTTTTTTTTTTTTTTTTTTTTTTTTTTTTTTTTTTTTTTTTTTTTTTTTTTTTTTTTTTTTTTTTTTTTTTTTTTTTTTTTTTTTTTTTTTTTTTTTTTTTTTTTTTTTTTTTTTTTTTTTTTTTTTTTTTTTTTTTTTTTTTTTTTTTTTTTTTTTTTTTTTTTTTTTTTTTTTTTTTTTTTTTTTTTTTTTTTTTTTTTTTTTTTTTTTTTTTTTTTTTTTTTTTTTTTTTTTTTTTTTTTTTTTTTTTTTTTTTTTTTTTTTTTTTTTTTTTTTTTTTTTTTTTTTTTTTTTTTTTTTTTTTTTTTTTTTTTTTTTTTTTTTTTTTTTTTTTTTTTTTTTTTTTTTTTTTTTTTTTTTTTTTTTTTTTTTTTTTTTTTTTTTTTTTTTTTTTTTTTTTTTTTTTTTTTTTTTTTTTTTTTTTTTTTTTTTTTTTTTTTTTTTTTTTTTTTTTTTTTTTTTTTTTTTTTTTTTTTTTTTTTTTTTTTTTTTTTTTTTTTTTTTTTTTTTTTTTTTTTTTTTTTTTTTTTTTTTTTTTTTTTTTTTTTTTTTTTTTTTTTTTTTTTTTTTTTTTTTTTTTTTTTTTTTTTTTTTTTTTTTTTTTTTTTTTTTTTTTTTTTTTTTTTTTTTTTTTTTTTTTTTTTTTGTATTCTGAGGGCCAACAATTTCCTTTTCATTTCCTCAAACCTGGCATTTTGACAGAGAATAAAGTTTAAAACAGAAATTTTCTAAAATAAAAATCATAGATCTTGCATTTTCAGATCTGCCCTGTAACACCACATTATGTTATAGTTTCTGATTTTCCAGAATACTTACTAGTGCAAACCATGTGCCATACTAATATATTGGTTACTGCTGTGGGGCTTGGATGCAAGAACACGCGACCACGCAGCTAGCTGAAAAGGTCTTGGGATATACGGCTGCTTCATGTAAATGGCTTCACAGGGCTAGCACTGGCCCATTTTCGCTTTGAGCCATTTTTTCTGTGTGGCGTTGTTTGCATAACACATAAAACTTATTCTGTCTTTAAAAGTTGTAGCCAATTCAATTTCTTTTGAACCAATTGAACTTTTTTGTAGCCAGTATTGCCATTGGCTAATGCCAGAGCTAGCCCTGGCTGCAGAATGATAGAGATGCAACAACAACACTATCAGAAATCATTTTACTTTAAATTATATGGCCTAGTTTATTGCATAACTTGGATATACAATTATTATACCTGCTTTGTTTTGTATCAATGAATATATATCTTCTTCTGCTTAAAATAGCCTTTAGTTCATACATCTTCCATAATACACATTTTTGTAAAACTCCAGTGGTCATACTTTATTCACACAAACAACGGATTATTTATTTTTAATTTATAACAATTCATACTTCTCCCTAATCAGCTACAACACTCTATGGACAAAATTTAACTGTATTCAATACTACCTCCTGTTAAAGAACAAATTTCCCATGTTTTTTAATTAGCGGAACTGTGTAGGTACCAATTTCGTGATCAACATTAAATTTTGGGTGTGTTTAACATTTTGTGCTCCCAGATTGGCATACCTGAACACGTGACATTTTAACGGACATTTCATTAAACTTTCCGGAACATATCAACAAATGTTTTTTCTTAAAATTGAAATAGAGATTTTCCAAAACATTTTCTATAACAGATCGAACACATTTTCTGACATATTCCGTCACATTTTTTCGGTTACATTCAAACAAACATTCTACTCTAATTGAAATAGAGATTTTCAGTAACATTTTCTTTAACATATAAACGAACTCGTTTTTCTCTTATATTTAAAATGACATATTCCACAACAGTTCATTGAACATTTTCTTAAAATTTATATTGAGTGAGATTTTCAGTAACATTTTCTTGAACAGATCCAGAAACATTTTAACATTTTGAATGACAAATTCCATATCTTTTTCTTCAACATTTCAAAGATCATTCTATTAAAATTAAAATTGAGATTTTCAGTACCGTTTTCTATAACAGATCCGAGAACATTTTCCTTAATGTTTAAAATGACATTTTCCATAACACTTTCTTTAACCTGTAAACCAGCATTCAACTACTATTGTAATAGAGATTTTCAGTAGCATCTTCTTTCACATAAAATTATCAAGGAACGGTGTTTTTTAAATCAAAATTGAGATTTTCCGCAACATTACCTTCTTCATTTCAACCGACATTTTGTAAAAATATAAAATGAGATTTTCCTCAAAATTTTCTTTAATAGACCCTAGGACATTTCAACTACTTTTTCTAAACATTTCAACTACTTTTTCTGTAACATTTTCTTAAACTGAACATTCCATTAAAATTTAAATTGGGATTATCATTCTCTTGAATATATTAACATACAGCTTAAATTTAGATTTTCAGTAACATTTTCTTTAACATTGCAATGAGCATGATGAAAATCTTGTTAAAGTTTAAAATAGAGATTTTCACATACATTCACTTTAACATATCAAGGAACTATTTTTTCTTAAAAAGTGAAAAAACGATTTTCCGTAACATTATCTCAGCCATTTCAACGGACATTTTCTTAAAATATAAATTGATATTATCCGTAACATTTTCTCTAACAGATGCACGAAAATTTTCCTCAACATTTCAACTCGGTTTCTTAATATTGAAATTGTCACAATATAATTGCAAAATCAAGTAATTTATTGCAGTATCATTTTTGCAAGCACGTGAAAAGCGAGACTTGGGTAAATGCTCGCGGCAGTTTCTTTAAAAGAATATCGTCCACGAACTTGCGTTTCCTGCGAGTATTTAGAAGAATTTTCGCATGAAATTGTTAAAAAATCGCGGCACTTCGAGGGTGTTAAATCGCGGTACTTAAGAGTGGTGTTTCAGACAGCTAACAGGACTTTAAATTAGAATTTTAAGTAAAGAATAGTTGGAACTTATTAATGTTAATTAAGTCAATTGATAATACTTTTCGCATTCACAAATTATCAAACGTTACTCAATCAGTGGTGTCACATAGCTCGAAATTTCAAAGTTGACGTAGTTAGTTTGTCATCCTTTATGAATGCTCGTATTTTTCACACCTGCCGCGACATTCGCGAGTGACAAATGCCGATTGGAGAATAAACCTCGACTAATTACAGCAGATTTTTTAACGGAAATAAATATTTAAAATCTACGTAAAAGGTAATTAATATTTTCAGTAACTCGATACTTTTAGAAACAATTATATTTGAAAAAAAAACAACATATCTCAGCGGCGATTCGCAACGAAAATAATTCAGCGGGGATGTCCGATTCTATTTTCTGACTTTTTCGGAAAGGGACTCATTGTTTCATAGCTGGGACTCATTGTTTTGAAAAATGTGCGTCCCAGAGACTCATATAAATCAAAACCTAGATTATTCACTGCTACTTAAAACTACTTTCTACTTTGTTTATTTAAATGCATTCAGAATTAGTTTATACTAGTTTCTATAGAAAGCGTGAAGCTTAGCAAGTCACTCTTGAGTCCGCTTCCTGGAAAAACCAGTACTGATGTCATATGAGGAAGTACGGTCATGACCCTGATGGGACTCGAACCCACTATCTCCGGGATGAACGACCGACACCAAGGCAATGGTGGGTTACAGATCAACGACCATCATCCTGTGATCTGTAAGGGATCCTTCATCCCCAAAGACAGAACAATCAAAGAGATCGCTTTAAAATCTATCAAAGTTACATAAACACTGCTATCAAAGTTCAGAACTTAGTACTTATCTTAAATCTCTGTTCTCCTTTGCCAATCTATACTAAAGTTGTGACTTCCAGTCGAGGCTCTTCAGAGTTGACATGCTTAACTAACATTGACAAGTCATGTGTGAGAAGTGACAAAAAACAGCTGCCATTGTGTATCTAGATGACTTCTAAACAACAAGTTAGGCTTCTGTTGGTTCCAGTTTCTACCCCATCTTCTTTCTCATCTTTCTTTAATGGTGGAAGCAATTTTGGCTAGATTCATCCATGTCCACTGACTCCATGGTTGTTGGTTCGAACAGAATCTGTGTAGATATAGACAAACCTGTCATGAACAGCCAATCAAGGAATGCATTAAATGCGGTCAGTTAAAGCAGGTGGCTGCATTAAATGCAGGTGCATATAATATAAAAATGTTTCCCCGAGACACATCAATATTTGCTGCTAAAGGAAGGAGGCTACTGGTGCTAATTCAATTGTAGTGTAGAACATTTGTGAACAAAGACAAGAATCGGCCCAAGACAGAAAAGTGCGATGCCTTAAAACTATTCCAGTAACAATTTTTTTTTATACAGGATATATCCCGGACAAATCAGTTTCGGTTCATGCAAAGACACTTTTATACAAACCAATGCTAGTTATACAATTCCAATATTTGTTTGCTTTGTGATACATACAGTATGTGTTGATTACCTGTCTTCTGATCTTTATAAATAAGCTCACAAAACACAAGTTACTACTATGGAAAAACACTACAAGGCTCCATATTTTAGTTGACCTCATTTCACCCAATGCTGACATTTCACAATCTATTTCCAGTATAAAATTAATGCTGACATTTCACAATCTATTTCCAGTATAAAATTCAAACTGAAAAATTGTCAAAACTAGCAACTAGTAAGTTTTTAAATACCAGTAATTGTGTAGTTCACGAACTACGGAATTAACATTTTTTTAAACAACTTATCATTTACAACTTTACTTTAGAAAATACCAGATGTTTTTGATGCTTTTCTTATTGATATTGCATCATTTCTGAATGGCAAGTTTTTCAGAGTCATACGACCTGTATCTAAAATTAGCTGTAATATTATGTACCATGCCGTTATCCCAATATGTGCCGGGTTCTCCTGTTATTTAGACCCTAACCCTAGCGACGCTCACAAATACACCAAAAACTCCTAGTAAATTATTATTTTAAAAACAAAAACCTACGTCCCATTTTAACGATATTGATTATGCAAAAATACTTAGTATTATGTACAGTCGTCAGTCGATTAGGTGACAAAACTGATGTGATTGTATTACCATTATGTGATTGTATTACCATTAATTGTCACCATCATCTTGGATAAATTGCCGTAAGGATAGTTAGCGGTGATTTGTAAACTTTTCAAACAGCGGTTGATTAGCTGATAATTAACCGAAAAACAATTCACTACAATACACACATGCCGCTAAATCGGCTAATTAAATCTTAACCCAATTAACAAAATTTTAACATCTTAACCCAATTAACAAAATTTAAAGATTCAGTATCTTCTCGGGGCACGTGCGCAATTGTTGCTGATTGACTGAAAGCGAGTAGATTAAAACACAAGCTCCGCCTCCCTTTCTGTCGCGTCAATGGTTGATGCAGCCGGAGTGTTTGGAATAAACAAGTTGATTGACACTCACGCTAAAGAATCGACGCATGAATGAAAATTCCTATGAGTCAAATATGATTCGTCAGACGTTTTTATTGCAGGTCAAATATGGGTATTTCGAAGTTTTCACCAGTCAAGACCCGGGAGCTCGGGTCTACTGTGTTGTGACCATTTATTGGAAACTCTTTGCGTTCTTATTGTTTGAGAGTGATTACCGGTGGAAACGCCTTGAAAATTTATCAGCTGTCAAACAGTGTGTTGCATACTTTTCAAAATATTTACAAAAAGATAATTCTACGAAAAATCAAGCCCGATAGGGGCAATGAAAGCTTTCCTAAGCCAGGGATCGGGGATATCAGGGATTGGGGCGGCTATAGAGCAGAGGAATTTATTATTTTTCGGGAGGTAAAGATGGGTATTTCGATGTTTTCGACCAGTCAAGACCCGGTAATTAATTGGTAACTGTTAAAAAAAGAGGCACGGACCTCGTATTTGGGTCCGTATAGGGGGAAAAAGTATGGGTTATGACCATTTATTGGAAAACGTTTAACAAAATGGGAAGAAGAAGGGGGGGGGGGGGGGGGGGGGGGGGGGGTGGTATTACGTGTCTTATTGTTTTAGTAGAGTCAGATCAAATTACATATCAACAAATTTGAAAAGCGAAACTTTGAAAAGGCAAAAAAAAAAAAAAAAGGAAAGGTGAAAGCTCATTTGCATTTTATTCTGATAAATTGTAAAAGCATAAAAAATATGACATCGCTAATAGTGGTTGCTTGATCGGAAACAAATTGGGTTTTTTGGGGGGGGAGGGGGGTTTGCATTAATGTTTTTTGGGGGACATTGCAACATCAGCTGCTCAAACAAATGGAATGTATTAATACACACTTTTTCCGGAATCAAGTGAATATTTACAAGATTTATCGAGATCAGTCATTTACATACTGATAAAATCAAACCCGATCTAGGGGCAATTAAGAACGCGTAACAGACAACTTTAGCCAACTTTAATTTAACATAGCCATTGCAACGGGTGCAAATAGTTTAATATGTGTATCAATGTTCCAAATTTAATCAACATTTGACTCAATCTTCTAAATTGCTCAATCCTGGTTTTAAATCGCTATTTGCTACCTAGTTCAAAATTAATTTACAAAGTCAGAAACGCCAAAGTTGGGCTTGAGCCAATTTCGCATTCAGTTGAAGGGAGAGGGGAAAGGGGGGGGTTTTTTAGGAATGGGTTGGGGGGGGTCGATTCTCCCCCCAAAAAATTTGTCAGTGGATTAATCATAACTTACCAAGTTTGGGTCAGAATCTCACGTTGATATAAGTTTTAGAGATTGAGATATTGCCCATTTTTTTTTTTTTTTTTTTTTTGGTGGGGTTGTTGTGATGATTAATTCAAAAAATTACACAATATCTCGATGCGCAGTTAACTTTTTTCGCACCGCCCCCACCCCTTAAAATAAAGAATCCTGACTAAGCTTCTAAGCTCACTACTACCTAGTAAATTTACAAGTGACGGCTGAGCAGTATTAACAGGGGGGGGGAGTCTCACTATAGGAGAGAGTATTGCCCATACAAAAATTACACAATATCTCGATGCGCTACGTTTAGTTGGAGTACAGTACCGCTCTCAAGTAAAAAAAAAAAATTAAAAAAAGTTAAAAAAAAAAACTTTTATCAAAATGCAGGTCAGGTTACGTTGGAAAACGCAATAATTTTTTTTTGTTAGACAAATTTTATGTTTTTTTTTATTCCTCTAGAGGAGAAAGGTGGCGGGCTTCGGGAGGGGAATTTTTGCCATTTTGCAAGAAAAGTGGACTTTTTTTAAGAAAAATGTATAAAATAAATGTAAAAAGTAACAATTTATCATGCCTTCATTGCCTGTTTAGCCTGTAGGTTAGGTAAAAAAAATTTTACCTGGCTGCAATTTGAAGGTAGTTGAAATGGCGTCTTCCCGCTGTTTTCAAATGGTGTCTTTCTGACGTCATGAACATTCGGTGTACCTAAAAACAGCAATGTATACCAATGTTTAAGTAAGGAGGCTAAAGGAGAAGTAAGGCGGCAAAAGAAGAAGTAAGGCGACAAAAGGAGAAGTAAGGTTGTATAAAGATCGATCGCTGGATCGGAGAATCGTGTGAAATCAGTTTATAGTACCATTTTAAGAAATGTTAATATAAAAGTGTTTTTCAATCAAGGAGAATTTCAATTTCTCATTCATTTAAAATATCAGTAAGAATAATCTCATGAGTGATACCGCAATATTCAATATTGTCGACAGGCATGCATTAAAAATATTTATATTGCATAACCCAGTGAACCATTCTACGTCCTCTGAACGTAACGGAGACGTCTCTAGCTATTAAACACGTGCTGAAGACGTTGCCGTCACCCAAAAGTGTTAAAAATCACTGACGTCTCTGTGTAGTTTTCAGAACATGTTGAGGGCTGCAAAGAACATTTAAAGTACGTTGCCAAGACCAGGGTCCGTATATTACGTAATATACGGAACCTGTTTGACAAGAAGCCTAAAAACTACCATAAGATAAACAAGTAAGATACTGAAAGTACTGTAACGTTTTTTTTTCTCTTTTATTTATATTCATCCGAGCGGTCGATAATTATTTAAACTGTACAGCAAGACCAACTTGCCTATTGATTATATACAAATGATTATGTAAAATGATTGGTTACTCTCAATAATTATGTATTAAATTAAAATAAAACTATAAATATTACACTGTCCTAAGCTCCTATAATATTAAACTTCGCTTCCCCGGACGCCGAAGTACCCGCAGGAATTAAAGTTATATATCAACCTACTAAGCTCAAGTGTCTCTTTCCTATGCCCTAAGATAAACCTCGCCTCTTCGGACGCCGAAGTACCCGCGGGAATTGAAGCTACTATCTATCTATCTATCTATCTATCTATCTATCTATCTATCTATCTATCTATCTATCTATCTATCTATCTATGTATCTATGTATCTATGTATCTATGTATCTATGTATCTATCTATCTATCTATCTATCTAATCTCTCTCTCTCTCTCTCTCTCTCTCTATCTCTCTATCTATCACCTAATATACTTACATCCATCTCCGGACGCCGAAGTACCCGCGAGATATATGGTTTCAGTTATATTATTGTCTTAAAGTCCTAGCAAGCTAATTGATTACCTCTCGATGTGATCTCTTCGAAAGTCAAGACCGCCCTCTGTTTTGCACCACTTTCACCATAACCCTTATAATGGTGTATGTTTCTCCGGACGCCGAAGTACCCGCGAGAAAACCTTTCCAACACTATTATACTTCGTGTTACAAACACTTTACAAATCTTTTCCTCTACGACCCAGGCTGCTAGCTGATATACCTACATCCATCTCCGGACGCCGAAGTACCCGCGAGATATATGGTTTCAGTAATATTATTGTCCTAAAGTCCTAGCAATTTAAATGCCCCTCCGGACACAAACGCATCCGTGAGAAAATATCTCCAACACATGAAACTCTGTCTTACAAACGCTACACTGCGCTATACCTCTACGACCTAGGCTGCTAGTTAATATACCTACATCCATCTCCGGACGCCGAAGTACCTGCGAGATATGTGGTTTCAGTTATATTATTGTCCTAAAGTCCTAGCAATTTCTAGCATTTCTCGAGCGACTCATCTCATAGAACCAATCTTCTGTTTTATTCCACTTTCAAACACATCAAACACACCAGGAATGGTATATCTTTGAATGTAATTCCGTCAAAATACCAACTACGAGTACTTAAAATCACTCGCTTTTCATATAGAAAATATGAGTAGAAAACATGATTATATCTGACCAGAACTAAATGTCTCTCAATATGTCTTTACAGTCCCATTTTCTCCTAGAATGGCTCGTCACATATTAGGAAATAATTGATCTCCTTTAAGTTAGTGGGTTTAATGGACACTATTCCAAAACACATTAAACGTAATATTTTTATAATTTGCATCTGCTAACCGACTAGTGTGCAAAATTTAAAGACATTTCAAAATAATTTCGTTTTTTGTTGCCCTACCCCCACTTAAGAAATACTAACCATATTTAAAAGTACCCTAAAAGTTAAAATATGTATGTTTGCAAGTACTTATTTACATCTATTTTATTTTAGGTTCCAAAAAGTATAACAAGCAATGTAGAATTACAAAACATGTTTTATGATTCAACAAGTTTAACATGTGTAACAAAAAGTATGCAATCATGCCAAAAACTAGGCTTCAAAATTTGCCTAATTTTGCCCCGAGACATATCCCACATGTAAGTACACATGACAGTAGCACACAGTTCGGAGCAAAGGCATCACTATTGATTATAAAACTTTTATAAGTAGTTTATGAACTAAAATATAAGAAAAATGAATATGGTTTGCCGTCTACTTTTTGAGATATTGAACTTTTAAAGATGAGCACGGTCAATTTTTTATACTTTCAAGTTACTGTACAGCTTCTTAAAATTAAGGAAAATTAAGATACAGTTTTCAAATCTTGTAAAATGGCATAGTTTTTCATGTTATTCAATTTGATAACTAAAATGAAAAAAATAACGAAAATATGTGGCTCCTTCGGGTATTGAACTCGAACACGTCTAAATGAATGTCCATACAACAAATAATTGTCTACACACTCACTGCTTTTCGGTGTAATGTTTACATAGGCACATCTATGAAAGTAATCCCTGCGAATACTTAAAATCACTCGCTGTCCATATAGAAAACTTGACTAGAAATCTAAATGTGTAATTCGTATAACTGACCAGAACTAATTGTGTCACACTAACGTTCTATTAAATTGCATTGTGGGGAAACCACATGGATTTTGCATCACAGATACACTGACTTTTTTTCTTAGTTCATGCATAGTAGTGATGAAACTCTGCCCTTTTTCAGTTTGGGACTTTTACTTTCACTGCATGAGGAATTATTTGCGGTGGCTACCTGTTTGCACTTCTCAGTAGCTTCTTGCTAATGTCACTGATGTGGTCGGTTTGACTTTCTTTGCTTTATTAAGATCACTTAAACGCTTGAGAAAGTCACTGACCCTGGAATGAAGACTAGAGTCAGTTTCTTATGGTCCCCACCCAAAGACATCTGAAATTGAAAAAGTAAAATGATCATTTAGATGGCCGGCTTTACAAAAAGTGTAGACCCAGACCAGCCACCGCGTTGTCAAAACAGCGTCTGATCTGGGTTTACACTTTATGGCCCTCCTAAAAATGATTCCGTCCTATGCCACCTCAAACAGTATAGGTCCTGATTAGAAGCCGCGTCGACAACTCGCCGCGTTGACAACTTGCAATGCCCGAATGTATCTTTTCTAACGACGCTGACCAAATACTAAAATTAATTAAAAGTTCAACAAGTTAATTTCAATGATGCAGTTTAGACTTAATAAACATTTTGATGCACGTCTGCATTCATGCTGAATAAAATTGCAGAAAATAGCATAAACAACATAAAACCTTAATCCAAACAATGAATCATCCCAGAATTTAATCAAATGACACTGGGAATTAACGACTGATATTTTTCAAGACCTTGTTCACAAACGATCCATGCGAATTATTTACTAATAACGAGTTCATCAGAAGATCCCAAATTTAATTTTCTATATATACAGGTTAAAAAATATTTTCTTCGCTCAACACGGCAGGGAACGTGCGGGATTTGTTTCAGCACATGCAGATTTATTGTAAATACACAGGGTACAAATTTGTCATTCATCGGTACACACAATCTGTTACTGTTGTAAGATACATAAATTATGGAGACGTCCTCTACACGTTTTGCAGGTCTTTCATACGTCATCAATTTATAATAAGATGCACTACCGCTTAATAAAGCAACATACCATTCGGTCATAGAAATGTTTAAACAAACGTACTAGTCAATGTACGCATGAATCACATTTTAGGTATATCTAGACCTGTTTAAAGGCAGCTTTGAAATCCAGGTACACCACGTCGATATTTTTCCTTCGTCTAAGGCTAAAGACAGTCTTCTACACATTCTTGTAAAACCCCTTCCTAAATCCATGTTGGTTAGAAATAGTTTATTGCATTCTAAATGGTTTACTATGTAGTTGTTTTTTTTTTACTATGCAATCGCGTATTATTTTCTCCATTAACCTACAGCAAATAGGAGAAATACTAATAGGACGGTAATTTTCTGCCTTTTACCTATCGCCTGCTTTGGAAATTGCTGTTAAATTTACATCTTTCCTGTGATTTGGAAATTTTCATGCTTTCATTGTTGTTCCGAACATCATTTTTAACGGTGTTGTTAGGGCAGACTCACATTCTAATATTACGTTTGGATGTATATTGTGTGGTCCCTGTGCTTTTGAGGGGTTAATGCTGTTTATCAACTTCTGGACTTTATCTTCAGAAAAGCTAGCATTTATGAATGGTTCTGTCTTTTTCTAAACTGAAATGGGGCATAGTTATCAAAATTATTCAGGTTAAAACATTTGTAAAATGACTATTTAATGTAGCAGCAATTTCTCCGTCAGATTTGGTAAAATTTCCATTTCCCATGAGATTGCTTACCGAGATTGTAGTTTTTGTTTGTTCTACCAAAATTTCCATTTCTTTGGTCCCAATTTCTTTTCGTAGTCATATCTCGACCTACGAAATTCATAACTGACTTTTTCTTACTTGTTTGTAGTTGTTGTACGTTATTGCATTTTTGCAGTTTAGATATTTAACCCATTTCTCTCTTTAAGTTTTAATTGCTTCGATGGCACCTCTATCGGCAAAGGGGTTTCTGGGCACACTGGAACTTCACTTTAGACTTTGGTATGGAATTGCTAAAGTTCCTTATGAAAGACTACTACTAAAGTTCTGGGGGTATGGTATCCAGGAAATGTTTATAAATGGTTAAGAGACTTCCTTAACCAATCGCAAGCAACATGTAATAATGTTTTAGGGTCGGTGCTATTTCTCAACTATATCAATGACATCCCATAAGCCTTGTCGTTTGTAATCCGTTTTTGCTAATGACACAAATTATACAAAACAATCAGAAATGTAGAAGACCAGCAACAATTTCAAAAGGATATATAATTATTATGAAGCTGGCAACTGGTCAAACTAGAACTATCACTGAAGGTGTTGAATACCCCCCCCCCCCCCACACACACACACCCAACTGACACAGTATATAAATTTATGTAACGTTTGATGCTTTTATTATTGAACCTTCACAAGTTAAGGCATAGTACTTATCATTTCTGTGATATATAATTAAATTCTTACCAAAGGTTTTGACGATTAAGAGCGCACACTATTTTATTATGTCGAGCCCCTTTGACATTGACCTAGTGACCCGAAACATGGACCATAAAATATTTAGGAAAGCGTTCTTAGATATGTTTATAATAATTACAGTAGTTCCTATGGTGAATTGTTAAACTTGGCGAAATTACCATCATTACATGGAAGACGTTTACGAACAATGGCAGTTGAATCATACAAGATAATAAATAATTTGACACCTCCAGTATTGTCCAATCTTGTAACAAAAAGAATCAACTTATAACTTCAGATATTCTAATATTCTTCAGGTACAGCAGGTCAAAACTACAAATTTTTGTATGCTGCACCTGTTCTGTGGAATTCCTTACCTGAAAATTACAGAAATGCTTTCAATTTCAGCCAGTTTAAAAGTCAGACCTCTTTTTGGAATGGAAATGATTGTAAATGTTCGGTGTGTAAAACTTAAATTTCAATGTTAACTTTTTATTAAGCATACAGTCACACTTTGTTTTCTCTCACCAACAGGGCCGGTTTACAGCATATTGTTGATGCATTTGTATTGAGTTACCCTGTATTATTTCATGTATTTATATTGCCATGTCTGTCAGTTTATGCTTGCATGCAGTTGCGTGTGTTTGTTCATGTGATCTGTATTTCCTTGAATTTTGCTGTCATGTAATAGTTGCTGTTCAGTTCACCTTAGGTCTGATCCTAAGATGATAACTTCCTTTAGCTCTGTTTTAAAAATTATGCCTTTCTTTTGCGTTTTTTGCTGGCTCAGTTTTTGGCCTGGGGACTGAAAGTCCCCTAGGCCTAAGTTAGCATACCACATTTCAAACACTGCTGACACTTTAACTGTGCTACGTCCGAATAACAACTGTAAACATGCGCTTTGGGAAAGTAGTGCAAGACAGACCAGATCAATCTTTTGTTTGAATGTCGCATACGATAAGAACATATTACAAATAAAAACAGTACATACAACTTCAAACGATTGCAGAAAGGTCTTTAGCTTACGGGCTGCATTATTTAGAAATTACTGCGCTGTTAGTTGATTACGGAAGATAATCATATGCATATCACGGAAAAGTATGGATATTTACGGAAACGTACGGAATTCGATATAAGAGTTTGTAGTTTGATTTTCAAATTTCTGATGTTATTTCATTGACAACTTTCTTATTTACGAACGATTACATATA
This sequence comes from Saxidomus purpurata, assembly GCA_022818135.1. Taxonomy (NCBI): domain Eukaryota; kingdom Metazoa; phylum Mollusca; class Bivalvia; order Venerida; family Veneridae; genus Saxidomus; species Saxidomus purpurata. Next base: position 12,391,893 of record JAFMSR010000009.1, on the reverse strand, counting down.
TATTTACCTAAAATAAATTTCTTTAAAAAAAAAGATACAATTTACGTACATTCCCGAGAAGGAACTCGCGTGATCAAAATCACCCGCCATTTATCGAGGACGCTGCATGTCAAGGCCCAGTGAACGGTTTCACCGCTTACAACTACAAGGTAACCAAGAATCACTATTGGTTTTCCCTGTTATACACATTTTACAGTACTGTATTTATATTTCATTGTTGGTATTGCTTTGTTTATTTCTGCTTCAAGGCCTTGTCCTTGGTACACAAGACTTTTCGATCCATATCATCAGATATCCTTTGAAGTTGAACAAAGCGCAGATTGAATTATTTTTATTGTTCTCTCAAACAATTGATATTGTTGACCATGTGATTATTTTTTTCATTTAACGTACGTTTTATAATAAAACAAACTTCCCTGCCACCCATATATTTGTGAATCATTCATTCTGTGTCATACACTAAATTTCGCCCTATGCACATTTTGATCCACGCTTTAGGTAAGGTTAAGCGTAAATCACGAAGGTCAAAAGTTGTTTTTAGGGGAGTTAATCAGGCCTTCAGCGCTCACAGCGCTTTGATTTAATGATGTTACGTCAATAGTGCGTTAGAATGTGTGTCATCTGAAAACAAGCATAACTTTAAAAGTAGTTGGTAGATGTACTTGATATTTTACAATACAATAAATTTTATTTTGAGTCGACAAGAGTTACAAACAAAATCAACATAAGCTCTCCTGGAGCTTTTACAACCGACTATTAACAAATGTAAACAGAGTAAAACATTAAGAAATGTAGCTGCAAAATAAAAATATATTATGAATAAATTCAACATTCAATCTTTTACTTAACCTATAAAAGAAAACATGCACGCAAAATTTATTTTAAACTGATATGATATCTGCTGATCTTGACTAGACGCCTAAAAACTGCCATAAGATTAACAAAGTAAGACACTGAAAATACAAAATAACACAAACTGTGTAACTAAAAATGACTTATTGATATTATTTTTGTTTTTAAGATAAATATATCATCACAAATTAGATTTGAAATGAACTTATCAGCAGCTGTCACATAGGATGAGGTAAAATTAGAGTAGCACATAAAACAAAACAAAAATTTGACAGGCAAAATAAAAAAGAAAATAATAATAATGTGTTGTTGAATTTTCCATTTTTACAGGCAAAATAAGAAATTTAATAAACATAAAAAAGCAAACTAGACCAGACTGTCTACATTTTCAATTCATATTCAACATATTTAACACTTTAAGAAACCATTTAAAACAAAATGTGTTGTTTTTTACTCATCTGAACCTGGGTCCTAACAGGAATACCGTTATAGACGGTTCCTGGTCCTAATCTATATGAAAATATATTAGGACCCAGTCTGGACCCATTTTCTCAGTCACAGTCACATATATAGATCCTCAAAATAAGGTAGTCTTGCAAGACGTGAAAGTCTGGAAATCATGATAAAAAATAGCTGTGTATATTTATATTAGACACAACAGAAACTACATTTATAGGCTTCGAACCTCTACGAAAAAAATATTTAGTCGAGTTATACCTACTGCTTCGGAAAGTTCCGTGTATTTCCGGATTATTTACCTTACCGACAAAATGACAGATAGAAAAAAGATAAATACATCTGATGACATTCCAAAGGAATCTGACAGACAGTTTCTTGGTATGTATTTCATAGCTGTGGTTATTTTCTTGTGGTCAAACAAAAAACAGAATGCATGGAATTTCAGAAAAACAGAAATTATATCAGTTTTCGCGACAGTGAATATTTGCATCTTCGTGTGGTGTTCAACAAAACAAACGTCGATTGAAATGTTTTATATTTTAACAAGTCAAAATTCCTTTTTTCTGGTGTTAAAAGCATTCCTTTCGATCATTCTGTTAAAGTAAGTCCCCTGGTATTGAACCCTGACTTCCAGAATGGGAAGTGGACAACCCAGTCACTTCGTTAATGTTTTTACTAAACAGCAAGACTGTTGAAAGTGACCTATAACCACTACACTCTTCCCCTCTTTATCTATTTGGAGCCAGTTCCCTGCAATTTCTAGCTAGTTACCACTCCCTGGTGGCTTCTAGTTCTACCCGCTTACCAAATTTATGATCCTCATTGCCAGTAATGTAAATCCAGAGGAGAAAAATCTTAAGTCCTATGCTTGGATTGAGCCTTAACTTCCAGCATGGGAAGTGGACACCGTAAACAGGTCGTTTTAGGGATGACCCAACAGCAAAGATATTGGAAGTTACCTATAACCACTACAATTTCTAAGTCACTATAACAGAGAGACTACAATAACATTTTTAAAATGTCTGACTTTACAAATCTGTATTGCAAGAGGGTAATTACCAGTGGACGTATAATCGTTGGACATTCCAAAAATGATCCTAATTTAATTTGTGACGTCACAACATAATTTAGAAAGATATTAAAACACTGGCGATGAGACTCGGACAAGACTCGGGAACATGGGCATCCAGTCAGCCAGGTTAGCTCAATTGGTAGAGCACAAGACTTGTAATTTTGAGGTAGCGGGTCGATTGGCTGGGTTGACCAACTAAAATTACTAACATTCTTCGGGTGAGACAAAAACTGAGGTCCCATGTATGGGTGCTATACACCTGGCATGTTAAAAGAACCAGGGGTGTCTCTGGAATTGGGACACTTTCTGTATCTTGCACTATCCTCGGAAAACCTAGAATAACCAATCTCTTCTGGGGGCGTTGGTCATGTGGGAAACCGGTACCAAGGATAACACCCTATTCTAATGCAGTACCGATGTAATGTTGTTTCTGATTAGTGACGTCATTTAACTATTAGATATTAATAAATAACATACATATAGGAGAAAAAATAAAACGGCGTTTCAATAATCGCATTTAAGCACATTGTGCGTTAGAAAAGGGTTAATTTATATTTAGTGATTTTGACATTTGCGACCGTATATATGGTTTAAATGGTCGCAAACAGTTTAACTGCTCTGGCTGACGCTGTAAAAAATATTTGCAACCATTAAAAACAGCATATACAGTCGCAAATATCAATATTACAAAACAGTTAACCCTATAATATAATACAATGGTCGTCCATTCAAATGCCTGTTAGATGAAATTGTGGTCACCTGACCATTAAACTTGGTCGTCTGAATGGACTTTTACACATGTATGTACACTAGATTCATGTGCGTGAGTGTGTGTGCATCTGTATAATTATGTGCATTTTTGAGAATGTTAGTTTCTGCATGTTGTTTGTGTGTATTTATGGAAGGCCACAATGAGATTGTGATATATATGTACAATTTCGTATAAATGTCTGCGTTGCCTTCTTGAAATAAAGATTTTATTATTATTATCATAAAATGAATGTTTACTTGTTTATTTCATCAGTTACCAATAGTATGAAATGCCTGTATCGGCTACATTTTCACACATTCCTCCACATAATTATACTTCACACGTTGCTCCATAGTCCACATATATTTTCACATTATTTCTTCACATATATTTCAGAGCGCACAAGTGTTGGCATGTTAATGAGAGATGCTTTGGGGAAAATAATTGCCAATCGCCCAGAGGACCCAATAGCTTTCTTAGCAGATTAGTAAGTAAAACAGCAGCATTGATCATTCTGGTGGCCAGTGCTCGGCAAATGTTAGTTTCTTGATTAAAACTAAACTTATTTTGGCCACACCAAAAAATATTAAAATGCTTGTAAAACTGAGTGTTTTCAAACCTTTTCAGTTAACTTGAAAAAAATCCAATGACTATTGCAGTGTAAATGCATGAGATGATATTTTTGTTTTTTATTCATTCTTTTTCCAGGATATAGATAAGAGCTATCTATCTTCCCATAGTGTTTCAAGTTTATCTGCATCCGTTGTTAATGATTAAAATTGAATTGATTGAATCAATTTTCTTGTGCAACAACTTTGGTAAAACTATAAAAAATTTGCTAGACATATCATAAGATTAGTAAACATATTATGCACTGTACACTTGGAGCCACTTCTAACCCGACACTTTTCAAATTTGATTTTCTCGAATACGGTTCAAGATATTTATTTCAAATTAAATATTATGTTGTTTGGCAACATTAGCTGTATAAAAATGATAAAACCTTTCAACTGTGACGATCGGTTACTTTTGCACATGTGACAAGTACAATTTCACCATTTTGCAACGAGGAAATATAGGTGAGCGAAAAATATCGATTTTCATTTTCATTTCATTATTATATAACGCAATTCAAACGGTAAAAACAGAATTTTGATTTAAAAAATCAATCACTTCAAATGAAGAACCAAGAGCGTGGTCGCGCAATTGACATGTTGCTTGCCGGCTAATCACTCAGACAGTCACATATATAAATGTATCATATTTATTTAGCAATAATTTTATTGGCAAACATATGCAGTATCAGCCTGTTCACTATAAATCGTAACAAAGGTGGAAATTTATCCGTAAAATACAATTACATTGTATTTCGTTTCTTTACTCCGATGTACGGATTTTATTATGACGCGGTGACTGTTATCATTGTAGTGATTGCACATTATGCCATTTTGTGAATTCGGATTTTACAGCGATGTTTTTTATTTGTTAAGTTTTATATGTATTTGTTAATCAATTAAAATTACATTTCGCAGAAGTATGTATTATGTGTTGAATTGATTATATTCTAAATTTGAACGAGATATACAAACGAATAATTCAGTTATACCGAATTATATAAGTGTCGGGTTAGAAGTGGCTCCGAGTGTATGTATAAACTAACCTTATGTTGTATCATGGCTAATCTACATGTGAAAAGTGTAAACTAATCTATTTATAGTACACTCGTACTTTGCTTTGTGCAAGGGGACAATACTTAAAAAGTTTACTTTATCTCAAATAGAGCATAGTTTCAATACAGTAGTCATGGTAGTGTTACAAATCAGATAGAGAACTGCTTGCCTGAAAAACATCATTAATATTTTCGCAAACAGTTCTCCATCTTTTACTTATGAGATGATGGAACTTTATTGTACTTGTAGATATAACTTGCAACGTTGACTGCAGCTAAAACTGTTCAGATGAGCAACATACATGTAGGGCCAATTTGGCTGTCTTTTTCTGATGTATTCTTTCACTCCTAACAGTTTTTTTAGATTAAATGAGAATTTCAAATTCATGCATAGGAAACTTTTAATCTATATACATGTATATATATCCTTGATTTTGTTTTTCTGATAGTTTTGACACTATAGAGGATAGCGCAAGTCTGGTACAGAAGGCCGATCAGATACTGAAGATGACACACTATAGCAGACCTTTGTTTGAGTCCAATGTTAGAACAGCCTATGATATACTCTCTGGTCATAAAGGTAAACTTTGGACATACTCTCTGGTCATAAAAGTAAACTTGGTACATACTCTCTGGTCATAAAGGTAAACTTGGTACATACTCTCTGGTCATAAAGGTACACTTTGTACATACTCTCTGGTCATAAAGGTTAACTTTGGACATACTCTCTGGTCATAAAGGTAATTTTGGTACATACTCTCTGGTCATAAAGGTAAACTTGGTACATACTCTCTGGTCATAAAGGTAAACTTTGGACATACTCTCTGGTCATAAAGGTAAACTTGGTACATACTGTCTGGTCATAAAGGTAAACTTTGGACATACTCTCTGGTCATAAAGGTAAACTTGGTACATACTCTCTGGTCATAAAGGTAAACTTTGGACATACTCTCTGGTCATAAAGGTAATTTTGGTACATACTCTCTGGTCATAAAGGTAAACTTGGTACATACTCTCTGGTCATAAAGGTAAACTTTGTACATACTTGTCACGTTTTGAAATTCACAGGTCAGCAAAATAAAACAATATGAAATTGATTAATACTATCCATTTGATATAATGAGACAATTTCCTGTGATCAGACACAAAATTTACTGGCCAGCATCCACTATGCCACTGCTAATTTCCTTGACTGCTGGTTTGCCATCAGACATGAAGGTTAAGTTTGTTATTCATATTTTACTTTTTTTAACATTTTTTTTTATGTTATATTGTTTTTAAAGCATAAATTATTGATGCAGAAGATGCTTTTCATTTCTATGTTTGCAGTTAGCAAGAGGGTGTATGGTGTAAATGGTATTATATATTCAGATTTACTTCTAGCATTATGTAGGTATGTATATGTAACACTGGATTTTGACAATTTCTATGAAAAAACACACCTTTAAGTGGAGTGATCGATATTAATATTGAGCATTATTGTAACAAAAACAGTCATGTATGAGCACTGCTGTGCTAAAACCAGCAGTTGTATTTTGCAGTCAGGTTGTAATGAGATCAGTCAGTATGTCTGTGCAGTTTTATCTGAATCCATACTAATCTGCAATTTTTCACATACTAGCATAGTTACAGTATAAATATATAAAACATGTAATTATACGAGTTTTCCACAATGATGACACCACCTTTTCCTTCTTTTTTGCTAAGACTTGACATGTAGAAATATTGGTTATAATTAAATGTGGTAAATGTGGTAATAGAGGGATTTTATTTTTCTATTTGTAGAAATTTACCTGATGCTGTAGTTACGAAACTACTTCAGAAGATTGAAACCTCACCGCACGAAGCTATCCATTTTGATATGTTTAAATCTGGTGTGTTTACATGCTGCGTTCTACAAGGTAATGTATTTATGTGTGTGTTTATTTACCCAGTAAATCATTGTATAATTCTAATATAATACAACTACGTTCAATACAATTTACTACAAAGGTAAGTGACATTTGGCTCACTCGAAACACAGATTTACCGTACTATGAAGAGATCATTTGGAAGTGTATTGACCCTTTGAAAGGCTGTTTAAATCAAATCTTACCCTGCCACTCAGGTACTAAGGGGCACCCTTTTTAGATAGGAATAAATAGCGAGCATTGTCAAATTTCAATGTTTTGTGGCTAGTGAAGATCATGATAACCTTGCACTTCTGTCAGGTGTAATTTAGTCTTGACCAGTGTTAGTCAGAAAGCTTCAAGCCTTCATAATTTAAACTTGTAATCCGGGAATGACACAGTAACCAAGGCTCACTTCTTAAACTCAACTACCTAAACCCTTGCACTAACGTCAATCACCCAAACACTTTTCTTTAACCTTGACCTAAACTACCTTTCTGATATCCAAAACCCTTTCCACTAATCTCAACAAACCAAACCCAAATCCTTAACCCCTACCTCAGCAGTATATAAATTCCATTTGCTATACAATGTATACAGCAACTAGTTTCCTGTTAAAAAATAGTACTGTTTAATAGTAAGTTCACCTAAATTAGGAAGCTTCCATTGTTGTTGTAGGAGTTAAACACCCATTCCAACAATATTTTTTGTCCTTTTAAGAGATGGGCAGTTAACCTAACCGTTGTTCCTGGAAGAACCAGTACTAGACTCCTTTCCTCCTTAAGAAACTTCTAACTTTCTCACAAAGAGACATGGTCAGTCGCAGGGCTTAAAACCATGTCCCTCAATCTATGAGAGGTTAGAGTGATTTCAGGTCAGCAACTCTAACCACTATTGTTTAGCTTCTTTTGTCAGGCATTTTAAACATTGTAACTGTTTTTCTGAAAAGAAGTTTTATGTCCTGATAAGACAATTACTTTAAATGATGAAATATTTGCAAGATCTTTATTTTTGCGGTTTCTTTTAGAGAGCACTCCTTCGCTAATTCACAGTTCTCCGGACATGATCGATATTGTAACAACAGCATGAATCATTAGGATCACTTGTTTCAGTTGTTTGCAAATTCATGATCTTGTTAATTGACTCTGAGATAAAATTTTAAAAATGCAATCTTTTTGTCTGCAGAATTGTAAGTGATTGACAGTATCTTTTCATTACAGATTATGTGAAACTAGCCGAGCTGTTATTCCAGTCTCTAGATGTTCAGAAATTAGGGAAGGCCAATAAATCTCTATGTGATATAGTTGTGGAACAGTTACATACAGCTCTTGGAAGTTCAAGAACTGATGCAAGAAGGATATTGGAAAGTGGTTACAATCTTGGTGTAGATGGATTGTATTTAGCACTAGAAAGGGTAAGTGATATTGGGGATTGCACATTATGTATAAAGCATTTGACAATGTAGGATAATTGATATGGTGGATTGTATTTAGCACTAGAAAGATTAAATGATATCAGGGATTGCTCATAATGTATTAAGCGTTTGAAGGGTAATTAATATGGTGGATAATATAATAGCACTAGAAAGGGTAAGTGATATTTGGTGATATTGTGCATCCCACACCAAACCAGCCCAAGCAGTTTTCTATGAAAAATTACATGATGTAGATTGGGAAATTTTCAAATATAGAAGTGATATTGATCATATAAATTGTGCAATCATTTTGAAGTTTGATTTGTCTGAAAATGCAATGTTGAAGTTTAACTAAAATTATGTACACTTGTTATTTCAGGCCTTGTCTAGAAGTCAGAGAAATGCCTCTCTACAGACATGTGATCAATTTGTAACAGAAGTTTGTGATGCCTTTTTATGTAAAGTAAGTCCATTAGATAGTTTGCCATCACAGCCAGCACTCTTATTAGTAAATGCTTTCTGAGAACCAAATCATATTTACGTGACACAGTGGTGTAGTTATAGAGCTTCTTACTTCTAACTCAGAGGTTGAAGGTTTCAATCCCATCATACGCAGACTGTGTCCTTGCTCTCCTCAACACCCTCTTCCGTAACTGATCACAACTCGATTTATACTTGTTTATTTATTCTTGATTGCGAAACAAGTTCTTACAAATTAGATTAATTGCTCTCGAGACTCACTCCAGATAGATTCAGCCTGGAAAAGAGAGGGAGCCTCAGGGAGGCAATGTGGAAATTATCTGGCTTGCACAGGTGGGGATCAAACCCTGTACGCTTTGATTCGAAGACAAACAGACTAAAACTTTGCTAGTTATTGCTACGGTAGCTCTACTTATTACTAAAGTGTGGCCCCAGTAGAGCTAGAAAACAAGAATATTGATGTTTCTTTCATAATATTTTTTATTCTGAATCAAGAATGTTTAATACTGAATTATTTTTATGATGCTCTAGAGCTATGCCACAATATTGTGTCATTTCTTTAGAAGGACTTTGCTACTATAAAGTTACATTCTTATTTCAGGTGAAGAAACTCAGCTGATTGTTATGAAGGTTACAGACCTAAGGTTGTCAGTAATGTGATAAGAGCAGTACATTAAATTGTATTGTACAAAAGTTCCAAGTGTGGTAATAGCAGTGTGTTGACGGAGCTACGCATTATAAAACTTATGTGAACTCTAAGCCAGTATTTGTAGTAACTCAAAAAGTGGACAATCAGGGACATGTGTCACTGTCAGATGTAGACTTTCTGCAGGAAACATCCCTTATATAAGTGTACTACAGATATTGTCAGGTTTAATTGTCAGGTTTGATGTATGTTTAAAGGTTAGCAGAATCCTACTGGTGATACAGACTATTTCCCAATAGCACACAGTTAGTACACATTGCTGATATAGTTGTTTTTGTATGTTGTTTGTCCAATAAGCACAGTGCACTTGTTTCTCACCAATGTGACCTGGGTTGGTTCCACTTCCAGACTGTATTGCAGGTGGGTGTGATTGTAGGTGGTCACCAGATCTGACAGGCTGGTTTCCTCTAGCCCCAGTAAGGCTACAGCACACGTCACACCAACTCACACGGGATGAAGTTTGTATCTTGCTGACTTTAAATGAAGATTATTATTCACAAAAGTGTACTGTACAGGATATTCTGTAAATACAGTTATTTTCAGTATAAAAGTTTAAGACATTTAGATTGTACATTTATCTGCTGAGATTCATTTACAAGTTATCTCCCTTTACATACAAAGGTTAATCATAAAGTGAGTCAAGGCACATGGGTGGGGTGTGAAACAACTTCATTGAAAGGTTTCTTTTACATTTTTGTATTATAGCTACAGCCTACTGCATATATTTATAGGCACAATGTACTGCATTTCTGATAACTTGCATTATGTATGGGGGTGAAGCTTGGCCTTGATCTGTCTACAAAAGAGATCAGGAACAATAGCGCAAATCAAAAACAGAGCAAATGTGCCATAGTACAAAATAATACAACCTAGATAAAGTAATGTTGACTCAAATAATTGCGTAATTTTTCGGATGCTATGCCTCCTCAGAATAATGTATACTTTATCTAGTACATATTTCTGATTTAAAAATTTGAGTTATCATTGTTGTGTTTATATAGTATATTTGTTAATCTTGGAGGTACACAAGATATTGTTCACATAGTTACTGGCATTATTGTATCTATTTATGATCTGATGCCTATATTTATAAATTGATAGTTAAATAAATGATTTTTCTAATGAAGTGTTCCTTTTATGAATTTTTCAGACACAGTGTATATATCATGTATTCATTTTATACGTAATATATACAGCTGCATGTCTGTAGACAGTTGACATGGAAACCAAAGGAAAAACTATAAAGAAAACTACTAAGACACTGGCTCAATTTCAGATTGATTTAGCAGAAGTGTTTCTTTGGTGACTCGGACAAACCATTTCAAACCATATTGGTGTATAAAAATCATGACCAACTTTGTCTGTAGGTCAAGTTTAAAATCTGGTCAAGTGAAGTGAAACACCAGGTCAAATCAAAGAAAATCCTTGTGAACACTAGAGGCCACATTTTCAGTCTAAGATTTGGTCAGAAATTTTGTCTTGATGATCTCGTGGATCTCTAGGTCAACTAAAATTTGGTCACGAGGTCAAATCAAAGGAAAACCTTTTGAACACTAGCTGACTAGAGGCTGGCCACATTTTATGCCTGATAATCGTGAAAATTAAACAAAAGTCTTGATGTTTTCAGGGTCAAGATCGTTAGTAGGTCAAGTGGGGTCAAAATCTAGATAACCAGGTCAAAGAAGGACCATGTGAACACTCCAGTTTGTTTGTTGAAGCTACAGTAATGAAATTTTGATAGTGTAGTTCAAAATTGACAGTTCGGTTGACCTTTGATCAGGACATTCCTTTCTTGTCTTTTAGAGCAATGATTCTCTGGTGAGCGATATAGTGCCGTCAAGAATCTCTTGTTCTGTGGAATTCAATACAGAATGTCTGCAAAAAACTAAACTACACTTTCAACTTTTAATCAACAAGTACACATTTAAAGCAAAGAGTTCAATAGACTATCCCGGTTACAAACTTTTAAATTTAAATCTTCCACCTACATAAGAACACGTGTATACTTAGTATGATCATAAATCAAAAATTGAATGGTTTATCTTTCATGTTATCTCAACTGCATACTTGCAGAGCCGTGATCAATACTTGGGCTCACAAAATACAAGCCCTTGAACTCATAGTACATTGGGAAAATTTGTAGATTATAGAGTTTGCCTTTAAACAGTCTTTCCAACATTTTTATCACCTTATTTAACAAAACAGGTCAGATAATGTGCAAGTTAGCCAGGTGATATTATACATTACAATTACATCATCCGTATTGATAGTCCAGAACCAGTTAGCCAGGTGATATTACAATTACATCATCCGTAATGATAGTCCAGAAACGAAATTACTGTCAATATAATTACATGCAATTACAGGCAATGATGCTGTATAGTAAGGCGGGTAACGCCCACATTATCCCTGGCTATGACAGTCGTAGCTTTAAGCATGAGTGAGCAGACGTATTGTACTGATACACTTATTTTGACGAACTTGTAGCGTATGATGTTAAGCTGAAGCATTAAGCATGTAATCCCTCTATATAACATACAAAATGTTCACAATGTTGACACTAAAAATTTGACACGCTGTATGTAATGTTAAACTTGTTTCATGGCGTCTTCTTTAAATCCTATACATTGTACATGTCTGACATTTTGAAATTCAAGATTTATGACTCAGAAGATCGAGTGCGTGATTTCTGAGTGTCTTCAATGTCTTTAAATGTTCCCATAAATGTAAGAAAGTACTCTGTTCACTCCATTAATGTTCTGATAGATGATATTGCTAACATACCACCGTGTTGGTTTTTTTTTTTTTTTTTATTCCATGTTACTTTTACGTGCAGATTCTTCGCGTAGGACGTATCTTTCATCACTAACTATTAGTCCGTATTTTTGTATCTAACATCACTTTTTTCCTGTTAATGTTTCTTCGATACACATATTAATCTATGCTGGTAGTATCTGTCATTTCGTATTACCTTTAAAGATCGGATGTATGACTGACATTGCTGACATTGCTGGCATTACTTCTACGTTGTTGGTTTCTAGTACTACTGCTAAGTGAGCCAATAGAGATGTTGTTTCCAGGCGAATCTATGCTGATATCATTCTTGTTTGGCCGGAAATGATAATAGCTTACTGCGCTCTCCTCACGTACTTCATTTATAGCATGTTTAAGACCATCCACGGTGTGCTTAATTTTCTTGGTAGCAATGAAGAGATCAGCTTTCTGTCCTCGTCTCTCTTTCTTCTCTAATTCCGCCGTTAGAGAGCCTAGTTTGGATTTGATGTTCACAGTTTTTGTCGCCATTTTGTGCATGATAACTGGATATGTCTTTGACTGCTCATCCATACGTCTGGCTTCTTCTTCTATCTTCCGGTACAGATATTTCTGCTGCTCGAATAACTGTTGCTTTCTCTGATTCTGCTTCTCTTCCAGCTTTTTAATCACTTCAGCCTTTTCCTGATCCAGTGCTTTAAAGATATCTATACGCTCGTCTTCAACTGCGTCTTTCATTTGGACTCTTTGTCGGCTGATTGCCTTTGATATTTCACTTCTGTTTATGTTCACTTGTTGTAAATTTTGATCCGTATCATCTTTAACGCGAGTTGCTTCTTCGGAAACATCTTTCAGAGCCCTTTTAAGGTCTTTAAACTCACTGTGTATGTCTCGAGACTGAAGATACGTAGGAATATGCAAGATTTCGGTGCAAGAAGCGTGATGGTTGACTGGTATACATTCGGAACAGGTTGTGTCGTCACAGTGCGAACAGTAAAATTTGACCAGTTCTCTCGGATGGACGTCGCATCTTTCGACGCAAAAGTCCTGCGGCATTTGAGATGTGTCCAGCTGTTTATGGTTTCGTACATACTTTTTATGATATTTTAGACACGTATTACACATGTAATCCAAGCAATTGACACAAAATCCCTCAGCTCTCACTAGGTTTCCTTCTTTATCACAGGCTTCACAAAACATCCCCTCAAAATCCGACGACGCCATCTTTATTCAATAAGTTATTCAAGATTAAAGTCGTAAGGTATATTTTAACAGGTAAATTGAAAAGGCTGTCAGCCATATAGGTCAACCGCTTACTGTTTATAATGTGCAGTGTAGTGTTGTGTTTATCATGTAAGCGATGCGGAACGGACGCTTTACGATCGATCGGGACATAAGCAACGAAAATATTATCACAATGTACAAATATATTTGCTATAATAATCATACCGATTAAATGGTTCGAAATAACGTTATATACCAAAACTTCGAGCAGAATCAAGTCTTTCGAAATTAAGTTTTTGGACTATAGCTGTGGTTACTCGTAGAAGATGTTTTACACGAGTGCTGTCTTTGAACTATAATATTAATTAAGTCAGTCTTAATTATTTTGTTTAAAAAGAGAAAATAACACACTTATGAATTTAAAGTTAGAAATTGTCCAACTTTCATTTTTCGACACTAATGTAGCTAGGACAACGTTAGAGCGCCAGGAATCCGTAACGGGTAGCCACCGTAGCTATGTCTCATACCTTATCTCACACTAAGTTTAAAATAGCTCTGATCGTGGTTTAAAAGCTATTTAACTACATGCTATATTTCTTATGTTGTTTGCCAATAAATGTAGGATTGGAAATTTGTTTGTAAACGTGTTTTCGTACATGTTTTATACGTTGACTCAGCGTTCAACAGCCATAAACTAATCATTTTGTCTGATTCACGTAACTGATATATGAGTGCACAGACAAAACAGTCATCATGGAATAAACATAGAACAAGGATCTAAACGTCGTTGCCAGCTCATGGCATAAAGTCAGTCTAAATTCAGTCACAGAAATATTGATACAACAGCGAAATGATACAAAAACCAAGCTCTGACATAGGTCCGTATACACACTGCGTCACACAAGAATGTAGATTTTCTGTTCAACTCTTGAGCACAAGTATGGCAACCTAATAAATTGCCAAGATGAAAAACGCCGGTCTTGATGTTTTTACCTAGATTTTGTGTGATATTGAAATTACAACTCTTCTCCCAAGCCCCTCTTCCCCCACCCACACATACAAAAAGAAAGAACTTGAATGAAAAAGCCAAGTGTTAGAATCTTTCAGAATGGATTGGACACTGAGGACTGTGATCTAATGCCTAGCGCTCTCACTGCTATTAAGAAGCTTACACCATTCAATATACCAGAGCTGCGTCTCAGCGTCCATCCATGAATGCAACAACGAGATGAGACAACGATAGAACTGCGTCACGCATTAAGCAACGTCATCCGACGTCATAGGCTTATCCTTGTAGCAACAGCTGAGACGATTATTTGCAAACAATTAAGCTATATCCAAGAAACAGCGAAGAATACGGGTGCGAAAATCAAACGATTATTGCGCTACGCTAAAGAGAAAACAAATCATATTGATAATGGAGTAGCCTCAATATTTCGACTGCAAGACACCCATTTTACAAACTGACATTACATCTGTGTCTGCCTGCGACGGCTGGCCATCGTATATAGCAAAAAGCCGTTGCGCACAATTAGTCGGGCTAGACAATGGAGCTGCGTCACTAAACTGTTCTCGTACAACTATATAAATATAAGTGCGATATGCCATTGTTGTTGTTGTTATTGATGGTGTTGCTGTTGTTAAAAGACAAAAATGGAGCTTCGTCACAGAAGTATCCATACAGAGGTAAAATATCATTACATTGGAAATGCGTCACAAAAGTACTCATGAGAAACAATAATAGTTTATACACCAGAAAACTGTAAGGCGGACCTTCGAAAAGTGTCGTAAATAAGTCATTGCCAAGTACCCAGTAATATTCATTATATTTTTGCCTTTCGAGAGACAGCTTCCTATTTGCTTTGTAATACATGTATCAGCAACACTTATCATTTTAGTTCACATCTTACAAATGTTATCTACTACTATAAGTAAAAGAGACGTTATATATTTAACTTAATCAAAAGCAATGATGATAACTGATGATATACCAACGGTCCACTTTCTTGCTTGAACAGAAAACAACAGATGATACAAGTCAAACATTGATGCCCGGCATCTTCATTAACATAAAAAAACTGGTGTAATTCTTACACATAGTAAATGCATGTGCAGGTATATGCAGCATCTGCAACCATTTACACTACACTCGGCAATTGCCTGTTGTTAAGTGACTCTAACAATGATACTTCGATTCAAAACCATAGTGAATTGCGATTGTGTTAACAAATAGAGCTACGTCATAGTGAATGACATAATTAACAACGGTGGAATGAGACAACAATGGAGCAACGTCACAGAGGTATCTGTGCAACGGCAGAA
The DNA here is from genome assembly GCA_022818135.1 of Saxidomus purpurata. Lineage (NCBI taxonomy): Eukaryota > Metazoa > Mollusca > Bivalvia > Venerida > Veneridae > Saxidomus > Saxidomus purpurata. The sequence continues at coordinate 12,376,283 of JAFMSR010000009.1, read as the reverse complement.
CGAGACAACAATTATTGAGCTACGTCATGGAGGTATCCGTGCAACGGCGGAACGAGACAACAATGGAGCTACTTCATAGAGGTATCCGTGCAACGGCGGAACGAGACAACAATGGAGCTACGTCATAGAGGTATCCGTGCAACAGCGGAACGAGAAAACAATGGAGCTACGCCATAGAGGTATCCGTGCAACGGCGGAACGAGACAACAATGGAGCTACGTCATGGAGGTATCCGTGCAACGACAATGGGGGGGGGGGGGTTGGGGGGTTTTTTGGGGGGGGGGGGGGGGGCCAGGGGAGCTACGTCATGGAGGTATCCGTGCAACGACGGAATAAGACATCAATGGAGCTACGTCACAGGGGTATCCCATGCAACGGCAGATTTAGACAACAATTCAGCTACATCACAGAGGTACCCATGCAACGACAGAAAGACACAACAATAGAGCCACGTTATAGAGGTATCCGTGCAACGACAGTTTGTGACAACAATGGAGCTAAATCACAAAGGTATCCGTGCAACGACAGAACGAGACAACAATAGATCTATATCACAAAGGTATCCACGCAAGGCAGCTTTAGACATAATTCAGCTACATCACAGAGGTACCCATGCAACGACAGAATGACACAACAATAGAGCTACGTAACAGTGGTATCTCGTGCAACGGCAGAACAAGAGAACAATAGATTTACGTCACAGTGGTATCTCGTTCAACGGTACAATTAGACAACAATAAAGCTACGTCACAGAGGTATCCGTGCAACGGCAGAACAAGAGAACAATAGAGCTACGTCACAGTGGTATCTCGTGCAACGGTACAATAAGACAACAATAAAGCTACGTCACAGAGGCATCCGTGCAACGACTGAACGAGACAACAATAGACCTACGTTACAGAGGTATCCCATGCAACGGCAGAATGACACAACAATAGAGCTACGTCACGGAGTTATCCCGTGTAACGGCAGAATGACACAACAATAGAGATACGTCACAGAGGTATCCCGTGTAACGGCAGAATGACAGAGGAGGGGGTCCAGAGGGGGGTGCAACGGCAGAATGACACAACAATAGAGCTACGTCACAGAGGTATCCCATGCGACGGCAGAATGACACAACATTAGAGCTACGTCACAGAGGTATCCCGTGCAACGGCAGAATTACACAACAATGGAGCTACGTCATAGAGGTATCCCGTGTAACGGCAGAATGAGACAGCAATAGATCTACGTCACGGAGGTATCCCGTGCAACGGCAGAATGAGACAACAATAGAGCTACGCCATAGAGGTATCCCGTGCAACGCAGAATGACACAACAATTTAGCTACGTCACAGAGGTATCCCGTGCAACGGCAGAATGACACAACAATAGATCAACGTCACAGACGTATCCCGTGCAACGGCAGAATGACACAACAATAGAGCTACGTCACAGAGTTATTCCGTGCAACGGCAAAATGAGACGACAATAGAGCTACGCCATAGAGGTATCCCATGCAACGGCAGAATGACACAACAATAGAGCTACGTCACGGAGTTACCCCGTGTAACGGCAGAATGACACAACAATAGAGCTACGTCACAGAGGTATCCCGTGTAACGACAGAATGACACAACAATAGAGCTACGTCACAGAGGTATCCCATGCGACACGGCAGAATGACACAACATTAGAGCTACGTCACAGAGTTATCCCGTGCAACGGCAGAATTACACAACAATGGAGCTACGTCATAGAGGTATCCCGTGTAACGGCAGAATGAGACAGCAATAGATCTACATCACGGAGGTATCCCGTGCAACGGCAGAATGAGACAACAATAGAGCTACGTCACAGAGGTATCCCGTGCAACGGGAATGGGGGGGGGGGGGGGGGGGGGGGGGGGGGAAAAAAAAGGGGGGGTGGGGGGGGGGGGGATGCGGTGCAACGGCAGAATGAGACAACAATAGAGCTACGTCACAGAGGTATCGGCGTGCAACGGCAGAATTAGAGCTACGTCACAGAGGTATCCCGTGCAACGGCAGAGGGAGTATCCCGTGCAACGGCAGAATGAGACAACAATAGATCTACGTCACAGAGGTTATCCCGTGCAACGGCAGAATGAGACAACAATAGAGCTACGCCAGAGAGGTATCCCGTGCAACGGCAGAATGACACAACAATAGATCTACGTCACAGAGGTATCCCGTGCAACGGCAAAATGAGACAACAATAGAGCTACGCCATAGAGGTATCCCGTGCAACGGCAGAATGAGACAACAATAGAGCTACGCCACAGAGGTATCCCGTGCAACGGCAGAATGACACAACAATAGAGCTACGCCACAGAGGTATCCCGTGCAGGGGAACAACTAGGGGGGGGGGGGGGGGGGGGGGGGGGGGGGGGGGGGGGGGGAAAAAAGGGGGGGGGGGGGGGGGGGGGGTGGAGCACGTGAACGGCAGAATGAGACAACAATAGAGCTACGCCACAGAGGTATCCCGTGCAACGGCAGAATGAGACAACAATAGAGCTACGCCACAGGGGGGGACCCGTGCAACGGCAGAATGGTATCACTGTCGGCAACGGCAGAATGAGACAACAATAGAGCTACGTCAAAGAGGTATCCCGTGCAACGGCAGAATGAGACAACAATAGAGCTACGTCACAGAGGTATCCCGTGCAACGGCAGAATGAGACAACAATAGAGCTACGTCACAGAGGTATCCCGTGCAACGGCAGAATGAGACAACAATAGAGCTACGTCACAGCGGTATCCCGTGCAACGGCAGAATGACACAACAATAGAGCTACGTCACAGAGTTATCCCGTGTAACGGCAGAATGACACAAAAATAGAGCTACGTCACAGAGGTATCCCGTGCAACGGCAGAATGAGACAACAATAGAGTTACGTCACAGAGGTATCTGTGTAACGGCAGAATGACACAACAATTTAGCTACGTCACAGAGGTACCCGTGCAACGGCAGAATGACACAACAATAAGCTAGGGGGGGGGGGGGGGGGGGGGGGGGGGGGGGGGGGGGGGGGGGGGGGGGGGGGGGGAGGGAAAAAAAAAAAAAAAAAAAAAAAAAAAAAAACTAAGGCTACGTCACAGAGGTACCCGTGCAACGGCAGAATAAGACAATAATGGAGCTACGTCAGAGAGGTATCCCGTGCAACGGCAAAACGAGACAACAATTTAGCTACGTCACAGAGGTATCCCGTGCAACGGCAGAATGAGACAACAACAGAGCTGCGTCACAGAAGTTTCTATGCAACGACACAATGAAACAACAATGGAGTTTCGTCACAGAAGTAACCCTGCAACGGCTGAATGAGACATTAATGTAGCTACGTCAACTCACAGCTTTTTTTTTTTTTTTTTTTTTTTTTGGGGGGGGGGGGGGGGGGGGGGGGTTGGTGGGGGGGGGGTTTTTGGGGGGGGGGGGGGGGGGTTTTTTTTTTGTTTCGTCCAGAGGCAGAGCGGGACAACAATAGAGCTACAAGGGATGGAAATAACTGAAATATTTCCAAAATGTTTACAGTAACTGGCATTTGAGATTTGAAATAGCATGCATTTTCTTCGTACGCTCTTCATCCACAAGCTCACAAGTTTTGTGAAAGTCTCATGCAATCAGAAGTCACGGTGACCTTGACCCACTGACCCCCAAAAAACGGTAGGGGTCATCTACTCAGCAAGGCCAATTATCCAATGAAGTTTAAGACTGTTGTTAAAGACTCTATGACGTACATATGAAGTTGCCGGTGTACGTTACCCCGTGTAAATTTTGAAGAACATGAACCTTTCTGGCATGTTTTGTTTGATAAAACAGATGTCTGACTATCAAATAAGTACTTTGACGACAAAAATCTGATTAAAAAGCAATAATTTAAGGAAATACCTTTGTTTTTTGAAGTACATTTTTTGGCCCAGGTTTCTACAAAACTACATATCCTGAACAAAAAGAAATGACCATCACTACATAGTGTAAACATCCGTGTATATGCAACGAGCCTTAATTTTTTTATAAAATGGGAAAAAAACACAAAAAGCCCATGTAAAGGAACCCATCATCAAAATATATGAAATTCAAGGTTTATACGAAAGTATGGTGGCAAAAACGGATCAACAGTGCCACGAATGAATGAAATAAACAAAACTTTTTTAAATGGACAGACGTCATAGACGTACTTGAGTAAAAGGTTCACCCCAAGACTTATGATTATACGAGCCTTTTACTATTTACTTAAGTCTTTTATTGTACGTTATCAAAATAAAAATACGTCCATCTCAATTTGCCAAAATTTTGTTTCCATATGGACACCATATATCAGTAGTAAGTTGTTTGTTTAAGGCACGAAGTGCACGGAATATTTGCGGCTATTAAATACTAACAAAAGTATGGTGACATTGTAGAAACAAAACTCTTACTTTACACGAACAAACGAACAGCCGATTCATTTATTCATTGGAATATGTATTTGATGGCCGATATAATTATAATAAATATATAAAATACTCTTTTATTTTCCCATTTCTGAGGATACATAAAAAAATTATCAATATATTATAAGAAACAATTGTTGAATGAGAAATTTGACAAATGAGAGCAAATCATCAATAGACTTGAATCAGTATCGTGACGGTATGCATGGCGCAGATGGGACACCATACTTTCGGCTTTTGTTTTATGTTATAACCTTGAATTTATGGGTACCTCTTTTACATGGTCTTTTTGTGACTTTTTATGCATCATATGAAAAATTTGAGGCTCGTTGAATCCAAACGGCAACCTTCTGGGCAAGTTTGATCAAATTTGAATGAAAACTGTAACCTGGCGAATGTTTATCAAGAAAACGGTATTTGAGGTCACTGTGACGTTGCACTTTGACCCACTGACCCCAAAAACAACAGGGATCATCTACAGATTGCAGTCAACATTATGTGCAAGTTTCGTGAAAGTCAAATGAAAATTGTGACCTGTAGAGTGTTGTCAAGGAAAAGGTTTCGTACAGTATAGCTAAAAATCAGTGCTTCTGGACGGCGGAAATCACAATCCCTTCCGGTGAAAGATATAGAGTACTAACCAAGTGTTTGCTTCAGACCAACCATGTCACTTCCTTTAGCCAATGAGATACTCCCATGGGAAATTGTTTTTACATATAAAATCGGCGTTAATCATAAGCGCTAGCATGATATCTGTACTCTTTTTTTTCCCTTGACCCTTTTAATTGAAAGAGACAAAGTAAAAGTAAGAAAATAACAAACGAAGTCATGTGCAAGGTCCTTTATTAACAAGATCCAACCATTATTAATCATTCACAATGCTAGGGTATACACGGAGGCAAAAATACCAATCAAAACAAGTCAGTAATACGAGTCAGTAATACACAGTAGTACACATAACAACAATCAAGAACATCGTTAAAATCTCATATTTCTAAGCTTTTCAATAAGACAATTCAAACAATGAAGCAAGCAATAATTTAAAGCGAAAATGTGATGTTAACAGTAAGTATTGTCTGAATATACCGACTGACTGATATGTAAAAGCTAGAGTGCAGATGTTCCCTTTTGTGATACTTCTTGTTTGCTACAGGAAGTTTTCCACTAAACATGTATATATCCCTCCTTAATTAAGAAATCTCAGATTGTCAACTAATGGCTACTTTAGCTAAGCATAATATGCACTGCAATACATAGCAGAAACGTGAAGTTTCATATTTTATGAATAAATTTCCTTCAAATCATATCTACCGGTATGCTTGTTATCTGCGCATCATAGAGCAAATTTGATGGTTATCAGTTACTAGTACATGTATTTGAAAAAGCAGACGATCTAGGAAAATAAACGTGCACTATATAGTTCTCTAATACCAGACTGTATCTAACCCTATATGACAATGTTAACATTGTAGTTTGTAATTGTGCTTATTAGGTCCACCATCCTCGTTCGAGGTATAGTCGGTACGACCCGTAATGTTAACATTCTCATAATCTGGCTGTATATATGCATATATGAGTTAAATACATGCACTGTAAACCAATTAATGTTCCTATCTTGCCCATGTTGGTCTGATTAGAAAATGTTTCATATCCGTTTATTATATATATAAATATTTTTAAAAAATGATGTCTGAGGTAAAGTAAAGTTATCTGCACTTTTTAAGGTTTGCAGAAAACTGACTTTGTTGAACTTAGTGAAAATATGTTGGACACTAAAAGTCATTTGTATACATTATTACCTACTTTTCAGGTATCTGACATTTTAGGTATTATTCATATCTGGGGAAAAGCAATAGTGGAAAAGCAATAACAGTTATCATAAATAATTATTACTTTAACTACATAATATTCAAATGGTAGGGCATGACAATGGAATATAGTAAAATGCGATTTTTCAGTATTACAAAATGCACTACTAAACGAATGTGAGGTATAAACTGCATGAAAAGAACAATTCTTAAGACTTAGCCTTAAATAAAGAGAGAAAATTACACAATGACAATTAAATGTCTGATGAAAAACAGGACTTATCTAGGACCAGACATGAAACATGTCTTTGTAAATGGCTGATGAACTGACATTTAATTTTTAACAAGACAAGCTATCCTATTACAAGATTATATTTTAATCCGATGACCAAGTGTGATAAAGATGTGTTTAAAAGTTTATATTTACAATTTAGCACTATTCTTGCCGGGAGGTGCACATGTTTCCATGGCAACTATTCAACATTTCAAATACTCCAGACATTTAATTTTCCCATTTGACCAAGACATTCATCCATGAAGAAAAAAAATGATATACATGTACTTACAAAAAAGGATTAGAGAATAAAAACATACTATAGCCAGTTTTTAGAATTTGAATCATTCAAGAAGTAAAATGCTGTCAAACCTACACTTAAAACTGACCATTTTAAGAAAGCAACATTCATTTCGTTTTGTGGTTTATTTGTATATGGATTCATTCCCAATTGGAAACCTCAGGTACTGGTATTTAATGAGGCGCCAGCATGTCTTTTGTCACACCTTATAAAAACCTTTTGATGTTTTAAAGTGGGAGGTAATTGAGTTCCGGTCAGTATAGTTCACAGTGTTTTCATTAGTTGCAAAAACTAAATCATGGCGGCCAATAATATCAGAGTGTGATTGACCTAGTTAAAGGAAAGTGACCACTCAACACTGGTCATTTTGTACAAACAACATGGAATACAGTTAACAGCATTCTTCAGAGAGGCAACAGTTTGATGGAGGTGACAATTGACCCAAACAGGTGACCACTGACCAAGGAGGGTGACCCATGACACCTTCATTAAATATTGTTTCCAATCCAAAGAACCCAGTTAACCTGCCATTTCAATCTGTAATTGCGAATAAATTTTATGCATATAAATTAAACCATTCCCTCAACAGAAAAAAGCATTCCTGTTCAAGTGTAGCAATTTGACTTATTTTATCACAGTTTATTGTGAATTCTGCAAAAACATTCTTGCCTTCCCTTGCACGACCGAGTATGAATGTAAATCAACAAATTTGCAATACTGATACAGCTATTATATAATACAGAGACTTGTTCAATATGCCAACATTACCCAATTACTACAAAGGCGAATATGTTTACAGTAGACACACTGCTATATTACGGGTTAATGCTATACAATGTATTAGTCTTACCTACAAGGTGAGAAAACAACAAAGAACTCGGTAACAGAATATAATTATTAATTTTTTATCAACAGTGAAAAATAAACTAAAAGTAATACAAGTAGACTAAAGCACTGGTGAAATTAAAATAAAACTTCAAAAAGATACAAAACTAACAGAAAAATATCATGTAGAGCACATAGTTAAAGGTAAATCTAAATTACATGTAAACGAAACATATTTGATACATCTTTCTCTGAAATTTCCCGCCAACCAGTACAAACAAACACTTCCATTGTAGTAACACTGTATATACTTTAAGTTCTGCATATAATCAAAGTCCTACGTGAAAAAGCCAAGTCTGATCTTTGCAATCAATCAGTCAGTCAATCAGTCGGTCAACCAGTCACTGGGTGTGTTAGTCAATCAGTAATTCAGTGTGATGGGTAAGTCAGTCAGCCATTTAAACCGTATCAAGTCTTTCAACAAATACTGAATTAAAACAAATCTGAGTTTCTATCCACTACGTCGTACATAGCTGTCACAGTAAGTCTGTAACAAGGTCCATAATATATGCATATACACAGTTGCACTATAACTAAATATGATCATGAACTTCTATCAATATTTTACTGTCTTTCTTTAAGTTTCTATTCATTCATAATATTACTTACAGAAACTTGGTGAGAGGAGAAATCACTAAACTGTAAATACTTCAGGCAAGTCTCACAATGACCTGTGTATAAAACAACATTGTGCACTTAAACAACTGATTCTGTTGTAAAAGCCAGATAAAAGTACCATTGACTGTATTACTCTTTTTTTAGAAATCCTGTAACAGTATTTGAATATGAATTTTGTATTGCTTTATCAATTCATGGAATGCTGAACTAGGAAATAAAGCAAAAACACCAGAAAATCTACAGGTATTAACTACATTATATATCTGATACAAATGTATTCATTTCCCCCACAAGCCACATGATTTCAGAATACCCTTTCTCAAAGCAAATACCATTTTGAAAACTTAACTAACATGTAGTTGACCATATTTGTTTACATTTTCCATTTCCCTGTTTATCAAACATTTCTAATAACCTTGTTTGACATAGAAACAATGTTTTAAACCACTTGCACATCTATAACAATTTTAACAATAAAAATAAAATTTCACAAAATTCTATATGCTAAACAGATTACATGTTTAAATCAAATTGCACATATTTATACATCGGTCTAGAGTCATAAAAGTATAGAAAAAGAAATAAAATATTTTACCAGTAGCACTGCCTGGCTTCATTCACCTGATGGGGAGTGGATAATCAAATTTAATTTACAGAAAAAGTAGTTCATAATATTGATTTATTTTTGCAAAACCCTATTATCCAAATTGTGTTTGTTTTAATTGGCGCTAATAATTCCTTAAATTTCTATGCAACTGTTTAAGTACAAGACACAAAGATATTTAACTCCCACCATACACACCACTTTCTAGAACACCAAAAGAAGCTTGAATTTATTCAATTTTTAAGATATTTGATGAATATTTCAAAACCTAAGATCAAAGATAGAATTAACATTCCATCAGAGTATAAAAGATAGGAACCAAACAAGTAATCTGCAGCGCTGTAAACACAGTAACCCAAAATTCAAAAAGTCACAAAAACGCAAAAACCACACTGTGATCAATGAAAACAGACACTCTGTTTGATTCACTAATAAAAATAGCAGACAGTGGCAAGTTTGCTCATTCAAACCTTTAAGAAGATGTTCTTGGGCAGATGTAAAAGTGTAAAAAGGAATTTTGACAGTTTTAACTGATTTTAATCCTCAACACATTTCAACCAAATGAAGATTTGATAGAATATGAGTACCCTGACTTCATTTTCAACCATTTGCCCCGACCCGTTAAGAATTGTATTTATTTCTCATTCATCACTCATGGTCAGTTTGGTGTGTAAAAATTTTAATTTGGAGAAAAAACAGCACTGTATGGAATGAATTAACAAGGTTTGTTGGATAAATGCATGGGAAAGGACATTCCAGTAAGGTAGAAAGATCAAACCATCATCAAATTTAGTGTTTGGAGGATATTTTGATCAAGGCAGGATAATAATGTACTTGAATTGATATTAAAAACCGTTTTGTAACAAAAACTGAACTTTTCTAAATAATTTGGAACAAATTGATTATAACCGTAATTTACGGTTTTGTAATTTCACATTAAGATGTGCAGGATGTAAACTCTGTAAGACAATTAATTTGCGATTCATTCTTACAACTTTATACTGAAATTAGAAGAAGAATCTAATAATTTGTTGACCAATTTTCATGAGCGTATCTTTAAAATGGTTTTGATATTACCTATAATTGTGGTGTATACTTAGAAAAGTTGTTGAGTGTAAATTTTAGAGGAGCCAGAGGGAAAGGAACGTTAACAGAGAACCACAATTTCTGATAATTCATAATTTCATAAATTTTCATGGTTTTCACGATTTCCATCATTTTGAAAAGCCTGTCTTTTGGCATTCTGATTCCTCAATACATTTTGACTCTGTAATATTGCAACTTTTCCCTTACCCTCCGTTGGGCTATGAAATGTTTGAAAGGTCACAACAAAATCTTATGATCTCAATTTTTTTCTTTAGCTTCCATTTTTTTTTTGTTTTTCAAAAATTTAAAAAATTTTTTTTTCCCCCAAGACAAAATGCGTTTTTCTTGTTCTATGAATATATTCTGTGCTGGTATAAATTACTTCTAACACTTTGCAAAACACACCTGACCTGCGGTATGCTACCTGCAGTATGCTACTCAGACAAATTCCCAAAAAAGATTTTTCATGGGTTAACTACACCAAATCAGGTGAATGCAGCCTGAAACTGTTTTATCACTAACACTACAAAAAAGAGAAAAACAACAATAAAACTACATGTATATAATATAACAGAAATAAGAAAATGATCATCAATTTCTACAACACTTAAATGAAAATTACATGTACATCTATTTACAAAGTTTACCTATTTAAGTAAGCACATGACCTCTCTCACCAACGTATTTACAATAAACATTGTATACATGTTCATTTCAAACAAACATATCAATCAACATTCGGCATTATCTACAGCAATACAGCAAGTATTTTACAGTTTTTTTACCCTGACCCTACTAACTTTCATAAGTGGGCTCATCCGTCTTCCATTTTGGACAGTACCATTTAGTGTTAAAGGGAAGCCTGTTGAAAATTTACTGTCGGAATAGCAAATGCGCAGGCTGATCAAGATCTTCACCAGTCACCATGACAACACTTTTCGCCAGCAGGGCAAAGTTCAAACTTCTTTGCTTGTAGTTCAATTATCTTTATGAACTGCATCATAAGTAAAATTTATGAACTATTAATGATTTCTTAACTCTTCGTTTAGGAGTTACTGGAGTCAATTTAGTCACTTTCTACTCTCTATATATTTTGTTTTTGTCAGCACGCAGGTATATAAAGTACATCTAGACTTCACATTTTCTTCAAATATCTGTATGTTTTCATTCCTACATCACAATTCTATGATAAAAGGCCAGTGGCCAATATATGTAAATAAATTTCCATTGTCATGAGAGCATTACAGACACTAACAGTAATTCCAACTTCATTCCCTCCTCAACTCTACAATCTTCATGTGTATCTGGTAGAAAATGAACATGTATACAATATTTCTATTATCTCTCTAATCATACTTTCTCACCTGAAAGACTTTCAAAGGTTCAAAATCTAGGACATTCTATTAGTTCCAGGAGGACATTCGACCTAATGGGAAACATGCGGTGTTTATTTCACTAAAACATGAGTCGTTTGTTTCACTAAAACATGTGTTGCTTGTTTTATTGAACTCGTGATGTTAGAATTACTATACATTTCTTGCGTGTTTCATGTACTACTAAACATGCGGCATTTTTCTAACTTAACACATGTCTGTTTCACTACACATATGGTGTTTGCTTTACTAAGTACAATTTACATACTAGTATACACACTCATGATGAAATTGAAATGCAAGATGCTCTGTGTACATCGTAAAAGTAACATTAAAAAGACAAAATTATTGTGCATATAAATATCACTGTTAATATTCTTGGCCCAAAGTTAACTGATCACTACTAAGATGGGTTCTTCAGAAAGCTAAAAATTTAAGCATGATATGAACAATTCAATCAACATTTAGCATCACAATGTCTTATAGTATATAGTTACAGAATCATAGACTGTGTTCCTATTTTGTATATATTTGAACAGTTTTTATCACTCATTTACACAAACCAGTCCTTATTCTTCATGCTCAGTAACTCCTGGATAACTTTTTCAAGGTTATCATTATGTTTAGTAAGAAGACGCTTGTTTAAAGTTGTATCAAAAAATCCCATTTCCAGGAGCTGTTCCATTGGTCCAAGCTCTTGTGGTTTCCATTGTTCTTTTGGGGGTTCCGGCTTAGGCTCAGCTGGAGGCTTCCATTCTGGCTTTGGGGGTTGGTAATTCTCCTTTGGAGGTTTCCAATCTGACTTTGGGGCTTTGAAATCCTGTTTTGGTGGAGTCCATTCTGACTTAGGGTGCTTAAAGTCTTCATTGGGAGAAGAATACTGGGTCCCAGCTGGCTTCCAGCCTTTTGGCTGTGTTTTTGGTCTTGCAGTCTTACCCTGTTGCTTTGCCTCTTGCTGCTAAAAAAGAACATCTTCAATTATGATTTCTGGACCTACATCAGCTGTATTACAATGACAACTTAAGATTCTAAATATTACAAATTGTCCACGCAAAGGTTAACTAAATTTATATCCTTTTTCTGTATTTAAACTGACCCTCACATTCAAAGACAAATTCATTCTACACTAACAATATTGACCACCCTCTCAGCCACTAATAATTCAAAGCTCAATGTTTTTTAAGTGACCTTGGGGAATGCTTTGGTCACATTTACTAAAGCAAATGCCCCATCTCAATCAAAAGAATCTTCAAATTTGTAAGAAAAATGAAATTAGGCCGGCTAAAATCCAGATTTCTGATGGCAAAATTGACTGTTTTGTGTGTGGGTATGTATTTTGGGATAATGACGACAAATCTTTCTTCCCACTACTGTTCTTAATGGTGGAGCAGAAATACTCTGGTTTATATTAAGTGTATTAGCATCAGTCAACAAAAAAATGAGTTATGTGTTTCAATCACAAATTCCTTGCCGCTCTTAACTATTCATTCTAGTAAACTGCACATTCTAATATCAGAAAACTGTAAGACTTTAATGAAACAAGTACCTGTTTATCTTGCCATGTTTTGAACACTGCCTTGGCTGTGATGTACGCCTGTCCTGCAGCATTTACTGCTGTGGCCACGAGCTGGTTGGCGAACTCTGGAGCAAAGTCTACTGTCCTGAAAATTTACATATTTATTAACTTGATTTATACTGAAAACCTTTTAACTTGTTATAATTTTTAACCGAGTTTCATTTGTATACAACTGAACTTGGAAAGCAACCATATTTGCACATCCAAAACTGGATGCTTTCAAGTCGACACCTGAACAAACAGGCCTGCCATTGGACAAATATTTTCAAGCCTGAAATTCTCAATTTCAAAGCCTGAAACTGGATTTTCAATCAGACATCCTAGAAAAATTACAATTTCAAAGCATGACATCAGGACAGATTCAGTATATCAATTATTAAGCATAACAGCCAGTTCTGATGTATCCCCAAACTAGCTGTTTTTGATTGTTTCAGCGGCACAATCACTTTCCACTGTATTTGTTGATGTCCTCACTATATCAAAATAGTTTTCTTCACAATACATTGATAACTTTAAATGTTACCAAAAATACACTTAACAATAACAAAACCTTAAACTGCTGCATTTAATATTGACAAAAAACTAGATGGGTGTTCGGTAGAACTCTTTTGTCGCCCTCTTATACTTTGGAGGAATAACACAATTTGACGGCATCGTAACCTTTTTTGTCATAAGCAATACAATTTGAAAGTTTGATATAGAAATCTTCAGAAATAGCAAAGTTATAGCCAACATTAAGTTTTTGTGATGGATGGACTGACCGCCAGACAAAGTGATCCCTATGTATCGCCTTTTCTCCAAAGGGGCGACACAAAAATACAAAACAACTGACATGACAAGAAACTGACGGGCTATCTTGATTTGGATATGTCTGACAAGTTTGTTTCTAGCCTTCATGTTTGAAATGCAGACATCTTCTTTCTTGTAAAAATATTCTCTTCTCAGGCAGGAAATTTTATCCAAAGAATGAATGGTTTAAACGCTTACTTCTGTCCCTGTTGCCCCTTTTTGTCTACCTTCACATATCGTACATTTTCTGGCATCTGAGCGGAGGCAGACAATGGTTCTTTTGTGTCAGTTTCATCGTTCATCGCATCCATTGACGGTTTCTCCGCAGCCTCATTCTGAAAAAAATAAGCCAAAAATCTTCATATCTTTGTTCTGGATTGCATTTTTGGTAATATTAGTTGGCTATTTCTTTTTTGCTTTCTATAGATGTATGTTAAGCATCATTTCATTTCAAAGATCTCTAAAAGGAGTTGTAAAAACCTTTACAGTTTTAGATCTGATTCTTCCTGTGACAAATTTCAGCTTTTTTCAGCCATAAAAACTATGAAAATGTAATATGACATTCTGATAGAAAGTCTGGAAACTTTCA
>JAFMSR010000009.1:11936947-12356947 GCA_022818135.1 Saxidomus purpurata | reverse complement strand
CTGGGCATCACAGTTATAGTACACCAGACCCGGACACCAAATGGCATTCCATTCTCCTGTAGCTTCCAGTGACTCTGGTACTCCCCTGAAAACAGAAATTCAGATTAAAATTTTATATCATAAACTAGAAATGAGTCTAAATCCATCATTTGAAAGTTCTGACTTTTTGGAAGGAACAAAGTGTCATTATGCAGAAAATAAAACCATAAAGCTTTGTTAAGTTCCTCTAACAATGTTCACCCAGATTCAGCAGGACAGTAATACTTCATACTCTAATACTTGAACTAAATTTTCCCCATCTTAAAATGTTTAGGAAGAAAATAAAGGAAAATAACCATAGTTTCACTTTCAGATATGCACCAGGAAACTGACTAACATATTATGAAATTCTGATGTTTGTAAATTCTTCACTAGTTTCAGATTAAAAACAATAACTTCCTGGCACTGTTAAAACCATTAACCCACTTTCAGTGAATCTGTCTGGGGGTTTATATTGTTTTGAAGTGCATAACTGGCTAACAAGCAGATTGTAATTACATATCTACTAATACTACTCAGATAACACAGCAACATACATGTATGTTTTCACCCAAATATCTGGAGTCACATGATATCTAATCAAGCAGAAATCAAAACATAGAGGATATTTGTTTGTTTTGAGTGGATATATATTTTCGCGAGCGCTGTATGCTGCATGTGCACAAGATAGCTACATTATGTACATGTTCCACTGAAAAAAAGTAGTTCCGGCAGACCTATATCACTACACTGTGACTGATATGAGATCTATATCATCAATATAAATATTTCACCAATAGAACACAGTATTTCATTAAGTTAGCATAAAATAAAAATTACAACTTAATAGCAGTACTAGAGACAGGTGGAAATTTACCTGAATATAAATGATAGTCTACCAAGCAAAATTAGCAATGAAGAGCTGTGTTGATAACACAGATCAATAACTTACCAGGCTGTGTTGGTGACACAAAGTCTACACTAACGTTGCCCTCTTCTCCAGGCTTCAGCCCTGGAACATCTACCTCTGCACATGGTGTTGGGATATTTCCCCACTGTAACTTCAACTGAAAGTTTTAAGTTAGGCCTATTTAAATATTACACTTAATAGCAGCCTTAAATTGGCAATCATTGCTCTTCACCCTCTTTAGTGTAAGTACATCATCAAATACATGTTCTCAAATATCTCTATTAATCCCTTATTGGGCTTCTTGTTTGAGTTCACTATTGTTATCCAGTCTGTCCTGCTTGTTTAATTAAAAGACAAATTGCAAAAACTAGAACTCTACCAAAATTGTCACGTTCCTGGGACAAAATTCTGGCCATAAAGCCCCGGCACACTTCAGCTTTTCTCTTAAGGTTCTGACCAATGAGCCTCTATCAGAGACAGGGTTAGTGATTACAAGTCAAAGACCATCCTCACTCAACTTAAATAGGTTGGACAACAAAAATATTAACCCCTGCAATACTGACCTTAGTAGTGGCAGACCACACCCCATCTCCGTCGTTCTTCATTCTCCATGTCTTAATGAACTTTGTCTCCGGTTGCATCTTGGTGTTCTCTGGTACAGTCACCTCAGATATGAACACTGAATTCATCATCACTCTGCAACATACAGCAATATCTATTGTAATCTAGCATTACAAGCCTTCAATAAATCTCACTGTAACAATCACAACAGGGACCCTGTTGTAAGTTAAAGACCCGGAAGATTTTCTTATCTGGGATTTTCTTTACGTAGTTCTTAGAGAGGTAAAGTAACCTTTTACAAACAAAATTCTAAACCTACTTGTAAAACCACATCTTGCACCATTTTGAATTCGTTACTATATGTGGAAAATACAGGAATAAGGCATAATCCATGCCCACTCGTAAAAATAAAATCTTTCATCAGAAACAACAGAGTTTAACGGAATTTAATTTGAACCTACGCTCAAAAACCACATCATGTACTATATTTAACTTATTCCATCATGTGGAAATTACAGAATTATTCCATGACTTCTACCCTCTTTCAAAAACCACAATGTGGTAAGTACAGCAACATATAATTTGAACGTACTTGTAAAAGTCATATCTAACAGTATTGTCATCGTCGAGAATTTCCAATCTCTCTCTCTTCATTGGTAGCTCACTGAATTCATCTATACGTCTCTTTAGCTTCTCCTCCTTACGCTTCAGTTTTTCAATCTTTCTCTCCGCCTTCTGTCGTTTCTTCTCTACTTCCTTCTGAGCTATTTTACCTCTCATTTTGCTGAAATAAACAAGTAGAAAAACATATGACCTGACGGTTAAGTGGATAATCTCTAGGCAACCATTCAGTTTAAAATTAATATCACTTGAAAAGGGAACTGTAATGAACCCTCTTGTAACAGAATAGGATTTTATCATGAACAGGGTAGGATAGTGTACAAATAGCTTGATAGCTCAGTTGGATGATCAGTTTACATTGTAATAGAAGGATCTTGAATTCAAGTTTTGGCCATAAAGCACCTTTCCCCATATTTCAACTGCTTATAAAACTACTGTAAAAGTTGTTTATTTCACGAGGTTTTTATTTTCGCTAATTTTTGCAAATGAATCACTTCACATATTCATCAAACTTGTTAAAATAGCAAACAAACAATGACTATATAATAGTCCTCGCATGTAAATTCAAAAACTCACAAATAAATAGAAAATTGGAAAGTAGCAAAATACACCCAACTTTTACAGTATATTATATACTGTTAAAGTCGGGTGTATTTTGCTACTATTATAAATGTACAAAGGCTAACAAAACAGCAGCAGCATCTGTTTGGATAAATCCTTTTCATCATATGACTTCGCTTATTTATTTACAAAACCTGGATTTAAACAAAACAAAACATTTAAAGAACAATCACCTTTCCAGTTTAACGTTAGCCTCATTCTGGTCTTCCTCTCCCTCAGGAAAGATGGGTACCAGCAATTTTGTCCCGCATTTTCTCTGCATACGGTAGATCGACGTCTTCAACAGCGGCTTCCTGACACCATCTGAGACCCCAACACGGAAACAAGGACGTCTTATCTTGACAAACACGTGATCTGATTGATGAATTCCTGGTTTGTCCTCACATGCCTCGCACAAGTCGAAATCTAGGCAGTTCCTGTAATAACAAGTAAAAACATCTATAATTCATCATATAAATTCACACATTTTCCATTTTAAAATACTGGTAATTATGTTGGTGGTCATCTAAATCAAGCAACCACATGCCTAATACAACCAATACTCATGTATCCCAATGGGTCATTATTGTATTGAATAATCCTGTATGTAACAGGATAAAGTGAGGCAGTATAACAAGACAGATGACAAGATAGTAACAGTATCCTACTTTTAAGTGACCTGATACCTCCCATGGCTGGCTGTTTGATTGTATAGTATTTGCATTTCATGAGAAAGTTAAAATCTATCTGTCTGTCTACTCATGAAGTTTGACATTAGCCATAGATGCACAAGTATGAATACACTTATTGACGCATCGCATGCCACTGATATACAATAGTTCATTTATATAAGAAGACTTACCCGCACTTGTATCTCGGTCCGACAATAACACAGTTACATCCATCACAGTACACTCCATCATGTACATATACAGCTGGAAATATAGCAATACAGGCATATACAAAACCAAACAACATAATACCTAAAACTGTCAAATATATAAATGGCTAAACACATCTCAAAGTAACAAAGCATTATGGTGTAGAGATACGTAGCAATTTACTTAAAAATAGAGTCAATTCTTTTTAAGTTTTCCCCCCTAGTAACAGTGTAGAAACAAACAAGAGCTGTGACTCATAAGTAATGAATGACCCTAAAGCGGTCTCCTACAGTGTTGACCTTGACCTTCAAGTTGTGGACTCGGTACTTGGTCACATCACTTTCTATCTAAATATGCTGATCATATTTTCTAATTCATTTTAAAATCCTCCAATAAATAACAGAATTACGATCAGGACATAAACATGCGCATATAATATATTATACATGTATACAGGATGCTTAAACCTCTGACCTCTAAGTGTGACCTTGACCTTTGATGTAGAGACATGGGTCTTGCAAGCAACTCATCTTCTTTATGTGCTTTATATCTGTATAACATCATTTAAGAATCCCTTCATGCATGACAAGTTACAGTCGTGACACAAATGTGTGCACAAATACAGGATTTTATTAGCTTTATAAGTGTGACAGTGCCTTTTGAGGTAGGGACGTCAGTCTTGCACACGTCTCAATCTTCTTGATGTGGAAAACATTTGTGCCATATGATTTGAAAATCCCTTCATGCATGACAAAGTTACAAACCGGAGAGGAAAAAGTGGATGGCGGACACACAGATGGACATTATCACAA
This sequence comes from Saxidomus purpurata, assembly GCA_022818135.1. Taxonomy (NCBI): domain Eukaryota; kingdom Metazoa; phylum Mollusca; class Bivalvia; order Venerida; family Veneridae; genus Saxidomus; species Saxidomus purpurata. The sequence continues at coordinate 12,352,544 of JAFMSR010000009.1, read as the reverse complement.
AGTGATACAAATGTGGCTATGCTATTGTTCTCTCGATTGATCCTTTAGCCAGGTAACAGAAAATTTTAGCCACATAACAGACTGTATGAATAGAATTTACATTTACATATTGTCCGCCTAGCCACATAAGTATCTATATGTAAGCTTGGGCAGACAGACCGACTGATGGTGCGATTTTAACATTCCTACCTTTTGGGGTATAAAGAACTTTGACAGAACTGTAAGTCCTTAAAACAAGAGGGCCATGATGGCCCTTTATCGCTCACCCGAGTACAACTGCTTTTAACAAAGTTGCTAGAAATCATCGAAACAACCTTTCTGACAAATTTCCAGGATATTTGGGCTGAAAATGTTACCTCTAGAGTGTTAACAAGGTTTTTCCATATTTGGGCTCTGTGACCTAGTTTTTGACCCAAGATGACCCATATTCGAACTTGAAATGGAAATCATAGAAACAACCTTTCTGACATATTTCCAGGATATTTGGGCTGAAAATGTTACCTCTAGAGTATTAACAAGGTTTTCCCATATTTGGGCTGTGTGACCTAGTTTTTGACCCCAGATGACCCATATTGAAACTTGAGCTAGAAATCATAGAAACAACCTTTCTGACAAATTTCCAGGATATTTGGGCTGAAAATGTAACATCTAGAGTGTTAACAAGGTTTTTCCACATTTGGGCTGTGTGACCTTGTTTTTGACCCCAGATGACCCATATTCGAACTTGAGCTAGAAATCATAGAAACAACCTTTCTGACAAATTTCCAGGATATTTGGGCTGAAAATGTTACCTCTAGAGTGTTAACAAGGTTTTTCCATATTTGGGCTGTGTGACCTAGTTTTTGACCCCAGATGACCCATATTCGAACTTGAGCTAGAAATCATCGAAACAACCTTTCCCACAAATTTCAAGGATATCTGGGCTGAAAATGTAACATCTAGAGTGTTAACAAGGTTTTTCCATATTTGGGCTCTGTGACCTAGTTTTTGACCCAAGATGACCCATATTCGAACTTGAGCTAGAAATCATCGAAACAACCTTTCTGACATATTTCCAGGATATTTGGCTGAAAATGTTACCTCTAGAGTGTTAACAAGGATTTGCCATATTCAGGCTGTGTGACCTAGATTTTGACCCAAGATGACCCATATTCTAACTTGAGCTAGAAATCATAGAAACAACCTTTCTGACAAATTATCAGGATATTTGGGCTGAAAATGTTACCTCTAGAGTGTTAACAAGGTTTTTCCATATTTGGGCTGTGTGACCTAGTTTTTGACCCCAGATGACCCATATTCGAACTTGAGCTAGAAATCATCGAAACAACCTTTCCCACAAATTTCAAGGATATCTGGGCTGAAAATGTAACATCTAGAGTGTTAACAAGGTTTTTCCATATTTGGGCTCTGTGACCTAGTTTTTGACCCAAGATGACCCATATTCGAACTTGAGCTAGAAATCATCGAAACAACCTTTCTGACATATTTCCAGGATATTTGGCTGAAAATGTTACCTCTAGAGTGTTAACAAGGATTTGCCATATTCAGGCTGTGTGACCTAGATTTTGACCCAAGATGACCCATATTCTAACTTGAGCTAGAAATCATAGAAACAACCTTTCTGACAAATTATCAGGATATTTGGGCTCAAAATGTTTCCTCTAGAGTGTTAACAAGGTTTTTCTATATTTGGGCTGTGTGACCTAGTTTTTGACCCAAGGTTACCCATATTAAAACTTGAGCTAGAAATCAACCAAACAACCTTTCTGACAAATTGCCAGGATATTTGGACTGACACAGTAGCCTCTAGAGCCTTAACAAGATTTTACTATTTTTGGGTCATATGACCTAGTTTTTCATCCGAAGATGACCCATATTCGAACTCATCCGAGTAATTACTGGGACAAACATCCTGACCAAGTTTCGTGACAATTGAGGAAAAAATGTGACCACTAGAGTGTTAACGAACAAAGTGTGGACAGAAGACGGACATTCAACGATCCTAATAGCTCACCCTGAGCCAGCTCAGGTGAGCTAAAAATCATGATCAACTAAACTCCAAAAGACCACTATAACTATCTGACAGAGTTGTATTCACTTGACATATTAACAAAAAATATTTCCTTACCATGTTCACTTGTCTGGATCCTTGAAGACCCTGCTGTGGTTGTGTTTGCCCCTGCTTGAAGAAGTGAAGACCCCTGCAGAGATTCTATGACAGCCCCATCGAGCCCTTTAAGTACTTGTTTGACAGTTTTCCTTGTGACGTCTTGAACTATCTCTTTTCTCAGATCCCTCTTCAACTGTAAACAAATCATTCCAATCATATGTTACTGAGATCATGCAAAACTTTCACCAAATTTTCTTAAAGTTGAACAAGGGCCATAATTTGAAACAAATTTGGTTAAGAGTTATTCAACTTGTCTGTCTGATACCCATGAAAGGTTTTACGACATTTCAAATCAATCCAATGACTGGTTAATGTGACAGCTGCATGATCATAGCTTGCATGAAACACGTTAATAAAAAATGTCTAAGTCTAACAAGGGCCATAAGTTGCATAAAATTCAGTAAAGAGTTATGTAACTTGTTTGTCTGATACCCCTGAACATTTAAGTAAAGTTTCAAATCAATCCCATAAGTGGTAAATGAGATATGCACACAATAGGAGCTTGCATGCAAAACTTTAACAAAATGTGCAATGCGGATGCTGACACCAGGGTGACCGCAATAGCTCTCCTTATTCTCCAAATAGTCAAGCTAAAAACAGAACACTTTATGTGTACCAATTTGAATCCACTTTACATCATCATCAGATCCTTTTCAGTCAGCAAACTCACTGAGCGCCATTATAAAACAGTACTGTTTCTAACATGCAAAAATCCACTTTATATTCAAAGTGGACAGAACATTTCTTCAATAAACAGAACTTACTTTTGTCATAAAAGATACGAAATCAGAGTAAGGTAAGAGCTGGTCTGATTTATCACTCTGTTCATCACTGCTCAATTCTTTCTTTTCTGGTAAATCGTCCGGCAGCGGCTGCAAAATGAAAGCAAAATTTAGTATGTTTCAACCTTACAAAAGTGCTAGAATTATCTATTAATATTATCATTAATACCATAACCTCCAAAATTTATAGAATAGACTTGTCCATTTATTGACTTGGACAGAACCATTAACTGTTCAAAGGGGTACCTAACGGAAATTTACTCTCAGTCTCAAGGTCAAAAAGGTCTTTGTGGGCATGTGGAACTAGTAAGATATATTCTAACAGGTCAAGACCTACCTGGGGTGATTTGTTACTGCTTGGTTAATTTAGTAACTTTTTTCTCATTTATAGGCATTTTAAACCATACTATTTATTGCTAACCCATTAACACCCCTAGGGTTTTATAATAAGATCTTCTGACTTCCAATTTGGGCAAATCTGCTTCTTCAAATAGGGGTGTTTTGCAGAATTATGTTCCTAAAAGCTAAAAACTTCAATCCTGAGCAGATGACATCTTTATTTTCCGTCTGCTTCCAAGTGAACCCCGGAGGTTGTGGGTTCGAGCCCCACTGGGGTCATGACTGTACCTCATCATATGACACCAGTACTATTCTTTCCAGGAAGCGGACTCAAGAGTGACTCAATAAGCTTAAAGCTTTCTTCACAATCGAGCTTAAATAAATCAGCATAAACTATAAAGTGTACCTTTATGAAAAAGGTGCACATTTAAATAGACATTAGGCACTAATGGGTTAAGTTGAAATAAGATCTAACAAATTTAAAACTGTACATACTTCCCACTGTACTCCTTCTGTATTAGCAACAAGTTGTTCATTTGAATCAGGAAATATGATCTTGCTGGGTTCTGGCTCAGCCACTGGTATTTGAACAGTCTCATCAACATTGGTTCCCACTTCAGTAGACTGGATCTCTCTATTTGTATTTGACTCGCCTTCATCAACCCTTTCTGTTTCTGTAAATATATTTGAAAAATTTGGATATATATATAACATAAACCACGTGCAAACCTCAAAACAAACTCTTTAAAGTCCAGAGATGTAAGAAAATAAATCTCTCGTAAAATTAATTTTGAATACTTTACAATCGAGCTAAAATAAATAAGTGTGAACTAACTAAACTAATAACTGGGCCATAAACCTCCCCAGAGTGGACTGAAGCAACCACAAATGCCACACAGTCCTCTCAATGGTATTTCTATGTATCAAGTTTCATAGCAATAACTCTTGAACTGTGGAAGGATTTACAGTTACAACTTTTTTGCAAGGGACTACTTTTTATTGGAGTGCTAAATTTCCAATTTGCACTGCTGACTACATGTTAAGTCTTTCAGAAAAGTTAAATTACCATCTTCTCTGTCTATGACTTGGGGCTGAGGTACACTGGGGCTGGGCTCCAACGGAGGCATCTGCTCATCATCGACATCTGGCATCCTGAAAATGGAGGCGTCGGCAGACAATGGCAAAACTTTTACATGTAGCTGGTGTCTGGACTGCATTGCCATCTGAAACAAAACAAACAAAAATAAACTAAAGACAAAGAAAGAAACTTTGATAATGGATTCCTGGATTTGTTTTTAATTAAAACATGTAATTGAGCAATTTAAAGGTTATTTTCAAATTAATATGCCAGTTCTGTTTCATTTATCAACATTTTTGGGGAAATTTTCATCTCATTTTTAAATTACTGTTTTCTTGGGACAAAACAGGTGCTTCCCTTATGCTTTGCATCACACCCTCACATGTTAAAGAAGATAATGATGGTATCTTATGTTGAAAACCACCATACTCTCCCATACTTTAACTGTCGTATGTATCTCAGAAATGAGAAACTGATCCAGTTTTGGATGTTTGGACAGACAAGCTTGTCTGGATCTGATTGCAGAACTTTCATCTTCACATTATGACACTGACAAATATAAAATAAATTTACCCTAAAAGCTTCGAACAATTCCTCCTGACTTCCAATGGAGATCTGAAAAAGAAAACAGGTTTGTTTTACTAATAAACCAAAGTATAAATTACATACATAATTACATCACTACATATTGGTTAACATACAAAAAATATACTGAACTGTCTGTTTATCATACCAGTTTTTAATCTTTAGTAACAAATCTAAACTATAGAATAAACAATTACAAAATGTAAACAGCGGTAATGATCTGTATATACAGTTCAACTGTTGCACCTGTGTTAGTGGTCACCTCAGTAAGGCAGTCACCTCCCTTAGACAGCTAATACTGATGTATTCCAATTTGACACTTTTAATTCATCTTTGAAGGGACAATGACAACAAGTTTGACTGTATTAATTAATTGACAATATTATTTCAACTGAATGCCATTCCTTCACCAGCTGAAAAGTTCTGTATATTTAATTTCAATACCTGAGATTTATTTTCTATGAATCACCATCTACAAAACAATTATATTTATTTCCTTTTTACTCCTGTAAACATCCAACGCCCTTTCCTGATTATTTCAAAGTAAAGATATCCCACTTAACCGTACATCATTCTAAACATTACACATAGGTTATTTTAAGACAAGTCCGAGATTTTGAATGACTGTGACAGGCTCTGAATTTCGCATCAACCCATTTGAATTGAGGAAGTTATAAGCATACAGTAAACGGAAAAACTATCTGAGGTAATTAAAGACAATATTCAGTGATACATCTCATTTCAACACTCAGGCTGGTTGATACATTTTTTTGTACTACACTACAAGTTGTCTTTGTGAATCATGAAGAAATGCACTTTAATCTTTTGTTTTAAAGTTTTATTTTTAGCCATTTCTTATCACTGGGCATTTCCTATTGCAATGATGAATCAAACCAATAATTAGCAAATAATAGCAATGCTGGATTCTACACGTATTAAACAACAACATTTTTTTTGGTGAAAATCCTTAAATTTCAGGGAGAAGGTAATCAGAGATTCTATCCTACAGTACAATACAGACAAACACAAACAAGGAAGTTTTGTTTAATATTGTCGATTTAACACCTACTCAATACCATTATGACCAGTCAGACGTGACGAACAAACTTAAAGCAACCAATAACAAGGTAGTCCACATTACTCATTTAAAAGTTGAATTCTGAAAAAAAATTGAAATAACTGACCCAAATTATGGAAAACACTTCATGCAGAAGAGTTTTATCTTACTACCAGTAGCTTGTAAGATGCATGTACTAAACTATGTTTCTGATATCTTAGTGTCTGATCAACTATCGGTACTTGACATTACAGATTACCCAAACCCAGCCATTATAGGACATGAAATGCGCAACACAATCATCTAGAAACTGTTTTGCAGAGTCTCACTAGTGAAATGACTTTTTTACCCTACCTATATCAAGAACAAGTGATGGAACATGTTGGAATGTAGAGATGGTGGACACATCTGGGAATCTGTTTTGTTTAATGGGTGGGGGAGGGTGGAAGAGCACAATGCCCTTTTAACCAAATTAAGCAAATATTATATTTTACCAGGAACTGGATTTGAAAGTGTTAAGTGCATGTCTTGTGACCTGACATTACCTGCACCTACCCTATTTATTTGCCTTTTAAATCAAATTTAGGTTGCATATTATTTGTAAACAGACTGCTTTAAAAATATTATTTACTTCTCTGCAGAAAAATTTATAATTCTTAAGAAAGCTTGATCTGTCTGAAATTGCCTTTTCAGTATGGTACAGGTTCTGTACTGTGACTAAGGCACAGTAAGTAAATAGAGAATGACAGATAAAGAGAAGCTGACCGTGAAATTTTTCGAAGTACATGTATATAGAGACACAGCCTAATTCATTCGGATCATCTGTTTGTCCATTTTTTTTGGATCTGATTTTTTTAGAGTTGTCATACCTTGGAGGCGTAGAAGAAAGTGCCCTTCAAAAAAACTACCCATGTCTTGCTGGCTTAAATGTTGAATTAATAAGACTAAGGCACAGAATATAAAAGGAGAAAGTGAAGTTAAGTGCAAGAATTTGGTTAAGTGCATAGAGATATAGAAGTAGATCAGACAGTTCCACTATCTTTTCTCAACCTGTACACCATAAGATCCTATTCAGCAGAATTTACCAATGAAAGCATCCTGCACCAGCCAGCTTTTATCTATTTCCTATTCCCATGTGTAAAGACTGCAACACCTATTGAGTCACAGCGTGGGTTAAAAACAGGAAAATAACTGTAATGTTTTACCTCATCATTTTCTTGATCCAAATATGTTACACTGATTCGGTCACTGTCCAATCTGGCTTTGAACTGAAAACAAAACGGTATATAGTAAGTTAAACATTATATTTTATGAAGAATAGTTCTATTAAAATGTAAATATTTCAACTCCAAATAACCTAAGAACATAACATTTGCAATCTCCAAAAGGCCAAGCTTCAAGTCTTATTTTGAACCTGGTAAAAGTGTATGAACTTCAGCTAATCAGACCTTACAGCTTCTACTGTATGAAGAAACCCAAGGCAACAAAAAAGCACTTTTGAAGCATGATAACCGCTAACCTCCTATATATGAGGCACTGCTTCTGTAACTTAAATGCATAGCGACAGGTTTATCTAGCGTAGGACTGTTGTAGCATTCCAAGCAGGTGCTAAAGTAGTGTAACAGTTGGATAACACTGGAAACTACATTTGGTTTGTTTCATTACATTACAATGATCACTTAATTTCTAATAGACTGAAAACTATAAAAACACAGGAAACAGACCAAAGAAGCTAAGTGTTGAGCAGGTGTGTATCAGAGATTCAGACACGAATCAATATTTTTGCTCTTAATGAAGCCAACATGACACATTGGTTGTGCATTTGCCCCACTATCAGAGGGTCCTGGATTTGATCCCCACCAGAATCATAGCCTTAGTGTCCTTTGGCAAAACACAAGTAATTCAACATTGTCCCCCTTTTTTTTCTTTTATTGTTTCTAGTCACAGTCAGTTGTGGGATTTCTCCCCTGACAAACTCGCCAAGACCCAAGTATAACTCCAATGTATACTGGTACCTAACTAAATTTGAAAATATAGGGTGACTGTAATACCAAGGCAGTTTTGTCCAAAGATTATGACTATTAAGCAAAATTGCGTAAAATTGCCAGTAGCCAAAAAGATAGGTGTGCAAGCTTGCAGACCAGACATGCGTTGCCAGCATACATTGGTGCTTGAACCACTTTGCCTCATGGCTTCTTTATTTGGTGTTATAAACATTGCCCCCTCTCTCTTTAGATTCCATCTAGAGTGATTCTTGAGAGCGATTAATAGAAGTTGTAAGGAATTTTTTCGCAATCAAGAATAAATAAATATTATTTTAAGTGCTCCTTGTACATTACATACAGGTAAAGTAATATAAAGATGACACAATGTTGAAATTTAACCAGCATATGAGTAGTTGTGTCCCATTATTGTATAATAATTTATACAATGTAACATTTTGAACTGTGTCTTGTTATAAATAAATTATGTTATATTATCCTTGTCAAATCAATATTTGATGAACATTGCCAATATACAATAGTGGGTTCATTAGTAACACCTTCACTCAACATCCTCATTTGAGATACATTGATAAGTGTATAATTAACAGCTCCAGACCAGTAATTAACACCACTAATAATTGAATTACGCTCTATACTGTTTGTATGGCCACATGCCTATCTGACTTAAAGAACATTATTTCAACAGAAGACTCTCCACTCAGCAGCCTCAGCCACTGTATGATTAATCTTCAAGTGAATCAAGTCAGTGCTTGGTTAAATACTGTCCATATAAATTTGGAGTTAAAACTTCACTTTTCAAGGACAACTGTTTTAAAATGTCATGCTATTGTAAGTTTTTATGGAGTATTCCTTTCATATACATCTTGATGGGGGTTCTTTAGTTGAATCTATAGGCATATGGCAAATTTGTTGACATTTCTTTAAGTAGATCTATAAATGATTAGAATTCTGATTGCTAGCGTGATTGTTCTAAAATGTTCACCCTGAAAACTCCAATCTTGAGATACAAATAATTTCGAGCTTTACAGCAGTAACCAACAAACAACAATATATATTTTTCGGTTTCAAGTCTTAATAAAACACACATAAAGCCGCAAGTGTTACTGAAACCGTCCAAAATACTAAAACCAAAATAATCAAATGAAAATCAGCTGACAAGAAAAAGTGTGTCGCATGAAAAACACAAACCATCGCTTCCAAATCACTCCATACGGTGTTGTATGGGATCTCGAGCATGTCAACAAACGTTTCGTCTCCATTGTAACAAACTGACATCAACACATTATCTGCCATTTTCGCTCAACTGCTGTGTTAACTTCTGCGTCAAAGATAATTCGAATCTGTTTCACAAAGTAGCCATTTTCTGTTGATATCTGTAACCGAATTACTATGTTTACAAGAAAGTCACGTGACGATAAAAGAAATAGTTCTGTATGTTCGAGAAGGTTTCTGAAATTTAAATTAAGTCATAAAAATTATAAAAAGCTATTAAACTTAAATGAAAATAGCCGTCACATAACCAGCATTTGAATTTTCAAAGATATGAAACTTTTTTAAGTAATGCGATATAAAAATACGAGCACCTGGCACACGTGTACGAAAATGTAAATAAACATGACGTCAGAATTACTATTATTACTAACTGTCATGTTCAAAAATGTAATTGTCATGATACTCAAAATGTTTCATCATACACCCGCATTAGTATTAAGCAACTTTTGACATTTATCATGTTAAAAGATATACATTGTCCATTAGTGTACCGTATCAACCTTAAAATTGTTTTTCTTGTGTGAAAGCAAGATTGACAGGCTGCGAATTAGTAACAGAACAGCCGGACGAAGAAGTTCCGGTCATGTCCATAATCAGTAACAAACAGTATTATGTAAAATACTCTCTTTCAATGGAACCGTAAGTCAGAGGAACCTGTTGCCTTCTGTCGCATTTGAAATAGTCTTGATAGTCTAATTAATATGGCGTTACGTTGTGACCCTTTCATAGAGCTGTCAACCTGTAAAATCGTTGCCTTCCAAGTGAAAATAGTAAGACTTAAATAGCCAATGTTCAAAACCATCGGCATCAGTAAATTTACACCATCCGATATTATATCAGAACGAGCGTTTCAGAACCTTGCGGTTATTTTCATAATAAAACGGTCTTAAAATTGTCTTTTGTTAATAAGCCCAGGTCCTAAGGATGGTATTACATGGTATCTCTACATTCAGTTATAAAAAAGCAACGAACCCACGAAAAGCGTTTTAAACTGATATCATAGAGTTTGTTTCTATATACTTGTCTGGCAAATATATAAAGCCAACGATTATAAACACCATTTTAACAACCTTCAAGTTGAATGTTCAAAGCAAAGGACAAAAAATACGGATGTGTTTGAGCTCGATTTATTGTCTAACTTTCTGTGTAAAAAAATAGAATCTCAAATCCTTTGTTTGTAATCGTGCTTATTGGGTCCACCATCCTCTAAAGATGCTATAATCGGTGCGACCCGCAATCTCAAATCCCTTTTTTACGGTGAGATATATAGCTGCCCATCGTCTGCTGTCATCTGTTCGAAAGCTCCTCCCAAACCACTTGGTAAAATTATATATTCCTAAGAAGGTCCTGTACCTAAAAAATTCCACCCTAGCACAAGCTCTGATTGATATGGCTGCCGAAAATGCCAAGATGTTTTGTGTGTATTCCTCACATTGATTTGGTCGGCTTTGTTCTCTATATGTTCTGGAGTCATCTCGCTGTGGTCTAATTCTTTTACGTGGTATTGAAGTATGCATGACAACAATAAATAAAGTCATTATTACAACTTATACGGGAAAATAATGCTGTCATAACAAAGGTAGAACATTTTGGTATCATGAATTTAAGTCGGTGAGAATGGTGTCCCCTAGCATTGGCAAAATAGGAGGGCTGTAACTCATGATGTTCTACAATTAAGTTGGTAACAGTAAGGTCACCTTTTTACGTTTCTTGATTGTGAAAACTGCTTTGATTTGATTCTTTAAAGGTCCAATACTAACGAAAGTGAAAATTAAAATATACTTTAAAAAGTACAGAAATAAGTTATTTTTAATGAAAAATGAAAGTTGGTATGTAGAGATTCTAAACAAATCACAGTACATGTACAATTATTTTTCTATGCATTATGAAGAAAGTTAAAAAGACCTGGGTGGTCATTTTGTCGATTCACTGAGATTTCAACATAATACACATACTTTTCTTCGTGTTCCGAACACTTTCTGTAAATTTTAACCTGCCAATCTTCATTATTTAGTGTCTTGCATAAGGTAATGTACATGCCATTGAAATAACTGTCACTTCATTTTCGCTTAGTAGTGGACCTTTAAAGGTGTGGAGGTAATTTTCGGTATAAAGTAAACTTTAAAAAAAAGTATTCTTTTAAACCAATGTCCGATTTTTGCCATTTTATGTTAATTAAATTTCTTATAATTCAATGATGACCATAACTCTGTCCAAAAACATCAGCGGAACTCTAGTGAGCGCTATAGATCAAGCAATCATGGCCCATACAGTCACTTTCATCCTCTATTTCCTTATGAAAATGAAATCTATAGGGGTCCAAGTTCATCCATATTCAATACCTGAAAGATACTGCTGATTTGAATTTTGCACACGTCTTCTCACTGCATGTCTCGTCCACTTTAGGTTAGATAAAAAATTAACATCTTTAATGTTAAAATTGACATCTTTAACTTTGGAGCCTTAAGCAAGGACATAACTATTTACTCTTCATGGTCTAAAAATCTTATCATATAATTTCCCTCTTTGTAAAAAAAGGTGAACGTGTAACTAAAAAGTACCAACACCAAAATATGGTGCAACTGGTAACACATTTTAACGCGTTATTTTAATTGATGTGCCATAGAAACAGGAGAATATGCGACTGCTAATAATCACTGCTGTGCCCGAAGGAAGCTCTGAATTAAATGTGAGGATTTTCAAATCCTAACATTTATTGTACCCGGTTTCTGAGAACAGCAGTTTCTACTTTTAAAACCGAATTACCCCTCAATTCTAAATAATCCTTCAGATTGATCACATCTCATATTTATAGAAAGTAACATAAGTAATCAACAGTTTTGGTGTTGGTATGATTGCAAAGATTAACATTGTTTCAAAGATAAGAAAAATATACGACAATTTATGATGAAAAAGAATTTAGTCAACTTTTCTAAGTTAATGTGCATAGGTTGTAAGTACTTCTTAAACGTTCGACAGATACAGCATTATGGCACTTAAGTGGTCTGATTCTTACTACGCAGTTTAGACATGCACTACTTTATAAAAAGCAGCCGAAAGTGACACACCTCATGTACATTTATACTGGCAATACTTTACTTACATTGCATTTATAAACGCCATTTCATCGGTTACGTGTATTAATGAAAATGTAGGTTCTGATAACAGACGGAATGTCGTCCTGGTAAACTACGCGGTAAAGATATGTTTTCACTCCAAAATCGAAAATAGCGAAGTCACGAAGATACTACGCAGTTGGGAGTTTAAAAATGATTGTTATTTAACTATAGACTTTATGAAGAAAAGAGCCAGTTTTTATTTTGCTGTCGCTATAAGCGATAATTGTGAAATATACCCTTTAACTGCCATATTCAGGGAAGCACCGTGGTGTGCATTTGTTAATACAGTTGAGCTTGCGAAATAGACTGTTAAAAAGCACCGAAGATTTTGTTAGTAAGCTTGACTAGTAGCAAAATAATTTAAACCACGTTTTCAACAGTGTTTAAATAGACAGGTTTCCTAACTATCGTTGAATGAAATTATTGATTGATTACTATGATTATTTACAATAATATACAGTGATTCATTCATTTTGAAATAACTAACATTCGTGTGTTTTGCATGGTTCAGTGTAATGAAATAACAAAATTTGAGCCGAGCATGGGAAAACCAACATAATGGACTTTGCGACCATGCCAGCAGGCTGGTCTGGATCGATACTGGTCGCCCATCAATGTGTAAGCAGTTTCTGTTTAATGTTGTGTTTTATGGTATATGTTACATGTACCATACGCTAATAGCGATAATTGTGAAATATACCCTTTAACTGCCATATTCAGGGAAGCACCATGGTGTGCATTTGTTAATATAGTTGAACTTGCGAAATAGACTCTTATTGGTTACTTTGGTAATTACTTTACGATTGGTCGCCTATCAATGTGTAAGCAGTTTCTGTTTAATGTTGTGTTTTATGGTATATGTTACATGCGTTGTTTTATTATTTCGCGTATTTTATGTATTATACCATGAATGCAAACGATCATTAATTTTCATGTCGATATAAAGAAATGTGTTGTGTTGATGTTTACAATAGTGAAAAACGACGTTGTAAGCCATGCTTAAGTGCTCAGTACAATGTATACTATGCATTAAATATTCAGACTTTGTTCTTTATTCATTACCTAAAAATGAAAACTTTCTCCCATAAAGAGACGTGGTCAGTACCGGGGCTCGATCCAAAGACTCTCAATAATTGAGAAGTTTCAGCTTCTCTAACCACTTGACCAAGGAGGAACGTCACGGTCCGTAACATTGTTCAATATGCTGTTACATCAAGTGGTCATATGTTCCACTTAAAACTATCAGACATATTGCAAAACATGTGTGCAACATTCCTCTCCTAAGTACTAATCCTTACGATAATCTATGTTTCCGAGCGAACATTTTCAGTGCCTTCAGCGCTTTGATTCAATTAACTTACTCTGTGACCTTGAACTAATCAACACGGGTCAACAAAAACGGTTAGCAAGTTCGACAATCCTAGATTCAAGAGTTCTATATATATATATATATATACTAATTTATTTATTCTCAATTGCGAAACAAGTTCTTACAACTTAGATTAATCGCTCTCGAGACTCATTCCAGATGGAATCAACCTCGAAGAGAGAGAGTTCTAGAGCTACTGGGTGGAAATCATTTATCAACAACGACCACAAATCAAGATCCGTATTCAACTCACCATGAAATGTAACTAGCAAGTTCGACCATGTTGTCAAGTTAAAGAACGTTAGGACGGACAGACATCTGAAAATCTGGATAAGCAAAATTTTGAAACTTAGAAAACAAAAACGATTTAAGGTTTTTATAATTAGCTTTTTATTTCATCAACAAAGAGATCAGTTTTACAAGATTAAGATTTTACAATCATTTAACAAGCATTAATTATTACTACAAGAAATCATTACTATATATCATTAAGTGTATGCTATGACCAGAGAGACCATAGCATACACCTTTTCTATGTCTCTGCTATTGATGCACTCAATAATCAAGGTAAAAAAGAGAGGTCAAGTCATTATGAGTTCTCTCCCTTGATGTAATAACATTAGTACATGTATTTAAAACCAACTGCAACCATTAGAACGCCAATTCTAAAACAAAAATGGGGTTGAAGAAACAAATTTCAAGACATCAAGTGCACAGTCCTGCAATATTTCTTGCAGTTAAATGATGGAACAGATATGACTCCATCTATACAATCAGTACAAATACCCTTTCATTTTTTTCCTCCATTTACAGCCTTCTTTTTTAAATGTTAAAAAATTGAAATACTTATGTCAATAATATTATACTTAGTCAAAGACAACCTATTTAGGCTATATACAACCACATGCAACATTAAACAGATCAGTAAATGGTTATCAAATAAATACTGGTCTATACATCAAGACCCCCTCATATTTATGTCAATGTTCACATAGGAATTGTTGCAACAAATATCGACCTACTGCACCAACTAAGCCACTATTGGTACAAGTGACATTAAACAAGCATTTCTTGAATATTTATTAACTACATTTCTATAGCTACTTAACTACTAACTCAAGTTAGGGTTGAAAATAAACAGAATGAGTCATTACTTTATATAACATAAATTCATAACCCTCCAACACAACGGAATTTTTATCACTTATTCTATCTTGGTTCCACAATTAAGTGAAAGAAAGGAGAACAGAACTATGATAAAATATCCTCTTTTTGAAACAGACATGCATTTCTTGCATATCGGATCGGCATTTCCGGTGATTTTGCCCATGCGGAAAAACCGGTCTGGCACCCCTCCTATGCCAGACGACTTTCGTGAATTACTTATAACGCAAGGTTATTAACATTGCGACGTCAATTTCCCAAACACAACGTCGGAAAATAGTTTGTTTTTCATGATAATTCATCATTTTGATAAGTTTGCGTATAGAAATCTACTTTAAAGTGCAAGACGGTGTGCAAGAAAAAGTTTCCATCATGGGACACTTGGCTCAGATGGAAATATCCTTCACCTCGGATAACTGTTTTACGAGAACTCGGCAGAGCCTCGTTCCCACCAAAACAGTTACCCTCGGTGATGGATATTTCGATCTGAACCTCATGCTCATGACAGAAACTATTATTCTACATCCTACCAAAGTGCATAATAATGCAGACATAAAGAGCAGCATCTTTATTTTTGCAGCTCTCAAGTTTTCATCTTCTGTCCTGAACATTAACCCAAACTACCATAAAAGTTCTAAATAAAGCACTATCTCTAATAATTAGTTTATACTAATTTATTTCAGCTCGACTGTGAAGAAAGCTTTGAGCTTATCAAGTCACTCTCGAGTCTGCTTCCTGGAAAAACCAGTACTGGTGTCATATGAGGAGGTACGGTCGTGACCTTGGTGGGGCTCGAACCTGCAACCTCTGGGATGAGCAGCAGACATCTAAACCTCTACCCACCGCTCTCTTATAATTGTAATTTCTGTACAATACAGGATGGCTTATAACCATCCATTTATCCATCTTTTTTAAGCAAATATGTACGGTAACTTATTTCCCCTTTTTTATGAAAATGGGATACCTCTGGGGTTTTTTAAGACTTTAACTGTATCTGTAGTAACCTGCTGTTTGACACAATAATCTATTTAACTATGCTCTTCTATTCAGCCCTAGTTCCAAATTTGCATTTTCACATTTATAACCTCTTCTTTCATGCTTCACTATACCCTGGTTCTGTGTATAATGCAATACTAATGTGTGTAAGAAAATAACTCACTTGTGGTGGTGTTTTAGTTCTGTTTTAACTATAGTTAATCTCTTATAAAAGAAATGAAACTCGCAGGTATACAAAGTTATGTACCTTATAAGAACTGATTCACCTACACATTGGTCAATTTATAGTCTATCTCAACTTATAGGCTATGCCCAATATAAACATCACATGTTTAATAAATAAATTGCAACTTCAAAGTGTAAGTCAATATTTAGATAAAACTGCAAAATACAAAAACAAGTTCGGCATTAAAATTAGTGAAAATAAACTGTTAGCCCCAATTCTGTTTAAAAATCTATAATCAGAGCTGTTTATTAGTGAAATAAAGGCATTAAGGTTACGATAGACTAGCGTTTAAATATTATGCACAGAAATTATCCAAGATTTATACCTAATGTATTATGTTCATAAAGTATGAACATATTTTGAGGGTTGATCATGAAACTATTGTATCTGCATATAAAAATAGAAGCAGATACAATAGTTTCACGATCAACCCTCGATTTATGTTGCAATCAGAGACAACATCATTTATTTTGTTTTTATTTGCTCAGAGTTTGAAAAGAGAAATCCAAAATTTGTACAGGTTAACCATCTTCCCTACAATAAAAACAAGATATGAACCTTAAAACACTTAAGGTATTTTAAGAGGGCTTAAACATTTTCTGAAAAAAGTAAATGGCAAGACAATTATCAGGTATTGCACAGACTTGTCTGGCCCTATGATTATACACTACAGTAAACTCCTTATGCATGGCCACCATACATAACTAAATTACAGATTCAAGGAACAAATTTTCTGGGCTTGATATTTTTTGTTTCTTTCTTTATTAAATATGAAAATGCTATTATATGTATTTAATATTCTCTGCATATAAGAAACAAATTTAAATGGTCCTAAGGATTTATATTTATCTACGGAGTTTACTGTGTAACTTTTGTCATGTTCAACTCAGTTTTGGGCTTGGACATAGACTTGTGGTCAGAAATTTATTAAAACATTTATTAATGCTTTCAAAATGTCCTTCTCAAACTTAAGTCAAGCATGTAAAAAGTTCTGTAATCACACGGCCTGGACCCATACTTGTCTTAAAGTCCTTACATTGCATTTTATACAACACAGCTCTTATCAACAAAACTTAAACCAAATAATATTAGGCAAATATTAGCCATAAATCAAAAAATATTTCAATCAAGAGTAGCATAACTTACTCTATACCCTTAAATACTTTACATTTTAATCAATCCTGAGGGAATTCAAAATCACATTTACTTTTTATTATACTTAGGCTAGCAACAAAAATATTTGTTTCTGGTCTCTATGCAAAAAATTTAAGGCCCTTCAAACGTTTTTTTTCTCTATAACACTTGAAAATTGTTCTTTATAATCATTTTCTCATAAATACCAAAAGTTTGAAGACAGCAGTTAGAAGTTTAAGTTGGCTGGGACACCGGAAACATGGTTTCTTTCCTTGTAAAAAGCTGCGTCTTAATATCAATGTAGAAAACAATTATACGAAAAAATCAATGTTTTTGAACTCGTACTTGTCTGACTCTTGATTCCTTGCATTTTTCAAAGTTAATGCAATCATATATAGTAATAACCATTTTTTAATTTTTAACAATTTCACTCCAAAATTCACATCATAATATTATCAACACTTCATGAAATATCTGACATTTTGGTTCATTGTTTTTTTACATGTAAAAATCACACTTGTATGGCAAAATTTAATTTAACACTTTATTTAAAAAAAGTCCTATCTTCTCACACTTTTCAAATAATGTTTAAATATAATACTAGCAGAAATCAGACAGATATCTTTTATTGCACTATAATTTCTCCTGCTCATCTATGTCATGGCTCTCTTAAACTATTAAAGTTTGTTTTAAACTCTCGGATTGGCTGATTCTTATTGTAAGCCACAGATTCAACCAATCACAAGTTTTGAAACTGGCTCCTATGATTCATCCTCATCATCATCTTCATTTTCATCCCCAGCGAATTCAAGATCAGTGGACGGCATTCCTTCAATACTAATATGAACCATATCTGCGTCTTCTTCGACTGTAAACTTTGATACTTCCTCCTCTCCTGTGCTTATTATTTGTCCGTTGGTGTCAACAACCATTTTTTTGACATGTGTGCGCTTATGTTTTGACAAATGATCAGATCTCATAAATTTCTTCCCACATTCTTCGCAAGTAAATTTCTTCTCACCTGTAAAATATATAAAGACACTGATAGGACAGAAAATAACATTATTTCAAACAGCAATTTTGATAAACAGTATACAGTATAGCTCCTGTAAAAAGACCAACCTTTGGTATCAAGACATTTTAATACCAGTCTTCCCAAAAGTGTATGTCTGCCAGACAGGCAAAAGTTTTAGCCAGTCTTGCAAATTGTGCTGCAGTTTGACCGAATGTCAGGCACTTTGTTGCCTTTCTGTTGTTCGGTCAGGCAAAGTTTTGACTGACCAAATGAAACATTTTTTGTGAAGATCAATACTGAATTATTTTTGTCAGGGAAAACTTTTAAATTTTAACCATGAAATTGATCATTCTGTTCTGCTTGTCTGGTTTAAATATAAAGGGAGATTTGATATTGCATTACTGTACCTTAGTGTCTGAAATTATTTTTTGTCCAATCGCAACGCAGTATTCGCTGCACTTTAACTTGGGTAAATCAATATTTATTTACCGAGTCAGTAAATGGGGCAATACTGATTTACAAAAAATAGTTTCAAACAATAAGTAGGTTAATGTTCATTCTGATGCATTTACTACAATAAATTGGTCGCGCTGCGCCAGACCAATTTATTTTCGTAAATACATCAAAATGAACACTAACCTATACTTAATTTCTTTAATTATTACAGAAATAGGTAAATATGTACTAAATTTCACAATGTTCACGGTATTATTAAACCTATGTTAGAAATGTGCCCCGATAGTCAAAACTAGAACTTCTTCTATCATCAAGTTCTATGCATACTTCATACCTGTATGAGTTCGTTTATGTCTCTGCAGTTCGTCTGACCGAGTGAAACGTTTCCCACAAAACAACCAGTTACATACGAATGGTCTTTCACCGGAGTGCCATCTGTAATCAAGAGAAGGAAAAGCTTTAAACACAAGCCTAAGATTAACAGGTTTGTTACACCAGTTTATTTATTTTCAGTTGCTAAACAAGATTTTACACCTTAGACTTAATCGCTCCTAAGACTTATTCCAGATGGAATCAACCTCAAAGAGAAAGGGGCAGAGTGGAGTGACTAGTGTCTTGCCTTAAGACACTATCACCATGGCATTGGCAGGGATCGAACCTGGGACCCACTGATCCCATGATGAACACCCTCCCACTGTGCCATGCTGGCTCCTGTATTACTGGTCCAGGCAGTGAAAGCTCCATAGTGTTTGGCCACAGTGAATGAATCCTAACCTGAGGTCTCAAGTTCAAAACGCCAATTCAGTGTACCGGTACTTGAAGAAATGTCCTAATTAAATGCTTTAATAGTTTATATAATCATCAGCAAACCAATACCTCAGATGTGCCCGCAAGTGAGATGTTTTTCCGTAGACTTTTCCACAGCCTTCATGGTGACAGATGTGAACCTTTTTTTTACAATCTCTGGAAAAAAGCAAATTATTTAATTAGCTGTTATCTGTTACATTTAATACCTGATAAATGTATAAGGAATTTTTTTATTTCATTGCAGATTTTAGTCAAACAAGTAATTCTGTTAACTTTTCAAGGTTTTTAAAATATGTATTATGAAAATGATCTTGAACACACCTGCTCTCAAATAATGGTGAGAGAAAAACAATTGAATCTTGCTGGAACTCTTCATTAAACAGAAATATATTGGCCGAACTAAAACTCTTTAGAAAGGTAATACAAAACTAGATAAAACAAGAGGGCCAAGATGGCCCTATATCGCCACCTTGGTACAAGTCCACTTGCCTAGTGGAAGATCACTAGATAAGTTATATACCAAATAGGTTTTCCATATACGCCTTTGTAAAACAAGTGACCCCCCACGGGCAAGGTCAATTTTGACCCCAGGGGCATAATTTGAACAAACTTTGAAGAGGTCTACTAGGCAATGCACAGCCAAATATCTAAGCTCTAGGCCTTGTGGTTTCAGAGAAAAAGATTTTTAAACTTTTTCCTATATAAGCCTATGTTAAACTAAGTGACCCCCAGTGCGGGGTCAATTTCGACCCGGGGGTAATATTTAGAACAATCTTGGTAGAGGTCCACTAGCCAATGCTACATGCTAAATATCTAAGCTCCAGGCCTTGTGGTTTCAGAGAAGAAGATTTTTAAAGTTTTTCCTATATAAGCCTATGCAAAACTAAGTGACCACCCCCGCGGGGTCATATTTTGAACACTCTTGGTAGAGGTCCACTAGACTATGCTACATGCCAAATATCTTAGCTCTAGGCCTTGTGGTTTCAGAGAAGAAGATTTTTAAAAGTTTTTCCTATATAGCCTATGCAAAAACTAAGGGCCCACCGCGGGGTCAATTTTGACCCGGGGTCATAATTTGAACAATCTTGGTAGAGGTCCACTAGACAAGCTACAGCCAAATATCTAAGCTCTAGGCCTTGTGGTTTCAGAGGAGAAGATTTTTAAAGATTTTCCTATTTGTTGCCATAGCAACCAGAGTTCTGCATGGAATGGAATTCTTTGAACAATTTTGGTAGAGCTTCATGCAAGGAACATTCCTGCATAGTTTTATCAACATTGGCCCAGAGGTTTCAGAGGAGATGTCATTTGAATCAAAATGTTGACGGACGACGGACAATCATCGATCAGAAAAGCTCACCCTGGCGTAGCCAGGTGAGCTAAAAATTGAGAAAGAACTTTTTCTATGGTACATTGATCTATTATCCTTCACCTCCTAGTCTAAGGAAACAATGCACTGTCTTTTGAGATATATAAATTAATAATTAACTGAATGATGACTTAAATCCATAACATGTTAGTTTTTACACATCATGTTTTATTTTTTGATACGAAAATTAACCCTTAAGTGCAACATGGATGTACCTTAAAGTTACCATTATGTCACAATAAGTTACAAGAGGTTAAAAACATAACATTCGGACTTTAACAATTAATAAATAATTGATTCCTATATACATGTCTAAATGCATTACATTGAGCACTTACTTGTTTTCATTATTCTGACAATTGGGACATGTACAAGCAACTCGTCTCAGACGTTTACCCGATGCTGGCGTATCTATGGACCCTTGAGATGATGGGGATGTGAGATTGGGAATGTTGAGAGGTGTGACCGTCTGTGAAGTCGAAACTACTTGCCACTTGGATGGGTCAGTGGGGTCCTGCTGAATGGGAATCTGCTGACCTTGGGCTGAAGAGGATTTCAATGTTAGGAAACTCTTACTGACATTAAATAATCAATACAGTGAAAACTTGAACCTTAGTTTAAAGTTCCAGGAAAATCAGTAAATAGAATAACAGTGATTTGTCTAACTCAAACACACACTGACTGGCTATTACATAAAGACTGTTCATTTCATCTAATCTAAATACGGATTAATACAATAAAAACTAAATAGAACAAATATTCTAACATAAAATGTGCTGTTTTTGCCCATATTGCTGGTGTTTTAACAGGAGGAAAAACGTGTGTTAATGGGGAAATTCACGTGCTGTTATAACTTGTTTTCATTTATTAAACAATGGACATGTCTTCGAAGTCTTTCATCAAGCACGGCATCAACAGTGCCGGGCTTAAAAACTGCTAGTGATGTTATAAATATGACGTAAACAACACAGACGTTGCCCTGCCCATTGTTGAATGTCATACCAGTAAGAGCGTTTCATTCTTATTTTTATGATTTTTATGCTAGAATAGTGTTAATGCACGTTTTTTTTGTGTTTTAACACCTGCAGAAACCCTTGGGCTATGTTGGTGCCCTCACCCTAACAGGCTCGGGCACCAACCATCCCTCAGGATTCTGCAGATGTTATAACACCAAAAAATGTGTTTACCCTACAAACAAGAGGGCCAAGATGGCCCTATATCGCTCACTTGACTACCATTGGCTATAATACAAGGGGTCATGATTTTAACATAATTCGCAGAGGTCCACTACTCAATGCTAAGTAACATTCCAAATATCTAAGCTCTACTTACCGGCCTTGTGAATTCTCTAAGTTTTCCCTATATATATAAGCCTATGTAAAATCAAGTGACCCCCCCTCCCGGGAAGGGTTAATTTTGACCCAGGGGTCCACTAGGTAGAGCTCCACTAGGCATTTATACATGTCAAATATCTAATTTCTCCAGGCCTTGGGGTTTCAGAGAACAAGTATTGTAAAGATTTTCCTATATAGCCTATGTAAAATCAAGTGACCCCCAGGCAGGGTCAATTTTGACCCGGGGTCATAATTTGAACACTCTTGGTAAAGGTCCACTAGCCAATGCTACATGCCAAATATCTAAGCTCTAGGCCTTGTGGTTTCAGAGAAGAAGATTTTAAAAGTTTTTCCTATATGCCTTTGTGTAAAACCAAGTTACCCTCTCAAGCGGGGTCAATTTTGACCCGGGGGTCATAACTGAACAATCTTGAAAGTTTTTCCTTTACTGGGGGTCATAATTTGAACAATCTTGGTAGAGGTCCACTAGATAATACTACATGCTAAATATCTAAGCTCTAGGCCTTGTGGTTTCAGAGAAGAAGATTTTTAAAGTTTTTTCTATTTGTTGCCATAGCCACCAGAGTTCTGCATGGAATGGAATTCTTTAAACAACTTTGATAGAGCTTCATGCAAGGAACATCCCTGCAAAGTTTCATCAACATTGGCCCAGTGGTTTCAGAGAAGATGTCGTTTGGAGGAAATGGTAGACGGACGGATGATGTATGACGGACCCCGGATGGTGAGCGATCCTAATAGTTCACTCTGGCACTTTGTGCCAGGTGAGCTAATAAAAAAAATAAAGTTTTGTTAACTTTATACTGTATGTATACAGATTATCACACTGTAAGACTTGACAATAATTGTTTACCTGTTATTATTTGTGTACCAGCAAGATTTTGTATCTGTTGAACACCCTGTAGGCCTGACTGACCAACCACATTTATTGATGTCAACTGCTGGGGACTTCCCTGGGTGCCAACTGGTCCAATAGCTGTAAAATTTCCCTGTGCATTTAATGCCAGGGCACCTAGACCTTGGATGCCAGACAGTGGTGCTCCGATTATCTGCCCTTGAATTGGCTGCCCATTGATCATCTGAATACCTTGTAGGTTTTGAAAACCTTGTAGGTTCTGGATTTGCTGAATTCCTTGAACATTTTGAACTTGTAAGGGGAACTGTCCATTTTTAACATTACCTAGATTAAGTATTTGATTTTGTGCAGCTACAATTTGTCCCTGGTTTGCAATCTGAATGTTGCCAAAGTTTTGACCAGAAATTCCTTGTAACATTTGTGGAGTAATGATATTAGAAAGGTTTGTTTGCTGAGGTGAAGATATTGTTGGTGTTGCATTTGTAGTTGTTGTTACTGTACCAGTATTCTGTGGCATTGATGCAACTGTAATGATGTTCTGTCCATTATTCATGTTCGCCTGAGATGGGAACACGGCAGCTTGCATGTAGTTGCCGTTACCAACGGGAATAAGTTGCATCTGTGGGATGATATTTGCAGCAGCTGCTGCTGCAGCAATTGTCTGTCCCTGCATTGACATATTCTGCAACTGTGTCATTGACATAACTGATGCTGATGTTGCAGACGGAGAAGAAACAGTGGCTACAGACGGTTTAGTCTCACTCTTTTTTATAGTCTGTGCTTTTGAAGCGGTATTTTGGCTTATGACCTCTACCACCTGTGAACCCTGCTGTATGCTGCCAGACGTCACGGTCTGTGATGACACTGCATTAGCAGTAGCTTGACTCAAGTCCTGGATCTGCTGGAATGGCTGCATCTGCACTGGCATGAATGCCGTCTGTCCGTTTGCTGAAACGGGGACTTGTACAAAGTTAGGAAACTGCTGTATCTGCTGAATGGGGTTTGACTGTATCTGAATCGGCTGAATCATCCCTCCTGGTCTCACTGCACCTAGCGTCTGTACATTGCCTAGGTTACCTAAATTTAAGACATTCCCTCCAAAACTGACCATGCCCCCACCTCCCATATTAGCAAATGCCATATTAGCGGGCACTGCCGATGCAGTAGGAACCTGAGCCCTGATTATCTGACCAGTTGGTGTCATTATGGGAATAGTCTGAAATGCCTGCTGCTGTTGTTGTTGCTGCTGTTGTTGTTGCTGGGCTAGACTGGCTTGTGCTTGGGCATTTGTTGCCTCCTGGCTAGCCTGTCCATCCAATGTGACAGTTTGAAACTGTGGTACTGCATTATATGTGATTGTACCATTTGGCCCTTGCTGAGCAACAATTTGCAGTCCACCTTGTGCTTGCTGCAAGATCTGAATAAAACAAAACAACAAAAGTTGTAAAGGAAGTGAAAAGGAAAAAAATGGAATTCTCTGAATGTAGTAGAGGAATAATACAGCACTTGTACTTCCTTGCCACTGAGCTAGCTTTTGGAGACATGGTAGAGGTCCGCTTAGGGTACCAGAGGACCCGAGTTCGCATCCAGCTCAGGGCAAAGTATTTTTCACAGTTACATTTGGTGCCAAACATGAATAATCCACGTGTTTAGAAGTTTAAGCACCCTTAGAACGTCCAACAGACATTCATACTCCCAAGAATAAGTGACAAATTCTGTTAAGGAGGGGCTGTATGTAGTAGAGGTCTAATACGGCACTTGTACTTCCTTGCCACTGAGCTAGCTTTTAAGGCGACGTGGTAGAGTGTCTGCTTAGGGTACTAGGGGACCCAAGTTTGAATCCAGCTCGGGGCAAAGTATTTTTCACATGCAGTTACATGAACACCTTTGGTACAGTAGAGCTTCATGCAAGGTATATCTCTACTAAGTTTTATCAATAAAGTAGAGATGTCGTTAAGAAAATGTTGGACAGACATTCAATTCTTATACCTCAGCTAACTGCTTCCCCGGTTTATATCTGACATAACCGCAGCTGACGAAAAACAAAATATTAAAATAGCGGCATTTAGAGTTTTGGAAGCCAGAACTATACCTCAGCCTGTTTCTTTTTTTTGACATTCACCGTGGGGAACCCAGGCTAAGCTAAAAATAAGGCAATATAGAGTTATGGTTCTTGGACACTGCATTTTGCACTTAAAATATCTTTCAATAGAGAATAGCAAAGTTTTTAAAAAACAAGAAATCTACTTTACTAACATTCCCAGTGCTGCTTGTGCCAACAAAAAAAAATTACATGTGCTTATTTGACTTCACAAAATTGCTACATATCAAGCATGCATATACTTTTATTTATTCAAAAACCACTGGGAAACGACCACTTACCACACGTTAATGAACGACCCCTCCCCCTCGTCCCACCTCAATGACTTTCAGTTACTCGCGAACATCTTTGTTAATAGCGTCTGAAAAAAGTATGTGAACGAGACACTAAAATTATGTTTTACCTGTCCACCAGCAAGTGAAATAGCACCCTGCATCTGATTCGATTTTGTAGGATCTACGACTGCGGGCAGCTGCACCCATCCA
Organism: Saxidomus purpurata; assembly: GCA_022818135.1. Lineage (NCBI taxonomy): Eukaryota > Metazoa > Mollusca > Bivalvia > Venerida > Veneridae > Saxidomus > Saxidomus purpurata. The sequence continues at coordinate 12,326,809 of JAFMSR010000009.1, read as the reverse complement.
GGGGCGATAACTTCACCTGCTTGACCAGCGACCTGGACTCGAACACCTTGCACATTTTGTTGACCGCTGCCATCTTCATTTCCAATTTTACTGCAGGTCTGTGCTAATAATGCCAGCGGACTTTGCTGTACATCCTGGAATACGAATAAAGTGCCATGAGTGTCAAGATTTTACAACGAAGCATGTAACGAGGCGGGGTTAGATGCGCAGGCGGCGGTCTGTGTCTAAAAATAGCCAGCCTACTTTTCCACCAAATTTCTTCTTTAAAAAGGACAAAATACAAAAATGTACCAACCTGACCTGCAGACTCGTTCGGCATATTTGTTCGTATGTTATCCTTTTACAATTATCACTGCCAAATTCTTATCGTGTTAATTTATTTCCTCAAAAAATTGTTAAATATTCAAATTAGTCTTTCGACTTTACTGATCCTTTCTTGTTGACCTCGCCTCTATTGACGTCACACCCTCCCCTTACAATCAATGAAATTCAAGAGCGAAGCAACAAACTATAAATTATTGCCAAATTAATCGAATGCCTTTTGCGCAGTCGCATTTGATATTTCAAGTCTGAGATACAGAATATATTTTATTTACACGAAAACAGTAATTAGTGTCAGAAAAAATACATTCAACCGTTGCCCTATTTTGTGTAGTGTTTGCAAAGCACCTGTTAATGAGTAATGCGGCTGGTGTGGCGTAGTTACGCATGATTGACATGCGGCCTGGCGTACAATGTATGCAGCGTTATTTGATCATGTGGGTTGTTCTAATTTTGGAAGGTCACGCCGATAATAAGCGAAGGGTGAAATGGGCCACGAGGCACGCCCAGTGAGGGAGGCGGAAAAAGAAATACAATTTTTACATTCCGCTAGTGGATCTAACTGAAACTATGAAAAATAAATACAGCTGTATACAGTTCAGTAGATCTAATTAAAATAAATTAATTAAAGGGAATTACATGCAGTAGTTAGGGTCTGACATTTCCAGGTTATAAATATGACCGAGGGTTCAGTTCAGTTTATTTTTTTAGGAGAAAAGGGGAGGGGACCATGTTGAAACTGTGAGGATCCGTTGCTAAATCATTAGCCCCAACCGAAAGGTATTGACACTTTTTGAGACCTCTCTCATTTCTACAAGGGCGTGGGGCACGACCCCTCTCTCTTAAAACAAAATAGAAAAATTCAAAAAGAAAAAACATGCACTATTTAAAGGCCTACAAACTGGTTCCTTTTATATTAGGACCCACATACGAAGTATACCTTGAAATTTACTATTTTGTTTTAGATTAGGGTCCGTATATTACGTAATATAAGGACCCAGTTTAGATATATACCGTAGGCATACTTGTAAACAATAGATTTTATATGTGTTTGCGCGATATATATATATACATATATATATGGGTAACAGGGTAGGAGAGGGGTCTGACCCGGTGCGTGGGGCGCCGGGGTTTGCCTGTGATTTAAATGAGTGTTCAACGTACAGTAACAAAGGCAGACTGCGGTTTCCTGCTCAATAGTATCACGCAAGGGACACAACTTCAGCATAACAACACTTTTGGTATGTATCGATTATTGTTCTTAGAGAGAATATAAATAAAACGAAGGCCTATAACCGACTCTACGGGTCGTACCGACTATACCTCGAACGAGGATGGTGGACCCAATAAGCACAATTACAAACATAACCGACTCTCGCACTTGTAGACTAGAGACGACCAAGATGCAGGTCAGTCGATTTTTTTCGTGAAAGAATATTGAGAAAGCATTCGACACCTTTCGCACACTTGCCAAGCCCCGCAAAGAAGCGCTATATCACTTCTATAAAACTAGTTTGGTTTAATAATATTTTACTAAATATTTTTTTTACATTTAACATTCATCAAGGTCTTTCAAATAGTACTATTTGAAAGACCTTGCATTCATGCATAAACTCAAATCAATGAAAGAGAGCAAATGGATTGGACTACAAGTTGTAAGAATTTCCAAGAGGTCAAGTTAATTATCACTTTCATTTGATTTAGTACCGTACGTATTCCATTGCAACATGTTTAGCAATACTACAATTTTATTTAAATAAGAAACCAAAGATGAAAATACTGAAAATTAAAATCGTGTTATAGCAATTTTAAATTATCTCGTTTTTCTTTCTTTTAATTTTAATTTAAAGTCCCAAAATCACAATTATAGATCTTAGCATAGTTTACCAAGAAAGATGTCGTACCAGTGGAAATGATCTTTAACCGTATCAAAATCGTTCTTAACTTTGCTTTTTAAATCGATGCATATGTTAGAAATACAGCGTAGTTTTTTTTTCTGAACGATATTGTAAAAATGCTTGCTGTAAACTCTTTTTCATGAAGAAATGATATGAATACAACGGTCAACACTGTTTTAGAGTGAATGGAACATGGGCCTATCATTATCTTACCAGTAAATCTATTTTTCTAAACCCGTAAAATCAATGTGATCCTGGGAACCTCTCCCCTTTCGCGTGTATATAAACAAAAGTATTTAAGGGATCTTCGTGCAACTATCAGGCTACTGTTTTTGCTACATAAACTGCTAAAACATGGTATAAAGTTAATGTCAAAGAATGGCGATTTCATTGCCTCGCGGAGTTGACATTATCGCTAACCCTCGTGGTATGTGAAATTCACAAAGCCACACAATATTGACAATAACGGGTACATTTTGTAATTATGACTGTTCTAAATTACCGAGAAACGTCCATTTGCGTGGCAAAAACGAGTTTAATGCCGATTTTAGGGATATTCTTCTGTACCGTTGTCGATCAGCCGATAAATGGGTTCAATGCTTCCTTATGTTAAGTGCTTCATTTCACAACCGAAGTTTTCATTCTTAGCTGTATTTTAAAATGTAAGCATAAACAACAGAATGTTTATTTCTTATTGTATATTTTCTTGCTGTTAACCCATATTTTGCATTAACAACCTACAGTGTCAGGAAGTAGAGAAGCATAATATATAGTTCCATTATTACACCAGGAGGCGTTGTTTTGATGAATATTCGGTAGTTTCAGTAAATGTAACCATACCAAACCCTGAATGTTTTATTAGTTATCCATTAGCCACTGGTGAGATTTATTTAAATGTCTTGTGGTTATGAACATAGGGTTGTTTTCAATTTATTTCTATATAAGTCAATGTAAAATAAGTGAGCCCCGGAATTGGACCAATGTCACCTCAAGGGGCATGATCCGAACAAACTAGACAATGCCCCAACACCATTTATCTAAGTTCTTGGCTTTGTATTTTTTCCTAGTATATACGTCTTTGTAAAACAAGTGACCCAACGTGTGTGGCCATATGCTGGCCCTACAGGCGTGATCTTGTTAGAGGTCCACTAGGCCATCCCACACACAAACTATCTCATTTCTATGACAGGGTTTAAACACGTTGCTATATAAGCCAATGTAAAACAAATGACTTCCGGGATAGAGCCAGGCATCATTTGAATGATCTTGGTAGAGGTCCGCTTGACATTGCCATTCAGCAAAGCTCTAGATCTAAGTAGTTGCGTTTTTAAACTCGCAAGTTTTTCCTGTAATATGTCTATGTAAAGGAAAGGAAATGGACTCGAGGGTGACTCGATAAGCTTCAAGCTTTAGTATAAACTTAATATAAACAGCTGCGTGATATCGGTACTCCTCCTGGGATATAATAAAGCAACTTTATATTATACTTGCTTCGTTGTGAATGCTTGCATTGTGTACTGTAGGTTCTAAGAAGTAAGAAGTAAGTTAGCGAATTACTAATTATCTAAACCAGCTTTAAACATGCTAGTCATGCCTTCCGCAAAACGCAAGGCATCGCAATAAAAAAAAAAATTGCTAAGTTGCAAAAAACAAACATGATTATTAGTTGTTCTCCAATCATAGTGCATTCCGTAATTTTTGTTTTAAGTTATTTTTCTCACAAGTGCATGCGGTATAGGGATTATGTAAATAGTGTTTCCCATATAACGGTTATAAAGTTTTGTTCTTCGAACGAGATGCTTGTTGATAGCAAGGAAATAAAAAGTTAGTCGAATGAGTTTCGTGGCATATTTTTGAAAAGTGATTACCTTTCATAGTCTTTGCATACCTTCCATAGTGCACGAGAATTGGATTGTGCCCTACAACAGCCATTGGAACTTTTCCCCTACGCTAATCAATATAGTACGATAAAATCAAAGTAAAATCTTCGTAACACACTTTTCATGTTCAATCAATTTGATGTAAAACTTAAATTTTGACACTTTATTTTCAAACTAATGTGAATCAATTAAACGAACGCTATAAATCATTATTGTACATAAAAAATAGTTCCAAGCTGACATTTATGATACTTTGATTTAATCTTCATTTTAAAAACAAATCCATATACCTTCTGCCGGTAACTACCAAAATATAACGTTGATAAATGACCGAAAAAGGGTATGCATAACTGCAAAATTTATTAAAACTTATTTGTTTGTTTTCAGGTCTACATATGATGTTTCTATTCCTGTTGCTTCCGTCCCATTTTCAGAATCCTCTGCTAGTGATCCTTCGGTTATCGAGGTTCTGTCTTCAACTAAAAGGTGAGTTGAAGAGAATTTTATGGTCAATATTAATATAATGTACAATGAATATAACACAAATTAAATTTTGCCCATTATCCTGGCCTACCTACGGAAGGGACTGAAAACCTGCCTTTAGCGAGTTTTATACATTTACATTATAAAAAGATGTTCGGAACTAAAATTAAATCTAATTGTATATTCATTTCATTTTTTTACAGACTGCCCACAGATAATGTCGCAGACAACGGCTTGACTTCCCCTTCATCATCTGCCTACCCTGATTTGGCCAAACGCAAGAAGAACAGTGGACACGGTACATCCCTCAACACTAAATGGACGGACGGTCGACCAGGTAGAGACCAGCCCTGATGGTCACAGTTATGAAGCAATATACTGTAACTTGTGTGCGAAAAGGTAAAAACAACGTCACGTGTGGGTCAGTGTCGGTTGTACATCCCTTCCTCTGGACGCCATCAATAAGCATTCAAACTCGGGTCAACACAAAGAAACCAGGTCACTTGAACTATCTAAAGAGGCTAACATAGAATCCGTGACAAACAAAATGTCCTCCGATGAAGCCAATGCCTTGAAAGATGCTCAGAAAGTTCTGTACTTTCTCATTCAACACAAGCTGCCACACGCAACTGTTTAAACCATTCATATATCTGTGTTGTGATCTTGGTGCGAAGTACTTGCCTTACCTTGCATGCCAATTACACAGGACACAAATCTGTTGACGAATTCCTTGAATGTCAGGCCGAGGTTGTTGAGGAGAAGATAGTTGAAAACATGAAATCTAGTGAAACCCTTGAAGTTATGATTGATAAACACACTGACGTGTCTGCTTGTAAAGATCTCGCTGTAGTGGCGAATTACGTCAGAAATAAAACTGTTCAAATGTCTTTTCTACAAGATATCCAGTTACCAAATGACACTACAGACACCATCTATTGCTCCTTGAAGAACTACTAACAGAAGAATGACATTCCACTGCAGAGAATGACCTCTTTTGCTAGTGATGGACCATCTGTCATGACAGGCAAAATCATGGTGTTTGTAACTCATCTGAAAAGGGACAATCCACATGTTATAGCTGTGCATTGCATGAATCACCGGTTACAACTGGCAATGTCAAAGGCATTCGACAGTGTTCAGCAAATCAAGTCTGCTGATGAACCCCAGTACAAGTATTATAACTACAGCACTGTGAAGTCCAGCAGCCTTAATGAAATCGAAACAAGTTGGTGAATCAGAATCTGACAACAATTTGACTGTCAAGAAAGCTGTGCACACTACCGGGAGGCTGAGTTATGAGAAATGCCATACAAGCGGTGAGAAAAATGTATGAGGCAATCTGTATAGATCTTGAAAATGCTGTTGCTGAAGGTCGTGGTAAAACATTATGTGACAAATCTTGAATACCTACAGTATCTCTTCTAAAACTGATGAAAATCTACCCCAAAATACCCTTCATCCACTCGCTGTGTGAAGTCTGCTGTACACTTGGGAAACTGACCAAACTTTTTGAGAAAGAGACTGTTGACCTATCAGTCATAGAATGTTAAGAACAGAAATGTGTCAGTGATCTCAAGAAAATGAAAACAGAGTCTGGCGTCTTCCTTGGTACTATGAAAAAACTCCTGCCAAAACTAAACATCACTGATTCAGAGGAAATGGTTGCAGCTGACAGAGACAGTTTCAGCTACAACTTGGTTGAAAAAATTGATATCCGTCCAGAAAACACGGAACTTATCACTGCCCTTTCAGGACTCAGTCTTACAGATGTCCAAGAAGGATATGTAACATTCCACGGTGACCAAGAGGTCACACTTCTCTCAGATCATTTTGGACTGCTTGTTGATAGTACACTTGAAGAGTGAGTGGAACAAGCTCAAGTCAAGGAGATATTAAGTGATTCTTTTGGTGTTTGCACACCAACATACATGTATACTACACAGCAAAAGAAGAAAGACAGCATTGGAATTTCATCTTTTAAAAACATCAATAAGCTGTTCTCCACTCATCAAACATTCAACTTGTCTACTGCTCCTGTTGAGTGTGTATTTTCTGATAGTGACAGATCAATAATTTGGAATAAAAAACCTCTTGAAATCAAAAATATCTCTTCAATATCATCTTTCAAATACAAATACAAGAACTTCCTTTTTCAAAAACAGCAGCAATTATCTACCATTTCAAGAATATAAATTCCACATGTGCTACGTTTAGATAAATTTAGATTAACTATGTGTTCTGTATAATTGATAATTATAATCACTTATTGAGGTAATGACGAGTGTTTGTCGGGATCGAATGTATATTTGCATAAATGTATATACAGTAGTTGTTTCATTTACCGTTTTTCTTTGCCTTTTTTGTTTCTGTTCTAGAAGGCCACATTGTAAATAAGTTTTGTATGTTTTGAGCATTGCTTTATGTGTAAACCTTCTTTAAATAAAGACATTATTATAGAAAACAGACTGCACGCCTCAACAAACTGGTTATGATCTGCATGAACACAGTGTAAAAACTTCCTTCAAAAGACAAAAAGGAAAAATTTATAATCACATCTTGTAATGTTAAACAAACTATCTAGTAGAGATACAACTGTCTTAGGGGAAACATATTAAGTGAAACACTAATAATATCAGATATGAGGCAAAAACAGCATAGTTCTTATGCCTCAAGAACTATTTTAAGTCTCACATTTATCATGTTTATTTTTCATGATTGACTGCACATTGAAATACGACAGTTAAGTTACAAATCTTGATTATCAGCATAAATTATGAATATTTAGTACAAATGTACTGCTTTCATGATATTATGTTTAGTGCTGTTTTACCTTGAAGGATTTTGAAATAATTTTAATTAAACCAACATGGACTATGAATATTATTTTTTATAATAATCGTGTATACATCTGTTTCGAAGAACTTATTTTAGAGCGCGGAATAATGAAACAGAGTAGTTGATTAGAGAACCATTACCACCACTGTTTTTACCGGAAACAAATAGCCAATGACAGGTTAATATTTCTAATTTTACATACGCTATGACATTCAAAGGTGGCAGAATGTCTTTATTTTAAATAATACCTAAATGAAATACACTGCAGTTATCTACAAAACACTGGGACTCGGACAATAATATACGTCGGTAATCGAATATAATACACGATGTCATCTTTTCGACATTTTCTGTTTGAAAACATTGATGTTGATATATCTAAAATGTTGTCATTCTAAACGTTCTTTACCTGAACCCCGCGCCCCACCCTCCAGAATTTCACAGAAAAGATGAACTTGGATGAAATGAGAAATGCCATTCATTTTTTTTCATGTGTACTTTGTTCCCATGACACGTACGTTTATATTCAACCACATTACACAAGCATGATACTGAGAAATTTTTTATATTTATTTACAATATTTACAAGTGATTTCGTAACATGTAGTAATATGTTTAAAGCATTTGAATGCGAACATATCAAACCTGGATTACTACATTTTAGAAATTCAATTTAGAATACTTAAGCTACTGTTTTGTTCAGTTTTTTTATTTTAACACCTGATACGGCGAGTTCTGTTTGGCAAGGCAACACAGTGAAATGTCTCTGCATATTTCTGACTGTGTTTCAACAAACCGAAATTTCATTGTTCTCAACGCCATTCTACTTTGAATACTTTAAGGAGAACCGTATCTGTCAGAATAAGATACATACAGTCTTGTCAGAGATGTCTTGCAATATTTAATTGCCTCTGGGTACATCTGGCGAAATTTCTCATGACCAGTAACCTTACATGACTTGCAACTATTTGACATTCTAACGATGTTTCCGTTTTTTATCCTCAAGCAGACGAGAAAAGTGCCGTCATCTAGTTCCTGAATTCCTTGTTGCTCTGTGTGCCCTTCTTCTTTGAAACTGTTTACTTTTCCCTGCCAGCTCAATTTTTGTACAATCATTTTATTATAACCACAGTCACTAACGTATATGAATGTTCCTTCTGCAATTACAGCAATCTACCGAGGAAAAGTGAAAATATTTTTTGGAAATATTTTAACAGTTTCGCCCATCAAATTGAGGATTATAACTTCTCCTGGTTCAAAATTACATGAGACGACTAGTTTCTCCTGACAGTAAACGACTCCATTGCATATGTTATCCACTTTTATAATACGGTTAGTAGAGATACTTCTGTCTGTAACAGACATAATGTACATGTATATGTAATCTACACTAGGCATTGTTACTGCAAATCACTGCTACATCAAATGGCGTGGAACGTAGTCAGGGGGTAGGACGTTAAGTGGTTGCTGATTCACTTTAAGTGAGATTTTCGGTGTATGATCGCAAAAATGGCGGACTGACGGTTGATTTTTTATCTCCGTGTTAGCATTTTCACCTGGTAAGTAGTATTACATGAATATTTCTGGCAAATGATTACGCGGATTCGGCTCTACTGTTTATAAGCTTCACTCGGTTTTTTTATTTCAAGTTCGTAGGTAGAGGAATAAAAAAGTTATTGAAACAAAACCTTTGACAGGTCGTTTGTTTACACATGTCACAAGGCGAATGTTCTTGCTTGCAGTGTGCTTTTCTACTACTATATGTGCTTTTTGAAGACTTGCATGATCTGAAATGTTAGCGAGACACGACTCCTTCATTTCTTGACGCTTTCCCTTATATAGTAAATACTTTATGGCCGATTAATACTACTTCAATACCCATTTAGGTAGCTGACTCATACTTCAAGCACTTCTGGTGTTCTGATGCTTACATCATTTCCGCGTAGATCGTCTTCAACTATCCCCAAATACTCCTTTCTGCAATTTTAAACTGTACAACACTTTATTATTTCATTATACGCATTTCCCAGAGATGTACAATACTAGTGAAAGCAATAGTACGTGAAAAAGGGACATACTATATCCCGGTCACCGGAATCCGCGATCCATGACAACACTTGATTTACCCATGTGCTGTTTACAGAATATATATGTTTTGTTGATTTGCAATAAATTTTAAAAGTCTTTGTTATTAAATAACTGAAAACGACGTCACGATGCCGTCAATGCTTGACGATTAATTAATCATTTTGTAAAACTGCCTGTCTAAGCGAACCTCTATGTCGTATGAATAAATATCCATGTCCATCCACCAGAATCCTCCACCGAATAGTCTATTTACACTTTTATACAGAACTGTTACTTCTAAACTCCAGTTATTGTAGTTAGAAACTGTCTCACTTATATATTTTTTTATTTGTTTTACTGTAAGTACTATAATAGTCTGCAACTGAATTACATTTGTATACAGGTATGATTATAGAGACATCGATTTCCATATATAAAACAAACAAATGTCCCTTTTTCACGTACTATTGCTTTCTTGGTATTGTACATCTCTAGGAAATGCGCAAAAATGGTCAAAATGGTTCAGATTGACAAATAATAAAGTGTTGTACAGTTTAAAATTGCAGAAAGGAGTATTTGGGGGCAGTTGAGGACGATCTACGCGGGAATGATGTAAGCATCAGAACACCAGAAGTGCTTGAAGTATGAGTCAGCTACCTAAATGGGTATTGAAGTAGTATTTATCGGCCATAAAGTATTTATAATATAAGGGAAAGCGTCAAGAAAGGAAGGAGTCGTGTCTCGCTAACATTTCAGATCATGCAAGTCTTCAAAAAGCACATATAGTGGTAGAAAAGCACACTGCAAGCAAGAACATTCGCCTTGTGACATGTGTAAACAAACGACCTGTCAAAGGTTTTGTTTCAATAACTTTTTTATTCCTCTACCTACGAACTTGAAATAAAAACCGAATGAAGCATATAAACAGTAGAGCCGAATCCGCGTAATCATTTGCCAGAAATATTCATGTAATGCTACTTACCAGGTGAAAATGCTAACACGGAGATAAAAAATCAACCGTCAGTCCGCCATTTTTGCGATCATACACCGAAAATCTCACTTAAAGTGAATCAGCAACCACTTAACGTCCTACCCCCTGGTAGTACTTTCTCAGATACCATCTTGTTATCTAGTGTATCAAAACACTTCACTTTCATACTTCTCCCATCACAGACGACTATTCTATCAGGTGGTACCACTTCTATTCCAGTAATATCGCACTCTTTTATATCTGAAGCAGCTCTAGCATTGATTTCTCCAACATGTTCAAGTACGACATTATTGTCTTGAGATGCTAAAGCTATGTTGGATGTTCGCGTATCTGTCATAACATCTACTGATATTAGCTTCCCTATCTCAGTCTGGGTCTGCAATATTTTGGAAAATTGCCTGATTGTCAATGAGTGTCACATTTATCATGTTTTTTTTCATGATTGACTACATAATGATTGAAACATGACAGTTAAGTTCCAAATCTTGATTATCGGTATGAATCATAGTTGTCATGATTGAAATAAACTGTTTGATATTCATGGTACATATTATGAAGTAAACATCAACAATTATTTATTGTTCCTTACTTGTGCTAAAAGACTATCATAGTTCTGTTACTAGCTCTAAATATAATAAGAGAATAAAATAACTAAGGTTAGTTATTATAAAGTTTGTATCTACAGTGCCCTTACTTCCCAATACAAGAAAGTGCTCCTTTTACAGACAATAGCGCGTCAAAAGTGCTCCTTCTGGCCAGAAACGCCATGTCCCTTTTTGACCCTGCAGATAACACTATTTTTAATGTAAAAGGGATGAACAAGATGTGGTGAAAAGTAAACAATAAGATATAATCATTATGTTCTATATCATGTGAACAACAACACAATTGTACCACAGGAAATTAACTCTTCTAGTCAGGCAATTTTTCACCAATCACCTTCCGTTTGCAAAATGTTTTCGCATCTGTATTTGATGTATCAAAACTTGAAATAACAACATCGTTTTTTTTCTATGTGCATGCAAACAAATGCATCTGCAACAGTTTTGAATTTCAAGAAACATTATTATCGCATTATACACCGTAACCGTGCCACCGACCAACTCCCCTCGTTGCAAGCTCTTGTGAAAAAAAGAACCTGATACCTGGTATACTAGTTTTGACGGTCCGTACTCCACTCCCCTCACCTTTTGACTTCTAATAAGTTTTAGGCTTCCCTTATAGTATTTTTAACTTAAAAGTATTTACCGTCTGTGCCTCTTTAACAGTCAGTATAAAAACATTTTTACATAAAACCCAAATTTGACAACTACTTCGATTAGCCTACTACATTCAAGAGTTCATTTATAACGGAATGAGGAAATAATACAAAAAATAAACTTAGCTACGGGTATCGTTCTAAATATGTGAATGAATTTATTGTTTTCTGCCGGGCCCCTTTTTAACGCCGGAGCGTAGCATTTCTCTGAAAATTGAACACTTTTTTTTAAACATATAATTAATATGCAAATGTTAATGGTAGGGAATGGTGAGTTTTTTATATTTCTAATACACAGGGTGGCCTTATATCGCTCACCTGAGTACCAGTGCACTTACCTGAGGAAGTGGTTAATTTTGACCCTCGGGGCGTGATTTGTATCAGTTGGTAGAGGACCACTAGACAATGTCACATACCAAATATCTAAGCCCTGATCCTTGTTGTTTTGGAAAAGGAGATTTTAAAAGTTTTCCCTATACCAAGTGACCCTCGAGGCATGGTCAATTTTGACCCCCGGATCATGATTTGAACAACTTTAAAGAGGTTCACTAGAAACTGTTACACGCTAAGTATCTAAGCTATATACCCTGCAGTTTAGGAGAAGAATATTTCTAAAGATTTTCCTATATATGGTGACACCCTGGGCGGGACCATATTGGGCGGGGCCAATATTATGCCCAGGAACATAATTTGAACAAACTTGGTAGAGGTCTACTACACAATGTTGTATACTAAATATCTTAGCTCTATGACTTTTGGTTTTGGAGAAAATTATTTTTGAGGTTTTTCCTATATAAAATCAAGTGACCCCAAGGCGGGTCAATTTTGACCCAGGGGTATTGATTTGAATAATTTTGGCAGAGGTCCTCTTGGCAATGCTACATGCCAAATATGCCTTGCAGTTTCAGAGTACAGGAGTAAATACAAATTCCTATATAAGCCGATGTGAAATCAAGTGTCCCCCTCGGTCGGGGTCAACTTTGACCTAGGATTCATAATTTGAACAATCTTGATAGTGGTCCACTAGGCAATGCCATAGCAACCAGAGTTCTGCATGCAATGAAATTCTTTTAACAATTTTAGTAGAGCTTCCCTGCCAAATTTCATCAACATTGGCCCAGTGGTTTGAGAGGAAATGTCTTTTGAAGCGAAATGTTGACGGACGACGGACACTCATCCATCAGAAAAAGCTCATCCTGGCACACAGTGCCGGATGAGCTTATAAAAATCAGTTAGAAACGTTTTTTTCCCAAAATATCTTTGTCAGGTACTGGGTATGCGTTCAAATCCATTTTCATGTTCATATTACACAGTGTACAACCTCCGGCGTTGACAGCGGTTCACGGCGTTGACTGCGGTTCAAGATTCAAATGCGTGCTTTTACGCAGAGTAGGTATTTGTATAAAATGTTGTAACCTTTTCAGTTTGTGAGAAACGGCCAGTATATATTGTTTCAGCATAGTTCGAGGAATCAGCACGTGCAGTTATGTACCCGCATTTGAGGAGAAAATCCTCGGTAAATACGAAAGTTTTGCCAAAATTCGAGTGTTTTTACATTCGGCATTAATTGTAAGTGTTAATATATATCGGTCCGTGCTCCGACATACACAAAAATTGAACAACCGAGAACAAACTTCAACCATTTCTCTTTAAGTCTGCCAAGTATCTCCTTGTAATATTTCGTTTTAAAAGAGATACGGGCGTTTTAAGTTGACAAGGCACACGAATCTGGCTAACTGGATAGGCATGTTTTTTTGTATTTTTTTCAGATGTGTTACGGACACTCGTGAGTTCTCATTTAGGGAGGAGAGTGAGATGGTACCTGTAATTTACTAAATTACACGCAGGTGCTTAACAATGGCAATTTTTCAGAGAGAAAAGAAAAATCTCCACTAGGCAATGCAAAATGCTAAATATCTAAGCTTATGACTTGTTGTTTCAGAAAAGAAGATTTTAAAAGTTTTTCCTATTTGTTGCCATAGCAACCAGAGTTCTGCATACAATGGAAATCTTTAACAGTTGTAGTAGAGCTTCATGCAAGGAGCATCCTTGCCAAATTTCATAAACCGTGATACGTATTAGCCGGTGGCGCGTGCATCCAAACCACGAGAGAAGGAATGCATGGCGACCATCTCTCCCCAACGTCACGCAACACACTGTATTAATTTTTAAGATGAGATTTTGTGCTTCTAAAACCACTTTAGGGAATCGGGTGGGGAAGAGGGGATATTAGCACTGACCACCTGGAATTCAAAAAATAGCATTGGCTTACAGTATACTTTTAATTAGTAACCTTCATTCAGTGCAGGGAGTTAGTAGGCCTATAAGTTACACGTATTCCAGATTTGCTATCTTTTGCTAAAATATTTGTTTCCGTTTCATTGTAAATTAAGATTAATCACTCATACACAGCATCACGCATAGAAGAAAAAATATGTAAAACTACGCAAAGGTGTCATTCCTTTCCAATCCATCCACACTAGGACGAGTGTTGCAGAATAGAGATTGGAAATAATTCTCCAACATTCATATCAATGATAACAGAAATGTGAAACAGCTTTACATTCGTCATTCAGATTGATAATTTTGTAAGTAGAACATAATGACAAGGTCTTTCAAATAGTACTGGATCTATTTGAAAGACCGTGATAACGATAAGAAAAACAAGGATTCAGTTTGTTTTCCTGGTGCACATGTCACGGTATTGACTGCGTCAAAATTGGGGAGTAAAATTATGTAAGCGACCGGTTCGCTCAGCTAGTCGAGAGAGCAATCGCTGGCCATGGGTTCGCGTCCCCGTTTTCTCATCCTCTAAGGACAAATGGTGCCTTCTGACTGCATAAGCATATACATTTTATACCCATTTTGAGTCGTGAGCGGACGCGAAAATAGCCCAAAATTTAGGTCATGAGCGGACGCGAGAATAGCCCAACTTTGGGTTGTGAGCGGACGCGAGAATAGCCTATCTTTTGGGTCGTGAGCGGCTACGACAGCTGCCCAGAATTGGTGCTATGTCGAATACTATCACAAACATTATGCGGGCTACTGTCGTGCACGACACAGTACCAGAATAAGGCGATTGCTGAATGCATGTCTTATATGTAACTTAAAGTTATGTCGAACGTAATATTGTACAACCTATATTAAGGTCACAGACGTATGCACCAAACAACCATATTTGGGTTTCTGAAGTACTTTAAAAAAACCCGTAATGAGATTAACCAACAAGGCAGTATTTTAGGGTTACGTTATTTCAAGAATGAATAGCAGATGGGAATTTTAAAGTAAAGGCATTGCGACATTGAGAAATGTTTACTAATAATCAACTTATCTACATAGTAATTAAATCTGTTAATTAAGCAAACAAACACAGATGCACCTTGTAATTAGTAATTGATACAATATATATTTGTATTTTAATACATACATAATTACATACATGTTTTTGTTTGATAATTATTGCCTCATTCGTCTGAATAGCAGTAATTACATAGCAAAAGTACAAATTACACAATATGCATGTGGAACGATTCTTAGACCTTTGTATTTAACCTTCATCATCATCTTTGATAATGGCTAACCGTCATAACTGACAATTATGGCCATGCTTTGGAAAGGGGGGGGGGGGGGAAGAAAAAGTTAAAAGATTGCCAAATCTCCTAGGTTACTCAGTCCACCCAGAAGGTTTTTGGCAATGTGGTTAAAAGGTGCAAAAAGCCTAGCTCAGCCTTAAAATACCTACAATAGTGCAAATCTACAATTGTATGTATGTGTGGTGAAGAAAACAAGAATGTTAGTGCAGTTAAAAAGATAAAAGCTCTGTACTGTCTAAGGTATGTGTGGCAATGTAGCAAGTGCTGCCCTGAATGCAGCAGCAGCGTCAGCACTGACTACAATAGTCCGGCAGAGAGTTCCATTCAACTATTGTACGTAGGAAAAATAAGATCGTCATACAGTCTGAAGGTGTATGTTGGATTTGATAAGCTAGATGATGGAAATGTCTTGAGTGTCTAGTGTAAAGAGTCATGTATTGCGACTGTGTTATATCAACTAGCCCATAATGAATCTTATAGAAGAGATTGAGACGGCTGTTCTGTCTTCTTCACTCTAGGGATTCCCACTGTAACAGGTTCAGGCTGTCTGTTACTGTTCCAGGAGCATTGGAGTAGTTGTTGGTTACAAAACGTGCAGCTCTTCTTAGAACGTTGTTAAGTTTCTGTATATCATTCTCATGGTAAGGGTCCCAAACTGATTAACTGTATTCTAGAGTAGGTCTGACGATTGATTTGTATGCTGCTGCTTTTGTTTCTGGTTTTGCTGAATGGAAGTTTCTCTTCAGGAATCCAAGGTTTTTTGCTAGCTTTGCTGGTAATTCTATTTATATGATGTGTCCATGAGAGGTTTGAAGATAGTTCAATACCAGTATATGTAGCTTGTTGTACAGGTGATAGTGGCTGATTGTGACCCTTTAACTACTGAGTTGTTATTATGACAACAGACCAATTTATGGATGTTGCAGTACATCTCAGCCAGCTGTCCTGTCTGTGCTTCTAACGATCTGCGACAATGTGTGTATTCATAACACCAGAATCCAATGTTGGGCGACTGTCGAATTCGACATAGAACCATATCTTGGCTTCTAATTTGTCTATTATCATATATATTTTATACCCATTTTGGGTCGTGGGCGGACGCGAGAATAGCCCAACTTTGGGTTGTGAGCGGAGGCGAGAATAGCCTTTTTTTTGGGTCGTGAGCGGCTACGACAGCTGCACAGAATTGGTGCTATGTCGAATACTATCACAAACATTACGCGGGCTCCTGTCGTGCACGACACAGTACCAGAATAAGGCGATTGCTGAATGCATGCTGTATAGTAACTTAAAGCTATGTCAGTGAATCATTTCTGGGCTCCTAGTTTGTCTAACCATGGGGTATTAAAGTTTATGAATTTTAGGTGACTTAAATTACAGTAATATTCATGTTTACTATTTATTCATTACATCTAATTTGTTTGACTTACGCATTTGCAATCTAGACATGCATATCTATTATTTGAAACATTGACAATTAGGGCCAAATATATTATGCAGTCACGTATTGAATCACAATAAATGATTTCAAGTACATGTAATTGTGAATTGCGCTGATGTGGTTCATAAAGAGACGGCCAAGTTTAGTCCTTTAAATAACCATTGTATCTTTAATCTTAATTTGTATATCACGGCTTCATATTTAATCATTTTAAGTAAGCATATCAAATTTACGAAAATTTTGTTTTATACTTTATAAACTTGTGTTAAACACACGACACTCTCAATTATCGATTAATTAAAAGGATTAACAGTCTGTTGAAAAATCAATAATAGGCGATACCGGCGGATACCGGTACCGGAGAATACCGGTACCGTCGTTTAGTAGGCACCTGATTAGCCGGAAAGTGCAATTACGGTTACCTCCCCTTTTCATTATTATACGCGGGAAGACATAGTCAATAAATGAGTTTGCTGCGGTTTTGATAGGCCCAAAGAGGTATTTATCAATTCGATCTATTTAATAGGATGCTATAAAGTGCGACTGTGTAATGTTTGTTAAAAAAATATTTCTAACGATTATTTGCTAAATCGTTGTTTTGATATTCGGATAGGTCTGCGTATTTCGGATATAAATTCTGATTAAATTATTCCTACATTTTTCTTGATTTCAGTTCGACGTTGGTTGTTTATTATACAAAGTGTATTAATTGCTGATAGACGCAAATGAACATCAATCTCCAGTCTAGTCTCAATAATAAGACTTTAAACGCAGACCCATTTTACATACAGACATTTTATAGTTATCTGCACTTTTACGTCTCTGAGGCTGGATAGCGCCTAGCAAATATTGTAACAATATTCACCCGTTGAGTACAATTATTTGGACTATCTCCAGTCCTGCCTTTTGGTTATTCGTACCACATTCCATGAACGGCAGGCTGCGACATATCAGTTTGTTTAGTCAAAATAATTATCCTTTGACTACATACATATACAAATAGATATGTCGCAGCCTGCCGTACATCTAATTCTTTTTACTACATATACAAACTATTGTGTGGCAGCCTGCTGTACATATAGGATAGCCCCTTTTTTCAAACTACAAACGGCACTGGTGCTCAAACTACAACATTTAAAGTTGTGTAAAATATTATAGGTTATTGAACTTGTACGACCACCTTTTCATAAGCAGTTATCTTCAGGATCACAACCCACACTCCTACTCCTCCCAAAAAAAATCACTACTAGTTGTGATATATTATTAATAAATAAATAAATACATTTCAAGAATGTCACATAATGTACATGGAGAATGTATCATTGCATGTCTGTCAAAGAATTATGAATTATCCATGTATATTTTGAAGACTAACAGTAAGAAATATCGAATGTTTCCATGGAAGCATATCAACAGTGATGTTCAGTTATTTGCCAGACTCTTCTGACCAATATTACAGTTGCCTGTTGTCAAAAGTGTAAATATTTAACTTACGAAAGTTTCAAATTCACTACTATCGTAATGTTGATCCTGATTGGTTACGACATTTAACTTTGCCACTATTAAATACATGTAAATGGTCAACTGTTTTGTAATTTTGATATTTGTGACTGTCTTTTAAGGATTTTAATGTTAACAAATATATTGAATGGCAGCTTTCTTTTTCAGATAGTGTTCTAAAAATTTAAGAAAAAACATTTACTTAAAGTTGCATATGAAATTGCATTGATTTTGAGAGCTTTTTTTATCGAGTCTAGTTTTCTCATGAAGCGGCATATTTACACTAATTTGGTTGTGTTTAATATTTTATTTTAAGGCCACACCAGATTAATAAGTTGGTCATCGGGATTTCTTGAAAAAATCTTGGAGGCGAGCGAAAATATAATTTTAATATTTTTTTTGTTTTGAAGAAATTTTGGAGCGAGCGAAGAGCGAAGAAATATATATATATTTTTTCTGTTCACATTTAAAAGCTTATGTCAAACATTATGCTTCATATTAGCATGTAAGACAACATCTTTTCAAATTTTCTCATATGGGATAAACAATACAGGTAAATTTATCATTTCTACTAAAAAGAAAGATTTTTGTTTTGACACACACATAGTGTGTTTCAGTAACTGTCAAAGCTGATTTTTTCCAATGACAATTTTCTTCTATTTATTTCAATGAATATATCTGCCTGCCTCTCGATCACCCACACTTTTAAAATATCTCTCTCAAATGAGACATTAAGCGCATCAGGTTTTTATTTGCCTAATTTTTAATAATTTCATAAACTTATTAATTAATCTATATTCCTTCAGTCACTGCTGTTTGTATAATGACCGACTTTGACAGTACGGTTAAAGTCATCCGTGCAATTTTCCCCAAACTAGGATTGAAATCAGTAAAAAAGAAACAGACAGTGTTTTGACCCTGACAGAGAAAAGGAATCAGCGTTAGCTTGGATTCAATCCTAGATTGAAACTCGGCTTATTCAATCTAGGTTTCAAACCAGTTTCAAGCCACAGAAAAGAAATTGGCCATAATTGTTCTGGACACTGATTATATATTGTTGACTTTCAATTATGTTGTCTGAGAAAGTGTATGTCATCATGAGAACAGAAGAAGATTCAAACTACGGACAGACACTACCACAATTTGTTAAGCGTTACTTCAAATGACATCTCCTCTGAAACCTCTAGATTAGTGTTAATGAAACAAGGCAGGGATATTCTTTGGCTGAACCTCTACCAAAAGTGCTACATGTAAAAGAGTTCTGATCAATGCAGATCTCTGGTTGCTATGGCAACTAAGAGGAAATTTTTTGAAGAACTCTGAAACTACTGATTAGAATTGAGTTTGGCAAAAATGATCACTCTACCAAAATTGCTAAAATGAAGTTTATTCACAGAAAATAGGGTGGGACTGTTTTCTTTATAATAGTCTCTATAGAAACATAAAAAATCTTATTCTGTGAAACTTCAGGTCAGTATTGAATTTGATATGGCAAGTACGATCACCTTAGGACTGCCTATCAATGTTGATCCCTTCAAAAAACAAGGCACCCAATGGGGGTTTGGGCTGTTTTCTCTATATACACATTATAATCTTTATAGAAAATCAAAAGATCATTTTCTCTTAAACTACATTGTAGCAGTCAGAATATTAATTTTATTGGACTAAATTATCATCTGGGGAGCCTGTACCAAAATTGCTCATATAATTCCTTAAAAAGTTAGACCCTAATGGGTTGGGGCTGATTTCCCTTTATAATATATATATATATAAATATTTATTTAAAATCCAAATCTTGAAAAAAAGTGTATTTCAGTATATGTATCTATACATACAGTCTTGCTCAGAGTTAGTTTCACAATTTAAGCAGTTATAATCATAGGTTGCAGAATGTTCTCCGTTGACTCAGGTGAGCGATATAGGGCCAATGATCCTCTTGTAATAAAAACAATATACCATCTAGTAATATTATACTGTACTGTACAGTATTACATTATGGTACTACAGTTCACACAACACAACAACAATGCATTACACAGCAGTACTATAGGCCTGATCATGATCTGCACTCTTTGCAAAGGCAGACTCACTTGGGGCCAGCAGGGTCAAGGTTTGTTTGTTATTAATACTTTCTGCAAGTACATGTATTATGTTCAGTTTATCTTTTCAACAATGTGTGAAATACTCAATGTATGGTATGTGTACAGATTTCAGACAGCAAAATGGATTATGTATGACTGCCCAGGGGTAAAATTGATGGTTAAAGGACAAGTTATAATGTGGATTGTAATAATAGTGATGTTAAAGGATTAACACTTACTTGGTCTCTGGGGTGAAGTGAGATATATTCTCTTGTAATTGTTGACTTCTAACAGTAATATTTGAGTAAACACCTGAACCTGAATTGTAAAGATTTTCATTCTTTATGCAGACATAGAGTGTGAAAGAAGATGTTAGAAAACCACTGATCTACCTGTTGGAGCTGAAGAGTAAAATCTGGACCAAAGGTAAATATGTGCTTCATTTATTAATATTTGGAAACTTAAAGACAGCATTAGATTATATATTTGTTACTGTTCAATGTTTCTTCATTGTTCTTAGTGTAAAAGTCATCATTGTTATTATCTTAGATATTTGGCATGTAGCATTGCCAAATGTAACTCTACCCAAGTTATTCAAATCTTGACCCTGCCCAGGGGGTCACATAATTTACATAGGCTAAAAAAGGGATAACTTCAAACATTTACTCGTTTAAAACCATGGGGCCAAAAAACCTGACCCTGTTAAAATGCTACTCTCTGAATATTTTTATTGGAGCACGTAAATCTTTTTTTTTTAAATTTCAAATTTTGTGTTAAAATGTCGAAATGGAAATTTGAAGATGAGACAAATGAAGATGATAGTTTAAAATTGTATGTTTCACTTTTATTCATCATAAATTATACAGATTTGTATTATTTTTACATAAGAAGTATTCTGTAAGAAACTATCACATAAACTACTGTTGTTTTTTTTCTTTAAAAAGTAGGGTCGGGAGATAGCAAACAAAGATTTTTAAAATCAATGTGGCCTTGCCTTTTTGTATATTACTATTTTTGACGACTGCATCATTCAGGCTAGTCGATGTCATTCAGACTGTTCTACTAAACAGATACTCAACCTGTGTATAGTCATTCAGATGTTGCTCAGAATCGCTTATTCAAGCATAAGCAGATAAGAAACGCCTGATCAATCCAATAAATCAATAAAAATCTTGCTCTTACAACTATCGACAGCTTGGTTGATGAATACAGAAGATCAGTTGTAATATGGAGAAAGTGTAATTATGATAAAAGTTTTGGGCAAGTGATGAATTTATATATGATAAATACAAATTTTGACTCTTAAAATCTTAAGCTGTTATTTCCACAAACTTCAGTCTCATTCTGATTCCACATACTAATTAGGCACGTCATCTCTGTTTGTATTCCAACAAGGAGTTAGGTGGGAGATAAACTGTGTATCATGGTGCAGAATGAATAAGAAAGTCCCCAATAAAACTTTTTTACACAAGTCATATTCTACAAAATAACTAAGATAAGATGACAATGTAAAGATCAATTTGGTCTTACCATTTTGATACATGTTTTCTGTTAAGGTAGAATTTTCATTTAAATCAGTTTATTGTTGTGAAAAACATCAATAATATAATGCAGTGACTGACCTAAAGACTAAATTAAGCTAATTGATTTTAAAACAAAAAAATGTTCATTTTTGATAAAAAATACTTAAAATGATGGTAGACATTTCATTTAAGGACTCTTTAAGCCAAAATTGTTTAACAAAACATCATACAACACCAGTACTGGCTTTTGTGTACATGAGCCTTAATTGGCATGAGTTTACAAATCATAAAAAAAAATTCATCTTTATCTTTGATTAGCAACTGATTTTTAGCTCTACTTTTCAAACAGCTATCCTACTCGCCTCGGCATTGGCGTCACATCTTGGTTAAGTTTTTCGTACCACCCCACTTTATTTCAAAACAATTAAAGGTATTGCTTTGAAACTTACCATACTTGTTCACCATTATAACCTCCATCAACAGACAAGAGTACATAACTCTTGTCAAGGTTTTTGTTAGAATTATGGCCCTTTTTTTACTTAGAAAGTGCATTGAGCTTGGATTAGTTTTCGCACCATGCCACTTTATTTCAAAACCATTATAGATATTGATTTGAGAATCACAATACTTATTTGCCATCATTACGTAACCATCCACAAATAGGAATACATAGTTTAAGAATTATGACACTTTTTTGACTTAGGAAATACATTAAATATGGGTAAAATCCACTTACTGACCTATTCCCTTGAGGTATTGCTTTGAAACATGGAATACATGTTTGCATCATTACCCCCATCTGTTGGCAAGAGAAGGTAACTCTGTCAAGGATTGTTTTAAAACATTAAGGCCCTTTATTTATTTAGAATCTCAGTTAAGTTTTTGTACCAGTCCACTTTTTGACTGAACTGTTTGAGATATTACTTTGAAAGTTTGAATACTTGTTTACCATCATGATCCCCAAATGTAGGCAGGAGAAGGTAACTCTGTCAAGAATTTCATTTGAATGATGCCTTTTTTCGACATAGACAATCTGTAAATTTTGTCATTCTTGTCCATTTGTTGACTTAACCATTGGAGAATTTACTTATTGGAATATCAAACAATTAAGTTTGATAAGTCTTTAAATAATATCTTGTTACTTGTGGCCCTTGCTTATACAAATCCTTGTTTTGCCTTATTCCAAGGTCTTTCAAATAGTATGGTCCGGAAACGAGCGTAATACGATAAATAAGCTGCCTCGGATCACGTGACAAACATCTGGGTACCCGTAATTTTGGAAAAAGAAAGAAAATATTGAAACTTTTTATCTATGTATATCTCGATATTTTACTAACCAACTGGCAAGCACTGAAAAAATTTAAGCGCGCTGATCTATTGACAGCTCTTGTTTAAATCGTTTTCTGAAGCTGACATTGATGCATTTTTGTACATAACAATTATTGATAAAACCAAATGCAAAAAATCTTCAGCAAACATTTTTATAGGCATTGGCAGATTTTGGCAACTCTTATTTACATCATTTGAAGGCTCACCAGATTTCACACCATGTTCTCTTAAAGCGACTGCACTCCAATTTCTTAGTAAATTTTAATTTTTTGGTAAAATCAATATATATTCAATTTGTCAGCATCAAGATTATTTTCTTTGTGTAAGAGCTAAAAATAAAGGTAGAAAAAAAATATTTACCCGAGCCAGGTTTTGAACTCGGATCTTTGCCCTTACAAAAAACTTACAGTGGCTTAACCTACTACACTACAGAGTCAGCTGATTTGATGCGAGTTAAAAATATTGATATACCAAGGCCCACCCCGTTAGTCACAGGGTGATCTACAATAAATAACAAAACAACACATTTTAATTGTTTCTTTTGTTAGAAAACTTGTCACGTTATCATAATACAATGCCCCTGATACAGTAATGACAATTGTTTTCTTGAAATTGAAAATTTTCTTTTTTTAGCGTAACTTGTCCATCTGGAGTGCAGTCGCTTTAACTTATGTTTCTTTTATTTCTACTTTCAGGTGAAATGAAACAGGGGTATTTTCCGGTTAATACTAGTGTACATAGTGGTCTTCAGTGAACTGTTTTCTTTCCACCGATCAGGGTTTTGATGGACTTGACATCATTGCAGTCGCAGGGGACATGCACGCTGAAGAATGTTGCAGGTAATGTGTAGTTGTAGTTAATTAGACAATGAAAACATAAACAGGATAAGTAACAAGGTCATTTTGTGTAACCATATAATGCTGTACTCTGTGCTGTCAAACTGGGAATAAAAATCATTCAAATGACCTAAAAACTGTTCTTAGTTTTGAGGCGGTCACATTTGCTTTTACTTACATGTACATTTTGCTTGGTCTGTAGAGGTTGTTGTAAACAATTTATGGCTGTATTTTAGTTTGCATATATACATTGTATTAACTGTTCATAGTTATGTATCATTTATGTGACAGTTGTAGTACTGCAGGGATCTTAATTAAGCCTAGCCTAGCAAACCCACTCGCCCAGCTCAGCTCACTCACCCAGCCCACTCACTTGCCCTAGCCAGCCCATTCGTCCAGCTTACTCACTTACCCTAGCCAGCCCACTCGTCCAGCTCACTCACCCAACCCAGCCCACTCACTCACCCTAGCCAGCCCAGCCTATCAAAACATTGCCCAGCCCAGCCCAGCTCAGCTCACTCGCCCAGCCCACTCCCTTACCCTAGCCAGCCCACTCGTCCAGTTCACTCACTTACCCTAGCCAGCCCACTCGTCCAGCTCACTCACCCAACCCAGCCCACTCCCTCACCCTAGCCAGCCCAGCCTATCAAAACATTGCGCAGCCCAGCCCAGCCCAGCCCTGCCCTGCCCAGCCCAGCCCAGCCCAGCCCAGCCCAGCCCAGCCCAGCCCAGCCCAGCCCAGCCCAGCCCAGCCCAGCCCAGCCCTGCCCTGCCCTGCCCTGCCCTGCCCCTGCCCCTGCCCCTGCCCTGCCCTGCCCTGCCCTGCCCTGCCCTGCCCTGCCCTGCCCTGCCCTGCCATGCCCTGCCATGCCATGCCATGCCTTTCCTCACCTAGCCTAGCCTAGCCTAGCCTAGCCTAGCCTCACCTAAGCCTAGCCTCACCCAAGTCTATCCCTAGCCTAGCCTGGCCTGCCTAGCCTAGCCTAGCCTAGCCTAGCCTAGCCTAGCCTAGCCTAGCCTAGCCAAGTCTAGCCTAGCCTAGCCTAGCCTAGCCTAGCCTCACCCAAGTCTTGCTCGTCTCGTCTTGCCTAGCCTAGCCTAGCCTAGCCTCACCCAAGTCTTGCCTTGTCTTGTCTTGCCTCACCTCACTTATGTGTTCCCTTTTCTTAACTCAAAAGATAAAATAACTTTTATACATTTCATATGAGGAGGAGCAGTAGTGATTTTAAATACAGTATACAATTTACTTACTGTATGTATGAAAAGAGCGCTACAATTGTCACATAGAAAATGCACATCTAAAACAGTTTGGAAAGTAAATTCAGTCTTAGTTGTGTAAAGATCACATTGAAGGTCAAGGTCACACTTATATTGACTGGATTTGAAATAACTCAACACAGTTGTTCAAAGGTGTGTCATGTGTAACATCCAGACAGCTACCTTGAAGGTTAAGGTAACACTTAGGGCTCAAAGTTGTAATCAAGTGCATGGCAGAACTCCATCCACTTTTTTTTTCTCTTTTGTTGAAAAAAACTACAACTACACATTTTAGTAAATCTAAATTTTCATCAGAATAGAAGAAAACCATGCTTTTGAGACAGAATATTAAGGACATCTAAATATTAAGGTATGGCCTCTGTGTACATTAATGTGTATCATAAAGGAAATGAAAAAGAAAGTTACCTTAATCAATTAGATTTAAATTAAGGCTTTAAGATATTAGCAATAAATAAAAACTAAAATGTAATATTACTAAAAGAAAAGGCACTACAATTTTCACATAGAAAATGCATACCTGAAACAGTAGATCAAGTTGTGTTAAAGATCATTTTGATGGTAAAGGTTATACCTAGGTCTCAAAATGTGATAAAGGGTTATATACTGGTATTTCATGTATTACTCACTGTATCGTCCACTTGTTTTTATTTTCGTTGAAAAAACTTCAACTGCACATTTAAGTCTTTTCAAGATAAATACCCAGCAGGCTTTCAAGTTCAGTCAAAGTTGAGCAGTTAGTGGCCAATGCCTTGCAAGGAGGTGGTTGAGGTAATAGAGGTTAAAGTGTTATAAACTGGAGGCTTTATGGTGCCATAGCAGTCTTTATATTATTGAGTTTCTTAGAAGAATTGCTGTTAAAACTTATCATTTTTGACCATAAGACTGTAGGTTAATCTAAAAACTGCTAAAGTCTCTCATTTCCATAGGGTAGTAAGGATCATTTTAAGGATTGTTTAGGCAACTCATTTTGACAATTTTTCATAAGGTTCATTTTAGGGACTGTTCTGACCTAATTTTGTTTAATAAAAACTTCTTGTTGGTTATAAGATTCATATTAAGAGCAAGATATATTTTACAGATTCCTGTAAGAAAGTTCATTTAAAGTACAGGTGTATGCCAATCATTTTCTACAAAAACATACTACATAACCAGTAATGGCTTTTGTGTACATGAGCCTTAGTTGGCCTTTGGTTTCTCATCATTGACAATTATTCATCTTCAACTTTGTTCAGTAACAAAATTTGAATATGTTAAAATTTCATTTATGCCTTTTGTACAAATGATAGAAAATATGAAACTAGCAAGCTTTTTGGGTTAGGCACAAGTTAAGTGCCTTAGAGAAAGATAGCTAGTGGTTAGCATCTTATAAAACTGTGTGCACAAAAATATTGTGATGGTTTTTAGGTCAGTCAGTATACAAATGTTTTGATCTTTAGTAAATTTTAAAAAAAATGTGAAGATATTTGTAGGTCTGTAATCTCAATCCTTGCTTTTGCTATTTTTTTTTGTCATCCCCTGAATACTCCATCTGAATGTGCTTTATGGTAAGTCTGTCTTCAAGTTGGCTATGCCAAGCAGGCTTCCTAGGTTAGGCACAAATTTAATATCTTGGTAACAGGTTTTAAACTGAGATATACCCAGTAGGCTGTCCAGTACATTGTATTGTCATTTTCCAGTATCTTAGAGCTTTGAAGAGAGAAAGCAAGTGGTTGAGATTATATATAATAGTCAAATGGCAAGATAATTTAATTGTTTCAGAAACTAATGCATTTATGCCATTTGAATACTCCTGTTAGGACAATTTTAGGCAAATCATTTTTCACAAAAGCTTCACATTAACCAGTAGGATCATTTAGAGGACTGTTTGGGCTATTTATTTTTGACAAAAATTATTGTCAAGACAAAACCTTGGTTAAGATGAATTTCCTTTAAGGACTATTTTGGCCAATCATTTTTGACAAAAAATTCTGTTAAGCTGCAAGTTTGTTTCATTATAAGGACTGACCTAAAAACAGATTAGGAAAGTGTCTTGTTAAAGAAAGGATTTGATATATGCTTGAAAGTAGTTATTCCTTCTAAAAGATGTTTAAAAGTAGGCATTTTATGTAAGTGTACTCAGAACAGTTCCAGAATTTTATGCATTTCATTTGAACAATGTAGTCAGTAAGTAGGTCTTTACACTAATTTGTGACTAAATGTGTTTCCGTCTTAATGTTTGTTAAATATTTTTGACATTCTCAACACAAATGGTAAAGATTTTACATCCACTTAATTTCATTGTAAGGATTGTTCATGCAACTTATTTTTGACAAAAACTTCTTGTAGGGTATAAGGTTCATTTTAAGGGACTGTTCTTTAACTATTGTTTATGACAAAGACTTCTTGTATATAGTTTAGAAAGTTCATAATAAGGCCAAGTTATTCCTGTAAGGAATATAATTCATTTTAAGGACAGTTTATTCCAATCATTTTCAACAAAATCATACTATGTAACCAGTAATGGCTTTTGTGTACATGAGCCTTAATTGGCCTTTGGTTTCTCTTCATTGAAAATTATTCATCTTCGACTTTGATAAGCAACAAAATTTGAATATGTTAATATTTCATTTGTGCCCTTTTGCACAGATATAAGAAAATCTGAAACTAGCAAGCTTTTTGGGTTAGGCACAAGTTAAGTGCCTTAGAGAAAGATAGCTAGTGGTTAGCATCTTATAAATCTGTGTGCACAAAAATATTGTGATGGTTTTTAGGTCAGTCAGTATACAAATGTTTTGATCTTTTGTAAATTTTTTTAAAAATGTAGAGATATTTGTAGTCTGTAATCTCGATCCTTGCTTTTGCTAATTTTTTTTTTGTCATCTCCTGAATACTCCATCTGAATGTGCTTTATGGTAAGTCTGTCTTCAAGTTGGCTATGCCAAGCAGGCTTCCTAGGTTAGGCACAAATTTAATATCTTGGTAACAGGTTTTAAACTGAGATACCCAGTAGGCTGTCCAGTACATTGTATAGTCATTTTCCAGTATCTTAGAGCTTTGAAGAGAGAAAGCAAGTGGTTGAGATTATATATAATAGTCAAATGGCAAGATAATTTAATTGTTTCAGAAACTAATGCATTTATGCCATTTGAATACTCCAGTTAGGACAATTTTAGACATATCATTTTTCACAAAAGCTTCACATTAACCAGTAGGATCATTTAGAGGACTGTTTGGGCTATTTATTTTTGACAAAAATTATTGTCAAGACAAAACCTTATTATAGTTAAGATGAATTTCCTTTAAGGACTTTTTTGGCCAATCATTTTTGACAAAAAATTCTGTTAAGCTGCAAGTTTGTTTCATTATAAGGACTGACCTAAAAACAGATTAGGAAAGTGTCTTGTTAAAGAAAGGATTTGATATATGCTTGAAAGTAGTTATTCCATCTTAAAAGATGTTTAAAAGTAGGCATTTTATGTAAGTGTACTCAGTACAGTTCCAGAATTTTATGCATTTCATTTGAACAATGTAGTAAGTAGGTCTTTACACTAATTTGTGACTAAATGTGTTTCCGTCTTAATGTTTGTTAAATATTTTTGACATGCTCAACACAAATGGTAAAGATTTTACATCCACTTAATTTCATTGTAAGGATTGTTCATGCAACTTATTTTTGACAAAAACTTCTTGTAGGGTATAAGGTTCATTTTAAGGGACTGTTCTTTAACTATTGTTTATGACAAAGACTTCTTGTAGTTTAGAAAGTTCATAATAAGGCCAAGTCATTCCTGTAAGGAATATAATTCATTTTAAGGACAGTTTATTCCAATCATTTTCAACAAAATCATACTATGTAACCAGTAATGGCTTTTGTGTACATGAGCCTTAATTGGCCTTTGGTTTCTCTTCATTGAAAATTATTCATCTTCGACTTTGATAAGCAACAAAATTTGAATATGTTAATATTTCATTTGTGCCCTTTTGTACAGATATTAGAAAATCTGAAACTAGCAAGCTTTTTGGGTTAGGCACAAGTTAAGTGCCTTAGAGAAAGATAGCTAGTGGTTAGCATCTTATAAAACTGTGTGCACAAAAATAATGTGATGGTTTTTAGGTCAGTCAGTATACAAATGTTTTGATCTTTTGTAAATTTTTTTAAAATGTAGAGATATTTATAGGTCTGTAATCTCGATCCTTGCTTTTGCTATTTTTTTTTGTCATCCCCTGAATACTCCATCTGAATGTGCTTTATGGTAAGTCTGTCTTCAAGTTGGCTATGCCAAGCAGGCTTCCTAGGTTAGGCACAAATTTAATATCTTGGTAACAGGTTTTAAACTGAGATATACCCAGTAGGCTGTCCAGTACATTGTATTGTCATTTTCCAGTATCTTGGAGCTTTGAAGAGAGAAAGCAAGTGGTTGAGATTATATATAATAGTCAAATGGCAAGATAATTTAATTGTTTCAGAAACTAATGCATTTATGCCATTTGAATACTCCTGTTAGGACAATTTTAGGCAAATCATTTTTCACAAAAGCTTCACATTAACCAGTAGGATCATTTAGAGGACTGTTTGGGCTATTTATTTTTGACAAAAATTATTGTCAAGACAAAACCTTGGTTAAGATGAATTTCCTTTAAGGACTATTTTGGCCTATCATTTTTGACAAAAATTTCTGTTAAGCTGCAAGTTTGTTTCATTATAAGGACTGACCTAAAAACTGATCAGGGCAATCATTTGAACAAAGTGTTATGTTAAAGAAAGAATTTCATTTATGCTTGAAAGTAGTCATTCCTTCCAAAAAGATGTTTAAAAGTAGGCATTTTATGTATTTGTATTCAGAACAGTTCCATTTATTTCAATATCAGTTCAGAATTTTATGTATTTCATTTGTACAATGTAGCCAGAAAGTAGGTCTTAACACTAGATGTATTTTCTGCATTAATTTTGTTAAAAAATATATAAACAAATATATTCATAAAACCTTGAGTTCTAACACTTTTACCTCTATTACCTTAACCATTTCCTGGCAAGGCATTGGCTTCTGGCTACTTGACTTTGACTGAACTTGAAAGCCCGCTGGGTATACCCAAGCTTAAAACTGACTAACAGTAACAATAAAGCAAAGTGTGTGAGCATAAGGTCAAGAGACAAAAGGGAATGACATACAGTTTTGCATTTTGATACATATCAATTGCATAAATTGGTGTTAAAATGCTCTTAACCAGTAATGTTGTGTCTCAGAAACACAGATTCCTTCTGTTCTGATCAGAATTTTTACAATTTCTTTCTGCCTAAGCAGTGCTAGTTATTGAATCAAGCCAGCAAGTACAGGTAGCAGTTCTTGCCATAGTCAAATTCAAGGATCAGTAGTTTTGTCTGTTGCAGGGTCTCAAGTAGTAAGTTCATTTAAGATACTGTTTTTTAAAGAGCTATTGCCAATC
This sequence comes from Saxidomus purpurata, assembly GCA_022818135.1. NCBI lineage: Eukaryota > Metazoa > Mollusca > Bivalvia > Venerida > Veneridae > Saxidomus > Saxidomus purpurata. The sequence goes on along the minus strand of JAFMSR010000009.1, from coordinate 12,296,071 downwards.
ATGTTTGAACAAATTATCTCGATTGTTATAAGTTTAAAGGTCTATTCAAGGAACTCAAAAATAAAACTGTCTTAGGTTACTGCCTTTGAGTGTCAGTTACCCTAAATGTTTAGTGACACAGTAGTAGGGCATTCACCTCAGGATCGGAGGATCCAAGTTTTGATCCCCGCCCGTGCTGGTAGTGTCCTTAAGCAAGGCACAGATATTTCCCGATTGCTTAACTCTCTTCAATGCTGATTCTATTTTGAGTGAACTAAGAATTATATGTACTACTCCTATCACTCCTCCTTGCTTTTTACTTTCATAGAATAGACTAAACTAACTGTTGTACTGGGACAGCGATTGTTTCATACTAATTTGATTAAGCATGTTTTGTTAAGACATTAAGATTTGGAAATCTGTATTTAAAAGTAAAGTGCAACACCAACAAGGAACCAGACCCACAGACAGAAGAGTAAATCATCCAACCATGAGAAATGGCTGCGGACGAATGACACACTTCTGCTTTGGTATCAACTAAATGAAGGCACTGCTGTCTGAAGTGCATCAAGCAAAGACCATCACAAGTCATCGCACCCTGTGCCCAGTCACGGGGGAGTGTGTTGGCGTGTCGCGCGAGCTACGTCTCACTCGTCCGCCGTAAACTACAGCCTCTCCTCACATCGCATCACATACTCATATGCAGTGGATTGTGTTGGCATGGACTTCAGAGACTCCTATGACATCACCTCAAGCAAAGAACATCGCAAGTCATCGCACCCCATGCTCGGTCCCGGGGGAGCGTGTTGGCGTGTCGCGCGAGCTACGTCTCACTCGTCCGCTGTAGATTTCAGCTTCAAGATCTATCAATTGCAACAATCAATTGATTAATAACGGGGGTACTTCTGTAGGGCGAAGGCGGTATGGCACGATATGCAACCCGTGTCGCTTAAACCGTTCTTGTCCCCGTCATCGGGAGGAATTGTGTTGCATCCTAGTGCCGATGTGTGGGTAAGAAGTGTTGTGTTGGAATAGCACCTGAATCCCTTGGCTGGTAGGGATGGATTCTATTTGGAGGTAGTGTAGTTAAGCTTTGTCCGATTATTCCATACTTAGGTAAAAGAAACAGATTCCACCTTTTACTTTAGTATGTGATGGTATTTACTTGATGCACTTCAGAAAGCAGTGCCTTCGTTTAGTTGATGCCAAAGCCAAAGTGTGTCATTCGTTCAAAGCCATTTCTCATGGTTGGATGATTTACTCTTCTGTGTGTGGGTCTGGTTCCTTGTGGGTGTTGCACTTCACTTTTTTATACAGATTTCCAAATCTTGATGTCTTAACAAAACATGCATAGTTAAATTGGTATGGAACAATTGCTGTCTGAGTACAATATTTAATTTAGACTATTCTACGAACGTAAGAAGACAGGGAGAATGAAGGAGTAGTACATATAATTCTTAGTTCACTCAAAATGGAATCAATATTGAAGAGAGTTAGGCAATAGGGAAATATCTGTGCCTTGCTTAAGGACACTTCCAGCGTTGGTGGGGATCAAACTTGGAACCCTCCGATTCTGAGGTGAATGCCCTACTGTTGTGTCACTAAACATTAAGGGTAACTGACTCTTAAAGGCAGTAACCTAAGACAGTTTTAACCTCTGAAAGTAAGAAGTCAGGAAGAGTGATAGGAGTAGTTCATATTTATACTTAGTGGGCAGCTTTATTTGCCTTCAAATGAAAAGGAATGTATATGTAAAGTTCCTTTTTCATTGGACTGCAAATAAAGCTGCCCACTAAGTTTTTTTTGTTTTATTTTCTTTTCAGGTAAATGGAAAAATTCTTGAAGATGTGAATACTCATCTGTACCATTCACCAAAGAATTCTAGTTTTCAATCATGAGGGACACCATTGTTATTTGCTCCTGCCACACCTTCCAAAAACAACATGCACAACATTCCTTTGAGAAGGTAAGCTATTAAAACAGTTAACAATTTTGTCCAGCCTGCTGGCAATTAGTCAACATAGTAACTGTTGGGAGTTTACTGTGTGTGCATCTGCCCGGATAAGCTTATCCAGGTTGTAACTTTGTCATGAATTGAAAGATTTTGAATTGACATGGTTCACCACATGGGGACAGTGTGTTGTGTGCAAGACACAGGTTTGTAACTCAAAGGTCAAGATCACACGTAGAAAGTAAAGTAAAAATAGACACAGGAGTCTTTGTCTAGACTGTAACTTCCTCATACAGAAAGTAATTTTTAATTGGCTTGGTACAGTGGACAGATTGTTTACAGAACTCTGTTCTAATGCACATTATAAGCTATATTATCAGGAATTATGCATTTTCTTATCATGAATTGTAGATTGTCACCTTTCATCTGGCTGTCTGTTCCCAATTGTCCCATGGTGGTATACATGCAGCTTTGCCGAGTCAATTCAAAATCCTTCAACGCATGAGGATGTAACAGTGAGCTCATGGTCTTGTGTATCTATTCTTGTCGACCCCGTTTATGTCAAGCTCAATATAGTTGTGCAAATGGCGGTTTGGTGTATGTGCATCGGTGCATATGTCCCAGTTTAGTTTGTCTGGGCTGTAACTTATCTGTCCATCAAGGTATTCTTAAAGAATTTGGCACAAATGTTCACCATAATGAGCTACCCTTGTTTTTAGAATTACTTTCCTTTGTTGTTACTATAAATAGCTTGTATTGTTACTTTTTTATTGCTGGCCGTAGAGAAAAATTGAGACCACCTTCTGTGGTTCAACATGCATGACTTGTTACATCCAATATGTAGGTGTACTTCGACCTATCTCAATTTGGTAAGGAGTTAGTCCTTTAACAGGCGGGCTCGACATGTTGCACATGGGCATCTAGTTTACGTTTAAACTTGAAGTGTGACATTGTCCTTTGAGCTGCACTACATTGTGGTATACATGCAGCTGTGCCAAGTCAACTCAAAATCCTTCATTGTATGAGGAAGTTGCAGTTAGCACATGGTCTTGTGTGTCTATTTTTTACCTTTAAACTTGAAGTGTGATCTAGTCCTTTGAGCTGCACTACAGACCAGTTTGAGAGAGATTCATGTCACATTTTTCCAGTTAAAGACAATTATTGATTGGCGAGTTTGTGTGGCACTTAAATCTGTTGCAGATATTCAAATAAACTTGACTGCATGTATTATCCTTTCATACAGTTTGAATCAATGGTTATTGTGCTGTAGTGAACTATCCATTGGTGTCTTTACCAGGTGTAAGGTCAGTGTCTTACTCTTAGAAGTGTTGTGGTGTAGGTCCAGAACAACCCACTTTCAGAACGGACTATATATCACCAGAACGGTCCCGACTTAAACATATAAATATAAAGAGAGAAATTTTAGAAGATATAATATTTAGAAGTTGGCCATTCTGGACTTAAAAGTGGGTTGTTCTTGACTGGGTCATTCTGGTAGGTGGCCGTTCTGGTACTAAACCAGTGTCGTCACTCTTTAGTAAAATGTTATCTCTCTCTGCAGGACAGTTCACACCTTCAATGTAACACTACGCAGACAACAGCTGTATTGAAGTTCAAAATAAGAAGTAAGTGCCAAGTGTGAGTTGACATTGTTTGAGCACTTAAGGAGATTGCTGTCGATGAAATTTTAACTAATCTTCACCTTACTAGGTAAGTCCCATTTAATTTCCTAATTTCATTCCCTCAATAACACCCTTTTTAAATGGGCCTCACAGAGACTTTAAAGACAATCTTTTATAAGTAATTAAGGAAAGCAAGTATTTCACTTAAAGATTTTTTATTTCCAGTATTTTATTCATATTAAATAGATAACAAAATAAACTGCCTTCTACAAACTGATAGACATTATTGACTCGATGCTTACAGTGATAGACATTATTGACTCTATTCTTACAGCCATAATCAGACACAATTTTATATTTCTAGTTCCTAATGCTGTGACATTATATCTCAGTTATATTGTCCAGGAAGAAAAATTGTATCCTGTACTGTTTCTGTAACTAGATATTGGTTAAATACGGTATTTGCATTTTCTGTAGCCAGGCAGTACAGCCATATGTTTTCATAATTGTTTGCAGGGGAGGCCTTGGAAGTAAGATGCAGGTCTTGAGCAAGTATAAAGACATGTTTGCGGGTTTGGAAGATTGTATCATTTCTTCTCTACCAGTTGTAGCAGACTGGGTCACCAGGTGGGAGTCAGAAAAATGCTCATCTTTCCAATGTGGGGCCAATACAGAAGAAAGTCAGATTAAATAACTTTTGACTGAATTTATTTAGCTATGTTGTGATCATACCTCAGTATTCATTGATTCATTTGAAACAACAAGAAATTGTTGACATGTATCAGACTTGATAGTAAGAAATGACCATAGACTTAATATATGAATTTAGTTTTAATAGTTCAAAGCCGTTACGATAGAAATGTTTTCAATTTACTATCAAAGTGTTTTGAATAGTCGAGTGTGCTGTCATCTGAAGCTCTTGTTCATTTAATTGTATTGAATCTTTACCACGAAATACTATTTATGTATTGTGTACAAACTCAGTATAGATAATTATTGGTTGTACAGTGAAAGGCTTCAAGACTACATCAAATTACAGCATATTGTTTTGCTTCATTTTTATAAATTAGAAAATTCAATAGTTACATTTTCTTGGTTTGTCTGAAGGAACAAGACAGTCTTAAAAGTAAATAGCAATTTGGCCATGTCAAATGAAAATCTAAAATACAATCACAAAGTATGTCATATAAAGTTGGAATAATAGTTTCTGGCATATCTATAAAAAGTGTGTGATGTATAATGTCATTATTAACGTTTAATGAAGTCATGAATTTATATTAATTTATTTTAGCTCGATTGTGAAAAAAAGCTTGTAGCTTATCGAGTCACTCTCGAGTCCGCTTCCTGGAAAAACCAGTACCGTTGTCATATGAGGAAGTGCGGTCGTGACCCAAGTGGGGCTCGAACCCGCAACCTCCAGAATGAGCGGCCGACACCTTAACCTCTGCACCACCGCTCCCCTCCAAGTTATGAATTAGATCATCAACATAATTGCAAATAGTTGGTGTTTCAGTTAGCTACTGTTCAGGTTATTTTTAGCGAGACTTTCAAATGTAACCATACAAAGAAGCAACAATTTACAAAATTGTTGGGTTGGGCTTCAAAGTCATTCCTTTTCCTATGAACTATATAAGATAATTTAATTTTGAGAATGTCTATTGATGTAAGATGTCTTAAGTAACACCTCATTTTGACAAAATTTATTACGCCTGTTTTAGATTTTTTTTAACCTGTAAGAGTCTAAGCTAGATATAACTGATAGCTAGATATAATATTTTTACTATCACAACATTGCGATGTTAGCTACTTATCAAACACTGAAAATCAAATGGGTGCATTATTGTGAAATATGTATAGGTTAATGGATATAAAAGAGAGCTTTACCTGCTGGTGATTTAGTATGTGGCGTTGCAAAAAAAGTGACACATTGAAAAAATCAGACAATTCTCTAGACTGTACACAAAGAGGACAACAAGAAAAGAATTGATGTGAGGCATTTAAAAGGTGCTGCAAAGAAATCATGTTTTTGTTTATCTTTTGGTATCAGGTTATGTATTGTAATGAGTCATTTAGATAACCCTTAAACCTACATTGAATGGTGCGTTTTTATGAAAAGTACATGAAAGTGCTTCATGCAACAGTTACATTACTTCAGGGTTGCTCTGTGGTACAGTGGTTAACGATCTGGACCACCAATCTGAAGGCCTCAGTTGGAATCCTAGCCTCAACACTGGAAATTTCAAACTTGCATTTCAGTATTTTTCACCCATATCGAGATGAACTGGTTAGACACCCAGAGATAGTTTTGAGTGTATGGCATATAAAGAACCAAGGGGTCTTTTTGTAGGGTCTAGTACCTACAATCCATTGTATCTGTATCTGACTCTTCAACTTGCCCCTAAGTCTCGGCAGTTTCACCCTTTGAAAAATACAAAGTATGGGCGGTATTATACACAATAAGATAAAAAAAACATGTTCTTTAGTTATTTGCAACATTGTAGACATATTCTAGTAAATTGTTCTTGATTTGACAGCTAAATTTTATAATAATATTTTGGCAATTTTTGGGTGTCATTTAGAAATCTAGTGGTGTCTTTGGGTAAAAGGTTTGCTCGGAAGTTTCAATTTTGAAATCAATGCAATATCTTCTTTGTTATTGTAATTTTACACTTTTCAAAATATATGTTGTTATATTTTGTATAGGTATACCTGTAGTTAAAATGTTACGCAACTTGGTGCCACCAAATACAATTCTTGATGTTTTGGTTTGAATTAACTTTGTAATATTCCAGCCATACCATGTCATCGTTAATTTTCCTTAAAGGATCTGATTCATTGTAATCATTTGTCTGAATATTATTATACATTAAATAAATTCCAGTCTGTTCTGGCATATATTCTGCACTATGATAGAAAATGTTTCCAATGATAGAGGTTCAAGCTTTAAAACTGTTTAATTTGGAAAATATTCCAGACAGTGCTCAAAAAAGTTAGGCCTAGATATTGAAAGAATTTTCAACAGTTCACAGGTCACTCCATAAAAGATTCCATGCAATTAAATCTATTGAAAAAATTGTCATGAATTCTAGCCTTTGCTTGAAGATATATGTTGAAATTTAGTACTGTGCAATGTGGCATCTAGTTCTGTCCTTCTGTGTTGGTTTTCTTGCCATATACAGAAAATTTTATCATGGAACTTCATAGATATTTTCGTGATAGTGTCATCGAAATTTCAATTCAATTCTTTTACCTGAACAAGGAAGTTACTCTTGTCCTAGAATAGAATGTTCATACACATAGCACATAGTTGCTCATAGCAGGTGTCAGCATTGGATGTTAAAATACATCTAGATATTTTAGATGATTGAACACAACATATATTTCACTAATGCATAATGTCATTATGGAAATGGTTCAGTCATTAAGTCTGCCCTGCATGAGATGATGAAATGTGTGGCATACCTCATGTTCCGGAAAGGAATTGGGAGTATGATGAGTCCAGATACAACAAGAAATATACCCATTCACTGGACTCGTGTATAATCTGTGAGCAGATAGGACAACTTGTACTTTTTAATCTCTTCATGTATTTTATTACATAGATAGTTTAACTGGTATCTAAAAGTTTGATACATATCGAGGAATACAAAACAAGCGCAGAAAAGTATCAAAATTATTCCATACTAGCATGGCCTCGAACATTTTTTCGGTAAAGGCTTGAACCATGGAACTATCTGTATCGAAAAAGAAATCAATCTGGCCACAATAATATAAGTGGTAGCATTGAAAATTAGCATTGAAGCTTTTCTGGTCTGGGCAAGAACCTACTCCATCAGAGGCTCTTTCTATCATAGCTCAGAATATTTGCCAGGACTGACTTGAATTCATGTAATGTGTAACAACATACAAACAAATGATGACTACAGTGAATCAGATCATTTAAGGAAAATTGAAGATGATATTAGTAGTCTATGAATACACAAACCTTCTCATTCTGCGCATAGTCAGTCAGGGACTGCTCTTTCCCTGTAGACTACTATAAATGAATACATATTTCTGAACTGTTAAGTGACAATTGCTCAGACACCTTTTAGCACATCAGAATACTTACAGCAAAGCTACTAGGCCAATTTTAAAGGAATCTTGTTGAAGAAATAGAATCATCAAGAATTGTGTAAGGTGGCACCAAATCGTGTAACTTGTTACCTATTCCTATACTAAAAGTAACAAGACCCATTTTGAAAAGTGTAAAGTTACATCAATAAAAAAGAAATTGTATTGACTTCAAAGCTGATCCTTTTGGGCCGACGATTTACCTGAAGAAGTTCACTAGACTTCCAAAGGACTTGTGAATATCAAAATATAGGTATGGATGTACAGCTTTTTTAATATTCAGATGTCTAATTAGAAACAATTTATTAAAAATATATCTACAATGTCCCAAAAAAACTGGAGAACATGACATTTATTTAATTGTTGCACTTCAATTAAGTATAAGGACATCAAGTGTGTTACAATACAAAACCTGCTACCAAAATTGACTAAAAAAACATTCTTTGCAGCACCTATAATGTCATGCACCAATTCTTTTCTTCTTGTCCTCTTTGTTTACAGTCGAGGAATTAGCCTTGATTTCTTTTCATGTGTTGCTTTTTTTGAAGTGCAAAATATCATGTCACCAGTAAGGGAAGGTCTCTTTTATATCCATTAATCTATACATATTTCACAATTATACACCAATTTGAATTTCATCATTTGGTAAGAAGCAACCATTGTAATGATGTGACATTAAGAATCTTAGAACTAGCTTTCAATAATATCTAGCTTAGATTCTTTCAAATAATTATTTATATGAAGGGAATTCAAAAAGTGCAAACATCACAACTTTATGAGGTTCAAGTTTTTCATGCTCCCGAATAATTGCATTTTAAAATTGCACTGTTTGTCCATCTGTCTGTCTGCTCATCTGTCTGTTGGTGCGTCTGCCCTTACATTTGTTTGTGTCCGGGCTGTAACTTTGTCATGCACTGAAGGATTTTAAAATAACTTGACACAAATGTTAAGCACATCAAGACAATGTGTCTCATGCAGGACCAATGTCTGTACCTCAAAGGTCAAGGTCAAACTTGGAGATTTTGTAAAAGCCAAATGTAATGTTAATATTAGGACATTTAAAACTTATTTTATTGCATTTATGAAACACAAGTTTACCATTAATTTTGTGATTAAAAATAAACCGATACTGTTAGTGTACCGAGGGGACATGTGCCCCCTTTAGCACAAGTCTATCATCATTTTTATACCATTTAAATTTTTCATTTTTGAAATTCAAAGTACTCCCTTGAGTATGGGAGTATGCCTGGCTATGCGCCTGGTTGTGGATTGTTGCTATCTTTGTTAGGCTATATCTAAAAGAATCTCGTCAAAAATTACCAGAGCGGGAGCTAATTGAAACGTCTACTAATTGCAATTACATTACTGACATACTATGACATCATTTAAAGTAACGTTATCATACATCACTTACTAAGTCGGCAACTATACTGAAAGAAAAAAAACGTAGGGTAAGAAAAATGCAATATTTGTGAACTCCTCATAGATACACATTCCACTATTCATATTGAACTGATACCTTTTTAGCTCACCTGGCTTTGCCAGGGTGAGCTTTTCTAATGGATGATTGTCTGTTGTCTGTCAACATTTTGATTCAAATGACATCTCCTCTGAAACCACTAGGCCAATGTTGATGAAACTATGCAGGGATGTTCCTTGCATGAAGTTCTACCAAAATTGTTCAAAGAATTCCATTCCATGCAGAACTCTGGTCGCTATGGCAACAAATAGGAAAAACTTTAAAAATCTCTGAAACCACAAGTCCTAGAGCATGGATATTTGGCATGTAGCATTGGCTAGTGGACCTCTACCAAGATTGTTCAAATTATGACCCCCGGGTCAAAATTGAACCCACATGGGGGGTCACTTAGTTTTACATAGGCTAATATAGGAAAAACTTTAAAAATCTTCTTCTCTGAAACCGCAAGGCCTAGAGCTTAGATATTTAGCATGTCGCCTTGTAGTCACTTGTTTTACAAAAACGTATATAGGAAAACCTATTCGGTGTATAACATTGTCTAGTGATCTTCCACCAGGCAAGTGGACTTGTACCAAGGTGAGCGATATAGGCCCTCTTGTTTGAATTATGGTGCAGCTAATAGAAGCTCAGAGGGGTCATATGGGATAGATAAACCTTTATACTATTTTAGACAATGTCAAATACAGTCCTTAAGATCATCGGTAGGTTTACCCTGTGTTTCTTTTTTTATGTCACCCTTCGGGTATATATTATAAGTGTACCGTCTGTCTGTCCGGCCTTATATTTTTGTGTCCGGGTTGTAACTTTGTCAAGCATTGAAGGATTTAAATAACTTAGCACAAACGTTCAGCACATTAAGACGTGTCGTATGCAATACCCTTGTCCCTTCCTCAAAGGTCAAGGTCACACTTTGAGTTTAAAAGTAATAGAATCCTGTATATATGCACACATTCGTGTCCGGACTTTAAATTTGTCAAGCATTGAAGGTCTTTAAAATAAAATAAATGTTCCTCACATCAAGGCAGTGTGTCATGTGGAAAACTAGTGTCCCTACCTCAAAGGTCAAGGTCACACTCAGAGTTTGAAGGTTATGGAATCCTGTATATATGCACACATTAGTGTCCAGACTGTAACTTTGTCATGCAATGATTGATTTTAAAATAACTTGGCACAGACATTCAGCACATCAAGCCAACATGTCTTATGCAAGACCCACATTCCTACCTCAAAGATCAAGGTCACACTTAGAGTTTAAAGGGAACTGAAAGTCAAAAATAAATTTATTCCGGTGTTGTAGTCCGTACAATTTTACACAGATTGGCTTATTTGCAATCAAAATTAATGTGATATTAATTTTGTTGTACTTTATTTAAAACAACAATTTTTAGCCTTACGCTCACTGATTGTAATTTGCCATATTTGCTTTATTGAGTCACATGACCCACTATGTGTGACATCACCGCACACTGACCAGTCTCGGCGGCCAGCGAGCGCTTTTTCTTTTAATTGCTGATAGTATATATTATGTGACATTTCTCTTTGATCTATAACAAAAAAACTCTTTAATTATCTATTACAAGCTTCTTTACCATTGTTGGCCTTCCAGTTTTTACGACAAATTTCTTTCCATCCTTCATAATTATTAGGGACCAGTAATTGCAGTGCAATTTTCACCTGTTACTTATAAACAAATGAGACAAAATGTGAAGATTAATTTCAATTTACGTCAAAAGTATTTGTGCAGCATTTGCAAGTAAAACATATATTTTATAATGGATTATCAGGACTTGTAACGTATAATATTGAACCCGAGTACACTGAGGAAGAACTGCATCCTTTAGAGGAAATTATTCATGTGACAGAGTATATACAGGAGTTCGATATCTGTTATTTGATTAGTCAGGTTTTACTGAGGCAGTTGTACGGATCTTTCGGTGTGTTTAGACAATCTAAATACACCCCAGATCCCTCTTTGTTCCATGGGGGCAAAATATAGATTGTGTTAAAATCATGAATATATTATCGCTTTATATTGATTGTTCTTTTTTTTCCAAGTTGTACCGAGTCAATTTTGATACATGTGATGCAATAAATATACATGTGGTTATACCTAGTTTGTGTTTTCTGTACGTGCTACAAGGGTCCCTAGAATGCACCAGATGCAATGTTAGATATCAATTTTTTTTCGGGGGAGCATGCCCCCGGATCCCCCTAGCACAACTGTGCATATACTTCATTTCTATTCAGGTACGCCTCTCCATAGAAAAACTTTTGATCAGAGTACATAAATTTTGTCACCAACAGCAAAAAAGATGCATTTTCTGAAACATTTGTAGGAGTGCTGGAAACTTTTAATTGCTGAATTGTTTTTTACCAAGTTGTATATTATGTAAGGTGACTAAATAATATTTTTATGCAGACTTGATCATACATTATAAATTTATAATGACAAATAATGTAAATGTATAAGCGTTATATGGGCCTATCATTCATTAAATATATGGTTAGTTTTTATCACAGTGATAAATATATTCATATGTTACCTGGATCGTTCACATCAAAAAAGGTTGCATAATTTAAACTGGGCACTGTGCATTTTGTTAAGTAATTATCAAATGCAATTGACCAGTGTGCAATATGCAATAATGTGTGACCAGTTAGATTGCTGGCAGGGGGTTGCCAATTAACAAAAAATCATATCACATCCTTTGTTGTGACTTATGCAAAGGAAATACAGTAAAACCTCAATAACTCAAGGACGCAAGGGGACGAGTAAAATGCTTGAGTTATCCGAGGTCTCGAGTTATCCGAACCATGGACATTTTACAAGTTTTTCTGCTGTCATATATCTTATGAACAACAAGTTATTTGAGGACCTTTATGTTGAAATCGGATTTATACATTTACAAAATGTATTTATATTACATTCAATCACAAGCTCTGATTACCTGTTCGTTTTGTTTGCATACATGTACAATCAGGGTAATTATTATTTGACAACTGATTAATGCAGATCGGGTCCTTCTCTAGATTGCTCGGACACAAAGTGTATTTCTGACATGACAATTTGATAGAGATTATTCTAGAAAGAATATGCAGTTTAGGTTTTCTCTCGAGCTTTATTATCAAAAGTCTACCAAGACTCAAAATTACCATCTCATCATTAAGTTCTCGTAATTAAAAACTCGCAAACATATTTTTCTTTATTTTCTTCTTACTCGATAAAAGTAACAAGTGGATATAATTACACATGCTTTAAGACGATCTAAATGTGCGAATAACATTTTATACACTTTGGCTACTGGACGGTCGATTAATCAATAATTAACGAGAACAATCAATTAACAATAGAGGATTTTCCCATGACGTGTCAAAATAATGATGCGCCATCGGAGGTGAGAAAAATCAGATAATCAGTGACCTCGAGTTGCCGCAGGTAATTTAGTAAGAAATCTACCTGGTGGGACCACAGGTGTTCCTCGAGTTATCCGGGGTTCTCGAGTTATTGATGCTCGAGTTATCCATAGTATTTTCTGGTTAAATATATAGGTAAAATTGCCGGGACCGACAGGAGAACTCGAGTTATCCGGGGTTCTTGAGTTATCAATGCTCGAGTTGACGGAGTTTTACTGTAACTCAATTTTGTTTCATCAAATTTGTTAATTTGGCTTTGAAACAAGTGTGATAGGTGTGTACTTTCATATGTTCAGTTTTCAGTTGCCAACCAATAAAGACCATATGTTTGCTTCTGTCTGCATGTGTCCTGGCTGGAACTTCTAAATGCATATACCAATTTTTAAATAATATCACTCAGTTGTTGCACAGAACATAAAGGTGTGGTAGGTATCACACAAACACAGTTAGCTTTAATGTCAGGGTCACACTTGGGGCTTAAAATCTGTAACGTAGTGCATCAAACTAATACTTCATGTCAAGGCAGAAACTTCTACAGTAACATGCATAGACTGATTACTAAAGAATAATTTCACTTGAAGACCAGAAAGCTTTAAATTTGTCAAATTTGACAATTAAAAAGCAATTTGGCTAGTCCTTTAACTTAGGTGAGATCCCACAACACAACCCATCACAACTGATTAGTGTTGACTGCAATACTGTCTTATGTTATAAGAAATAAATAAAGCGAGTGTTTCAATGAAAGGTGAAACTGCTATAAAATCAACCGGTTCTAAAGTACCCGGTAGTGAATTATTGCAAGATTAATTAAACATTCAAATATATTAAAATTATCCATGGTTAGTTTAACAGTCAGTTGAATTTTCGAAACAACCGGGACTCTGTGAGCATCAAATTATTTTGATCAACTTAAACTGGCTGGCAGAGTAAAACTGACCAATCAGGAAGTCCCTGGTTCGAATCCTGGCTAGGGCATTGGAAATTTCAGAAACGCTTTTAAGTGTTGCCCACCCATCTAAAGAAGAACTCGTTTGAAACCCAGTCTCGCATGTATTGGTGTTATACATGAGGCATGTGAATGAACCAAGTGGTCTTTTTGTAGAAGAGCTTGGGTCTGGTACCCAGATTCTCTTGTATCTGCATCTATCTCTCTTCAACAGGTACCTGTTGGGAGTCTTGGCAAGTCCACCCAGGGAGACATCCCAGGTCAGTCGGGACTTATAAACATGGATTCTCTAAGTTTTCCATATATAAGCCTATGCCTCCACCACTCCCCAGTTACCTTTGATGCAAGGGTCATGATTTGAACAATCTTGGTAGAGGTCCACTAGGCATTTCTACATGCCAAATATCGGTTCTCTAGGCCTTGTGGTTACAGAGAACAAGATTTTTCAAGATTTTCCTATAAGCCTATGAAAAATAAAGTGACCCCATGGTCATTTGAAGGAAATGGTGGACTGACAGACGCAGGATGGAATGCGATTCTAATAGCTCACTCTGGCATTTTGTGCCAGGTGAACTAATAAAGGTAATAATGACTGGTGACACTCTTCAGGTATGGTGTGAAACTCATATGGTACTGTAAGGAAGTTGCGAATAAAACAGAAAAATGCTCTAACATTTACATAGTTTTATTCAGAGATATAGCATGGCTGTGAAATAAGTTAATAAATGAAAGTAAGACAGAACAAAATGAAAAAATGATCTAATTAGCACGATGCATTGAAATCTACGTGGCTTTTTAATTATTGGTTTTTTTTTAAAATAAAAATATCAACACATGCAAAATTATTTTATTCTCTCTCTATACGAGAAGTATATTAAACAACACCAAAACGGTTCAAACAAAATTCACTAATATTACACAAATTCATCTGCAGATCCTACATACCTAAACAGATTTTACATAAATTAGTAACATGTTACATACGATTGCAGATTCCATATGTAGGTCGTGTTTTATTGACCGAGACCTTAACTGGCTAACAGCTGTTGTATCAAATACTGACAATGTTTTAAGAATCTTGTCATATTTTGTGTGATGCTATGAAAAATTTAACTTCGTTATTTATCAATACACTTATCAAAATAACGTAATATTTTGATTAACCAATCAGGAAGGGGTTTAAATGAACTCACCAAATATGTCCCTTTATATAAACTGCGTCACCTATACCAAGAACTTAATATGTTTAACAAATGACTCCAGAGAATAAAAATTAGAAACAAAAATGAGATAATAGCACATCAACATAAGTTTTTGCTGAAAATGTCAATGAAATCATGAAAAACACTCTTGACCCTGATACTGACGGGATCAAAGTTACCAGTAACACAAGCGCGCAGCTTTTACACAAACTATTATAGCTTGTGCAAATGCTATTTATAGCACTTGTGCAAATGCAATTTATAGCACATGTGCAAATGTTTTCTCATAAATTAATAACACTTGAAATTACCAAATATATTGACTTTTCCAACACATTTATAAATATCTAGCATATTTATTTTGCTTAGTATTATTTCCCAATTTACAAATATTCTGATCTAATTCAAACCTAAACAAATTAATCCTAAATATTTCTGAATTCTTACAATTATGTTTAACTGCACTTACGGCATTATATGTATCAAAATGCTTACACACATTGTAACACTTCATAATTTACACACATGTAATATTTGATTTATAGCATACTTTTCCATGTCATATGTCATAACTCAAGAGCGTAATATACTGGCCAATAAATCATGATCACAATTAAAAATATACATCATCATCTTTACACAAAACACTCGCATTATCACACGACATGAAAATGTTTCAGTACATGCTGAGGGGATATAAAAATTCACAGGGATAAAAACATATATCCAGCCCCCTAAAAAGTTCTTTCCCACAAACCAAAGGTGTCCAAAAGCAAAGTGCAATTCAGATATCATTGTTGTCCCCTCTACTCAAAATTGGAAAGCAAAATTCCCCATTAACTAACATTTTAAGTTATTTGCTAATCACTATCATAAATGTTTTGAATACTGTGTCACACCTTTCAAAATGTTTACCCTATATATAAATTGTTTTTTTATGAGAAGTGGGGTAGGTGAGGGGAAGAGAGGGGGAGGAGAGGGGAGGTGGGTAGACCTGTCTTGGCTAACAACGATAGGAAATCAGCCTCTTCTGTAATGGATAAATGGGAAAGGGAAAATACACTAACAACTAACAAGTACAATCATTTGTGATTTTGGTTTGAGCCCTTTTGGTGCCTGGTCTTGCAGTTTTCTTTGGAAATGAAAATTTTGATTTTACAAGCAGAAGCAGAAATGATATAAGACAAAATGAAGTCTGAACAGAAATAGTTGATACATATATAGTATGTAATTAATAATTCATAGCACACAAAATAAAAACTAGCGGGAAAAAAATGCAAATAAAGAATTACAACAAATCTTCAAAAGAATACATGTTTATCAACCTTTCAAAATATATCTAAAGCTCTGTGACATGACATTGTGTAACATATCAACTACAGGTCAATTACTTCAGAGATGTACAGAGTTCTCTTCTCATACTGATTTTCACAAATTTCAAAGACATATATTTCAGAAAAAGAAACATGTATATTATCATATAAAATTGTTTGTATATTAAGCATCTCTATTCAGTTCATTCTAAAACCTCACAAGAAATGGCAATTCACCGGTTTAAATATGGATTCATGATGAATTCTGATGAAAGTATATTTGTCTTTTGCAAGACCCACTTGTGACCTTGTGCACCTCTTGCTAAAAGAATAACCCTTTGAATTAATGCATTTTCGATGTATTTTTGATCTAAATGAAAAAAATGCCATCTCGTCTATTCACTTACATAATACATCAGCAATATCAAAATAAGAATCATTTGTCACTTTCAATTAAGTGCATTGTGACAATGTCAACAAGAGAACGTCTAAAAACACGGATATCTGAGCATGGCCTCCCCTGAAATTCGAAAATCCTTTGCCACTTTCTGGTCATTTCCTTGCATATTATTAGAATTTTGGCTGCTAAAGCTGAATTTCTAACAGCAGTTTCATTATTTTGCCCTGCAACCCTGCAGAATTTGGCGACTTTGCCGAGTGACAAGGGAGGCCCTGAGAGACGTCAATCAATGTTACTGGTTGTGAAGGAATATTTTATCAAACTTTCCAATGCAATTGGTTGTATCTAAAAATAGTTCTAATTCAACCCAGCAGAACCTGGTATTTGTTATACTGGCAATATTTAAGTTTTTGTAGAATAACTAAATGGCCTTAATACAACAGTAACTTTGTAGAGTTAAATAATGAAAATTATGGCCTGTTTTTACAACTGTTCACTTTTAAAAAATCAGAGAGCAAAAAAATTAAATCGTGCTTTTAAACAAAGTTTGTTCTGATTACTTAATCTTTGGCACACAAGAATTGTTCAACCTTACATTATTACAGCCATACTGTAACACATTTCACCTGCCATAAAAAATGTTACACAGACATGTAGAAAAACATTTCCGAATATGGGCATAACAATTTTTATGTTAATTAGCTGTAGAGACTGTTACACAGAGCTGTAATGCATCCTGACACTGATAGAAATTGAGGGCCGACCCTTAAACTATTCCAAGTGTATACACTAATAGTAGTTGATAGGACAGTTTGTGGCAAGCCCTCGAAATCTATTTGAAATTTGTGCCACTATGCCTGCAACTTTGAAACTACTTAAAAATAAGCTTAATAATTAATGCAACAGCATATGCATTAAAAACATAATCTTTAAAAATATACTTCTTGTAAAAGCTGGATTTTTTCAAACAAACACTCAAGATTTCAAGCTCATGACAAAACAAGAACGAGATTTTGTTACGGCACATACATTAAAAACAGTCTCATTTTGGTGAAATTCACACCTCCCTACTTCACAATGTCTTATACACATCAGAAGTGTGTTTGGTAAAACTTTCAGTAACGACTCCGCAAGACAAACTTTTTTTTTCACTCTTTGTTGCGCTTATATACTGTTGCAAGTAACACTTTATAAGTATGTCTGCAGGAATAATATGGGAGCAGAGTATTACTGGTGAATTAGGCAAAAAAATATGTGTTTTTCCAGTCTATTTGCCAAAATATTTAATGTCAGCAGTTTTTTATTTTAATATAAATATGTAATTAAAAAATTTATGTAACTCTGTACATTTGTTTTTTCTCTTTTTGCTCTGCAACACTTGAAAATTTGTCTTTCTGATCACTTTCTAATAAAAAAGTTTGAAGTTGGCAATAAAAATTAACGGTCTGTCAGGAAACCTGAAACACACATTTTTTTTTTTTTGGCCTTACCAAAACGTTTTTTATCTGAAACTACTAAAGAAGTCCCATTCTCAAGTTCCAAATCTGAATGTTTGAATTTCCATCACAGAATATATACTGGCTATTATGTGTATTCAATCTAGGCAAAATTTCACCAACATAAACAGCATCTATTTATATGCACATACAAATTTCAAGAAACAAGCTATGCAAATGTCTATTTTTAGTAACAGATAAAGCCTACTTGTTTAGACAAAAATATTTTTTGTGGACACTGCGCTTAATTCCAAATACTTTATCCTACTTAGAGTGTATAAACTTGTATGAATTACACAAAGCATATAAATGTAAAAACAAATGTACAAAAACTATCTACAGAAATCAAATTTAACAATGAAATACAAAAACACCATGTCTGCCCCTTACAGGGGTGTTGTAATACTTTGATACGAAAACTTCTATTTACAAATTTTGGCATGCAGCTTCACACACTATGCTTGCAATCGGCCCTCATTAGGTTCAAGGATATTCAAACTACATCTATGATTTACAGGCAAAAAGGGGCTAAGTTGAAGGGCTGAAAAAGGGAGAAGAGAAAATTAATGTGGAGTGAAAGATACGCATTTTAATGCCACCTTTCTTTTTCTTTCATGGCAGTAAGGCAATCCTCCAATGTTGCTAGATCAAAGGATATAGAACTTTAAACTCAGACACCAGTCTAAAATTTCAGCCTTCTAACTGGTCAGCTTTTGAGATTAAGCTCTTTTCTAACCAATCAGAAGCCAGAGAAGACAGACTGGTTCTAGAGAGAAGTTTTACTACTTTAGACGCTGGATTTCTAAATCGAATTTCACAGCTTTTCAGACAAAGTAACAGAGGATACCAACTACAATGATTTTGGCCAACTGCCATGAACAATATCTCTTGGGTTTGGCTTGCTACTTTATTTTTCTGCTGAAATGAAAATCCCAAGCAATAAAATGTCTTCATGTCTTCCAAGTTTTACTAAATCTATCTTGTAGAATCTGACATCTTGGTTTTTAATCTCGTTATATTTTTAGAGATGCTAATTCTACCTGGATTCATTCACCCGCCTGGTCACACTATTTCATACCTACTAAGTAAGTATATTTACACTCATGAAGACCCTAATTAACAGATAGTATTTAACCAACAGGTTCAACTTACTGGCTCATTTAGAACTGGAACTACTTTCTAATCACAAAGTCTGAGAATTTCCTTGAAGCTGATGAGGTCAAGACAGAACACTTCTCTCAATCAACAGTTACATTCATTTCAAAAGCAAATTTACAACTTGCATAAGGCACATAGTATATGTATATAGGGATACAGAAGGCTGGTGCACTCTGAAGTTCTACAAGTAAACATACGAATAAACTTGGCAACGAAAAAAGAGCTAGAATATGAATTCTGAACCAAACATAAGGTATCGAAATATAGCACGAGGCAAGGATATATAAACTCTGAACAAAACAAAGCATTAACTGGATTTTTTTTCTCCATATTTAAAATGTGTCTGTAACATCTATGTGATATCTCATACGAGATTCCTTTACATACATGTGATTTACTTTTCGAGTAACTTCGGCCTTTTTTTTTATAACTAACCTGTTGTTACTTTAATACCATCCAGTTGCTCCTTTTTGGAAATGACCAATCAGATATGGGCTAACAGTAAAAGCAACCAATGAAGTATTGCATTTCTTTCAAATTATCCAATCAGACAGTAGGAGGCTTATGTACCCTGTATGCAGAAGTTTATGACTGTAGCAGACTACATTGTACAACAACAATAATTTTGCGTGCATCCTGCAGTAAGTTCTGTAACTTACTAAGTAATAGTCTACCAGCTCTTTGAGTGTTTGTAGCCAATATCAAATACAAGCTTCTCAAGTAATGAATGAGCTAATATAAGTTACATGTACTTTTGATGTGAAGGTAAAGAAAATCATTCAAAACTGATCACATCAAATTCTTTCTATATCTAAATTCATGAAACTTCAAAGTAATTGTTGGCAAAAATGTCTAAAGAAAAGTATGTCCAGACAAGAACTGTTTGTTATATTTTTGAGATTTCCTCCCCAAAAACTAACAACAGCATATGTATGAAGATTCTATTTTTAGAACTTTCTGCAATATACATGGTGATATAAAGCATCTATATAGCGAGTACACACACCTAGTAAAAAGTCATATGGCAACAAATTTTCACTATCTGGTTTTCTATGGATTTTTATTGGTCAGCTGTAATTTCAAATTGTCCAATCAGATCTTTTCTCCAGTAGATCACGACTTCAAGCAACCAATTAATAGTCACTTTTTGTAACACTTACAACAAAATAATGATATCACAGATCTTTATTGTAAATCTAAAGTTCACTGTGTCTCTATCAATTCTGTATATTTTTTTTAATATATTTCTTATTGTAGATTATTTATAATTTTCACTTTCTTAAACGAGTCTGACTGGTGATTTCGACACATAAAACAACAAAACCATTATTACAGGTATATTCATCCATCGCCATAACTTTGCCCTCCATTAGGGAGCTTCCTAAACCGGAAGCGTATCGGGAGTGTGTGCTCCAGCCGCGGCAAGACTTGTCCTGCATTCTGTTTCCTTTACGATCAGATCCATGCCAAATTACCTTCATTGGCCTGAAATAATGATGAACATGTGAAAGAAATGTGTGAAATTGTGATAAAAGTTCATATTCTGAGGGATTTATTCAGACATATATGGCATATAACACAAGTACTCCTAACAGAAGCAGAAAATTAACTGCACTTAAGGTATTCACAACAATGCTCATATCAGTTCGACCATTGCATAATGTAATGTTTTTATAATTGTGACTATTAATGTTTGCAATAATATTTATTCATACTCGTTCCCATTCGTAGTCATTTCCGTACTGTAATGAATAATAGATTATATTTTTTACTTGCATTATTGGCTTTCAAACAGAAAAATATGCCTGTTTATAATTCAAAAGACCATCTTGCAGTGTAGTTTTCTAGGAGTCTTAAAAAAATCCCAGGGTATTTTCAGAAATCCTACGATTTTTTATCATAAAATGAGTAATTTTCATTTTCCACCAGTTTTCCAGAAATATAGTTTTCCCTGACTTTTCAAGACGTGTGCGAAGCCTGTTGTAGTAATATTATAAGGCTGATGCTGGACTGCTACATTTAATGTCAACTCTTAACCTCTTTACAGAAAGTATTTCTGTCTTTGTAACCTGTGAAGACAGTGATCAGCTTACATGTCATTGCAGTCTGATCATGATCTGCACTGTTTGCTGTAATCAGTTAAGTTTTACTGAACACCCCTTAAAACCACTAATGGCACTGTCCAAACTGAAAAATGAGTAAGTCCATTCATAAATTTAGCAGGATCAAGATAAAGAAAAAGGGTGATGACAAAGACACAGACTATCTAATCAAGAGGTCGAGGGTTCGATCCTGTCTGGTATCATGGCCACACTTCTTCATTAAAGACAATCAGTGCTGTCATTTTTTTCAAGGAAGCTGACAAAATAATGTTTAAAAACAGTAAACAATAAATAGTTCATGCAAATTAAGAAATGGAGAAATAAACAAACCATGTTGGATCTTTCTTAACATTATTTCCGTTGAAGGAATAGATATTTGCTCCATGGTTGAAAGGTCCTCCTGCCCCATTCGTCAAGTCATTCCAAGAATTAAACAGAACTTCATCCTGAAAAAAAAAAATATATTCTAAAATCCAATAATTTCCAGACTTACCAGTACTTTGATTAGGTTTAGATTTATGACTGAGAAGCTATCTTGGTTTAATCCTTGTAGTGACTTATACCCTTTGCAAAGTGGAACTTTTGTCGACCACAGGTCTCCACCTGACAAACCCTTCGCACATTTGGTGAACACGAGTACCTGTCAGTTACCGAAAACTGAAGTAGTATGAAGAATAATTTAGGCATTTTAATAGTCTCTACTATTCTGATGAGAATGTTAAATTGCATTTGTAATCTTCTATAATTTGTTGTCATATCCTATGCATATACTATTTTGTATTTCTTTTTGCACATTTTTTGCATACATTTCTAAAAATAGATACGGTTTTCCGAATCTTTTTATATATTCATAGAACAAACCTTTAAGTTAACAATAGGAACACTTCTGTCAATTGGATAGTAAACCAATGAATCAAGGTTCTGGTCTGAAGATGACAGGAAAGCTCTGAAGGTACCGTTCATTCCATTTTCACGTGCTTCACGATGACACAGATAATCAGCACCTCGTACACCTCGCAAACGGCCGTGGTGCGGGTTATTCAGAGCAATCATATGTAACTGAAAAGAAAACATGAATTATCTAAAATAATTTCCCCAACGTAATTTTCACAGATTTCATTCCCTTTTCCACAGACCTCATCTTTTTCTATTGAACTAATGTAAATTGTGAACAGGAGACTGCAACCATCTGGTAACCTTGACCTAGCTCCTAGTGCAAAACTCTGTAACATTGACTGCTTTGGCTACAGGCAAACAACAAACTAGAGCTATCACTAAATGTGATTAATACCCCCAAAAGGATTGCTTTATAAACTGAAGAAGTTGAGTAACGAATACCTTGCAAACAAACAATAAGAGATATGCTTGTGCACGCACTTCCTCTAAAGACTTGACCATTGTATGAAGTGTATTGAATTCCAACCAGAAGTGTTCAAGTTATGCCCGGACAAGGAAAAAGTAACAAAGGGTAATAACTCTGTAATGAGCAAGATGGAGATAGTCCGGCACTGCACTTCCTCTAAAGACTTGACCATGTATGAGGTGTACTGAATTCCAACCAGTAGTTTTCAAGTTAGCTCCGGACAAGGAAAAAGAACAAAAGGGCAAAACCAGTAAATACCAAGATAGAGATAGATTGACAGCACTTCCTCTGAGGTGTTGATCATTGTTGAAGTGTATTGAATTCCAACCAGTAGTTTTCAAGTAGCTCCGGACAAGGAAAAGTAACAAAGGGCAAAACTCGTAATTAGTCAAGATAGACGATAGTTCTTGTGCACTGCACTTCCCTCAATGTGCTTGACCATGTATGAAGTGTATTGAATTCCAACCAGTAGTTTTCAAGTTAGCTCGGACAAGTAAAAAGTAACAAAGGGCAAAACTCGAAAACTCAAGATAGAGTATAGCTGACACGCACTCCTCTGGGTGCTTGATCACTGATGAAGGTATTGAATTCCACCTAGTAGTTTTCAAGTATGCTCCGGACAAGGAAAAGAACAAAGGGCAAAACTCGTAATTAGTCAAGATGGAGTTATGGTTCTGTGCACTGCACTTCCTCTCAATGTGCTTGACCATGTATGAAGTTGTATTGAATTCCAACTAGTAGTTTTCAGTTATGCTCGGACAAGGAAAAGCAACAGACCGCCCGACCGACCGACCGACCGACCGACCGACCGACCGACCGACCGACCGACCAACCACCGGGTGACTCCTATATACCCCCCTAAACTTCGTTTTGGGGGTATAACAACCACTTCATTTCTATTTTTGTTTTTCAAATGGCTATACCTATTAAGTTCTTTTGTAAAAAAAAAAAATTTAAAAAAATGTTACCTTGACATTTAACACGAGCTGAACATGACCTTGACTGATAAGTTTTGTTTTAATATATAACACTTACAAGCTGTAACAAACTGAGATATATGAATATTGGTCTTACCCTTGGTCTGTTAGAAATAGTCGCGTCCTTGTCTGGAATCTCTATATTTGGTGGTGTGGTTGATGGCTGTAACATAAACAAATATCACCATGGTAACAGATATCTCCATGGTAACATATACATCTAAATGTCTTTATACTGTCATTATACTATATGATAGAAAAGTGATTTAATGTGTTAATGCAGATCTAAGAGTGCATGGCCAACTGGTTACTTTAATGGTCCATTACATATACCAGTACCTTACACAGAACCTTTTAGAACTGAACATTTTAATACTACAACAACAACATTTTAGAAATCTTGAATCCCATAGTTAATCGAAAATGTCATGGGCAACATAAACACCTCTGTTCAGTGTAAAACATATTTCTTAATAGCCAATCAGATTAGCTGTTACATTTTTTTTAAAAATTTTATAACTCATAAAATTTTCTTCTGGAAATGTAAAACTCTGTTTTTTTAATAAAACAAATTGAAAACTTAACACAGGTGCCTTCCAGGGCCACTATAAGTTGTAGTAATTTCATCCTTTATTAATTTGTACTTTAATAAAACAAAGTTAAAACATCTTTGAACCAGACCCAATAAGAAGTCTGCAAATTTAAGACATGGCTTCCAAATACATATAACTGATGGCGAAGCAGACTTTGAAAAAAAAGGTGAAAATAAAAAGTGAAAAAAAGGTGAAAAAAGGTTAATAAAGCAGTGCAAGTAAAAGTGGTTAGTGTAGGCACATTTGTGACAAGACCGAGTCTTTGTGGCAGAGATGAATGGTTAATTGAAGCGAAATGAAAAACCTGCTAACGTAAGCTAGATCTCAGCTACATCCCAACACTACTGGCTAGAATACTAAACCATACTGTTTATTAGAAAGGATAAAAGACAGAATATTTTTGTTTATTCAGACAACTTCAAAATGAAAAGTTTTATATGATAGAAAAATCTTGAAAAATAAATTGACTTGTAAGTAGAATTATATCCAGTGTTTCATCAAAAATCTTCTCAATAGACTTATCAGAAAATGGTGGGGGTGGGGGGAGGGGTTGAGGGAATGTATTATGGCCAGGCTGTAGGCTTAAATTGTCTTTTTATTTTCTCTTTCAAGTGCAGCACCCAAAAGTGTTTTGGTTTTGCCACATTTGATCATTTGCGAAATGTCTGAGTGAGACTAAAATGTTTTCCTTTTTTCTAAGTTGTTCAAATTTGCCTAGAACATTCATCAGTTAAAAGAGGTGTCCATAGGTTTACAACATATTGCCATAAAAATGAAATGGGACTGAATCTTAGGTCCTTTGTTAACATGATTTTTAAATTTGACTAACATTTACATCAAAGATTAAATGTGACAAACTCTTGAATTTCTTAGTCTACCAAACACTGTTGAGTACACATAAACTTGAATTAGAATGGAACAACTTTTTGCATGCCAGGACTAAGGCAATAAAACTTTTGTTACAGCCAGGCTCAAATCTCTCTGGCTTTGTAACATTTCTTACCAGTCAGGACCCCCGGAACATTTCTAACCAATCTGAGGCTAGTAATATGTAAATCAACCTAGTAAAATGTCTAACCAAACAGAGGCCAAAAACATTTCTAACCAATTACAGTCTAGTAATATATTCAATAACCTAATAAAATGTCTCACCAAACAGAGGCCAAAACATTTCTATCCAATCAGTGGCTACAAAGATTTTTAACCAATTGGAACCTAGGACCATTTGTTATGTTAAGGTCTGTACCCTTTCCAATTTAGGTTAGTGACAATTAACATACTATCCTTTTCTGTTCTGTAGCTAAATTGTTTGGTTCTCCTAAACTATGACCATATGCCAACAGAAACTATTAAAACTCATTAAATCTATTTCTAATACACAAAATGCCTATGGCAACCAAAAAACGGCATTCACTGCTAACTTGTTAGAACTATTTTTTCTAACACTAATAATCAGTACAAAATAAAACAAAAATTAGGAAAAAACAACTAAAATCTACACCCTTAATCCCACTTGGAAACTTGCCATTGAAACTTTATCCCCAGGTTCTACATGTACAAGAAAATTGCCGGATTCTTTTTGATTTTGCCTTTTATTAGAACATACATCGCGGGCTGCCCACAAAAACTGTTGCTTCTTTATTTCATATAAGTTACAACAGTTTTGCGGGCAACCCTCGACATGGAGATTTAGTTTCAACAACACCTTTCTCAAATGCAGCTTGATATGGAAAAAAAACCTCAGAAGTTTTTGTCTGATAGCATCAAAAATGAATATAAAAAGCTGATAAAGTCATGGTGCTTAAAAACAGATTGTTGAAAACCAAACATTGAAAAACTTAGAGGGGGAAAAGAACAAAGAGAACATGTGAATCACATTGAACAGTTAACTATTTACCGGCACATTGCTTGTTGTATTTTCCTGAAATATGCAAATGAGGTCATGTGACTTCAAGAATATTTTGTTACATTTTACAGCTTTTAACATTTGCCTTATAATCTGCAAGCTGAGACTGTCTGACTAATGAAAGACACACGCTATGTTGCCAATGGTAACGGCAGAAGTGTATTACTTGCACAACGATGTACATAACAATTTTAGTTTAAGTGCACTTAAATACACTCACGTAAAATTACATGATACTTCAACCTACATTTCTGCTATAACACCTGCAAACTTTTTCCACTATTTCAAACAACACTAACAACACAAATGAATTTGATGATTTGAAAACTGAAAAGTACAAGAAAGTAAAAAAAAACAAAAGAATTTTGTGATTGATGCAAATGAGAAAAGATGATATAAAAATGGAAAGTATACATGGGCATTCTCTGTTTTAAATGGAAATGAAAACTGTATGTCACAGAGAGTTGAATGATGAAAAAGAAAATATGCTTTGAAAATGAAAACCTAAGAAAAGAAACCAGAAATTACATATCTTATAAACATATTCATGGTCTGAAAATATAAATGCTGAAATTTTCCTGGTTGCCAGGCAATCAATTGAAAGTTGCTGAAAACTTAAAAAGTATTTCAATGACATTTTTCTATGGTACAGAACACAGTCAAACTAGTTTACCACTTCAACAAATCTGACTGACTCAGAAAAGAGGCAGTACACTGCAACAAATGGTCTAACACCACATTCAAAGCAGCAGAAAACTTACATCAATTATGTAGACCAGTTTTGAAAGTATTCAATGGCAGGCTTGCACCAGAGTAACTTATATTGACAAAGAAAACAGCAAGTTTTCTATTCTAATTGGCCAAGTCTTAAATTGTTGCAAAAATAACCCTTATCTTTAACTCTTGAATCTTAGGTAATCCATGATGGAAGTTTTACAGATTTTTACTAATGTTGCTGAAAACCAGAACAGTTTTAAAAAAAATTCTATTTAATTTCATGAATATTCTTTGAAGTGTTCTAGAAGCTGTATTAGTTACTGTAACAAGAGATAACATATATTATATAGATACACAGTTTGTTACAGTGCAGAAATATGTCACAAGCAAGCCGAGGTGTGTAGACATTTAACGAGGGTTGATCGTGAAACTACTGTATCTGCTTTCTTCTTTTAAACCCTTACCTCACCATTCTTCTAAAATGGACTCACCCATCTTTTGATTTGCACTATCCATTACTTGATCAAATAGGGGTGTTGACTGGTGATTTATTGACTGATAGATAACAGTGCAGATCATGATCAGACTGGAGGGATCTGCACTGGTTGCAAACGGCAGACACTTGCGGCCAGCAAGGTAATGGCAAAATGCAGATACAATAGCTTTACAACCAACCCTCTATTAGCTGAACCTTGCATTAGAATGTTACAATGTTTTGCAAATGTTACGGTTAAGATAAATGTTTATTGCTAATTAAATTTTAGGCTTGTGAAATAATAATTAGGAATCTTACTCGTTAGATGTAAAATACAGAACGCGGAACATGTCAGAAAGTGTAACAAAACCTAATGTTTCACGGCTGATTTTGTCTAGTTCATTCATAGCCTCCAAGGAGGTATGTTACATTGCAAAATGTGTCTCAATGGAAGTCCTATATAGGATAAATTATCTGAACAAGTTTCAGGATCGTCATAAAAGTCTTGTGTTATAACATACCTCCATAGAAGTATAAAAAGCTTGAATTTCAGAAATTTTCATGAGACATGCTGTATGAAAACCAACCTCTGTTACATGTTTGCTATGGAAATAAAGTTGTGTCATTATATAAATATATATATATTCAAAACATTTTCTTCACTGAAATTCCTAAAAAATGGTTTTCATACAGCTAGACTCAAGTAATTTTAAATTTGTAAACAATGAATGGGTGTGAAACCCAATAAGCATTCCTACAGGAAAATGATTCTTTTTTTATTTATAGCTTACTTTAACTATTTCTTTATTTCTTTTTAAAAAAAAAACCTTTGTTACCTTTAACTGTGAAAAAAGATTCAACAATCTTAAATTGGTTTACACGACCACAATTTTTACTGGATAATTCTCCGTACATATCCCTTATTATGATGTATTATAATTATATATGTTTATACACACAAACACCATATAAATTTTAAAAATATATAAACATTCTGCAACACCCATCTCAAAAGTAAACAAGGACTTTCATTATCCATTAAAATGAATGTAAACAAGGACTTTCATTATCCATTAAAATGAATGTATCATTATGCGGAAAAACATACTTTTATTCAAATTTCCACTATTTAGTGGACAGGTATTTCATAACTTATTTAAGTGATATTCATTAAATGTTCTGTAACTTGTTAAAGTGACATCCACCTAATACTATGTAATGTGACTTGACAATCACGTTCATGTACATTACTTCCGTGGAATACATTTGGTAGCAAAAATAACTGGCGAGACATTCAGAAATAGTAAATACACCTTTTATATGTGACAACTCCTTCAGTGTGTGACTTTATTGTGACATCACATACATCATAGATCACGACTTTTTCATTTTGTGTTTACCATTTGTAATGTAATTTGAATAGCAGTTGCACTTAGTGAAAATTTAAAATTATTTCAATACTATTTCAAAATTTAACAAGAATTTTTATAACTTAATTAATTTTACAAAGTATTCAAGTCTTTACCCAAATAAAGTACATGAGAAGGTAACTGCTAGATTTACTACAATGGTAAACAACTTAGTGGAAAACATGAAAAAATCTGCGAAACATTACATTCAGGCATACAGGTATCTTTCTTAGCCAGGCATTGCTCACAAAAATTTAATACATAAGCCATGTTGTGTGAAAACCAATCCTGTATGATCACATCTAAATACACGACACTTGCTTCACTCAGAAAGATCATGACACATTAAAAAAATAGTATCTATACATATTTTTTCATAGTCATTAAATTGGTTGAAACTAATAATAAATTGGCTGAAAAATATCACAAATTTAATGCAAAGGACAGTGGTTTTCACACACCAAGGCCCGTTTATTACAAAAAGAGGAAGTGCTTTGTTGTTACCCGCTCGAAAGGAAGTACATAATTCTGTAACAATGTAAATGTATGATTTTAATATAAACTGTATTACTGCGAAGTGCTTCTACATTTGTATATGTAGCTGCACTAGCTTTTTCTCATTTAAGCCAAATTTGGATTAGTTTGAAACATGCATTATTTTTTATGAAAAGCAATCAGAAAAAAAAAACAATCAACATATTTAGTACAAAAGGGGACATAAATAAGCCCAAAAATGACACAAAAATTATGTTTTTTTGTTAATGTCAACATAAATTCATTGTACCTAATGTCGACATAGAATCATTGTACCTAATGTCGACACAGAATCAGTGTACCTAATATCGAC
This sequence comes from Saxidomus purpurata, assembly GCA_022818135.1. Taxonomy (NCBI): domain Eukaryota; kingdom Metazoa; phylum Mollusca; class Bivalvia; order Venerida; family Veneridae; genus Saxidomus; species Saxidomus purpurata. Next base: position 12,266,608 of record JAFMSR010000009.1, on the reverse strand, counting down.
ATAAAATCATTGTACCTAATGTCGACATAAAATCATTGTACCTAATGTCGACATAGAATCATTGTACCTAATGTCGACATAAAATCATTGTACCTATCAGACATAGAGGTTCAACACGGAATACACTTTCTGCATTCTAGACATGACAAAGGTGTGAAACTTATTAGAGAAACATTTAAGACTATGTGTTAAATGTAAACATTTAACAGTTCTAAAAGTTATAGATGCTGTGACCCTCTCAATCTCATCTACTGAATAGTTAACCTAGTTGATCATCCCCTGCTTAGCCCTATTTTACAAAACAACATGCAGTGACAATATAAATCATTATGTAAAACTTCTTTTTTTTGTATTCGTGGTTAAACTTTTTTTACAGTCAAACCTGAATATGGTTTTTCTGTTAGATATTTCATGCTACTGAACCAAGGGACTTGGCCAGATAAGGCAGTTTTCTGTAAAACCCAGGTACAAGGTAGGGCAGGTTGATATATATAACCATTTCATATAAAAGTTAGGCTCATGATGAGGAAATCAATTCCTTGAAATTTAACCATTTTTTTCTGCAACTGTTTTTATAACAAGCTAGGCTTGTAGAAGTCACTGTGAAATTTCATTGACAATTTCAACTTTTAAACCAACAGAGTCTGGGATTACATATAATTACTCTCTAACTTACTTTTGAAACAAAGAGATACATAGGTTTTCAGACATATATGTCACTGTGCCGTATAAGTTTAAAAGCTTTGAAAATCCCACTTAAAAATAGTTCTATTAAAGAACTTGCATGAAATTTTACTTCTACTTCAATGTTGTATAGAAAAGTAAAAAAAGTAAAATAAAAAAAAATCCCAACAGTTCAGTGGTTCATAAATTTGTTAGATTAAAAAATAACCATTTGATTGCTGTGTTACATGAAGTATTACAGACCACTATCCAGATAAAAAAATACCCAGCACATTTTCACATTGGCAGACAAAAATTCTCCTTTGTTCTAGTAACTATAATTAACATATTAAAAAAACATTTCAAAATCTTAGTACAATATAAAAAGATGCCTGATGCAATGTATCATGAATTTACACCCCAAGTTTTTGGTCTGTAACTTTGATGTTAGGAGGAATTTGGGTCCGTTGATGTAAAAACGAGCATAGAGATTTCAACAATGAAGGGTTTTCATCCTCCGTTCTGTACAACATGTCTTACCTTGGGAGTCTCGGGTAGAAGCTCTATGAGATCTGTGCCAAGCTGTAAGAGCAATATATACATGGCGTAATATAAATATAACCTATATATAGATTAACCTTTACCCTGCTGTAGTTCCAAAATGGACTTGTCCATTCTTCAACTTGGACAGGCCAATTCTTCAATTTGGATACACCCATTTTTCAGTTTGGTCTTGCCAATCATTGACAGTGTTCCAGCTAGCACATATAAGAAGTGTGCAGCACCCTGCCCCTGTTCTTGTGCACCCTTCCTTTTTTCTCTAACCCCCTGCTATGTCCTTTTTGACAGGACCTTTGCATTTTATGTTAATGAGCATATTTCTTGGATTTAATTACGAAATACCCTGTGTTCCTTTTCTATTAGTCACCAGTAGTTTAGTAGGAAAAAATGCCCCGGAACCAGTATTGAAAATATTAATTTAATTCAAATATAGAGCACCTGAACATACCCCTTTTATCTCAATTTTGTGCACTTCAAGTGCCCTTTTTTCAACAGCACCCTGCCAATTTTAAAATTCTAGCTGGAACACTGATTGTGATAAGGGGATGTTACATGAAAGTACCCTGACTAAAGAGGGAACAGTACAAACTAAGATCAGACTGCATGAATGTGCAGTTTAATCATGATCTACACTGGTCACATGGTTGGATCATTGCCAAGAGCAGGGTAAGAGTTAACACAGATTTATATGTATAGAACATGTATAAGGAACAGACGTAAAAATGATCATCTTGTCCTTTTTAAAATATTTGTAAATGTTCAAAAACGTATATATCAAAACCTTCACAGTGTAACAGACGGTTGCAACAACATTTTTAATCTTTTGTCACCACTTTGAAGACTTGTGTCTTATAAGACCCCCACAGTAAAAATATGTTACCTTCTGGTCTCATAATAGCCAGTCTTATCAGAGATCAGACTTATGTCTGAGAAAATACCAAAAGTGCACTTAAAAAGACAAAAAACCTAAACAAGTTAAAACCAACTTTCATAACTCTTTTTAAAAATGTAACTATGTCTATATAAATAAAATTCAGCACAAGGGTCTACAAATGGAAGGAACATAGAGTGCACCTTTGGGGAAAAATAACCTCACAACTATAAAACTCACAGTCACAAGTCTTACTGTAATTAAGACATTAAAATACCTGCTTCATTACTTAAAACTATGTAAGGTACGCTGAATTACCCATAACAAAAACATTCAAAAGTAAACTGTTGAAGACTGAAGTACCATTCTATCAAGAATAAGATTTAAACACAATATTTTTTACATAGAAAGCATAAAATGAGATGCTGAATGAGGAAGCGGGGAAGCTCATTTTTTGTCTGTAATAAGTTCAAGGACTTTCTCTCTCATCTGTTTTCTTTACAATTCGTTCACTGATTAAGGAAAGCTCTAGAGTGTTCATTTTAAGTACGCGTGCACTGGCATCTGTAGTATATCTTTAAGCAATGGTTAAATATCTCTTGCTATAGGGAAGCATTTTTGTGCAGCGTGGTAATGAGTCCAACTTTTAGGCGTTTTGAAACACGTTTTTATAAACATCCAGAAATCTTATTCACAATTTATTGAATTTGTTTCCCTAAAAAATTTTCATGAAAAAGAAATTCAAGTGGAAGAGTATCTATACATTTATGTACCTCCAAAATTATCTTATAGATCATGGAAATGCCAATGTTAAAAAAACTTAACGCTAGTTTCACCTATCCAAAAAGGAAAAAAAACGCCATGCCTATTAAATTTTACTTTCATTTCTAATTTGAAAGTTGCTGTGAGTAAAAAAGTACTTATCAATTGACCAAATTTAGAATGAAGTCAGGGGAGGGGAAACCAACATTCTTGAAAAATGTCCTTAGCGTACATCACCACAACTTACTGTTATGCTTCTCCAGCCTTGAGAAACTCGGATATACAGGGCTTCCGTGTTCAGAACAAACGCCATTGTACCAATCGGTATGGTGCGTGCACCTCTCTGCAACTCTGACTCATTTTCAAACTGAACTGGTGCCTGAATACAAAAAAAACATAGCTCTGAATAAAAAAGTAGTACACCTTTTCTTGGTGAAAATAATGACATATTCATATTTTAAAAGGCAAACATCAATATTCATATGACGTCCTAACAGGAAATAAGATTGTTTTTCAGTGAGATCTTGAATTCACAAAATCTCTCCTAAGCAATCGATAACTGGATCCCTTTAGCTGCAATTTAAAACTTGCAAAACATAAGTTACATAACAAAAGTTATATCAACAGGGCGAATAAATAACAACTGGTTTGAGTTTATTACGAATGAACAGATCAAACTGTTGGTCATTGTAAGGCTAGTTTATAAATATCTTACTGCAGTTCCTGTTCCACTTCCTCCTGATCCAGTGGGTCCAGGTGGCCCAGGTGGTCCTTGTGGGCCCATTTTACCACCACCTTCACCTGGTGGGCCAGGTGGTCCCATTGGTCCTCGTTCTCCAACGCCATCCCTACCGGGTATACCAGCCCTACCAGGATACCCTGGTGGTCCTTTCGGCCCTTCTGGTCCCTGTAAGAATTAAAAAACTTAAGTACTTACTGGGCATGATAATTTAGTGCTATTTAGATCCAACAAATTAATTACTTTCCCTTTTTCAAATTAATGGATATAACAATAATACCTTTTTTTCTGGCCTGGAAATTTTGCCTGCAGGTTTTTGTCATAAAAAAGTAGCAGTATTTTCCCAAAGTTGCTCAGGACTGAGTTAAACTAAGCTATATGACTGAAAGAATGTTCTCAGATTTGAGAAACTAATCCAGCTTGATCTAAAATATGGTTAAACACATGCTGAAGAGGTAATCAAGTCACCGAATACATTATGGTCAAGTTTGAGCAAGCCTGCTTCAAATATGTAGCCATTACAATAGATTATGGCAAAATTACAGGATGGATGGATGGATGGATTTGTGCAATGTCATATTATAATTACAATCTACATAACTTTCATAAATACAAAATTACGACACAAATAACAACTGTTCCATACTTATCACAATCTTTGCTAACACAGGCTTTGCTTGAAAAATGTTATTATAAATACTTAAATTAACTTGTTTAATAGCAATTTTTATATCACAGTTTAATAATTAAGAATTACTACTTTTTATTCAGGTAAATGATAAATTCAATATAATTACAATGGGAGGACATATAGAACAGGATAACCTGTAAAGCTTATGCAAAATACAATAGCATATTTCCAATCGGGTCCAAAATATTGAAGCCATTACTGTACATTGAGGCAAAGTTTGTCCAACCCTGCTTGAAATATGAAGCCATTTGCTGTGTCTACAATGACATTCTTTGGACCTACTGAACTAGTTTTATTCTAAAGCTTACAACAACAATGTTTGTTCATGAAAAAATAATTGAACTCCTATGGTATTTACATATCAGACGCATACAGTGTGCTATGTACATGCAGTGTACCGTTATCACCACAAACTTCTGAAAAATCTGCTATATGCAAAACAATTAATTGACTTACTGGTGGTCCAATAGGCCCTTGTTGTCCATTTGATCCTTGATCATTGAGTACACCTGGACTTCCAGGCAGTCCTGGGGGTCCTCTAGCCCCTTGATCTCCCGGCTCACCCTAAAAAAAACACAAAAAGAGAGTTAAACCATTAATGTACGTTCAACACTGTATGAAAGACCAGTTCTGGATTATAACTACCCTGTAAAATAAAGACCATCTGGGATAAAACAGTGCCCCTTTTCATCTACAGTAGAATCATCTGTGAATAAAAAGAACCTGTTTACAATAACAGATTAGGCTTTTTCTTTCCTTTAATCTTAGTGCAAAGGTTTGACTGTATAAAGTCCACCATATCTGACTGGCAATGAACTACTATGGTCAATTTTGAATTAGACATTTGACAACATATAAAATTGTCTTGATTGGTGCAGTATTATGCTCAATTAACACAGTCTTGAATTCTGGATTTTTGAACATTTTAAGGAAATATAGTTTCAAACCTTACCAAGATCTCCTTTGGGAGCAAATGTTGCATTTGCTCACAAGTGACAATTAAGAGATACAAACCAAATGTTTGTTTTTTAATCATACTAGGATGGTTTCAAGAAGACCGCTTTACCAGATTGTGCTTTATATTCGGAGGTGGACTTTAACAGTTATATAAATGCTTAACTCTTTTTCAATTAAAACTATGGCAATGTTTATTATTCTAAGAGTATAAATGCACTGATTAACTGTTTTTCCTATCTAAAATTTTGGATTGAGCCATCAAACAAAAAAAACAAAAACTTTAATTAACTCAAAAACTAGTGGACTAAAAACATAAATGGTTTACAAAAATATATAAAAAATATTGTCTTATTAGTTAAAATAAAGTCAATGCGTACATTTTTCCATTTCTTCCTGGTCTGCCATCTTGACCTGGTTGCACCATTCTATACGTATGTAAACAAGTACCGTCAAACTGCATGGTAATCAATAATCATCCTTTAGAAAGAAATTTCAAGAATGTTAGGCATTATTTTCAAATGGTACTTTAACTCAGTTTAAAAGGTCTTTTACAAAGAATGATTTCTTCTGTAATCAATAATGGTTTTCAGGAAACCTTATACACATTTGTTTTATCGGAGTTGGACTATTGGTCCCTAACTGTCCTATGCCAATCAAATATTCTGAATTTTCATCTGTAGATTTTCTAATTAAACGATCAATTACCCGTGAGGTAATACGACAGTATAATGGCAGCGTCAGATCTGGTTTTAAAATGGGGAATGCCTATAACTGTATGATTGAGCCATCAAATAACCCAAAAAATTTTGTTTCTTAAAAACAGTAATCATGGTAATCGAGTACCGTAATATTTATACCGTAAAAAGGACAATACGGCAGTTGGCGTCTACATATGAAAATTTGATAAGTTTCAAATATGAAAAACTAAAAAATTCATGCTTACAAGGTACAAGTTGTGAAAATAATTAGTTTCTCAAGATGTCAACACCTCTCTCAACAAACTTCTTCCTTGGTCTGCCATCAAAGAGACCTGGTTCAAATCAATCAATATTAAATCATAGTAAGCGTGCATGGTATATCAATAATCGGAATAATGTACTATCATCAAAAATTGTTTCAAAATTAACGCAGATATTAAACTTTTCGAACAGTTAAATTTTTAAAACTCAAGATTACTATCAAATTTCGCTTTTTTACAAACGAATGGTTTGCCTCTGTCATAACTAATTTGGTAACGGGTAAACATCCGCTTTATACACCCAATATGTCTAATTTATACGCATTTAACATTTTCAATGCTGGAAAATAATTGTCCGGTCCTATCCCAAATCAAATACCCCTTCCTTGAAGCTTCAAATCTGAATCAAAGTGCGTATTATCTGAAAATACGGTAAGCTGAATTAAAATACCTGAATTAAAAATAAATTTATTTGGACTATTGTTATTTTTCAAGGTAAAGTTCTCACCGGTTCTCCTTTACTGCCAGCCCCAGCATTAGCCACTGATTCACCTGCAGGCCCAGGGGGACCTGGATCTCCCTTTCTACCTGGAGTGCCGAATCCTCTCTCACCTTTACGACCTTGGAAACCTCGGAACCCTCTTGGACCCTGAAATATGAAAATATTGTTTGTACAAATATCATCGTTTTAATCACTTCAATGCAGTCCAAGTTAAGCAGCAAGGAAACAAGTAAATTGAAAAAATGACCACTAGAAGCAGGCTGATGATTCAGGTGTTTTACAAATGAAGTTATTGCTAACTTAGTATTTTTCCAATATAACAATATTGACTGCCTTAGACAGGGGGACAGATTAAATATACTCAGTTTACATTATATTATGATATATCAATTTCTGACATAGTAAAATAGTTATGCATTTTTAAAACATAAACCATTTACCTATCTGCAAAATGAAAACACAAACTTAAATCTAATTTACTTACAGCAAATCCTGGATAACCAATCTCACCCTGTCTACCAGGGGGTCCTCTGGGCCCTATTGGTCCTGCATCACCTGGGTCTCCTTTTTCACCCTAAAACAACAATGCAATTATACCAAATAAGTCCATAAATAAAAGCTTTATGACAAAATTTAATGGCTTTATTTTAATTGAATTCATTTTACTTAATATATTTTTCCTTGTCAAAACAAGATCACCAATAAAAAGAAAAATCAGATTTCCAAAGAATCTAGAAATTTAGTTTGCAATATTTTTTGTAATCAGTTAATATGAAATCACTCCTTGGATTTGCAATGATTTTATCACAAAATTTTCATTGTGTCAAAAAAAAACCTGCCCACATACCTTAGGTCCTTCTGTCAATTCTCCGTTGCCAGTTACAAGACTTGCAGGTCCAGGAGGGCCTGGAGGTCCTAACATCCCAGGATCTCCCTTTTCTCCACTGTTCCCTTTAGGACCCTTTATTTAAACAAAACATAGTCCATTAATACCATTTTTATGAATAACAAGGACATTTTTCAAATCTATTTCCTTGGACATTTCCTCAATGACACTTACAATCTACATACACTGCAACCCCGTTATAACGCGGTAGTCGGGGTCCAACTGGTCAGACCGGGTTATAAGTGAACTCTTTTATAACGCGGTCTGATCATCGGCCGCTGTTTCATAAGGAAAAAACGCGATACCCCACCCACCTAACTAAATTAAAGCATATTGAGTTTAGCACGCATCATGTTTTTATGAAATCGAGAGGTTAAATGTAGAAAATAATGATTCTATGTAAAATAAATTAGTTAATTAAGCACGAAATTAAATGTATAAAAGAGAAATTCTTATGTAAATATTTGCTATTGAAAACGAAAGTACATCCATTTTCCGAAAAGATGGCTAAAGTGAAAGACTTTTTGTTAAAACAAACAATAACAGTTTTGTAATGATTAATTTAAGTTCAGGTAAGCCTGCAATCAAAGATGCGCAAACAAATTTAATTCACACGATTTAGAAGTTATTGTTTAACAAACAAAGAGGTCAGCTTGTGAATAACGGAGCCGTGAAAAATACCAGTAAGCCGTAATTGTTTTAACACTTCTTTGTTTATAGGCGCTTGATACCGCGCGGACAAAGATCAATAACTACCGCCATGTTGTTTATTTACGTTTTGAACATTTGTATTGTATAGGGACAATGCTTTTTTTGACAGATATGATTTTGGTCGATCCCGAAATTTTTGGGAGCCAAGACCCAACCGCGTTATACCGAGATCCGCGTTATAACGATCCGTGTTATAACGAGGTCGCAGTGTAATTATATGCTATGAACCTATTCATAATACTTTCTGTTCGAAAATTCTTAAATTTAAACAGAACATTTTCACAGATGCAGTCACCTCTGACTATCACCTCAATCGAAGAGTTACCCATTCAAAGAATATGAAATTGCCTCTATTGCTCACAACTGGGGTTTAATTCTTATCACGTCAGCGACAAGCGATTCTGCTCTTGTGACCAGTGCAGTTTTGTTTTAATATAAATTGTCAATTATTAAGTTGGTAAAAATTCTCTGAGCACCCCTTTAAATAATTAATGGTACTGTCCGAATTGTGAGGTTGACAAGTCCATTTCAGAAGTGTGATGTGGCACGGGTAAATATAAATCAAAGGTTGCATTTCACTTCAAGTTATATTACCCTTCAAAATGTTGACATTGGTTTATAGTTAAGAATGATGCTCAAAACACAGTGGATGCTTTAAAAACATATAAGAAAATTTAATAAGTTTCATCAACTTATTTCTGTTATTGCCGAATACGAATTAAGATATACATAACCGAAAGTGTGGATTTTTTATTTTTGACTAGGATAGTCAAAAAGATTTTTACAGATTTACTCTAAATTCAACGTGAATGAAATTGTGATACAGAATGTTATTTTTGGGTAATAACTATGGCAATGTTTATCATTCTATGATTATAAATCACTGATTAATGTTTTAAGTCACTTGGAAAGGTAATATCACTTTAAAAACCAAAATTATGAATTACCATGATTCCTCCTTCTCCTGGTTCACCACGTGGTCCTGGAATACCTTCTGGTCCAGGTGCACCTACATCTCCTGGCATTCCCATAGGTCCTCGTGGCCCAATCGGACCAGCATCACCGCTATCGCCCTTTGGTCCAGGTGTTCCAGGTATTCCATTCTCTCCTGGTTCTCCCTTGTCTCCGGGTAGCCCTGGGATTGCTATCATTTCTCCAGAACCCTCACCATCAAAGCCTATGTCAACTGATGAAGCACCAGAAGTACGGAGTCCTGGTGGGCCAGGTGGTCCAGGAGGCCCGGGCCTACCTGATGGGCCAGAAGGGCCCTCTGGGCCAATTATTGAAGATCCTGGAAGACCAGGTTCACCTTGATCTCCTCTATCACCCTAGAAATACCAGAACATAAATTTAAACAGTTGCTTAAGGACCTATCTGATTTTCTGACTTAAGAAGTCACTCATGTGGAACTGCATTGCTAAGGGCTTCACAGGAGTTCAACGAAGATCACTAAGTCTTATTCACTTTGCAGAAATTGCTCACAATCATGTCACACATAAATTATTATTTTATGTTTGCTACTGTGTTTTTCAAGTCATGCATTGATGAATTTTAACTTTGATGCAGGACTCTTATTAAAGTCAATACTTATAAAAATCGCTGCCCAACATGAAACAGTGAAATGAGGAATACTGCTCAGATATGTGAAGACCATTTACCTTCATGCCATGATTTCCTGGCATACCAATTTCTCCAGAAGGACCCTGAAGTCCAGCCAAGCCCGGAGCTCCTCTTTCTCCGGGAAAACCTTGAGCTCCTGGGGTTCCATCAGCACCCTATAAAAGTGAAACATCAAATCTAAATTCAGAGAGCTAAACATAGAAATTATAATGTGAAACAACAACAATATGAGAAATGTAAATCAGTATGACTGCAACAGTGGTGGAAGCTGACTGAAATAAGGGGGAAAAATAACAATTCAGCATACCATTCTTTTCTTTACAGAAGCTCCCTGTATGTTAAAGAGTGTCTTAATTTTTCTGTATGTCTAAAAACTGTCCCTGAGTTCCATACAGATACTAGGTTGTAAACAACAAAACAGGCTTTTAGCAACCAGGACAAAATGGCCGTCAAAACCAAAAGACAATAGTGTGATGATTGCAGACCCCTCTTTACACCCACTATAGACCACTGTACACTCACTAATAGGCAACATTTTAATAATGAAACTTTTGTTCTTTACCAGTGATCAGTGTTTACAATGAAACACCATTTATCCATGAATATACAGTATTTAGGTGCTAAGTTGCATAATCTCTTTGATAAATTTATTTCTAACAACAGAAATACCTTCAGATATTAAATTTTAATTAACTACAGGTAAATAGCAGTACTCCAATCCACCAAGTGAATTAAGTGACTAGTTCTTGTTAAAAACTAGGTAATATATATCTTTTACTGATAAAAATGTTAACTAAGCATGCCTAAAAACAGTATCATGGAATTGTCCCAATTTCAAAACTGAAATACAAAAATGTATGGACAAGTCCATTTTAGGAATAGGGTTCATTGTCCTGCTTGTAACAAATGTACTGAACATTTGATCAATATTTTAACAGTACTTCACCTGTATTCCTCTCAAGCCCCTTTCTCCTTGTGGACCCATTTCACCTTTCTCTCCCTGTCGCCCTGCTTCACCCCGGAGACCTTGAACACCAGATGGACCCTGCGGCCCTGGCAATCCTCTTGGCCCCTGTGGCCCTTGAGGTCCCATCTGCCCTGCTTCAACAGTTCTAAGATCAGAAACCTTGAAATGATAGAAATGAAAGCCATAGAAAAAAACGTTATATATCATATAGCGGTATTAGTTCAAATGGTTTGTCTAGCAGGAACTGAGTTAAAAGCATAGTTACTGTGACTTTTAGTGACTTATCAAGAAATAACATTGACCTGGCTGTCAATCACATATCTGATTTGGTAAGATACAGATTTTTCTAAGATAAGAACTGTAAAGTTTAGCAAGAAAACTCTGTAGATATAAGATGCTTTGGTCCAGAAAATACAATAATTATTGTTTTAAATATTTGCCTTGGGAACAAAAGCAATGTCAGATTTGCTGGTTGGCAATGTTGCCATGTTTAGTTCTATCCTATAATAAGTGACACAAAATGGTAAATACTAAACATACAGGTGTACTCAGTGACCTCCCAACAACATTATGTGTGAACTGCAATATACATTTGTCCAGACTAAAACTGCCTTATGTTTAAGGAAAAACTAAAATTGCCTTACGTTTAAGGAAAAACTAAAATTGCCTTACGTTTAAGGAAAAACTAAAATTGCCTTACGTTCAAGGAAAAACTAAAATTGCCTTATGTTTAAGGAAAACCTAAAATTGCCTTACCTTTAAGGAAGAGGTATAGAGATTTCTAATTTGGTATTCTACAAAAAAAATTATGAAAAAGAATTGTGCATTTTTTTTATGCCGATTTCAAACTTGCTCTACCTCAACAGCGGGTCCTGGGGGTCCTGCTGGCCCAGGGGGTCCGGGACGTCCATCTCTGCCATTTGTACCTGGCACACCATCCATACCCGACTCGCCTGCAGGTCCTACTGGTCCTTGCACGCCTTGTACCCCTCGCTCTCCAGGTTCTCCATCCTCACCCTGTAAACAAACACAAAAATTCTATTGAAGCTACTTTTCCAATACATTCTAATAATATGGCAAACTTTGGTATACCCAAGATTATCACTGAATATGGTTAAAATACCCCCAGGTTTTGGGTAAAAATACCCCCAGGTTTTGGGTAAAAATACCCCCAGGTTTTGGTAAAAATACCCCCAGGTTTTGGGTAAAAATACTCCCAGGTTTTTGGTAAAAATACCCCCAGGTTTTTGGTAAAAATACTCCCAGGTTTTTGGTAAAAATACTCCCAGGTTTTTGGTAAAAATACCCCCAGGTTTTTGGTAAAAATACTCCCAGGTTTTTGGTAAAAATACCCCCAGGTTTTTGGTAAAAATACCCCCAGGTTTTTGGTAAAAATACCCCCAGGCTTTTGGTAAAAATACCCCCAGGTTTTTGGTTATCCCCATTAACCTTCTTTTCACAAGACAATTCTGTGAAACATTTTGAGATCTCAAAGACCTTTGACCTTTTAGTGTGACCTTGACCTGGAGCTTTTGGAAAATGGAGTCTGTATGTCATAATAAGATGAGTATTTATGAAAATCCTTCAAAGAGTTGAGGAGATATGGAGCAGACGTTAAAAATGACCAATGACCCCTAAGTGTGACCTCTACCCCGAGGCAAAGCGATTGAAACGTGTTTCCCATCTTGTCTTGACAAAATTGAGCCAAGATTCCTGAAAATCCTTCAAGTGGTTTAGGAGATATTGAGTGGACAAGTCTTAGAATGACATTGAGTTGACAGGTTTTGTTCACAAGTTCTGCATCTCATCTCAGTAAGATGAACTAATGACAAATGTTTCCTGAAAATCTTACACAGGCTTTAGAAGATACGGACTCAACACGAAAAACCATTGCACCAAACAGACAAACAAACTGACCAGCATAATGCCAGATAGTTGTAAGTCCTTCTCAAAGCCAGACAGTTGTAAGTCCTGCTATATTTGACATAACTTTTGTGCTAAACAATTTACATTTTTAGTAAAGAGTATTAAATATATAACATAGACTGACTTACCCGAGCGCCTTTCATACTTTTGTGCTAAACAATTTACATTTTTAGTAAAAAGTATTAAATATATAACATAGACTGACTTACCCGAGCGCCTTTCATGCCTGGTATACCCGCAAGTCCTGGTTCACCAGCAGGCCCTGGCATTCCCTAAAACATATAAATTACAGTCTTGAAACAGCCATATTTTGTTGTAATTGTTCATCATTTTAACCTAGGAAGATGAATGTTAGCTTTTAAAAAAGCTCTGACTGTGGCTGCTGAAATTTGAACATCTGTGTCTCTGAACCTGCACACAACAAAATATAAACAAACTGCTGAGATCATTATTTGAGATACATGTAGTTGCATGTAAAACTGTATCATTAAGAACATGCAAAGTACTATTTCATGAAAACAAAAAAAAATATGAAACACTTCTTTACTTTCATATAGAAATGGGTTTAAGTGATGACTGTTGCTATTAAATGTAACATAAATGTCAAGGTGAAATTTCAAATAAATTGATCTAAGTAAAAACTTCAAGAAGGTCAAGGTAAAATGTCTAAAAACAAAGGTCAAGGTGAAAGTCACAATTTTACTGTAAATGAACCTATCTATAAAGTAAATAACTAAAATCCTTGAATATTAATTAATTTTGCCATAGAAGACGGTGATGACAGAACATTGATAATGCCCCACTATCTAGGTCAATAAATATTTAAGGAATATAACTAATTCTACAATCTGCAATAAAGTCATTATATAACTTTCCTTGAAAATAAATGAATACCGGCAGAATGAAAATAATCCAACAAAAACTCATGCACTTATTTTGTGTAGTTTGGTATTCAATACTGGTGAACATGATAACATTTATATTTTGTACAGTAAAGTCCCGGTCATAAGATAACCCTTTGGACCTGCAGAAAATGGTCTAAATATCAAAATTGTCATTTTATAGATGCCCTTTTACTATAAAAGGGGCCATTTGGTTCTGAAATGTTTGGTATTATATTGAGGGGGGTTTGAATATTGGGTGGTCTTAATTGCAGAACTTTACTGTATTACACAATTGTAAACAGAAACTTGTTCTCATCTTCAGGGAATGGGGCCAGGGCCTTGAAACTGGGGCTGACATCAACTTGAAGACATAGAAAAGTGCACTACATTATGTGAAACAAAACACCTCTTTGGTAGGGCATAAAATGGGACCATATTTCAGCCCAAGGAATGTGAAGCAGGATACACAAGAAGCTAGACCATTAGTATCCCAACAAGAGCTGTCAGTAGGACAGCGTGCTCGACTTTTTTAGTGCTTGCCAATAAAACAAAACTTTGACAGTTAAGGGCACACAAGACTTTAACTAGGAATTTCTAAGTACAAATCAAGAAAATTTTTCACAGAGTTATCTTCTTTTGCTTACAGATAGGTCTTACGATGGTACATAAGTACTCCAACTTTCAAAGTAATATCTCAAATGGTTAAGTTAACAAGTGGACAAGAATGAAAATTTTAACTGAGTTTCTAAGTCAAAAAGGGCCATAATTCAAATAAAATCCTTGACAGAATTACCTTCTCCTGCCCATGTTTGGGAATCATGATGGTAAACAAGTATTCCAACTTTCAAATTAATATCTCAAACAGTTCAGTCAAAAAGTGGACTGGTACGAAAAACTTAACCAAGATTCTAAGTCGATAAAAGGCCTTAATTTTTAAAACAAATCCCTGACAGAGTTACCTTCTCTTGCGTACAGATGGGGGTAATGATGTGAAATAGCATTAAAAGTTTCAAAGCAATATCTCAAAGGGTTAAGGCAATAAGTGGATTTTACCCATATTCAATGTATTTTCTAATTAAAAAAGGGGCATAATTCTGTCAAAAACCTTGACAGAGTTATGTCCTCTTGTCTGTTGATGAAGGTCGTGATGGTAAACAAGTATGGTTAGTTTCAAAGCAATACCTCCAATGGTTTTGAAATAAAGTGAGGTGGTACGAAAAACTTAACCAAGCTCAATACACTTTCTAAGTAAAAAAAGGGCCATAATTCTGTCAAAAACCTTGACAGAGTCTTGTCTGTAGATGGAGGTTATGATGGTAAACAAGTATGGTAAGTTTCAAAGCCATACCTCTAATACTTCTGAAATAAAGTGGGGTGGTACGAAAAACTTAACCAAGGTGTGACGCCAACGCCGACGCCGGGGCGAGTAGGATAGCTCCCCTTTTCATAGAAAAGTCGAGCTAAAAATGCCTAAAAGTAAATTAATTACTCAACATCCTACATGTGATATTTTTCATATATTTCTTTGCTATTATATCAAACATTTTTTCCACATTTTTATGATTTATCTGATTATGAGCATTCCAAGATATCATGGTTTCATGAAAATTAATAAAGAATTAATCATTTGTAATTCACTCAAATAATCTATTCTATGGTAAGAGGTGGAAGAGAGGCTGAGAAGTTGGTTGTTTTAAACCTAGGGAGTTGTTGTTGTTGTTGTACGAGTTTAACGCTAGTTTTAGACTTATTTGGTCATTCATACAGGTGGGCAGTTTACCCAACCTTTGATTCTGGGAAGAACCAATACTCGACTCCTATCCTCCCGGAGAAACTGCCAACTTTCTCAGGTAACAAGGCATGGTTGGTAGCAGGGCTCGTACCAATGACCCTCAATCTGAGAGGTTACAGTTATTTCAAGTTGGCAACTCTAACCAATCAACCATGGAGGTGGTTCCCAAGGGAGTTGCAGGTTAAAATGCTACTAGGTGGTCCCACCCACATCTCCTTTTACGACAACATTTTTTGTTCCCAAGGAAACAGAAAAACATATTAAATAAGCTGTTATAACTCCCAAATATTTCACTGTTCAACATTTACCAGCAAACAACACTACATTTATTGTCTTACCTTTGTTGTCGTTGTTTAGATTGTCTTACCTTTGCATCTGATTCAAGATTTATAAATAAAAGAAAACATATCCTTTAATTTCACTGTCACCATGTCTTCTAGATCATGAATATGCAAATTAGTCTCTAATAACCATTATAATTATTCCATTTAGGTTCTCCCCATTATCATTTTCCTTCGCTTCTCATTTTTATTTATTATTATTCTGGTTAGCTTCTCATTATGCATTATTATCATTATTCTGTTTAGCTTCTCTACCCATTAATATTCTGTTTAGCTTCCCCATTACCATTTCTTATTTCATACCCATTCATTCGTTAGCTTCCTCCCTTTATTTTTTAATTAAACATTATCATTTTCCTTAGTTTCTCATACCCTATTATCATTATTCTGTTTAGCTTCTCACCCATTTATATTCTGTTTAGCTTCCCCCATTATCATTTTCCTTAGTTTCTCATACCCATTATTATCATTATTCTGTTAAGCTTCTCTACCCATTTATATTCTTTAGCTTCTCTACCCATTTATATTCTGTTTAGCTTCCCCCATTATCATTTTCCTTAGTTTCTCATACCCATTATTATCATTATTCTGTTTAGCTTCTCTACCCATTTATATTCTGTTTAGCTTCCCCCATTATCATTTTCCTTAGTTTCTCATACCCATTATTATCATTATTCTGTTTAGCTTCTCTACCCATTTATATTCTGTTTAGCTTCCCCCCATTATCATTTTCCTTAGTTTCTCATACCCATTATTATCATTATTCTGTTTAGCTTCTCTACCCATTTATATTCTGTTTAGCTTCCCCCATTATCATTTTCCTTAGTTTCTCATACCCATTATTATCATTATTCTGTTTAGCTTCTCTACCCATTTATATTCTGTTTAGCTCCCCCATTATCATTTTCCTTAGTTTCTCATACCCTTATTATCATTATTCTGTTTAGCTCCCCATTTATCTTGCTTCAATAAAATTTTCCTTAGTTTTTCCCAATTAATTATTTGCTCTCACCCATTTATATTCTGTTTGCTTCCCCATCTTTTCCTGTTTCTCATACCCATTATTATCATTATTCGTTTAGCTCCCCTACCCATTTATATTTTCCCCCATTTTTATTCTTTGCCAAACTTGAGCTAGTAGTTTTAGTTCCCATTTTTATTCTGTTTAGCTTTTAATTTCCATTTTTATTCAAATAAGTGAGTCGTTAAGCTCTTAATTCCCATTTTTATTCTGTTAAGCTTCTCCAAACCATTATTTCCATTAGCTTCTAATAATCATAAAAAATTATTCCTTTTAGCTTCTCATACCCATTATTATTGTTCTGTCTAGCTTCTCAAAGCCATTTTATTATTATCACGCCCTTTTGTCACCACTGTTATCATTATTAATGTCCTAAATCACACTGCTAGTGTTAAGCAACCACTCCAAAAAATGCAAGTTTTATACATACTGCCATTCCTGGCTGGCCATTTAGTCCAGGAACTCCTGGGTCTCCCCTGAGGTCCTCCATATTGCCTTCAAACACACCAGGTTTCCCTGAAACATATAAGAGTACATAGACTTCTATTCTTTCATTCTATATTGTTAATCATCATATAATTACATGTAGAATGATGAAAGGTAACATATGACTGGTTTTTCCTGGTCATTTGGTAGATATTCAATGAAACAGAATTTACTCAGGAAAACTTTGCATACTTCTACAACTGTATGCCATTTAGACAAAATAGTCCTACTTTACAGGAGGCTGTTTTATGAAAAGCAAAGAATTAAATAAGTGATCCTCATGCACACGTTACCTTCATGGTGATCTGTAACAGCTGTTCTTTTCCATTGAATCCTGTCCCTACTAAATCTCTATAATGGACTTGTCCATTTTTCAATTAGGACAGTACAATTCAATATTCAGAGGGGTAATAACTTAACATTTACTGACCAAAATGCAAACAAAATAGAGTAACTTGCTTCAAGCAGGTTAAGAGTTTAACCTGGCATAGATATAAACTGAGAAATGCGGTAACACAAATGGTGATACCAGCTTGCGGTAACACAAATGTGTGAAGTCAGACTTGTTCGTGTGAACACTCAGGTTGTATTTGCTTTGTTATACCGAGTCAATTAATTTTGGTAACCACCATCATGGAATAATTGCTACTGCTTTCCAGGTTTAAAGTAGACTTATGCACAAAGTATTGTCTTTATATCCCTACCTGGTGGACCTTGCGGACCCATTAATCCATTATCTCCCCGTGGTCCTCTGACACCTGGCTCTCCAGCCATACCTCTTGGTCCAACAGGCCCAAGTGCTCCTGGTGCCCCTGGTGAACCCTTGGGACCTGTATCCCCTTTCTCACCCTTCTCGCCCATGCCGCCATCTTGGATTTTCCCTGATCCCTCAAATGAGTCTTCATCAACAAAAAGAGGAGGTCCTGGTCGAGCAGGTCCAGTTGGGCCTGGGGGCCCTGGTGGTCCCGGGGGACCAGGTGGGCCCGCAACTCCATCCCTTCCTGCCACTCCTGGCTCCCCATTATATCCAGGCTCTCCTGGATTTCCTTGGTCTCCACGCAGACTCACACCCTAAATGAGGTCAATATAACAATTCATTCCCACCTTACAGGAGCATCAACAAAAATTTCACCACACAGAAAAAAACCAATCCTTCATGTAATCATACTATTAAGTGAATTATAAGCAAATTTTCTGCTGATACCCCTAGTAACTTCCTCACCCTTAACAATCTGGGGGGAAAAAATCAGCAGGACAGTTTACACATTTACTTTGTACAATAAGCAGTACCATTTTACTAAGCTGTGTACATACCTGTGGACCAGGGGGACCTGGTGGGCCTGGCTGTCCATGTCTACCATCTGTGCCAGGTAATCCTGGGGATCCAGTGTCTCCCTTCTGTCCCTTTTGCACCTCAGGTATTGGCGGCACTTCTGGAGAAAGGCCTGGCTGACCTGGTGGCCCCGGGGGTCCAATGATAGTAAGTCCAGGCGCACCCTGTAATTCAGAATTTTAAAATTTTTACTCACTAAATGGTGAGACAGGAAAATACGAACAGCAATTAAATCAGTTTCCATGGCAGCTTCTAAAATGTGAACCTGAAATGAAGAAATAAAGGGTTGGCAGCCCAACTGTTAGGTCATGGGTTCAATGCTCCATTTAGAATCTTGGCTATGCCTTCTAATCGGAATTCTGTACCAGTTTTTCAAAAAGGAAGAGAACATTGGATTGACTGAGGAAAGTGGTCAAAAGTAGTCACTTAAATATCAGTTACTTACTCAACCATTTTTTTCTGGTTGTTGTGGTAACCAGATGGCCAAAGGTGTTCTTATTTTACACTGTTTGGTACTGTCATTGTATGGTACAGGTTTGAGTCCTTCTGCCTGACATATTAGTAAGCCATAAAGAGCACTAATTATTTGAAAATTATAGATGAGCATGTCTGATATTGAAGTCTTCAGGTAATTTTATCCTTTCCAACATTTCTCATCATCATACAACCAACTCTTCAGAGATATGATACACGTAGGCCATATAACATGAAATAATACAGTAATCATTAGGTAAGGTACCCACCCTTTCTCCATCGTCTCCTTTCTCACCGGGTGGACCCTGTGGTCCTGGTATTCCTGGTTCCCCACGTTCTCCTCTGACTCCGGGGGTTCCAGCTTGTCCATTCACACCTGGCAGGCCCATATCTCCTCGGTCACCTAGTAATAAAGAATGAAACATAAAGAAACAGATGAACAGACTGACAGAGTATGTTCAGGCATCTGCACCAACTAGTAAGTCCAGGCTTTTTCTTAAAACAAATAACATTTTAAAGAAACCAAAAGTATCTTTAAGGAAACCATATAGACACAAGAAACCAAAGAAAAGTAAAAAAGACACCTTAGAGACACATAAAGAAACCAAAGAAGAGCTGTCCCTCACAAGTGGCAAATGCCCCGGAAAGAGGTGTCTCACATTCTGTGCCCTCCCCATGTGCTCAACAATTGTTCAGTGTAATTTTAAAATCCTTCCATGCATGACAGAGTTACCATGCATATATTATTCCATTACTTTTAAACTCTTTAGTGTGACCTTGACATTTGAGGTAGGGATGTGGTTCTTGCATGCGACATGTCGGCTAAATTTGTTGAACATTTTTGCCAATTTATTTTAAATCAATCAATTCATGACAAATTTACAGTACAGACACAAATGTATGCATATATAGAGGTTTCCATAACCTTCAAACTCTAATTGTGACCTTGACCTTTGAGGTAGGGATGTGTGTCTTGCACATGACACATTGTCTTGATGTGCTGAACATTTGTGCCAAGTTATTTCAAAAGCCTTCAATGCATGACAAAGTTACAGCCTGGACACAAAAAAATGTAAGGGCAGACGCACAGACAGATGGAGGGGCATAAACAAGAGGGCCATGATGGTCCTTTATCGCTCACCTGAGTACAACTGCTTTTAACGAAGTTGCTAGAAATCCTCAAAACAACCTTTCCGACAAATTCCAGGATATTTGGGCTGAAAATGTTACCTCTGGCATGTTAACAAGGCTCTATTTGGGCTCTGTGACCTAGTTTTTGACCTCAGATGACCCATATTCGAACTTGAGCTAGAAATCATACAAACAATCTTTCTGACAAATTTCCAGGATACTTGGGCTGAAAATGTTACCTCTACAGTATTAACAAGGCTTTACCTATGTTTTTCATGCGAGATGACCCATATTCGAACTTGTCCGAGTAATTACTGGGACAAACATCCTGACCAAGTTTCGTGACAATTGAGGCAAAAATGTGACCACTAGAGTGTTACTGAACTAAGTGTGGACAGACGACGGACGAAGGACGACAGACATTCATCGATCCTAATAGCTCACCCTGAGCCAGCTCAGGTGAGCTAAAAAACACATAAGGGAACAAAAGTGATTGGTAAAGAAATCAAAGATAACCATAAAGAAATCAAGAGGCATAAACAGAAACCAAAAAGACTGGTAAAGATACCAAAGAGACAAATGTCATGATATCCATAAAGAAACCAAGAGACATAAACAGAAACTAGGGATGGGAACGAATATTCGAATATTCGAAAATCGGCTGAATATTCGAATGCGAAAATCAAATTTGAATATTAGTAATTTTTTTTTTTTTAAATAGGTAGCAATCTAAAGAATGCTAATTATGCCGAATAAAACCGTTTGTTCTGTATTGTTTGTTTAGAGCGTGTCAAAAATTTCCCAATTAACACGAAAATTGCAATGCATAATTGACAGGGGGGCATCTTTACAGATTAGCAGTTTGCATCAGGTGTTATTGTGGTGACTTTTTATCTTTTGTTCATTTTTAATTGTCGCCTGTTTTATGTAACAAATTTTAAAAGTTGTTTATCTCACAATGTTCCAGGATCAACGTTATGTTTACGGAAACGAATAACCAATCACGCTTATACATGTATTAACTCAACTGATATAACTCTTTCGTTGTCCAATCATTCAGAATAACTCAAATATTTTCCTTTAATAAATATGTTTGAAATTATTTTTAACATCCTTACTTCAAGTTTGATATTCGCTAAACGATATTGATTTTCTGTACGCTCTATCAATTAACATGCCTCCCTCGCGTGTTTGGACTTATTTCACGCGATCTGCTGATAAAACACAAGCAACATGCAATCTATACAATCAGCAACTCGTATTTAAAGGCACAACTTCAAATTTGTCATTCATCTACCTCTAAAATTGAAAAGGGAGATAATTACTTTTTCTTTAACTCAAATTAGTCGACTATCTAGAAAAATGCAAAATTCTTATTTTTAATTATTAAAAATTTATTAATATTATACACAAGAAAAATATAAAAACCGGTTGAAATATTATCCAAACTTTTACTTGCGAAAATGATTTTTCTTTCCATATATATACAGTTAGACATACATAGTTTATAGAAAAGGGAGGTAATCTCTTTTATTTTAATTCCATTTTAACGGCTATTCTGAAAGAATAAATTTTTTTTTTTTTTTTTAAATCTTTATACATACAAATATTTTACGTAATACAAAGATAAAATCGTGAAATGTTAGCCAAACTTCTTTTTTGTGGAAAATTAATAATTTGTTTCTTTATATACCGTTATATACGGTTTTAAAGTAAACACTTTCATACTAAACATACTGTAGTGGCGTATCCGTCGTGTTAAGAAAATATACATGGACACCACAAAACGAATATTCGAATATATTCGAATATGCCAAACCGAATATTTGAATATTGATTTTAGTATTCGTTCCCATCCCTAACAGAAACCAAAGACTGGTAAAGACACCAAAGAGACATGATATCCATAAAGAAACCAAGAGACATAAACAGAAACCAAAGACTGGTAAAGACACCAAAGAGACATGATATCCATAAAGAGACATAAACAGAAACCAAAGACTGGTAAAGACACCAAAGAGACATATATAGAAAACGAACAGAAAATAAAGGCTCTTTAATTTAGTTTTTTAGGCATGACGGGAGACATGCCAGGGTCTCATCCAGATATCAAGCTAACATAAGTGCTCTTTTGGACAGACCTTGATAAAATTCTCATCAAATCAAATCAAAAAGGCTCTTGCTACATGTACTAATCTGAAATCATGCTGCCACACGTTGTAAAGCTAAAATAACAAATGCTAACCCTTTTCTCCCTTTTCACCGAGGAGAGTACTGGGGTCTGGAGGCGGAATTGGTGGTGGAAGTCCAGGGGGTCCAATGGGACCACGGTCCCCTGGTTCCCCTTTCTGGCCTTGTACTCCTCTGTCCCCTTTTTCACCTGGTGCAGACTCCTTTGCGTCAGTCTGAAACACAGTGAATGAATACTTTCCGAAGTGAAAATAGGTCTGGGATCCCAAGATGCCAGTAGGATTAATTATCCCATCCAGGATAACAAATTAGTTAAAATCATGAAGTAATAAGGGAGAAATAGTGTTTGTGTTTAAAGTAACAGAACAATGATTTGACCAGTTGTAAACTGAATACTGACATTGACCTATTTACACTTAGTTGCCATTCGCGCTGCAAGACGAACGTTAATCTGCAGCCTTTGCTTATAGTTGAAAGATTCATGCTTTTTCCTGGTCTGGTTGGTTTGATGGCATTGATACTTTTCGTACTTTATGTCGATTATAATTTACAGTTAAAGCTTCTAGATATCCTAACTAATTTCGAACCAAATATCTTAGCTCTAAGCCTGTCATTTCTGACAAGAACATTTTTATAAATGTCTATGTAAAAAAAAAAATCTGTGACAGGCCCTATTTAGACCTCAGGTTGGGAGCACTACACAATACTACATGTTTAAGCTTTAGACCTTGCAGTTTCTGACAAGAAGGTTTTTTTTATAATTTTCTATGTTAACAAAGTGATTTTCAAGCACGGCTTAGAATTTGACCACAGGGGTATGTGGTTTCAGAGTTGACAAGAGTTACCATGCATACAGTATTCAAAAACTTTAAGTGTGACCTTGACCTTTGAGGTAGGGAAGTGGGTCTTGCACACAACACATTGTCTTGATCTGCTGAGCATTTGTGTCAAGTTATTTTTAAAATTAATCAATGCATGACAAAGTTACTGTCAGGACACAAATGTGTGCATATATACAGGATTGCATTACCTTCTAAATGTGACCTTGACCTTTGAGGTAGGAACATGGATCTTGCACACAACACATCGTCTTGATGTGCTGAATAATTGTGCCAAGTTATTTCAAAATCCTTCAATGCATAACAAAGTTACAGCCCAGACATGGTAAGGGCGGACACACAGACAGACGCAATTTTAATACGTCACCCTTCAGGGGCATAAAAATAGTTTCATGTCTCTCTAAACATAATTTTGTCAGAACTGTTATTAGTGCTGATATTCTCTTTCCGGGCAAAAGTTGTCATTTACTAAACAGAAGAAGAAAGAAAGGACTTACTATGAAATCATCATTATCAATATTGAAAGAAGATCCATCGTCAATACCTGACCCAGACCCCCGATTCAGCTCCTGAAAACAAAATGGTCAGAGTAAATTTTCCACATCTGCATTACAGTTTTGGCAGTGATTCTGCTTTTGTGAACAATGTAGATCATGATCAGCCAGTTTATCTGCACAGTCAGAAAATATTTAGCAAGCTAAACAACTAATAGCATAGTCTAAGTCAAAGCAAGGCTGTTACTTGAAGTGATTAATACCCCCCACCCCCATATGTGCTGGTCACAAAACAACACCAGATGTCAGTAATACAGTGCTTGACTTTTCGCAGTGCTTGTCAATAAAACAACTTTTGGCAGTAAAAGGCAAAACAAGAATTCTTTTTTAATGCGTAAACAAGAGCCATAAGTAGCAAAATATTTAGTCAAGAGCTATCTAACTTATTAGTTTGATACCCATCAACACTACAGCAAAGGTTTAAATTATACTACAAGTGGTTAATGATATATACACATGGCAGTGCCAGTTGCATACATGACTTTAACTAGAAATTTGAAAGTAAAATATATTTTTTTTTAATTTGACAGAGTTGAAGAGGAGACTAGGTTAGCTCCCCTTTTAATGTTTTTGAAAAGTCAGCTCAAAATGCTTTACGTTAGTTCAGTTTACTTTACAAAAATCATAGAACAAGTTCTTGCAACTTATATAAACTACTCCAGAAGACTGCTTCCTGGAGTTCTGAACAGTAGTGGCCCCTCAAAAAGGTTTTTGGAGGTCACAGTCAAATGCCGTAGCTGGGATTCAAACCTACAACATCCGGAGTAGTTGTCTTCAGTTTCTTCACAACACAATACATTCTCATGGGTGGCTTGAAATTTTGAAATTAAAGTGAACTACTTACGTCACAGTCGCCACTTTCTGCCTTGTCTGGATTATCATAGACCTTGACTTCCATCAGATCACCCTGAAACAGCATGGTTTGAATTTAGACTTCATGCTTCTATGAGTAATACAGTTCAATAAATCTTCTTAAAAACAATACATTCAAATTTTCTTCCTCCATATAATCCTAATTATAACATCATATACCGTAAACAGTGTTATATTTGCGATGATCCAAGTTACGCTTTTTTCCCCCAAAATTTCCCACTTTGGTAATTTAGAATCTTGTGAAGATTCATTTAACATAGATTTACTATGAATTCTCCTTTTGTGAACATAAAATTCGTGACCAAGTCTTTCTGCACACAAATCACGAAATGTTTGTCAAACAAAAATTACCTACTTTACAGTTATATATACATAACATGTATATTCTATATATTATTTATTGCTTCATGCATGTTATCCATTAGAGATAATATTATATTACCTTCTACAGAACAGTAATTTCTTTTTATATGTTATACTATACTAAACACATCAGAATCTGTCAGTTAAACACTGAACATGAAGCTCTGTATTCTGCAGTAAACAGGTGCGGATCAGTAAGAGACCATTATAACATAAACAAAAGGGGCCATGATCACCCTGTATGATAGCTCACATGAGAACCATTGCTCCAAAAGACAAGAAAGTAGGTCAAAGTTCATGATCAAAAGACAAGAAAGTAGGTCAAAGTTCATGATCAAAAGACAAGAAAGTAGGTCAAAGTTCATGATCAAGGTCAGCTGAGTACAATTTGAAATCTGTATGAAAAACTGTACACACAGTTCAAACTGTAGCGTCAAAAACAAAATCTAAAACAGTCAAGATTAACATATGTGGTGACCTAATTTTAGACCCCATTTTACTGAGTTTCTACCTTAACCTAGAATTCATCGAGACAAAATATTCTTACCAATTTTCAAGATGACCGAGTCTCAAATTATTTACAAGGTAAGGTTGTTCCATTATTTGATTGGAAAATGTCTCTGAAATAAACAAGCACTTACCACAAATTTGGAGTCTGTCCTTGGATCACTGCCCAAGTACAACGTTGAACCTCGGTCAAACACAAGCTGTTCTCGCCTTGGCGTTGTTTTAGATTCAACCAGTTCACAGTCTCTGTACAATGTAACAGTTGAACCTTGAACTTTAATTCCCAATATTGTCCACTGATTAGTAATATCTGGTAAGTAAAAGACGGTTAAAACACCTGGCCGCTGTTTTGATCTTGTATCAGGTGTGTAATATAGCGTAATTGCAGTCTGAGCCTTGGAATTCTGTACTGTATATGCTAACTGTAGACCAAACTGATTCAATCCATATGAATTAGTAACTGCGAAAAGTGTTGCTGCTCTGCTTCTAAGTCGGACTGTAGTAGTTATTGCAAAATCTTGATATAATCTGTTTCTATTAAAATGTATTTCTGAACTTTGGCCTTTTATAGTGGCACCAGCTGAGATTTTGAATGCTGGGTATCCATCGACTCCTGTGGAATAATCTATCCCAGATCCCTGGTTTGGTTTCCCTAGTAAGTTTAAAATGTCCACATGGTCCTCTCGCACTGCAAATATATAAGAAACATGCAAAGAATCATAATAAAAGGAGACAATTTAATACAGTAAAGAAAAACAACTTGTACTCAAGAGTTATTTCTCTTTGATTAAGCTATCTCCTTGGTGAGTAACAATTATTGGGAACCCTCGTAGATTAAAGAACACATTAACTATGTTTTCCTAATCCCGGTTGATGTTAATGTGACACATGCTCTGATGTCAGACAGTACAGATAAACATTTCGCAACATACAACATCTCAATGATAAAAAGTTCATTCATAGATCTAATCAAAACACAATATTAATCTCATAAGATAGTATTGTTAACTCCAAAAATCTGAAACCAAAAATTATTTGGTTTTAAAGACTTTCTTTGACAGGAGTCTAAGATATTTAGCCTCCTATTGGTCAGTTTTGAAAATAATCTCACTTTTAAGAAATTAAAAACCTAAAGTTTCACTCTGGTCTCTGGTTGGTCAGTTTTGAAAATGATCTCACCTTTTACCAATTAAAATCCAGATATTTCACACTGGTCTCTGATTAGTCAGTTTTGAAATGATTTCACTTTTGATCAATTAGAAGCTGAGGATTTCAGACTAGGTCAATCACACTTAGATCTCATTGGTCACCGTGATTGGCCTACTCTTTGGTAACCAATCAAATTCAACCTTTGGCCATACTAGCTGGAAATTGCAGTCAGGTAAATTTCTCCTATTTCTGGCTTCAAAATTTTGTTTTTTAGGCATGACGGGAGACATGCCGGGGTCTCATCCAGATATTAAGCTAACATAAGTGCTCTTTTGGACGGACCTTGATAAAATTCTCATCAAATCAAATTCTCATCAAAAAGGATTTTAGACCAGTATCAAGGTAGTTTTAAAACTGTAAAGTCGGCCCAACTGGTACTTACAATACTGTGACACAAGTGAGCTGTGATCCCTATCCCACCAAATAGGTGTTTACTGCAGTTTATTTAGATTTATTTTAGCACTTTTACAGTGTCTGTCAGGACGAATTTTGCTAGGATTATTTTTTGGCAGTTGAGAAAAAGCCGATCACTCTAAACACTTGAATTTTAACTTGTACCTATCTTTCTAGGAGGACAATAATCTTATGAGTCAGATAATGTTTTACCTTATTTTGCAAGATAATCTGCACAATCAGGTCTTTGTAATTTGAGGCAAATAAAAAGAAAAATTAATAAATCACTTTGATAAATCTTCTCCAATCTGCTCAATACAAATAAAATAAGTAGGCAGTACTGCTAAACCCTCTTGCACTGTATTAAAGTCAAGAGCCTTAAAAATGAATCATGTAACAAACTTACAAACTAACAAACCGGGAGTATCAACAGTAGCCACTTAAAGGAGATGACTGGTTAATACAGGTAAATTTAAGGCCAAAAAAAAAAAAAAAAAAAAGAATGGTACCGGTCTCTTTCCCCAGGAATAAAGGTATGTGCCCCCAAACTGACTGTAAAACTGAGTTTGCACTGCATCTTAATTCTGCTCACTTCTTGATCAGTTAGAACTTGTTGAGCTTACAATGAAATACAATTACTAAGGTAAAAATTACATAAAACTATATAAATGTGGGTGGAGAGACATATTGCTGGCAATAAAACCTAATTAGTCCAGCTAGTCTAACATGTGACATGCCAAATGTACTAAGAATTTCATTAAGATGATATCTTTCCCTTAAAAAAGATGCCACACACAACATTATACCCAATAAAACTTTGGTATTTTGAAAACAGGATGTCACTGCAAAATTTTTACAGGCAAACAATGTCTTAATAGTAAACTGTTTATACAAGAATGTCTGCATTTACATTTGAAAGAGTCTCTGATTAAAATTCAGTACAGAAGCTGGAATCAGGATAGGTAACTTGTTAAACAGGATACAATTGTCTTGCAAACAATTAGGACACTGTTGTATTGTGAAACAGGATCTCACTGCATTGTGACACTTGTGAAACAGGAAAAAATAATCTTGTGGGAAAGGAGAGCTGTCTTGTGGAAAAGGGAAAAATGGCCTGTGAAAAAGGAAAGAATGTCCTGTGAAAAGGGGATGGATTGTCCTGTGAAAAAAGAAAGAATTGCCCTGTGAAAAAAGGAAAGAATTTTCTGTGAAAAGGGAAAGAATGTCCTGTGAAAAGGGAAAGAATTGTCCTGTGAAAAAGGGAAAGAATGGTCTTGTGAAAAAGGAAAAAAATTGTGAAGGGGGGATAACACTAAGGTAGGGTTACAAGAAGTGCAATATCAATATGTTTTGGCCTAATTCATGTTAACCTCCACTTTATCAGGGTGTCATGTTACTCTTCAAACCTTAGGTGTCAATCAGTTTCGGTAGACTGTGCCAATTTTACTAAGCTAATGACCTTAGACTGTGCCAATTTCACTAAATTACATTGCCCTGACTTTCAACATTTGACACAACACCAATTAACCAATTTCACCCTTCACAATGTATTTTTAGATGAGATTGAGTCTTAAGTCGAGTCACTGATAATAAATCAAAATAATTGTTCACATACACATCTTTTCCAATAATTATTAATATCACTACAAAATAAGTATTGTATTAAGTTATCTCCCTTTATAAATGCAATTCATCTCGGAGTTATCTCTCTTACAATTACACTAATTCAGAAAGACTTTTCTTTAATAATTACAATGGTTTAATGATATCCTACCCCTTTATTCCCCTTGAGGTTATGTATGCCAGGTTTGTCAGCAGGTCTTACCAACATTTCTAAGGAAGGACTTGCAGTGCTAGAGACTCCCATCCCCCATAAAACAGTGCAACCATTCTCACATAAACATCAAAGCGGGGCTTGCACTTATGGTTGTCTCTCTCATGATGCCTCATTTGTCCTTACTTATGTACTGTTTTAATACTTTGAATCATCTTTGCACTCTTTAACTCCTCTTTGGGCTCTTTGACGCCTCTTTGCGTTTTTTCTGACTTTTTGTGCTAATCTAAACTATTACATAATATTATTCAAATTTCTACTGTATTATGATGCATATTTCAAATGCTTTCACTAGATGAGGAGTGAAATATTAACTTAGCTGTCACAGTGCATCACTCATATATAAATTTTATCCTATAAAAATGCACAGTTTGCATGTTTAATTTTTTTTAGCATGTCCAAATAAAAAATTGAGGTCAACAAACACAAGCCAGGTGGTTTATGACTCAGGGCTCAAAGATTACTTTAATTCTGTCAATTTATAAAGATTTGAAGGATTTAATTTACAACTTTACTGATTTACAGATAGATATTTTTCAATTACACTTTATTTGATTTTGCGTTTCATTCATAAAAAAGGAACGCGATTGACAGTCACACCTTGACCTTGTAGACATGTCAAGAAATTTATTCTTTTTTCATTTGCCAAACAAATAATGGGACTGCAATATGGGGCAGTAGGTAAACACTATTTAATATTAGGGTGCGGGAGATGAATAGATACCTGGTCTGCTTTATCTGTCCTAGACATTATAATATCTTACGAAACTCCCCGTTTTGAAAAAAACGTTACAAAAACATTTGCACTTAAAAGGAAACCATACAGCTGAAGTAAACATTGTGCAAGTGCAATAATAATTTAACCCTGACCCAGCAATATTTCTATTTCACACTAGCTGCAGCATCTCTATCTTGTAGATTATTTTATTTAACTTGAGAACTGCTACATGGAACAGGTGTAACCTGAGTGCTTGCGCCCCAAAGAAGGGCTGATTAAGGTTTTCGTCAATCAATATATTTATTACTTAAAGTCTTGTGGTATACTATTATATTACACACTTTTGATCAGTTTATTAAAATCAATGGTGGCTAAATATCCTATTGAAACAATTTTTATCTAAGTGTAATATATAAGTAATTATTTTGGTATTTTATCTTATGACATGTACTCAGTCCGCCTACCTACTTCTTCATACAAACACTTAATTCTCTTGAACAGTCTTGCACTTTTCATAGTATCCTTGGCCTTGATGAAATTAATGTAACAATGGACTATTTGAAAATATAACGCTAGTATTTACTTTTTAACAGAATGCAGATTTAAGAACATCTCAGTGCCCAGTGACTGCCTGCAGTCAGGTCTAACCAGGACACAGGCAAAAAAGGGGATTATGCCTTACAGCTGTATGTTCTTTTTTCGTGAACTAGCTCCTCGGGGTCTAGTAGTTAAGGTTCCCTAAACCTCTCACTGACTCGAGGGTCATGGGTTTGAGCACAGCTACGGACTCGGTTCTTTTTGTGACAAAAGTTAGCAGTGCCTTACAGGGGTGCATGTAGCAGTGGTTAAATGCCTCCACTTCTCAGCTGACATACTGTTGAAATGGGGATTTACCTCAAACACAATTTTATTTTACGTTGTTTAATGAATGTTTTGTTCGATGTCAACTATTTATGTTCGCTGGAAGCCTAAAATAGTCCCATTGATTTGTTAAATTAAAGTTAACGACTGTGCAAACTGTTTAAAGTAATTCATACATGAAAAACGAACTCCGCACACAAAATTTATCATTTTTGTGTTATTTCATCTGTACAATTCACACATCAGTGAAAATCGCTTGAAACCTAGCTGAAAATTGAAGATATGTTTTACTGAATGAAAAATTTGTTTTTAGTGTTTTTGCAATATTGATGTCAATTTCTTTTTCATTTTATTTGAAAACGGAGTTGATCTTTAGGTCATAAAATATGGTTTAATGATAATTTTTTGCTGTTTGTAAATGAAGTTAAACGGTTCATTCGGATAAAGTAGCATGATAACTTATTCATTTATAATTTACATAAAGCTCTGTGTACATGTCTTAAAACAGGGAAAAAAGATTTACTGTTTTAGAAGCATTGTAACAGCCACCATGACAGTAGACATGTCTCAAACTAACTGTCATGAACTGTACTGAGGGTTAACTCTATTCATCAATATACTGCTTTTTACCCAGCAGGTATACATGTCTGTAACAACACCCAAAAGAAGAGTTAACATTAAATCATAGATACGGAAGATAGGTAGACAGAAGTCACAACTGTAAACTTGTCTCAAAAACTTGTCATTACCTGTACTGAAAGAAAATATATTTACTGCTATAGAAACCAAACAGTAGTGATCACTGTTAATATGTCTCAAAGTAACTGTCGTTAACTGTAAAGCTGCATAAGCAGCTACAACTGTAAACATCTCTCAAAAAGACTGACATAAACTGTACTTGAGAAAAAAAATATGGTTAAAAGCAGCCAGACATCCAGCCATCAGATGACAGACATAGCTCTCACAGCAGTCTTTCACCCTAACATGATTTAAATGCTCAGTATATAATTTAATATGTATTTCAACATTCTTGCATGCATGCAGAATATATTACCAGATGAATAAAGAGATATAGAGGGGAAAAATAACTATGTCTCAAAACTGTGGCTAAAATTCCAGTGTACTTTTAATGATATGTAATCTTGTTAATCAAATAGTTTTCTTTGGGAATACAGATCGTTTTTAAGGAGAAATTCTGAACTTTAAATACTTAAGTTTTAAAATTACATTTAAACCTATTTTCATCCGGCACCCTTTCGGATCACTTGATTATGCCAGTTAAAATAGGTTGTGTGTTGAAAACCATTGTCAATAGACTTTGGGAGTGAAGGCAGTTTGTAGTTACAACCAGGTGTCATATAAGACTGGTTTTACTGTACTACTGGCATTGAGAGATTTACTTCAGGTCCTTTAGTAGAGCTATTGGCATTGACTACAATATCTGGCATTTACTCCAGGTGCTGTAGTAAGGTGCTGGCATTGACTGCAATATCTGGCATTTACTCCAGGTGCTGTAGTAAGGGCATTACAGGCATGGTTACTACAATATCTGGCATTTACTCCAGGTGCTGTAGTAATGTACAGGCATTGACTACAATATCTGGCATTTACTCCAGGTGCTGTAGTAACGTACAGGCATTGACTGCAATATCTGGCATTTACTCCAGGTGCTGTAGTAACATACAGGCATTGACTACAATATCTGGCTTTTACTACAGGTGTTGTAGGAGAGGTGTTGGCAATTTGACTACAATATCTGGTATTTACTACAGCAGTTGTAGTAAAGGTACAGGCATTGACTGCAAAAGTATAAGTTAAGGTATGGTATTTATTTGCCTCTAGTAAAAGACTTGAAGTTAATGTATCAACATTTACTACCAATGTATGAGTGAGGGTATTAGAATTTACTACAGGTACTGACATCTAATACAAAAGTGTAGTTTAAGGTACAGGCCTTTTGTACAGGACCTTAAGTTAAGGTATTGACACTGAGTACTACCAAAGTAAGGGAGGGGTACAGCATTTACACTACAAGAATTTTATTTTATTAAGGGCATATATATTTAATTTATACTAAGTTATTTAATCTTGATTTCGAAACAAATTCTTTCAATTGTGGGAGATGAATAGATACCATTAATTGCTCTCCAGACTCAATCCAGATGGAATCGACCCCTAAGAGAGAGAGGCAATGTAGAGTTATCCGTGTCTTGCCTAAGGACACTACCACTACTTGGGCACTGGTGGGGATCGAACTTGGACCTTCGATCCTGAGGCGAACACTGCACCAAGGGTATATATATTTACCAACCAACCATTCGTAGGATCTTTTGCTGTTTTAGCAAAACTTACAGGATACAGTTTGTAAAGTATTTTGAAAATGCAAGACATTTATTACTTCCTGCAAATATGCAAAATGTGTTATTTAAAACACATTAAAACAAATGTAATAAATTTTTGCAAAGCTAAACTGGCCTCATTATCTATGAAAATGTCAGTCTGGTTTTACATAATTCTGGTATTACAATCTAGAGACATTCTATAAGTGTTTCAAGTTTGTTTCCAGCCAGTCACTGCTATTAAAAAGTCTTTAGCGGTTTAATGGTAACATGCTGCACTGGTAATCCAGGTTTGCAGATCAATCCCCCGATTAGATCTCCCTCTCCTGAACCACAGATTAGGTCCCCCTCCCTCAACCACAGATTAGATCCCCCTCCCCTCAACCACAGATTAGATCCCCCTCTCCTGAACCACAGATTAGGTCCCCCTCCCCTCAATGACAGATTAGATCCCCCTCCCTCAACCACAGATTAGATCCCCCTCTCCTGAACCTAAGATTAGATCCCCCTCCCTCAACAACGGAAAAGATCCCCCTCCCCTCAACCACAGAAAAGATCCCCCTCCCCTCAACCAGCAGATTAGGTCCCCCTCTCCTGAACCTAAGATTAGAGCCCTGGTAGCGTCGCTCGACCACAGATTAGGGCCGGTGTCCCTACCATCGCCATGTCCTTAGGCAAGACACAAAAACCACATTGCCTCCCCTCTTTGATTGGTTGATTCCATCTGATGAGAATGAGCTCGAGAGCGATTAATCTGAGTTAAGAACTGTTTCGCAATCGAGAAAAATAAATTAGATATAATCTCAACCCTCCCTCAACCACAGATTAGATCCCCCCTTTCCTGAACCTAAGATTAGGTCCCCCTCCCCTCAACAACAGATTAGATCCACCTCCCCTCAACCACAGATTAGGTCCCCCTCCCCTCAACCACAGATAAGACCCCCCTGAACCAAGGGCCCCCTCCCCAACGACAGATATCCACCTCTGAACCACAGATCTGAACCCCCTCCCTCAACACAGAAAAGATCCCCCTCCCCTCAACCACAGATTAGATCCCCCTTCCCTCAACCGCAGATTAGGTCCCCCTCCCGCAACCACATATAAGATCTCCCTCTCCTGAACCACAGATTAGATCCCCCTCCCTGAACCACAGATTAGATCCCCCTCCCTCAACCACAGATTAGATCCCCCTTTCCTTAACCACAGATTAGGTCCCCCTCCCCTCAACCACTGATAAGACCCCCTCCCCTGAACCACCGAAGGCCCCCTCCCCTCAACGACAGATTAGTTGCCCTCCTAACCACAGATTAGATCCCCCTAAAAGATAGATCCCCTCCTCAACAACAGAAAAGATCCCCCTCCCTCAACCACAGATTAAACCCCTTCTCAAGCAGATTTCCCCTTCTAACCACATTCGACCCTTCTTCAATCACGATCAGAACCCCTCCCCTCAATCACTAATATGAGTAATTGTTGTTCATAAAGGAGATCTTAATGTACCAAGGTTCCATTATCAGTGTTATACACCAGCACTATCTGCAATGCCACACCCACTGTTCTGCTAGGACCACACCCACTATTGACTGCTAGGGCCACACCTACTGTTGACTGCTAGGGCCACACCTACTGTTGACTGCTAGGGCCACACCCACTGTCATGCCAATTTGTCCATGCAAGTTCATTAATATGGTAATTTTTCCTCTTCAGCTGAAGTTTTTACCATTATTATTTATAACAGCTGAGGTTTCTTTAACAACCCATTGCACTTTTTTCTGCAAAATCTGTAAAAACAAGTCTTCCCTGCAAAACTGATATGGCAGTGATAATATGGTAGCACTCCGTGACTTAACATTAAATTTTAGTTTTTTCTGACTGCAGTGACTTCCCTTTATCACTATCATGCCAAACAATCCTTAACATGAAATCTCCACTAAATAAAAAGATATTAAAATTGAAGTTTGTTCCAGAAAAAAAAAACATTTTGATACAAAAGTCATTTCTGACAAACATTTCTAAATCTGATACACCTTATTACTATTCCTGGAAAGCATTAGCAGTGTAAATATTCTATGCGATTCCTGCAGAATGTTAATTATAGGTTCCATGATGATATTTCTCTGATACATGCCAAGTGCTGCACAGAACTCCACATGACGTCTCATTAAGAGATTTTCTCTGTACTTCACTTTTTGTCAACCACAAAAGGGAGATAATCTTTGTGGTATTAGACTTGAAAAGGAGCAATGATTTATTATGCAAATTTTTGCCAATCATATATATCCAAAGGAAGATAATCTTTATGTCATTACACATAAAAAAGAGCCATGATTTATTTTACAAAACTTCCTCTCTTCTGGTTTTTTCCTCACCAGAAGTGGTTTAGACTCATTCTAGGCAGACAAGTTCTAGATAAATCCACTAGCTTCTTCAATTAATTGAGATAGATTATAGTCTCTTTAAAAGGAAATGTAAAATATCGCAAAAATGTTCTTTTCAGAAAACGTGTTTTAATGGACTTTTTTTTAATTAATGATTTTGTTTAAACCTCATAGCAATGGCTAGAACCTTTGAACTGAAGTTCACTGTACAAGCCAGTTTTTATCATTGACAAACAGGTACAAAAATGTTACAAGAAGGAAGATGAAAAAAGAAGTATCTGGGTGTCACCACATCAGGAACAATTTAACCAATTCAGGTTAATAGTCAAAATTTGTACAATGTACTTTATCAAATTTCATCTGAGACAGACGTTTTTTTATTTATTTTTATTTTTTTATTTGCTGAGTAAGGCTTTATTTTTTCATTAAAGAATATTGTGAAATAATACTTTGCAATAAATCATTCTTCAATGGTATATGTAATGCACTGTGGTTAAGATATTTACAACTTCAGTAGGGGGTCTTTATTTCATGCAGGTTGTTTCGTACAAACAATGCATCTCTATATGCACAAAAAACATTAAAGAGATTGCCGAACTGTGGAAGTGCAAAAACCTACTGCAATATTTATGAAGGTATATGAATCACTGTACCTTAAGTGTTCAGCAAGTTTCGTATGTTTCTTCTTTTTTTTACGTTACTCATTCTGCATTTTTGAATCAAACTGTTACTTTAACTTCAATAAAAGGTGACATCTGCTACTTTACTTCAAGCAAGGCTGACTGCCTTTACAAGCCCGCAATTCTTGTTTTTTGGAATTTAACGACTGTTTCAACCGTATTCCTGTCATTTTACAAACGTGTAGTTTACCTAACCATCGTTCCTGGGAAGGACACCACTGGTGTACATGAATGCCAACTTTCTCATGTAGCAGGACATGGTCAGTAAAAGGATTCAAAACCATGACCCTCATTCAATGAGAGGTTACAGTGAGCCTTGTCCCTGCCTGTACATTTAAATGTTTACCTTGACAACTTTGTTTATGCTGAATTTTTAAAATGTAACTTTTCATCCTCCAATTTTGACAGTACTATTACTAGTATGTATTAGAGTGCTCATTGAAAATTAACTCTCTGAAAAGCAAATAGTGTAGATTATGATCAGGATGCATGTATGTACAGGCTGATCATGATCTGCACTGGTCACAAAGGCAGCATCTCTTCATACAAGCTAGGTGAGGTTTTGGCAGCAACCTTCTAAGTATTCTAAACTGCTTTTGTTCAATCCCTAGGTCCACTGCATAACAGTCAGCTTTGACTAATCACAAAGAAAATTATTAATAACAGACTGCTTGCACTATTATTTCTCTTAGACAAATCTAAAATCTCTACCTTATGATTGGTCAGACTTTAAAATTTGTATATTTTTTTAGCTAATCAGGCGCCCAAAGATATAGACTGGTTTAAAGATATAGACTCGTTTTCAGCACTCTTTAATGGGCCGCTGTGGTTGTCAGCAGCTACAAAAAACAAGAGGGCCAAGTAGGCCCTATATCATTCACCTGTGACTTCTGACAATATGTGACCAAACTTCAACCCTAAACTATATCATAAACACAGACATTCTGTTTGACCTTGACAAGGCAAACCTTTTGACCAATTTACATGATGATTGGGTTGTAAATGTCACCTGTATGCCATACACAAGGCTTTTTAATTGGTTGTCCTAGTTTTTGACCTCAGATTTCCCATCTTCGTACTCAACCTAAATTTCAACAAGACAATCATACAGGCAAAGTTTCATGAAGAGAGAATAAAAATGCAACCTCTATTGAATACACATGTTGTTTTCTACAATTTGACCCTGTGACCTAGTTTTTGACCCTAGATGACCCATGTTCAAACTCAACCTAGATTTTATCGAAGCAATCATACTGACTTAAGTTTCATGAAAGTCCAATGAAAAATGCAACCTCTATTGCATATACAAAATATTTCTCTGATTTGACTGGGTGACCTAGTTTTGACCCTAGATGACCCATATTCGAATTTGACCTAGACTTTATTAAGGCAATCATACTACCAAGTTTCATGAAAATCCAATGAAAATGCAACCTCTACTGCATACACAAAGTTTTTCTATGATTTGACACTGTGACCTAGTTATTGACCCTACATGACTCATGTTTGAACTCGACCTAGATTTTATCAAGGCAATCATACTGACCAAGTTTCATGAAGCTAGAATGAACAAGAGCTGTCCATAAGACAGCACGCTCGACTATTGTGGGTGTTTGCTAATAAAACAAAACTTTTATCAGGTAATAGCAAAACAAAATCGCTAACTATTAAGTATAAATAGGCAAGTGAATCATAAAAAAAGTCAAAATCTATAACTATAGATTTAATTTTTGGTAAATTAATTGTTTGATACAAAATTTACCCTGAACACTATTGCAAGGTTTGATATAACTACCATAAGTGGTAGTCAATATCATAAGTGGTTACTGAGATATGTGCATGATAGTACCTAGCAGGCAAAACTTTAACCAAATTTTCAAAGTCAAACAAGGGCCATAATTTGTACTAAATTTTTTCAAGAGTTATCTGCCTTGATTGTAGACACCCCTAAAGACATGAACAAAGTTTCAAGTCAATATCATAAGTGGTTACTGAGATATGTGCATGATAGTACTTAGCAGGCAAAACTTTAACCAAAAGAAGCAACGCCGCCCGACGCACACACAAGTGACTGTAATAGCTCTCCATATTCTCCGAATAGTCGAGCTAAAAATGCAACCTCTATTGCATACACAAAGTTTTTCTATGATTTGACCCTCAGCTGTTACCTAGTTTTTGACCCCCTCCATTAATTCTGAAGCATTTTTCCCCCTACTGTTCAGCAAGGGTCTATTGATAACTGTTCTAGAATAGAATTTTTTTCACACATTATGGATCTAGGTGGGCAGCCAACAGACGACAGGACAGACACCAGACAGACAATGGACACCAGGCGATCACATTATCTCTCAGGACTGGTGCTCAGGTGAGCTAAAAATAAACTGATCCATAATGTGTGAAAAAAATTCTATTCTAGAACTGTTATCAATAGACACTTGCTGAACAGTTAGGAAAAAAGTGCTTCAGAATTAATGGAGGCATTTATCAGGAATCAAAATGGTATGCATCACTCAATCTAGTAGATCTCTTGACAAATTTCCTGATAAACCTTGATAAACTGATTAATAAATGTTACCTTTTTAGATAAGTGGCAGTTAAAATAAATGTTCGTTTTGACAGATTAACTTTTTATATAGGCCATATTTTATAATTTACATGATGTAATATTATGAAAACTGAAGCAGTAAATTTGAATGTAAAATAACATAAAAGTGGTATGGATTGACAATGAAACAACTTTATTAAAAGGATTATATCAAATAGCTGAACAAGTTCTGAAAATGTTTAGGTATAGTTTTGTGTTCATTTTGATGCATTTGTGAAAATAAATTGGTCAGATGTTTTAATTCCTCAGCTACAATTCTATTTTAATTTGCACCTATACTTCTTCCAGTATGTGACTGTCATCTCTCTACAGATGGGTTCACTACCATGTCCTATAATTATACTAAGAGCAAAGATTCTTAAAACTTGGTATGCAAACTGAGAATAAGCATTGACCTTGAATTGTTTGCCCTTGAAAATCAGAAAATATAGCAAAATGCTGTGTTCAAGGGAAAGATAATTCAAAATCAAGGCCAATGACCTATGATTTTTTTTATTTCATATTTGATTTTTTTTAAATTTGATTTTTGGCCAACATAAGTTTGAAGAAATTCTCCATTTAGGAAAATGTTTGTCCTATATAATTATACATGTAGGAAATGGTAGCAAATGCCTTTAAAGTGACTTTTAGCTACCCGAGACAAGTGCATCAGTACTTAACCCAGGTAATTACTTAAACAGGTTCCAATGTGCTTAAAACTGTATTACCTTAAACTTTAAATACCTTAAAACTGTATTACCTATCTAATATCCTACCTTATAATTGCAAGCCAATGAGTATCATATACTGAACAAATTACTATCTCATTTTTTCTGGAATTAAATTTTTCTTTCATTACAAGGGTATCATGAGATCTATCTCTTAAAACGTTGTGTCTAGGTATTTTCAAAAAGCCATTAAATCTTCAATTGATAGAATTGAATGAAAAGATATCTTATGTAACCATTAACAGTAAACACATGCAGTGAATCAGCATCTTAAATCTTAAATCAAAATAACTCACCTGCTTTGGTAAGGACTGTAATAATATGCATCAGCAAGAAAGTCTAGTGAACTAGCTGTACATAAAACAAAGGGAAACCTCTTTGTACACAATATAGCAAGACAAAGGGACAAAAGGGAGACAAGCTATGCTCACAAACACTATCTTCAACAAAGGGAAACAACTTCATAAATATGACAAGACAAAGGAATAAAAGGGAGACAATACATGCTCACAAACACCAAATACTTCAAGGGGAAACAACTTCGTTAATATAGCAAGACAAAGGAACAAGAGGGAGACAATCCATGCGTGGAACACTAAGTGGGAAACAACTTTAACATACAGAAAGACAAACAACAATCCATGCCTTCATACAAACACAAAATACTACAAAGGGAAACAACTTTTTGTTAACAGCAAGACAAATGGAACCTAAGGGAGACAATTCATGCTAAGAAACACTAAAGACACGAGATCATTCACACTACAAATAGAGATACAATATGTTGCATCACAAATTATAAGGGGACACAACTATGTACTGGATTCCT
The DNA here is from genome assembly GCA_022818135.1 of Saxidomus purpurata. Classification (NCBI taxonomy): domain Eukaryota; kingdom Metazoa; phylum Mollusca; class Bivalvia; order Venerida; family Veneridae; genus Saxidomus; species Saxidomus purpurata. The sequence goes on along the minus strand of JAFMSR010000009.1, from coordinate 12,226,453 downwards.
ACCAGTTGTCGGACGCTACCAGATCTTTGGGCGTTTTTATGTTTCGTACCGCACAGGCTTTATACCGTACTCAAGGTCCTAGATTACGCAACCGTGTCACTGGGACAATTGTTCTTTCGGTGTAAGTGACTAAATAGGTAACTCAAACTTCTCATATTTGTTAAATATCCCGCTTAAATCACTTCTCTATTGTGTTACTATTTATAACCTAAGCTGCCAGCAGTTGGGGTTTTTCCCATTTTATTGCACATGCGCTGAGATAAAAGCAGGGGTTCAGTTTGTAAAGGTACACTGAATATCGATATTGCAGAAAATGTGAACGAAACTATGTCAGATATATAATTATTTGAATAAAAATGTGTAAAAGTAAGTATATTCAAGAAATACAATTTAAACACAAGAAACATGGCAATGCCACGAAACCAGGTTTTCAAAAATGTTGTTCTGATTCAAGTTACAAAGTAGACATGAAATAATAATCATATCTTTTTTAAATACCTCCAAAGATGATATGACCTTTGCTGCCCAAAAAGAGTTAAAATCATGTAAACAGGATTTTCAATGTTAATGTACGTGACCTTGACCTTGGAGCCAGCCATGCGGAACATGCGTTCGCACGTCATCTTGATGTGGTAAACATTTGTCTGAAGTTTCAAATCTTCAAAAGGGTTGAAGGGTTACAGGGGAGAGGCGGACAGGATTTTCAATGTTAATGTCACTGTGACCTTGACCTTGGGGGGCCAGCCATGCGGAGCGCGTTCGCACGTCATCTGATGTGGTAAACATTTGTCGAAGTTTCATCAAAATTCTTCAAAGGGTTGAAGAGTTACAGGGGGGGGGGCGGACAGGATTTTCAAGTTAATGTCACTGTGACCTTGAGCCCCGGAGCCAGCCATGCGGAACATGCGTCCTTGCCGTCATCTTGATGTGGTAAACATTTGTCTAAGTTTCATCAAAATTCTTCAAAGGGTTGAAGAGTTACAGAGCGGACAAGGATTTTCAATGTTAATGTCACTGTGACCTTGACCTTGGAGCCAGCGTGGGGAACATGCGTTCGCACGTCATCTGATGTGGTAAACATTTGTCGAAGTTTCATAATTATTTGATAAAAGGGTGTAAGAGTAGGGGGGAGAGAAATTTTTTTTTTGCCCCCCCCCCCCCGCCCATCCGCCCATCCGCCCATCCGCCCATCCGCCCATCCGCCCGCCATATTCAAGAAATAACCAATTTGAAAACCTGGTTAATAAATAGACCGTGTAACAGATGAGGCGTAATATAATATCGATATGACATAAGTAGTTTTAAAAACAGTCGTATAAAGAAGTTATCAGAAATGGTCGAGTGGTTAAGTTTACAGTTTGCCACCCACGCGGACAGGGTTCAAGGATCACACTACGCTTAAATATTTTTTTGGCTTTCCCCTTTTTTTCTTCTTTAAGGATCAGCATGAGCAAGAAACATTATTACTGTTCATATTTTATCCTTGTGAACATGTAAACTATAAATGTAAATAATGCAAGTTAAATGATGTGTATCTTGATTGGAATATACTTATATTTATTGTTCTTCTTTTCGTACATGTATTTAGAATAGTAAAACAAACACTAAACATCTTTGTTGGGAATAGTGCTTTGCACAAAGTTGAGTGCCCGATAATTGGTTGCCCGATGTGGCTTTAAAGAGGGAAATTGTACCCCTTTTTTGGCCTCATTTATAAACAAGCTCTGGTCGCAAACGATAAACTGACAAGTTTATAATGTCATCAGAGAACCTAAGTTTATCCTGTGAAAATTTTATGGGTTTACTAGTATTTGTTGCACCACTAAATACAAAAAAGTTCATTTTCCGCCCGAGAACTGGTAGGAATCCAGTAAACTGTAATTAATTTAAAGAGTAATTCTAGCTTAAAGTGAAGATCTATCCGTTACTTGATTTATGAATAACAACCAGTTTCTTTGCAAAATCCTTATATCATACATGTATACAATATGTGGTTAGCGGAGGTGTTGGAAATATTATGCCGGAAAGGAAACAATAATAAAGGATAAGCCCTTCTTATACCATCTCCAATTAAAAATATATATATAAATACAAATGATAAGTTCAGTTTTCACATCAGCAAATAAACAAAAATTGATCGCCCATGCCACAACAGAACGAAAAAGAAAGAATTCTGTAGCAAAATAAAAACCACAACAGGAAATAAACTGGTTTAATAAGAACATTATCAAGACTGATTAGTCAGTACATAAAGGAGAGAGAACCCATGCCATTGCACAACATCAAAGGGGAACAACTCCTACCAGTATCACACTGATCAGGGTCCTCATCAGAGCCATCAGCGCAGTCGTTTTTTCCGTCACACCTCTGACTGGGGGATATACATCGAGAACTATCTGGACATAATTCTTGAGCCTCGGAACAAAATACCGGTACTCCACCTACAGTGAACAACATCCATACTTTGGTCAATACATTGCAATAAATAAATCAAACACAGCAATATGCAAACATTAATTTTTATTTTTTTATAGCTTTTTAAAGATTTGCTTGTATACATATTGGTATTTATACCTGCAGTTTTAGTGGTGCAGTATGTAGTGAGCTGGACACATTTTCACCAACTCATCTGAAGTATGGCTAACCATAAAACTCAAATTATTTACAACCAAGTTTTATCTTACACCTAAATCAATACAACATAAAATTTAAACCAATACAACATAAAATTTAAACCAATACTACATAAGATTTAACTTTCTTCAATAAACTCAACTAAAAACTAATCAGATGTCTTAACTAAATGATACATCATGACCACTAGCATGCCTTAATGTCCAATAATGCACACAATGCAACATAAGAATTCTCTAACAGCTACAGAACAGGATACAATCATGCTGTTCCAAAATGATACTACTAAAGAGCAGATGATGCTGATGATGATAATGATGCTGATGAAATAATAATATCATAGTCAAAAAAAAAAATCTAAGTAACTATAATTTTATGTAATTTCCTAAAGTCTGATACTCTGTTTTTTCCCCTTGCTGCTATGCGTGCTTGTTGTTCAGTTTTGTTCTTTATTACTGTGAAAGTGCCAAAGTGTACTTCTCACTTCTGTAAGCTGTACATACTGTTCACTTGTAGTATACACAAGGGAGACAATTATGTACAGACCATAAGGAGCAGTTATGTTACTTACATACTATTTAGGCATTGTACTGTAAGAGCTCTTGCAACATGCTAAAACTCAAAAATCAGACTAGAACACAATGGTACAGTTAACACAGTTTTCAAGGGCTATATTCAAGACAATCAGTGCATAATTCAATTTTAATCAAGTTAAAAGAGTTCAACAATGCATATATAGTACACAACAGACCGGCAAATATTTTTACCTCAATACATGGCATATAATGATATTTTCAATGCAGATAACATATTAAGCACACTTTCTCTGTAGTGTTATGAACAAGGCACACTTTCTCTCAGGTTTAATTTAAGGAATTATGCAACATTTTTTCTGAGGTGTCAGGAATAATTGCACTCTTTCTGGATGGTGTCAATTTCTGTAATGTGTTAGGAATATGGCACTCTCTTAAGTGTAAGGAATAATGACACACTTTCCCCCAGGTGTTAGAAATATTGCACACTTTTACTGAGGTGTAAGGAATATGGCACACTTGTTCGAGGTGTTAATATGGCACACTTTCTCTGAGGTGTTGGGATTATAACATTTCTCTAAGGTGTTAAAACTACTGTACATTTTCTCTGAAATGTAAGGAATACAGCATACTTTCTAGTATTAGAATTTCATATCTTAAAGCTAAAAACAGTTACACGTGTATGTAAAAGAACAGACGTTATGTATTCAGACAGAAGACAGGCATATAAAACAAAAATGAGATGGCAGAAACTCAATGCAGATATTTCAGGTTAGAAGAAATTTGTGACATGTATAGACACACTGAGATTGCACAGTTCATGGAAGATATTAGGGGCATTCCTCCAACACTTTCAGACTTAAAACAGTAGATTCATTGCATGATTACAAAGTTATGAGAATGTTTTATATCTGGACTACCTACGCTTTAGATTAGGCACAGTGCAGGTTATATTAGCACACCTGTTGGTATTATTAACAGTATATTAGTATATGTATGTTTCCGATATGTGGGATTCATTGTGTGACGATCCACTTAAAACTGTAGAAATTTCAGGCACATGCTAATTCATGGCAGCCTTAAGCGTGCCTTACCGACTGTTATACACTGTGTTTCATCCGATTCGTCCTCACAGTCAGGGAAGCCATCGCGACAAGATGACCTTGAAATGCACGTTCCGTCGCCACACTGAAACTCATCTGCTTGACATTTTTCTGTACAATAAAATTAGTTTATGTAAAATGAGGGTTAACTGTGAAACCTAAGACTATCTTTCAAAAATGACCATGCAGACCAGTACGAGAAAACAATGCAAGATTCATCTTTAGTACCAAGATCTGTGAACTAAGACCACTTCTCAATTTAAGACACGTTTATAGGCTTTACGTTGGCAGTCTTTTCAGATTCCTGATTTGACTGTACAAGTTTCAGTGATGTTAATTTATGATTACTGTGACATTCCTATGTGATGGTAGTAAAACACACAGACATAAAAAGCTGTTATATAAAGGTGACTCAGTGTTTGATTCTTAATGCAAAGCAAGTGAGAAATTTCCTGACACTCTGTGACGATCCGCCTACTACTAAAAGCTATTCACATTCTTTGAATTATATTCTGAGTTACCTCCATCCTTTGAGTGGAAGGTTCTTTCAAAATCTTAAGAAATAGTTTAGAAAATAATATGTCAGTATTAATGTAGTTTTAAGGTTAATTAATAGAATGACCAATGATGGATGGTGATGAGCAGTATAAGGGTCTCGACCTTCTACAGCATCAATAAATTGAAAATCAATTACAAACAAAATATTTCATAATGGATAATGAATACAATATAATCAAACAAAACCAAATGAAAACAACAACAACAACCATGCAAATTTCAAACATCAGACATTTTCTGTTATCTATACCCTTCAGGTGATAATACACTTCAACCTGATCACTAAGCTTGGAAACTCTTGAAACCTTACCTTCTTTTGTTTGTAATTGTGCTTATTGGGTCCACCATCCTCTAAAGAGGCTATAATCGGTACGACCGGTAAACCTTACCTTCAAAGTAGCTATGTAACTTTAAAGCATTTGACAACACAAATAAGGTTGGATTTTTACAGCATCTGAATCTTGTTTCTTTCTTTCTTATGCTACAATATATCAACTTTCCAGCATGCTATCCACAAAAATAGATGAACATAATTTATGCTAGCCCCTAACTGTGCTTCCTTAGTATCAATTTGCATAATTTGTAAAAAAAAGGGAGGTAATTCATAATATATTACAAAAAATATTGTACTTCACAGTTTTATCTTTTTATTACAAAATATAATACTCTAATCTATTTATCCCAGTTTTTATAGTTTAATATATCTAAAGTCATTTGTCCTCAAAATTCTTTTCCAGAACATATCACCCAGACAGCGAAAATCAGTATCAAATTTGGGAAAAAAAAAAATTCTTTTAATTTTCATTTAAAAGGCTTAAAGAATATCCCTCAGTTTGTTCTTAGATGCATTGAAGAAAAGTTAGCGATACATTGTCTAAGATAGTTTACTGCTTCTCAAAGTGTCTAGACTGCATAAATTAGATGCATGTTATAAGAGTACATACAGGTAGCTGTGGGTAATAGCTAAATTACAAAGCCCTGCTTGTGGTAGTGGGCTGATTTATAGATAAAAATTAGATTGACAGGTTTTCTGCACTGCATTTAATGACTTCTTTCATAGCAGATAGGTAATAAAGTTTAAAATTTCAGCTAGATACTAAAGATTTCCATCAGATGTCTGGTCATAATTTCTTTTTTTTTTTTTTAACTTTATTTTTTTTTGGGGGGTTTTTTTTCAAAAAAAAAAACAAGAATACTTCCTTTCACCAAAATTATAGGGTCAAACTGAAGTGTGAAACAAACACTGACTTTTTCCTATGCTAAACTTTTTTTGCTTACACGTGGACAGTAGCTCTTTCATGAAATTACTCTTATAAAAGGTTTTCATTTTAGGTTTTCTTTATGATTTGAAACTATGAAGAGTGAAGGGGGCTAATGTCCACTTTTACAAAATAAGGAAGGGGCTAACATGTCTGCCTTGGCAAAATTAAGCTTAGGGGTTATAATTGTCCTAGAGGCTAAAGTCCTATATACATTCATATAAAACATGACAGGGAACCAATTACCCATAAGCCAGATTGATGCTATTAAAGCATAAGGCTACAAAACAGTGAATTGTGCACCCCATATCAAAATATACAATATTAAACAAGTTAAACAACCAATTTAACATACATTATTAAATAATAAATCCTTTTTTTACCACATTCACATGCTGCATTCGCTGGCCCAGCTTTAAATACATGTATTTATTCTAACTATATTTTACCCTAATTTGTTTTGAAGTGGTTTTAATGCTACATTTATCTTAGTGAAATTGCAATTATTCCGGAAAGTTTATTATCGCAATAATTGTCACCTCTGAATTATTTAATACCCATCATCCCTGCAGGTCTGCATTTAGGTGGCCAATGTTTTTTACTCCTTCCTTGAATGAATTATAATTACGGTGGTATAATTATTCTTTCTCAGTCTATCTCTTTATGAGATATAATTAGATTTCATGAGATTATGTTGTGAAGTTATGATAGAAATCAACATGGTAAGTGAGTGTCAAATAATTAAAATACCCAATCAAAATTTTGGTTAAATGCTTTTCGTAGACTGGAAAATATTCAGGTTCTTGTATTATACCATACTCAAAAACATCAATAATGGGGTTTATATATATAGATTCTAGGTTTTCAGGTTAATGGTATCCCAATCACATGATCAAGCTGATTACATGACCTAGATCTTGTCAGGGGTCCAAGTGAAGTCAGATTTCACACTTTCATGTTAATTGTATTCCTATCATATGATCAAGCCATTCCAAGAACTAAATCAGTCCAAGGGACATAAAATTTTTACCTTATTCTTAGAAATTCAAATTTGCCCAATTCTAAGAAATTCACATTTTACTGTAAATTTAAGACATTTTTTTGATTCTAGGCTAAATTCTCTATAGACTGTTCACATCTGGTTTTCATTGCTTAAAAAAACGATAAAAATCAAAATGAAACTTACAATATAATACCCTCGACTCCCTGTCTTTCAAGAACTTTTATTATTCTGCTATAAAATAGGCACATGTCATTTTGATTAACCTAATTTTTTCATATAAAAGAAAATCCCTTAATATAGGAACAAGACAAAACTGCAGGGGTCCCCTCAGAAAGGCATTAAGCAACATGTTCCACCACTTTGTTTCTTTTTTAAGTAATTTTTAATGACTTGATAATAAGATTTAGCTGTAATGTTGGTTCGTTCTTTGAAAAAAAACTATGTCAGTAACCAACATAAAAGTTTTGATTGTGAATTTGTTTTCCTTTATAGCTTACAGGGACATAGTTTTAGACTATTAAGCCGGTACACTGGGCAAACCTTACTTGCCCCTGGTGGCACTCCATTACTGATGCATCTATCAAGAAAAATAATGTGGGAAACTGAGTTGGAGTTTTCACTTATGTACAGTTGAATCTGATTTAGCAGGTTCTTTGATTAAACAGTCATTTGCCTAACACAGATTTGACTGTAATAAATCTTTGAAACAAGTTCCATAACTCTGTAAAAATACTCTTCTGCTTCTCTTATATTGACCATGGTATAACAATAGATAATCAACAATGAAAAGCTATCTATGACCCTATAAATCATGTTCATACAGCTTCATCAAAGTCTTATTTCCAAGGAAAGATAACTAGAGCTATCACTAAATGTGATTAATACCCCCAAAAGGATTGCTTTATAAACTGAAGAAGTTCGTAGTAACATAATACCTTGCAAACAAACTAAAAAGAGATATTGTTCTTAGCAGTTCCTCTCATTGTGCTTGACCATTGTATGAAGTTGTATTGAATTCCAACTTGTAGTTTTCAAAAATGCTCCAGACAGGGAAAAGTAACAAAGGGCAATAACTCTGTAATTAGTCAAGATGGAGTTATGGTTACTGTGCACTGCACTCCCTCTCACTGTGCTTGACCATTGTATGAAGTTATATTGAATTCCAACCAGAAGTTTTCAAGTTATGTTCCGGACAAGGAAAAGTAACAAAGGGTAATAACTCTGTAATGAGTCAAGATGGGGTTATGGTTCCTGTGCACTGCACTTCCTCTAAATGTACTTGACCATTGTATGAGGTTGTACTGAATTCCAACTAGTAGTTTTCAAGTTATGCTTCGGACAAGGAAAAGTAACAAAGGGCAATAACTCGGTAAATACTCAAGATAGAGTTATAGTTCTTGTACACTGCACTTCCTCTGAGTGTGCTTGATCATTGTATGAAGTTGTATTGAATTCCAACTAGTAGTTTTCAAGTTATGCTCCGGACAAGGAAAAGTAACAAAGGGCAATAACTCTGTAATTAGTCAAGATGGAGTTATAGTTCTTGTGCACTGCACTTCCTCTCAATGTGCTTGACCATTGTATGAAGTTGTATTGAATTCCAACCAGTAGTTTTCAAGTTATGCTCCGAACAAGGAAAACTAACAAAGGGCAATAACTCAGTAAATACTCAAGATAGAGTTATAGTTCTTGTACACTGCACTTCCTCTGACTGTGCTTGATCATTGTATGAAGTTGTATTGAATTCCAACCAGTAGTTTTCAAGTTATGCTCCGGACAAGGAAAAGTAACAAAGGGCAATAACTCTGTAATTAGTCAAGATGGAGTTATAGTTCTTGTGCACTGCACTTCCTCTCAATGTGCTGACCATTGTATGAAGTTATATTGAATTCCAACTAGTAGTTTTCAAGTTATGCTCCGGACAAGGAAAAGTAACAAAGGGCAATAACTCTGTAATTAGTCAAGATGGAGTTATAGTTCTTGTGCACTGCACTTCCTCTCAATGTGCTTGACCATTGTATGAAGTTGTATTGAATTCCAACTAGTAGTTTTCAAGTTATGCTCCGGACAAGGAAAATGCAACAGACCGCCCGACCGACCGACCGACCGACCGACCGACCAACCGACCGACCGACCGACCAACCACCGGGTGACTCCTATATACCCCCCTAAACTTCGTTTTGGGGGTATAATGATGTCCAGTTTGGCAATCAAACAGATAACCAAATCACTGAAAGTACTGCTACACTAACAGTGCAAAACAAAAACCATCCGAAGCAAAATACAAGGACTTTATGAGTTTCTGAAAGAAACAATGATCTAATTATACTAACAATGCAAAACAATTATACAATTGTTAAATTGCTTTTCTTTTTTTCTTACTTTTTAAAATGAAAAAGGCCTTTCCTAATACATAAGGTACTTGATTATCATCACACTCCGAACAATGAAGTAAAATACTTGCTTGAAGCTAATGATATTCTCAGCTCATATGAAAACTTGGCAAAAAATTCAAACACTAAATAAAACCAGGATTTTCTATTAGCATGTGTACCAAGTATGTCCAAAAAAAAAGAAACAACGTAAATAATGAGCTGCAAAAAATGAGATACAGTTTACTGAGTTAATAATACAGCATGCAATGAAAAGGTAATTATACACTCTGTGAATCTCTGTTTCCAAATCAAGGACAAGAATTTCAGTTAATAACTAATTATGATAAGCAATTTGAAGCTGAAAATACATCATAAAGCTATCTGTAATGTTATCAAAAGTTGAATTATTTCACACTGTCGGAATGCAAGAAAACAAAATATTTCCAGATGCATTTTGCAAGAGACCATAACCCAATTCTTTTTGCACCCATTTTTAAATTTTACAATTTTGTGAGAAATTTCTATCTTGAAGCCTGTATTTACAAAAAACCTTTTAAAATAAATTTTGCATGTGCACACCATTTTTAAAGTTGGTTTAAACATATAAATTATACAGAGGCACTACAGACATCAGGTAATGACATTTGCATGTTCATTCCCCCACTCCGCACCCACCCCTAAATTAACGGACCTTCAATTGGGAAAGTAACAATTGTTTTAAGGTTTTTGAGTGAAAAAAATACTGATCCACTGAAAAAAATAGATTCTTAACTTAATAATCTATCTTAATATATAGTTGGGACACTTTTTGCATCAGAACAGGAACTACCAATACAACCACACCTGAAATAAACTCACCTATACTGAGCAGCAAGTTAATTTAAGCAACCGCTTTGTTATCTCCCTTGGCTAGTGATTGAGCATCGTCTGTAATATTTGATTACATGTAATACCCCAGGGGACAGACAATAACAAAATGCGTAAATTCTGGTTGAAGGTAAAGTGCATCTTCGATGCATGCCTTCATGATTTTTGGTACCCATCCAAATCAAAGTAGACTTCAGGTATTTTCATGGATTTAATTCAGATGAATTAATGAAACGATTGCATGCCAATTTATATGAGACATCACGTGCAGAATATATTTACTCTTACCATATTTAACTTTTAATCTGCCGGCAGTCTGATCACGATCTGCACTAATCATTCGTCAGTCATTAAATTGTCTGGCAATTGATTAAAGGTTACTCCCTTAATTGATAGAAGGTCATGTTTATTTAAGAAATGTAGCAGAGTTACAATCAGGTGCCTTGTAGTATACAGTCTTACAGAACTTCCATTTTTATTCCCCAAAAGGTGGGCATATTAAAACTGCACCATCCGTCCGCCCGTCTGTCCATCCTTTCCATCATGCATTTTCGTATCATTTACAGAAAACTGCCCCCAAAATAGTCATGATTGTCATTGTGGGTGGGTAAATAATTATCATGTTCTCATAATTTTTTTTCATCTTATATTTTCTATATGCAATGTTTCCCATTTGAACGTTATTAAGGAAACAACACCCTCATGCTCCATCAACCACCCCCGTGCTCCATCTAATTATCAAACAAATCCACTTCTGTCTAACAAACCATTAGACTACTATAACGTTAAAAGCATGTCCAATTAACCGAGGTTACATACTTTTTCATTTCATTACAAAGTCTACAAGTCATTATTACTCTGAGCCTAAAACACAAATTCCGGTATCACCTGGTTTCTTAGCACTTAGCTGGGAGGACCAAAAAGTATACATGTGTCTAAAGATGTTTTTTTCCCTACCATGACCTCCAGAATCAGACTTTAAATGAGTCTGTAATAGTGAAGAAACCTGTCGTTCAGTAAAATTAGTGAAGCGAAGAAGTTAGTGAAGTCAGCAAAGTCAGTTCAGTTCACCTTTGAGTGCATTGACAGCCAGCAGCCCAAAACCTTGGTTTAAACCCCTGACTAGGTCAACATGCGGCCTCAAATTACAATTCCATTATTCTATTTCAACGTTAATTTGTCAAATTCCATTTTCTAATATCATTTGTTAAGTATTTAAATTACTAAACACCCCTATGAGGATTAACTCACACAAGGTACTGTCCATACTTAACAGTGGACTCAGTACATTTCAAAGATTTGGGAAAATCAGTATTTTATCATTATTTCAGTGCAAATTATACCAGAAAATCGAGCAAAAAAAACTATCATTTCCTAAGGGAACATCTGACAAAACTTGATTATTATCTATAGCATTCTGCCAAGATTCACAGAGATTTCAGGTGGCAATTTAACATCACACTTCATTCAATTATCTAACTGCTAATTGGGGTTACACTTAATCAATTCTTTTGAAAAATACCCCTGGATTTTATGGTTGTGGTATCACCTTGTTAAAAGACATAACCTGATCATATAATATGTTTTTATGTTATTTTTTTATTACATTTTAATCAAATAAACTGATAGTCTGAGAATAAAAGTGCAAGATTTTCATCCTGCCCCCTCCCTCACATGAATCAGGAACAAAGGCTCAGGGGATGGCAGATTTAAGAGGGAGGTGGTCCATACTTGGTCAAACATGGTAAAATAGCAACAATAAAAATGCCAAATTAAGGTCACAACTGGTACAAACTTGGTTTCCTTTCAGTACTCAATACCAGTTCTGTCTATGCGTCACTACGTAGTGTATTTGCTGAGGGATGAGGGTGGGATTTGGGAGAGGAATGGGGAAACAGAAATATATATTACCGGCCTACATGCTAAATTTCTAAAAAAGTGGACTTCTTGATAGTTCAATCTTGACAGTATTGTATCAATGTTCATGGGTTATCACTTATAATTTACCATCCATGATCATAATCTACATGGGCTGCAAGGCCAGAAATTATCCTATACCAGCAATTATACTAAAGGGACCTTTTTTGATTAATCAACAAAAATCTAAAGGCAAATATTTACTCCACATTCTAATGAAACTAAATTAATTTGAAACTCTGCCCGAGACTACTTCTGATCGTTGAGATTTGCCGTTCCTATTAAATATACATCCAGAATTTATAAAAAGCCTAACAATACTGATTTTACAGAGATTAACGCAACTGTTAAAGATGTTATTTCACTTGAAATGCGGGTAAGTGATTTCGAATTTCACACTCCTTTTAGACGAGGTAGACATTATCGCTTTGTCAAATCTAACAGCCTACCATATCAAGTTGTGAATTCATAAATCACATGAAAAAATCCAGAAAGACGAGCCTGACAAAATCATGAATTTTGTGGATAAAGAGCGGCTTCTGGAGTTTGATACTTCCACTTTTTTTTCGTTTTGCATTCATATTATGCTCTCAAATTATATATTTATATATTTATATTTCAACCTTGTACCCCAGCACCCCTAAATACACATACTGACTTCATAGCAATTTTCTCGATTTCTTCTGAATACAATTTATTACATGTTATGAGAGACAGAACAAGTAAGTGCACAGACTGTCCCTAGACTGTTGGGAAACAGAAGAGGTTGCTATCTACTATTTAAAGATGTATTAATTGCTTACTAGGAGTCAGTTGGCACTTACTTGAAAAACTCAGAAACTGATGGCAAAACATAGCTGACTGAAATACTATCAAAACAATATGGGTATTTGACCCTTACAAAACCACATTAAATTTTGTTGATACACATTTCATTTTCTTGAGGTTTAAGGTGACTTCAACTATATTTCATTTATTGAACGGTGGGCAGTAAATTACCTAACGGAACTCCCTGAGAGGGCCTTAGTGGTAGAACTCTACCCTCTGTAAGAAACTGCCAACTTCCTGCCATAAACAGACATGGTCGGTAGCAGAGTTTGAACGCATGACCTCAACCAATCAGACCACATCTGACTGCAATTTTCAACGATCTTCACACCTAAGTAGCAGAGACCTGAAACCTAAGGTTAATCTCGTAATCCCTTCTAGGTGTAAAAGTGCATAAATCCATCCAATCATAAAACTGCTGACAGTGGGTTAGTCGGATACATCAAGTGCAATGATATAAAACTCTCGCTCTGTGGCCACATAATTATATGCAGGTATGCGGTAATCATCAACATTTTTAAGCCTCACTAACTTTATTCCTAACGAAAACCTTTATATTCTATTTAGGTAAACCAATTCATCTGATAATGTATAGATGACAGACTACGAACACAATATTATAACACTGCAACTTGCTCTTTTGATAGATTATCATAAAACTGTCACAGGCACCCTAGTCAAAATCCACACAGCAAACTGAAGTTAATCGTTTTCTTTAAAATGAAAAAAAATAAACATACATGGTAACACATTACTTTTTTGTTAAATTTCTAATATTTCACATTGGGATGAAATCTGCCTTAACCGGTCAAGTGGCAAAGGTCGCTGACTTGTTATCAGGAATCTTTCTCATTGATGGAGGGTTATGAATCAACCCTACTCTATGTGAAAAAGTTGGCAATTTCTTACAGAGAATAGGGCTCTTGTACTGGTCTTTCCCACTAATGGTTAGGTAACTTGCCCTCCTAAACAGGCTTTCCCCCCCCCCCCCGCCCACACTCCCCCGCCACTCCGCCCCCCCCCCCTTGCCCGCCCACACTTCCTAAATTTCTGTTAATCGGAAGTGACACTTTACAATGTTAACACCTGTTCCTTCAAATACAGATGTGTTAACACTATTCTAAGTGTGTGAAGTGTCTGTTAACATAACGACATTGTATCACTTAAATTTTCAAATTTTATATTCAAATTACACCAGCTCCGAAAATAGTTCTGACTTCAAAATTCATCATTTAACTTATGCTGGATCTGGACAGTTTTAACATAAATTCTTAAACGTCAACTGAAGATGGTAATTAACGTCACTATATAAGTTTCATTTTACCTCCCTGTACAATGACTGATCATGACCAATGTTTTATTTATAAACATACAAATCAAAAGCTTCTTTATTCTAGATAAAAATCTCTCTTTAAAAACAAACTCGGTTATGTCTATGAAATTTAGGTCACCAAAATTTATCTCAATAAAACAGAACTGTACAGCATTTACACTTTGGTTGCGATTTGATTAAATCAATCAAAATCCCAACGGAAGTGAAAGCTGAGTACGATAATGATATAACAACAGCACGAAAGATACTGAATGTTATGATGTCATAGACCATGAGCGTTTAGGATACCATATTCAAATGTTATGATACCATATTCAAATGTTATGATACCATATTCAAATGTTAGGATACCATATTCAAATGTTAGGATACCATATTCAAATGTTAGGATACCATATTCAAATGTTAGGATACTATATTTAAATTTATGATACCATATTCAAATGTTAGGATACTATATTTAAATTTATGATACCATATTCAAATTTTAGGATACCATTTTCAAATGTTAGGATACCATATTCAAATGTTAGGATACTATATTTAAATTTATGATACCATATTCAAATGTTAGGATACTATATTTAAATTTATGATACCATATTCAAATTTTAGGATACCATTTTCAAATGTTAGGATACCATATTCAAATGTTATGATACCATATTCAAATGTTAGGATACCATATTCAAATGTTAGGATACCATATTCAAATGTTAGGATACTATATTTAAATTTATGATACCATATTCAAATGTTAGGATACTATATTTAAATTTATGATACCATATTCAAATTTTAGGATACCATTTTCAAATGTTAGGATACCATATTCAAATGTTAGGATACCATATTCAAATGTTAGGATACTATATTTAAATTTATGATACCATATTCAAATGTTAGGATACTATATTTAAATTTATGATACCATATTCAAATTTTAGGATACCATTTTCAAATGTTAGGATACCATATTCAAATGTTAGGATACCATATTCAAATGTTAGGATACCATATTCAAATGTTAGGATACCATATTCAAATGTTAGGATACTATATTCAAATGTTAGGATACCATATTCAAATGTTAGGATACCATATTCAAATGTTAGGATACTATATTTAAATGTTAGGATACCATATTCAAATGTTAGGATACTATATTTAAATTTATGATACCATATTCAAATTTTAGGATACCATTTTCAAATTTAGGAGACCATATTCAAATGTTAGGATACCATATTCAAATGTATGATACCATTTTCAAATTTAGGATACCATATTCAAATGTATGATACCATATTCAAATGTTACAATACCATATTCAAATGTAACAATACCATGATTATTCAAAATAAAATGTATGATACCATATTCAAATGTTATTCAAATGTTAGGTACCATATTCAAATGTTACGATACTATATGTATGATATTTGATGAACATTAAGACAGTATCTGCGGAGTGTCAACAAATGAAATCTTTTAATATCCTCATAGAATTTATAAACATTACGACAGTACTTGTTTTGTCACAATTGGATATCTTATGAACATTGCAGCTGGATATGTTATGACACAACTGAATACCTTATGAACACTACAGTCACATATGTTATGACACAATTGAATACCTTATGAACATGTTTTGAACACTACAACAGGATATGCTGTCACAATTGGATATTTTATGAGCATAAGAACAGGATATGTTATTGACACATTTGGATATCTTATCAGCCTTAGAACAGGATATGTTATGATACAATTGGATATCTTATGAACATTACTGCAGGATATGTTATGATACCAGAAGATAATTTATAAGCAATTATTTCCATACAACATGATACCTGGTAATGCAGTAATTGGCACATGACTAAAAACATTAATTTCCATTCTGAGAATACATTGTATACCTGTATGTCCTTGTTTACATTGTAGGCATACAAACAAACAATACTGTGATTTATTTCATATTAAAACATGACTCCTTACAACATTACCACATATTTTATAGACCATTAAAATTTTGAAACATTTACATCAAATAAATTATTTTTTATACATTTAAAATTTTTTTTTCAAAAAGCTAAAAAAAACATCAGTCTGCACATGATATGTGACAACCTAACAAGTACAAACTACACTTAATTAACATTTCCTCATCATCTAATTAAAATTCCAGTCAGTGTGTTGCATGCCCACGTATATGGTAAAGCTAGCACACCGCTGAAACATCTGCCATTTTAACAATTAAAAAGTCAACTACATCATCTAAACAGGATAAAAAAAATCTGCAGTCAGTTGAGAACTTACACAGTTATATTTTAACTGTCATAACTATTTCCTACTTAAGTATTCATTTAACAATAGTTTTCAATGTCCGGTTTGAAATTATTCCCCCCCTGTTTTTAGCTGTAATCTGCCTTAAAGGGTCAACATCGGGCTGTTACAGCTAGGGTACTGTGAACAGAAATTTACAGACATTTTTTGGCAAGTATATTGTAAATTGGGTAACTTTTGAGAGACAAGAACTTCATGACTTGTAAGCAGACAGATATATTCACGAATTTTAAATTTGAGAAAGGAACATTTTTTAACCGTAAATCATGTGAAATAAATGTTTTGTACAATTTTTTTAATTAGAAAAGTGGGAAATTCACGAAAATTAAATCGTTGCAAATATTACCCAATTAAAAGTATTAAATGGTTGCCTCCGTGGTCGAGTGGTTAGAATCACTGGCTTGAAATGACTGTAACCTCTCATAAATTGAGATTCATGGGTTTGAGCCCTGCTTAAAATATAACCGACCATGTCTCTATGTGAGAAACTTGGCAATTTCTTACATAGGATATGAGTCTAGTACAGGTGCTTCCAAGAAATAATGGTTAGGTGAACTAAACAGTTGGAACACGGTGTTAAACTCCTACAACAACAGCAGTCCTTATTTCCCACACCCTAATAATGATAGAAAATGATACCTCTTTTTCTAAAACCTGTATAAATTTTAATCGCATACTTCAAATAGTTTAGCGAATAAGCTTTATGATACAGTGTGATGTAATCAGTTATATTCTAACAAGCTTTGTAAGTGAAAAAATATAGCAAATAATGATAAATCATAAAACAGTAAGGAGGATTTATCTATATAATATTATAATTCATCCTTCAAGTGCATATTGTAATATATTAATACTTTCATTTACCTATCCAAATTACACTGAATTACATGTTCCTTCTGTTGTTTGGAATATATACGAGAGCCACAAGCATTTGAACACTTGTCTAAACAACTGTTGTTTTCTTGTCTTCATTTCCATGTTTTTGTTCAATCTTCTGCCTTTATTGTTTTAAGCATAAAAACATAAAAACATGCATCTCCATTCTCTAAGTATTCTTCATCAAAATTGTGGCTATAAAAGTCAAACATTTTGACAGTATAATAACCAGCAAAATGATTCTACCTTTGCCAATCAATACAGACCATGATCTGCATGCACACCCACTGTTTTCTATTCAAGCCTGTCAATTTTTCAGTGGGCACCATCCCTTTAAACTGCTAATGGTACTATCTTTAGTGAAAGATGGACAAGTCCATTGTAGAAATTTAGCAGTGTCAGGTTTTAAAACAGTTTTCTTTTCAATTCCCATTTTATAAAATTCTTTGACCCAAGTCCTTGTGTGCCTTTATCTGGTTTGTTTTTACTTTTGAAACTCTAAAGTCAAATCTGCCATTTTGGCCTATGCAAAAATGTTCTTCTTGACTTTTCTCTTACTTGTTAAAAACCTATCTATCAACTTTTCACAAACTAGTGGAAAAATTCTTCTTTCCTTTTTTGAGAGGAAGTTGTTTTTATCAAATATTTACTTAAATCAGAGAGTAAAAAGCAACAATCCTGCAGCAGACATATTCAGGAAGACAAATAGAAGAAAATGTCAAGAAAACAAGGAATCAGCAATGGTTTGGTATTTTAAAGATTCTAAATGTTTTCACAGACTGGTTATCAAAACATTTTTGTTACATCAAACCAGTCTGAAAGCCATGAGGAATGAAAATAAGACACAGTCTATCATCAGACGCACTCATCTGAGCACCTTCCAAAGACATAAGGTATACCAGAATTTCATAAATCAGTCAACAACAGATGAAAGTTATTTTTCTCATGTGCCAAAAAATACCATTAAACACCATTAAACATCCTAATCTATGCCCAAACATCTCAGATGTCCCAGAAGATGTAATTTGAAACTTCAAGTTCATGAAAAACACTTTTTTTTTTTTAAATTCCAACTTTTTCAAATACCATAAAGGTGTTAATAAGAGGCCCCTTCTCTACTTAAACATCTCCCCTTGTAGTTACAAGCTTCACCCTTGTACAGACTTTTACGGTACTGCTGATAAGCCCTTGTTCCCTGAGGTGGAACAAGCAAAAATGTTAAATCCTTTGATCTGCTGCAGTCTGTTATCAACTAATTCACTTCAGAACTTGCTTGAAATGCCTTTTATTTCAAACCTACATGAAAAATGCAGTTAATCTCTGTGAAACAACTTGCTGTAATAAGCAAACCACAAAATCATTTTCACAAAGAAAGAGATTTCTTTTCAAAGGAATCTTACCATGACATATTTAAGGCAAGTATCAAGATTTTCTGAGAAAAGTGTACTCATCCTCTGGTGCCCTGCCATTTTGTATGACACGGTGAAAGTTAGGCACTTTGCTTCAGAGTTGCCTCCCTTCCAAAACAATCAAATCTTCAACAGCAGTATTACTGCCCCTTTCATTTGCTCTGAAGTGCTTTTTCACTGCATTAATTTTTTTCTTCAGAAATTTTTCGAATTATATTAAACAGTTACCAACAGACAGCAACAAAACTGAGCAAAATTAATGGCAATAAAAAAAAATTCCCCAAACTTTTTTCTATTTTCTTTCTGTATCATGTGATTTCAACCAGGGTCACATGACATTTTGTGAAGAGTGTTATCCCACCTTTTCAAAGCTGTTTTGTTATTTATAGAAGGGTAGTTTATTTCACCAGCAGTCTTTGGAAGGACCAGTACTAAACTCCCTGACCATCCAAGAAACCTGCACTGATATTGTGTACTTTAAAAACCTCAACCATACAGAAGAAAACTTAAAGTACAGGTAAATTAATAGAGTTGTATGCAGTAGCCCCCTGAGATACCTGTAGACAATAAAACAGTATTTATCTTAAGTATGGTAGAGTGTTTTAATTAATCATATAAACAACAATCTTTTGGCATAAATGTATTTCCTTGATAACACTCCACCCATTTTATTACTTTATCTATGGACAAGTTGTAAATTACAGTTTTGTTGTTTTGCACGGAAAAGCCTAGTCTGTTCAAAGTCCCCTAGATTTCTTCATCAGAAACAGTAACTCTGACTAACACATACATCACAGAGTTACCTTTCCTTTCTTGATAATTCACTGCAGAGATAAATATTGCCTATAGACTGATTGAATAGTATAAAATATTATGTAAATAATCTGATCAGTAGCCAAACTAGGGAAAGTCTAAAATAAGATTGAGCAATAAAGGTTTGAAGCTGGAGATGAAAAAAGGCACATTTTTTTTCTCTTCTTTTTCATCTTCATCGGTTTGCAGGTTGGTCATGATCTGCACTGGTCGCGAAGGCAAAGTGACTTTCCACCAACGGGTTAGGGGTTAAATAACTTACTGTCTTACTTTAACCTTGAGACCACATAATAACCCATAACGTATCGAAATCATCGTAATGCATAATTGTTTCGGTTTTGTTCAATAACATAAGAATTTGCTTACACTAGAAAATACTCCCAATTATTTCTATAATTTGGATGCATGACGATTTTAAACTATGATCATTCGACTATTTCTGTGCCACGAGTCATAAATTATCTCTATTGATATGTAAATTTTTATTTTATCTTCTAATGCATGTTTGAAAAATAATCCAATAAAAACGGAGGTACGATTTTCTGAATGGAATGAACTGATATTGCACGGTGAAATACAATACAATGTAAATTTGAACGTTCGATAGCAAGGTGTGTTTTTGTATTTGTTTGTGAGTCAAATAATTGGATCAGCTCACAAAATCGGGTGACTCTTAATCCAATCACCTGCTCACAGGAGTCATTGTTTTAAAATGGGGTGATGTAATTCACAAGAAATTTGCATATTTTTAACACAAATAAAAAAAACTGACTTCTTTTTCCCAAGGGAAATGACATTTTTATTGACTTTAAGAAAATCGGTACAATAAAATATGGTAACACCTTATCATGTTATTTCAAAATTGGTGCTTAGATGTGGAAAATCATTTGTACATTTGTGTATGAAAATGAAACTGAGGCTGGGCATGCAGACTGCTTCAAAACTCATCTACCTATATAGCCATTGTAATCTTGCGGTTTTCGGTAACCACAACAGCCCTCCAGCAGTTATCCTGCGGGGGTTTCAAAATCAAAATGCCAGGAATATGAATTTCAACAACGTCATTCGGTACAAATATTTGAATGTTTTTATTATTTTAAGGAATGGCAATGCATCCTGAAAACATTCCATGTCTTGTACAAACATTCTCACAGGAATAATGGTGTTACCTAAAGTACATATTCAACAAGCCACAAATGTTTGTACATACACTTCACTTATGATGATATATACACTTGCATTAACAAATTATCAGAAAAGTTATGTGTCGGTTCAGTACAAGAATAGGCAAGTCATCCGGCACTTAGGTCCAAATCACAAGCCCTGGGCTGCATGGTCAATGAAATAATACTACTAATACATCCTCAGCTTCTGGACTTCATCTGACATTAGCCTTGGCACAACCCTAATTGGTCCTACGAGGTTTGCGCACACCTCTGACCTTGTAAATGAGTGTATTCAACAAACTCAGGAAATGAAAATGACTGAAATTTCAAGAAGTAAAAAAACGGACGTGGTCTCATATTATCAAGATACAATACCCAATTGTGGTTAGAACTACTTTGCAACCACTAACAAACAAAACAGTATGTAATTCTATATACAGGTCATTTAGGACAATGTGACAGTGACACAGTGAAATAGTCTAATATTATTGGTTAAATGCAGTAGATAGTGCAAAGATTTGTTCTTTTCATGCATGACTGATCTACCTTTGAATACAATGGTTGTAAACTTGTGCATACCCCTATATGTCTATTTTGTAACAGTCACATTATCTTAAATGAACTGTACTACTACCGATGTGTAAGTTTGGCCTTTCAGCAGCCTTATAACCAATGACAACTGTGCCACATACTAATAGCAAGAATGAGAAAATAAATACAGGATACTATTGCAATGAGTCAAACAGATTATTTACAATTTCCAGCATGACATTTCAAAACTGTATCTTTAAATAGCATAGGCTCTAACAACCTCCAATTGCAAATTATTTACCAACATGTCAGTCAATGCTTAACTATTTCATCTGATACAATAAGGATGCTGTTATAGCTCTAGATTCTCCTCCCTATAAAAGTCATCTAAACAACTAAAAAAAAAAAATCTTCAAACCTCTTGAGAACGTACAATGAGCCTCATTATATGAGATGATGATGATAATTTGATCCATAAGCGCACTTATACCAAACCCTAATTCATGGGTTTAAACTGTTGTCAATCAACCTATACAGAATATGGAAATCAGGTGCAATTTCTTCATTGCAACTTTATTATATGTTAAAGAAAACTTTTTTTTTGTGATCAAATATTAGACTTAAAGCTGCTGATTTTGCAGTTTCTATGCAACTGTGGCAAAATCACGTCTTTGTCATTTCTGTGACCGAAGAACGCGTGTTCTTCCGCAATAATGAATATCATTTGATTTTTTTGTTGTGTTTTTTCATCTATAAACTTGTTATATTTGTCAAAAATTGTACACACACAGCAAGAAGGGTTCTGCTAAGAAATAGCGTTTTTCCATTCCGTACAGAAATATCAGTACTTGCAATTAGAAACAATTCATTTCATACTAGAAATTAGAAAACACCATTCAGTACTGAAAATATGAAATATCGTTCTGAGGTGGAAATTTAAGAAACATCATTCTGTACTGGAAATTAGAAAACATAGTGCTGTACTGGAAACATTGTGCCGTATTCGTTAAATTTGAAACATAAACCAGAAACATTTTTAGAAACATTGTTCTGAACAGGAGACTTGCAAAAATAAATCTGACTGCATTTCAAATTCACATTGATAACGAATAATAATGTCCCTGCAGCAAAGGATAAGGAACTGAAAAATTCTAAATCATTTGAGAAACTTTTACAATCTGTTCTTTGAGGTGATAAGAACTTGTTATAGAAAGTTATCTGATGCAGCCACTGCAGTTTTGTGCATTTTGGCAGGTGATGAGAATATTATCAATTTGTCAGGAAAAAAATGACAGCAGTTTCTGATGATTATGATCTTTAACATTCTTAAGGTAACTGTTTTCAAATCAGTTGTGCCTGTGTTATAACATCCGCCATGATCGTGTGAAGACGCAGCAATATAGATGGCCACTAATAGCAGACAACTGCTTCAAACAGATGTATTTACTTTTAAGACTGATAGTTAAGTATATTACAACACGGCTTCAGGTGAATCAGTTGTCATGGTTATCAAAAACTGCAAGAACAGCAAGATTTAAATTCATGGTCCTGAAATAGTGTGTTACTTTGAGTCTAGCATGCATAGGCTAGCTAAAATGTCATAGAAACTGTAATCCTTCCAAGTATATTAACTGGCATGAATTTAAAGTATTAATTTATAATCTCGAAATCAATTCTTTGTCCACTTAACCTCAACCGTATAATTGAATGCAATGTGATCCCTACAATTATGGCCCATTAGTATCACTTTCAAAATGGCTACTGAATTTTAAATTAAGGTGAAAGGTCATTGCCACTAGAGGGCAGCTGAAATTGGTCTGGTTCTCTCATTATATTGTCCATCAGGGGCATTGTGGTATGAAAAAGGAATGACAGTCTATTTATATACACCAGTCTGTCCAGATAATTGCTGATCATATTTCATAAACTGACAGCTGTAAATGAGAAATACAAGCTTCCTGACTGACATACAGCACTGCCAGAACGGACCTTAACCTTTCCCCTCCTGGTGGCAAATGCTTTCACATTTGCTACCAGTGCAGATCATGATCAGCATGCAGTTATCTATTGTAATGCGTAAACTGTAACCTGGACACTGAGTCTGGTCAGACTGGGTTTCAAAATTTGCATCAGATCAATGGCATGTCACAAGTGTCTCAAGTAGCAGCAAGTCAAAACACTTGACAGCCGCATGATGTTTATGATATATTTTAGGAATAAAACAAGGTATCTTGTGAGCAAAACCATTTTGCATGGTGTGTATAAGAAATTAAATACAGTTCCACTAAAGTGCACAATAATTCTGGCCATCCAGTTCTTATTACTGCAGGACAGTCTGGTACTCTACATTGAAAAAACAGAAATTCGGTCATGGACATTATGTGTATACATGCCGCTGCACATTCCACAATCCCGGCGTAAACCACTACACACAAACCTAGCAGTTGTACAAACATTTAATTAAGATCGTTTTTGCCACACGTCTGCTTTTATACCACAACTGGAAGGCGGGAACTGCAGAACAATCTTTCTGAGAAATCAGTCCGTTACCCAGCATGCATTGCAATTTTAGACAAAACTTCTTGTTCGCTGAGATACAGTTGGAAGGCAGTACCAATTTTTGCACTATTCAATTATCTAGTTTCTCTCCACTATCATAGATATATCTTAAGTTGCCTAAAACTATATAACATTATCAAAGAGAAAAAACTTTGAAATGGCATTTATTGTTACATAATTCACAAAACTGCTATGTTAATGCAAACAACTTTCAGTTCAGCAATATCTGCTTTCTTATGTTCTCTGGTGACTCCCACAGAAACACCATTCCCATCAGCAGATCGAGTACATAAAAAATACAATTTGTAGAAATTAGACTTATATATTTTACTACCTAATCCATCTACTAATTTCTGTATTGGTTTTAAAAGACAAAATTTCATGCTTTTAACAATTAAAACATTTTACTAAACCAGACTTCGAACTATTATTATTATCATCAAAATGTGTACCATAAAAATGCAAAATGAAATGAGTGCAAAACCAAATCAGTTTACAATATTATTTCCAAGACGTAATTGACATAGACTGCTCAGAATTAAAAAAAAATCTGAGCTTGTGTGTGGTAAGATCATGGAGATTTCTTAATTTCCAGATATATTATTTACTACAGATGTCTTTATTAAGATTTATCATTCCTGCTAGAAATTTTATCAAAAATTCTAAATATTCATCATTTGCCAGAATTTTAATTCGATCATCTTCAAAGCATCAGCACAAAACTGTGTTTTTACCTTTATAATTATCCCGCTTTTTTCCACTCTAAAATCATAATGAATATGTAATTGAAATATTTACATAGATTTGTCAGGTATTTAGATTTCCCTGTATTTGTGCAACATTTTGGCTAAGTTCTAGTACCGACAGACCCTTTGATGAAGTCATCATGACTTAAAAGACAGTCTGTGGCTGATCATCAAAGTATGTTAATATAAATTATTTATAATGCCCATAAAGATTGTGGTGAGTTTGTAGACCACTGGACATACTTTACAAGCTAGTGGACTGTGCAAATTTGCCAAACTTTTGGCAAACAAACTGCCACAGTTACTGTTACATACTGTAATTACAAAAAAAGTTTCACTGAATCTGTTCTTTAAGTGTGCATGTACTCTGTGCACGCACTCAATGAAACTGTTCAACGTAACTTTCCCTGCCACGAAGTGCAATGTTAACTGGGTACATCCTTTTCTAATCTTCTGCTAAATGTTTCATGTGAAAGTGATACGA
The DNA here is from genome assembly GCA_022818135.1 of Saxidomus purpurata. Classification (NCBI taxonomy): domain Eukaryota; kingdom Metazoa; phylum Mollusca; class Bivalvia; order Venerida; family Veneridae; genus Saxidomus; species Saxidomus purpurata. Next base: position 12,201,107 of record JAFMSR010000009.1, on the reverse strand, counting down.
TATCCAAGATGGCTTCTTTCCTCCATGTAAATGATTCAGTCATGAGGAGACTGACAGCAGACAAGAAAACCTTTGTACTTTCATGAAACCTGATTCAAATAACAAACAATACTCCTGTAGTACAAACACACAAAATACAATCTGTTTCCATGCCAACAAAGTTTGAATACCAAAAAGTTAAGATGCATAACTGCTACAGGTTGAAGTTTATTTACTCTACTATTTATTTTAGAATAAACTGATATTGATGATGATGACAATGATGCCGATGATGATGGTGATGAAGAAGACAACGATGATTATCAAGATGGTAATGATGAATATCATGACCAAGAGTGATGATTGATGATGATTGATGATGAAAAAACTAGAATTGTGTCCAAAGGACACCGATGCCCCCACTGTGCAGATGTGCTCATAAACAAGAGCAAGCATATCTGTATGTAAGATTTTTATGTATGTAAGATTTTTATGTGGAACTTTTTCATTCCACTGTTTCATTTCTGTACATATACCTAAAATGATCTACAGGTAACCTTATGTACATGTTAAATTAAATTACAAAGTAAAATTTATATGTTCAATTATTTATATGGTATATAGTGAAAAAATCAACAAAGGGCCATAATTCGTTAAATTTGGTCGCAACAAATTTATATGGTATATAGTGAAAAAATCAACAAAGGGCCATAATTCTGTTAAATTTGGTCGCAACAAAAATTTCTTCCTTTACTACCATCTACACATTAAAGCTGTTCATCCCTGGAAGTTTAAGCAAAATCTGCCATCCGGTTTAAGAGGAGTTGCGTTTCACAATATTTCTATATGGTATATAGTGAAAAACTTAACAAAGGGCCATAATTCTGTTAAATTTGGTCGTAACAAAAATTCCTTCCTTTACTACCATCTACACATTAAGGTTGTTCATCCCTGGAAGTTTAAGCAAAATCTGCCAACCAGTTTAAGAGGAGTTGCCGTTCACAAAATTTCTATATGGTATATAGTGAAAATCAACAAAGGGCCATAATCTGTTAAATTTGGCCGCAGCAAAAATTCCTTCCTTTACTGCCATCTACACATTAAGGTTGTTCATCCCTGGAAGTTTAAGCAAAATCTGCCATCCGGTTTAAGAGGAGTTGCGTTCACAAAATTTCTACATAGTATATAGTGAAAAATCAACAAAGGGCCATAATTCTGTTAAATTTGGTCGCAGCAAAAATTCCTTTCTTTACTACCATCTACACATTAAGGTTGTTCATCCCTGGAAGTTTAAGCAAAATCTGCCATCCGGTTTAAGAGGAGTTGCGTTCACAAGATATATAGTGAAAAAATCAACAAAGGGCCATAATTCTGTTAAATTTGGTCGCCGTAAAATTCCTTCCTTTACTACCATCTACACATTAAGGTTGTTCATCCCTGGAAGTTTAAGCAAAATCTGCCATCCGGTTTAAGAGGAGTTGCGTTCACAAGATTTCGGGGTCGGACGGACTGGACGGACTGGACGGACGGACGGACGGACGCAAGTGCAACGCTATATGCACCCCACTTTGTGGGGGGCATAAAAAGATATTTAAAATGATCATTGTTGAGACATTTAAATCCAAAGAACATAAAATTACATAATATTTCAGCAACAAAAATGTACATGACTTAATTTTTTGTAAGGATTAAAGCAAAAGACAGAATAAATTAAAATCTAATTTATTTTATGTTTTTCAGTGAATTATAGAGTTTTCTCAGTGAAATAAAAGTGATAATCCACAGTTTTGAAACAGTGGATTACCATTTTTATTTTTCACTGTTTTGCAATCTTTAACCCGGTTTACGTCAAAAAGTATTCCGGGGCGTAATTAATGCTGGAAACCATGCGGCGATGGCGCCGCTTAAATGGCGCCATTTGCGCTAAGTTTCTGGTGGCGTTTCCCGCGATTTTCGATATTTTGTAGAAACAAACTCAATAAAAAGTAGAGTTTTAACCATAAAATAAACAGAAAAATTGTTGGTATCGGTGTAATATCACGTTAATTTCACTCGTGAACACCAAAAGTTGTTATTTTCACTCGTGGCTGCGCCACTCGTGAAAATATCACTTTTGGTGCTCACTCGGTGAAATTATAACATGATCTTACACCAAAACCAACAATTATCCTCTATATAATGTACAATACTGGCTAAAAATTCTTGGGATGGCTGTGCGCCCTTTGTATAAGATGACGTCATCATCAGAACGTTTATCCAGCGAATAACAATTAACAAAATACATGTTCTTCCTCTAGGGAAAGTTGTTCTACATCAGAGAAACTCAGACTCTTAGAAATTCAAAAGTAAAATTTTGTTTTTATTGTTGTAATAAAGATGCCAGTCTTTGAATTATTTTCCTTTGGATGTCAATTCACTGGTTCTAAGGAAAGCCAGACACGCTGCTTGAAATTCTTTCCTTTACAAAATAAACGTATTTGATACAAAATGTTTTACAGGATCATGACCTAAACAAGTTGTTTGCAGCTGCAAGACATTCACAATGTGTACAAATCCTGAACTTAACTCAATACATTAGGACATAATAAATTTTACAACACACTAGGACACAACAATACATTAGGACATAACATTAACAAAACATTAGGACATAACAATTTATACATTAGGACAATTTATACAACACACTAGGACATAACAACAGGGTTCGACACTAACGCAGTCCCACGATCCCGAAGACACCAAAATCTTGGGAGGGACTCCTTAACTTCCAAGTCAACTTCTAAGTTTTCAGGAAAATGTCAATAATTCTGTTAATAATTTCGGGGACGCTTAACTCCGCGTATTTATACACATGCTTTTCACAAAAGGACGTATAAAATCCCATGACGAATCGACGGGACGCATGAAATTTTCGGGAAACGCGTGTCAAAAATAACCGCAATATACAATACATAGCTTGACAGCTGATGAAATGTAAAGGCGTCGTCTGTTTTCTGCTCTCAACCAATTAGAACGCGAGGTTTTCCAATACTTAGTTACTGCACAGGTAGGCGGTCGTAACACCCGATAATCAATTTAACGGGATTAAATGATGCTTTAATTTGCGGTGTGTCTGCTATGAAGAGACATGAAAATAAGTGTGTTTGCCGATTAATTATCGGCTTTTTACAGTTGTTTTTCGGAACCGTCGGCAAACTTGATGCCTTTTTCTTTAAATGTGTAACAATAAGATCAATTAGCGGCGTCAATGCTGAGAAGAAACTGTTCTTTTTGGGACCGATTACGAATAAAAAGTGACATAGAAAGAGCTCATGTGTAAATGTTTTAATATGAATATCAAAATACAGGCGTGTTTGAATTGAAGTGACTCGAAAAATATTGTGTTTGCGGACTAATGACCACTAATTATACCGCCACCGTTTTTCGCATTATTCAACTTAATGTAATTTGAACTGTTGTTTGGCCGCGTACTTGTAGAGAAATGACTTGTTCACGATTCACATGCTAATTAATCTATATTTTTTTTTTATAAAAATCATGTGATTACAATGCTTATAGGGAAGGAAATTAACACCCTAAATATTTAGAATTTCTTTGTATTTTGTATAAACATCAAATATTTTCTATGCAATCCACATTGTAGTGCCTGTTTGAATAAAATAGTTTAAACAACCCTTTTGTTGATTTTTTAACATACTATTTCAGGTTATACTTGCATGATATGAGTGAAAAAATAGGTTTTTAACTTGACTTGAGTAAAAGTAGGAGGGATTTCTGATTTTTGGGAGGGACTTCTGATTTCAAAAGTTACAGAAGTCCCGTCAGGATTTCTGGTTTAAAAGTTAGTGTCGAACCCTGAACAATACAACTAGGATATAAAACCATCAGGACATGACTTTAAAGACATAACAAAACATTTAAAGGCATATGACACAAAGCTCTGAGAAAGTTCAACAAGTTACCAAGTTTAACAGATAACTTCAGATCAAAATTAGCTAAATTATCTGATAAATACAACATTTTAGAGCAAACTCTGACCTTTGACCTTTAAGTATGACCTTGACCAAGACTTTACCATGCCTTAATGTCTACCACATTAGCTGTATACATTGGCCAAGTTAAATGTGCCAATACTCTGCTGTATCTATACATTATATAAAATTTATTAATAATGTGAATCCCTCACCCAACCCATGCATTAAATTTAATGACCAGTTTGTCCATTGAAAAACTAGTAGTACAAAAAATATGTTACAGACCAAATTTGATGAAAATCAAGCAAGTTGTTCATCAGAAGCCACTCAGCAGTGCACGCCTTGATGCCAAACAATTTCTTTATATTTTTAATATTTATTGCCAGGTAATTTGGCATGAAAGTTTAGAAGAGCATCCGTTACGATTTACGGGATTATATACGTAATGCAGACATCACTTAATCAATTAGCATATAATTTCAAATAATAATTGATTGAACATCTAATGAAATTCAAATAAACGTTCTTGCAATTATTATTTATGCATATCTAATGACTTTGGAAAAAGTAGAAGATTGAAATGCAGTGCATTTTCATTAGACTTTTATCAATTAATTGTGTTTATGATGAGGACTCTAGAATTTTTTGCCTGTCTACAGAAATACTTTGTTCTTCAATAAATTATGAACAATTGGAAGCACTTGAATGCTGAAGGCTTAAGGCAAACTATTGTGTCTCATAATGTTCATCCATCATGATACGAAAAAAAGGTTAACCATTAATGTTAATTTCCTTGCATAGACAGGTGTGCTGTTACTTTTATATCATTCTTTTATCATTGCAACCATTTGGGGAAAGATGAAAATTTGCAAAGAAGCAAAAAGAGAATTTGATGCAATTACTCAATAAATCTTAGTTAATAATAAGTCTATGTATTTAATTATCTATGATTTTTATTAATTAATTCCAAAGGAGCTGAAGAACAGAGAGGGAAAGGATGCAGCAAATTAACATAAGGATGCAGCAAATTAACATGTTTTACCAAATGTTTGTAAAGGGTAAAAGGGACTTTGCGTTACTTCAACAAGGTGGGGCTGCGGGGAGAGTAACGAAGAATGGGACGTAAAGGAGTTTAAAGCACTGTGTCATATTATAAATGATAACCATCATCATTTAGTCATTGATACACTATATTATATATAACAATCAGGCTTACATCAGCAACCAGATCACTACCTGGGGATAATATATCAATTTCCCTTTTTATAATCAATTCAATCAGAATCTATTATTCACATTAACAGTGAAAAATGGAACACCTGTCTATAACAAAAGTTACTAAAACAGATCTCACCATATATGTTATAAGGTGTGTATAACATGAACACCAATATAAAACTTATGAGGATTTGACATGAAATCCTGCTTTAATGGATTTTAATATAAACCCAAAAGATGACCTTTTGACCTTGTCACTTAAAGGAGATAATTTGGATACCTGTGACACACCATTTAAGGCATGCAAAGTCCTGCCTCATCATGCATCATTATGTTTAAAGGAGCTCAAAAAGTTGACCCATGAAAGTGACCTTCACCCTCATGCAAGGGACCTAACATGTGCATGGATACACCATCTAGTCAGGTCCAGGTACACTGATGTGAAATTATTTGAAAATCAGCTCAACTGCTACTATGATTACATTGAAATAGAAGAGTTGACCTTGTCCTTGACCTTGCATGTAACAATATTGAATCATGTGGTCAGTAAAATTCCTTAAACCATCACAAAGTACTGCTACAGTTAAACCTGTGTTGGATAGTCATCTCAATGGAGCAGACACCTGCCTTAGGTAGCCTTTACTGATACACCTGTATTAAGTAACTTCTTCCCTCAAGTGCTCATCTTCGAACCCTGGCTGCTTCAGACAGTTTTGACTGTATTAATGAAATCCATTATATTGTATGGGACAATTTAAAAAAAAATTTTGTTGTTGTTGCTGAAATGTTTCATAAGATCGATGCCAAAACTTTCACAACTTACTGCACACCCCACACAAGAAGCTCTTAATACCTACACCTTGGAAAACAAGCATTACCTGGCAAGTAAAAATGATCCTAGAATAAAGTTGAATTTACTAAATGACTCCCATCATTACAGTTATCTGACTTTCTAGGATTTCCCAGGCTTTCTATCTAATGGCTCCCAACACTTACAGGGTTTACCCCACTTCAAAGGCCATACAATATCCATTAAACTCCTTTCTACATGATTAAAATAAGAATTAAGTCTAAATCTAAGGTAGACCTGAATGATAAATTAACTAGAATAGCAACATTTCTATCACGAATTCTAATTTTAAACATCTGTGGGCTGATTTCTGCATCTGAAATACGTTCACAAAATGGTTGTCTCTTTTACTTGAAAGTAAATAAAATTTCATAAATAACACATGCTGTTTTATTTCAGAAATCGGTCACGTAGTTAAGAAACAAAATTCAGTAAAAAAGTTTTCAGTTGAAGTTTTATCATTTTCATTCTGAATGTATTTAACTATTTTTCATAATAGTAGAAGTAACTGATCAATCTTCATTAACAGCAATTATATTTCTAAAATGGACTTCCCCGTTCTATTTATTATTCAAATATATACTCAGAAAAAATTTACACACTAAAAAGTGCAGATCATGATCTGACTGCATATTTCATCATGATCTGCACTTGTCCTACCATTACAGACTCAGTCCCCTTAACTTTGTTTATAAAAAGATTTGTTTCACCTTCTTACCAACAACATAACACATATTTCAACTGCTCAATTATATAAAAGTTAGATCATAATGTCTGAACCTGGTATATACATGTGTACAATATGTATGAACCTCACAGGTGTAAGAATATGTAATACACCTTTGTTATAATTATTTACATTGAATTCCATGATTGTCTACATACACTGCAACATGCAGATGCGCACATTCTTTGTTATGGGAAAGCTGGTACATTAGTTACAACAGTCCCTGGGGAGTCTCCACTTGTTCAAAACTCTCATGTGAAGAACCTCTAAGTCTTGTAACAGTCAAACAAATTTATAGTGTGCTTTTGGTAACCTTATAATCTACAATATTTTCTGGCCTTTATACTGCATTCCACAATTTAAAACCCCCAAAAAGGCATCACAGTTTTGACTCAGGGGGCGTTTATTCCAGACCCAAAAGCAAACTACATGTATAGAAGAACAGTGAGTGTTAGATGAAAGTAATTGTTAGTTGTGTTTTCTATTTTGAACTGGTCATCGTTAATCAATATTGATAATGCATTACTGTGGTTATATGCCTGGCTCCAAACCTGTTAAATTAAGGGAGAAGGGGACAAAAAAGGGCATTTATATGGGGTATACGGTAAAATCAGTCAATTTCCAGTACAGAGAAGAGAATGGTGCTGACAGTTTTAGTTTGAATACAATGAATTTGGAAAATAAAATATTTTCCTAAACCCTTAAAATGACCCCAAAGCTAACTTTATACCTTCAGACTGAGACTTGACCCCTAAAGCACCAAAAGTAGGTAAGGAACTGCACTATTACTTCTCAGGGTATCGTGCACTATTAACCAGCATAATAGCTTGTAAAAATTAGGAACTTCTAAAAATACAAATTGGAGCATAATTTTTAGATTTACGACCCCATCCCTTTTCATAAAACATAATCCTGGAATTTTCTTTATTGCTCCTTAATAGCTGTTTAGTAGATCATAAAGCAAATACTAACTTGAAGAACCCTTCAACTTCACTATCTGGCAACACACCAGAAGCAAGTGAATTAACAAAAGTCAGCAGATCTGATATCACTTCAGATGGTAACACTTAACACCCTGCTAATCTAAGAGCTGATTGGGCATTAAAACCAAAAGGGGACGAGGGGACTGGTGTGGTGATCAAGAGGCAGCAGAATTCAAATAACAGTATTAATTAATTAGTCAATTATAGCTTGACTATATCAAACTATATTATATCAACTATGCTTCAAAGTTATCAAGCCTGCAGTGTGTACTTAAATTGTGCCCATGACAAATGACAATTTTAGTGTTATCTTGTAGACAAGTCACTAATGCAAGGAAACCATACAAAGGTATGACTGTATGCATATGTCAAAGGTTATCTTATTGACAGAAGCTCAAACTGGGGATGAAGTGACACATTTGAAGGAAGGAGATCATGCAATGCAGGTGATGTCATTGACAGAAAGTGGAAGCATGAAATAAAAAATTAACTGATTCAATATTACATTTTAAATGAACGGATTGGCTGAATGAAGTATAGGATTAAATAGTACTATGATATGTCTGAAACAGACAGAGAAGAATTTCAGTTTTGTAAACAGTGCAAGCTATGATCATCCTGCAGTTATTTGTACACTGTCATCAGCAGGTCTATTATACTACACCCAGTATAGCCCCTAGAAACATTTATGGTTCAGTGTAACTTTAAATTTAATTAATAAACAAGTGACAGGAAATTGTCACAAAACCAGGTTTTCATTTTCCAGTCTGCTGGCCGAGTGCAAATGTGTTTTTAAAGTAAGTAGATATACATAATGTGAAAAAGAAACAAAGGTCTTCTTCTATATATTACATGTGTAAAAAAAGCAAAGGGCCATAATTCAGGCAAAATTGATCAAAACACAAAACCCAGACAATATGCACGTGGGCACTTAATGACAACAGTTGTGTGAGAGTTTGGTTTAAATATCTTGAGAAATGTAGGAGGATGTGGGCACGTGACAGTATTCTTCTATATATTACATGTGTAAAAAAAGCAAAGGGCCATAATTCAGGCAAAATTGATCAAAACACAAAACCCAGACAATATGCACGTGGGCACTTGATGACAACAGTTGTGTGAGAGTTTGGTTTAAATATCTTGAGAAATGTAGGAGGAAGTGGGCACGTGACAGTATTCTTCTATATATAACATATGTGGAAAAAAAGCAAAGGGCCATAATTCAGGCAAAAATTATTAAAAAAAAAAAAAAAAAAAAACTTGCTCTGTGTGGGGTTTGAACCGCTGGTCTCATGAGAAATTTTGTCATCTTACTGTAACAGAATACTCCAAAGTATACAGGACTGGTAATCTATTCTAAAAATAGACAGTAATAACGGAGTATTCTCCCTTTTATAATAACAGAGTATTCTCCCTTTTATATATACTTAAATAAGGAGACACAAAATTGCTAACGGACGGACGGACGGACGACCAGGGGCAGAACATTATATTTTCAAAATTCTTTAGTTCACAATTATAGTTCTGTGAAAGTTTTGTTGAAATCCCTTGAGAAATGTAGGAGTTGCACACAGAAGAGTATTTCTCTATATAAATTACATTATGTGGAAAAAAACAAAGGCCCATAATTCTGTCAAAAATGATCAAATCACAAAACCCCGACAATATGCGCCAGGGCACTTGGTGACAATAATTCTGTGAAAGTTTGGTTGAAATCCCTTGAGAAGTGTAGAAGGAGTTGCGCACAGAAGAATTACATATGTGAAAAAAAACAAAGGGCCATAATTAGGTCAAAAATGACCAAATCACAAAACCCGGACAATATGCGCCAGGGCACTTCATGACAATACTTCTGTGAAAGTTTGGTTGAAATCCGTTGAGAAATGTAGGAGGATTTTTCCTTCGGAAAACCTGGTTAATAAAATTTAATGGAAATATTACTGTAAGTAGTAAACATCACAAGAAATGATAAATTGGTACAGTTGGCCAATATAATAGAATCAGAGTTAACTATGCCAAGTTGATCAAATTTCATCATCCTGCCCTATCTAGTTAGCCTTGTCATTTAGCAACTTGTCACTCTGGTATTCAAAACTGCTACCTGCTATATGTTTTACTGTCAGAGAGAGCTAGATGTATTTTAACTAATTGAACAGATCTCTGTCTGAACTCTGACATACTTGTCTTACATTATTCAGTTTCAGTCACAATAAACTAAAGTAATGAAAACATTCCTGGCACAGGATCAAAGTTTGAATTTCTTGGGTAACCATCGCTTAATTTAAATGGACTTGCCTAGCTTTCTCCTTGGACAGTTCCATTATATGTTTTATAGGGGTGCTGCAAAGTTTTTGAAAATATCAGGAGCCTAACACATTATATAAAGAGCAAGTACACATTGTATATGTGATGGTATGTCCTGATATAACTCCATTATCTTTCAAAACATCCTTGTGACTTAATTAGCACCTCAAATTCAAAATTATCATCCATTCATTAACTTACATATTTTATTAACTACCTTTGTACCAAGTTTGGTTACAAATAGCTCCCCCTAAAGTTATAAAGTGTACATGTATATGTTACAAGGTGAAGGGACAGAACAAGCTGACTCCTTTATAGCCCCTACACTTTGTTTGGTTTGGGTATAGCTGAGTGAACAGACAGGTCTGTAAAAAGTTTAGTCATAACCTGCTGACATCAGCATATACTCGTCAGACCGAAGTCACAACTTTATGATAATTTATAGAAGCTTTCCACATAATATACTTTACTTTTACCACAGTATGTTCAAATACCTGAATATCTTACCTATGAAGGTTTTTTTATTCATCTTTTATCTACTCATATCTGTCTGTCTATTAATTATATATGGTACATACTTCACTATTATTGCAAATTCCTGTCTCCCGGGGCCATCAGTATTCTATAGCAAAGTCATTCAGATGTGGCAATTGAATTCATTCATATAACAAAACTTTGGTAAAGGAGTCAGATCATCCTGCTAGCGGGAAGTGATGCGGCCTTTGCATCCAGTGCATATCATGATCAGCTTGCACATCCACACAGCCTGATCATGATCTACACTGTGATCATCCTTAATGAAAATGTAATGGCATATCCCTCTTTGTCAACATATGATATACAAATCCAATGTGAATACTGTAAAACCATTTCTATACTCTAAAATTGTCATAGCAATATGTGGTTCACAGTAAAACATGGGTAATCATTCTATTTAAAATGAAAGTACTGAAGGCACTGAAAACGGGCCCAGTAAAAGTCATGTAACTTTACTGGTATTTTTTCTTCATATGATTTGCTCATTCTAACCGGATGAGTATTTTGAAAAATTGTACTCGAAAGTTTGGCAATTTGAAACAACACTTCTATCTTAAGCTTGCACTTCCGGCTGCCAATGATTCTGTTTTTTTCGAACGGTGCAAATCTTGACCAATCATCGACCAGTATTTACATCTGTGCAGTCTGATCATGATCTTCACTGTTCCCAGGTATTCAGATTTTCAGTGAACATGCCAGAGATTGAGCAAATAATGGTATTGCCAAAGTTGACAGACAGACAGACATGTCCATTTATGAAATTTAGCAGAGTTGTAACGAAACTGTACTGTCATCTCCGATATTCAAATTACTTTAATACATTATGGGCGAATAAGTTATAGTATCATTTACAGAATAATTTTATCCTAATTTCTTCTAACTACGACAATTATTATATTTATTGAAGAAATCATTTACTGTAATACTACATAAGCAGACGACAGTGTAGGTTTGACATTTAACACGGTCGACACAGAGTCTGGGTGTTTTAAAAAAAGACTAGAGCTATCACTAAATGTGATTAATACCCCCAAAAGACTGCTTTATAAACTGAGGAAGTTCGTAGTAACAGAATACCTTGCAAACAAACTAAAAAGAGATATTGTTCTTGGCAATAACTCTGTAATTTGTCAAGATAGAGTTATGGTTCTTGTACACTGCACTTCCTCTCATTGTGCTTGACCATTGTATGAAGTTGTACTGAATTCCAACCAATAGTTTTCGAATAATGCTCCAGACAAGTAAAAGTAACAAAGGGCAATAACTCTGAAATGAGTCAAGATAGAGTTATGGTTCTTGTACACTGCACTTCCTCTCATTGTGCTTCATTATGTATGAAATTGTATTGAATTCCAACCAGTAGTTTTCAAGTTATGCTCCGGACAAGGAAAAGTAACAAAGGGCAATAACTCTGTAATTATTCAAGATGGAGTTATAGTTCTTGTGCACTGCACTTCCTCTCAATGTGCTTGATCATTGTATGAAGTTGTATTAAATTCCAACCAGTAGTTTTCAAGTTATGCCCAGACAAGGAAAAGTAACAAAGGGCAATAACTCTGTAATTAGTCAAGATGGAGTTATAGTTCTTGTGCACTGCACTTCCTCTCAATGTGCTTGACCATTGTATGAAGTTGTATTGAATTCCAACCAGTAGTTTTCAAGTAATGCCCGGACAAGGAAAAAGTAACAAAGGGCAAAACTCTGTAATTAGTCAAGATGGAGTTATAGTTCTTGTGGACTGCACTTCCTCTCATTGTGCTTGACCATTGTATGAAGTTGTATTGAATTCCAACAAGTAGTTTTCAAGTTATGCTCCGGACAAAGAAAAGTAACAAAAGGGCAATAACTCTGTAATTAGTCAAGATAGAGTTATGGTTCTTGTGCACTGCACTTCCTCTCAATGTGCTTGACCATTGTATGAAGTTGTATTGAATTCCAACCAGTAGTTTTCAAGTTATGCTCCGGACAAGGAAAAGTAACAAAGGGCAATAACTCTGTAATTAGTCAAGATGGAGTTATAGTTCTTGTGCACTGCACTTCCTCTCAATGTGCTTGACCATTGTATGAAGTTGTATTGAATTCCAACCAGTAGTTTTCAAGTTATGCTCCGGACAAGGAAAAGTAACAAAGGGCAATAACTCTGTAATTAGTCAAGATGGAGTTATAGTTCTTGTGCACTGCACTTCCTCTCAATGTGCTTGATCATTGTATGAAGTTGTATTGAATTCCAACTTGTAGTTTTCAAGTTATGCTCCGGACAAGGAAAATGCAACAGACCGCCCGACCGACCGACCGACCGACCGACCGACCGACCGACCGACCGACCGACCGACCGACCGACCGACCGACCGACCAACCACCGGGTGACTCCTATATACCCCCCTAAACTTCGTTTTGGGGGTATAAAAATACAGTCAGAGTCTGGACTGGTATAAAATTTTAATGTTTTCTATTTACTTATTAAGCTAATTACATATGTAATATTTAACTGTCAAGACCTGACTTTGTAGCATAAATTGTCATACTATTGTTGTCAATGGTTATTGTGTTGTTTTAGTTTATGAGATGACAGACCAGTTGGATTGTTAATTGTCCTTGTCATGTTTTAACGAATGTAAATGAAAGCCAGAGGGGGGAGTTCCACAGTTTCCGAATAGTAGAAGCCAAATAACCGAATTCTGAATCTGGCAAGTCTAAAACTAATGTACAACTAGCAATAAGACGCATACGTAAAAATCATTTGATAAAGACATTAATAAATTTACATTTTCTCTTAAAGTCAGTAATAGCAGATTTAGAATCCATCACTGAAAATCTCAGACAAGAATCAGTATCAACGTATATCAGCAGCTTTCATGAGACGTTTGCGTGACAGTGACCGACTTTACACACTGAACTGACACAAAATTTAGGGCATTATATAAATATAAGACGTAGTTCAATGTTTTGCAAAGTTTTCCCGACAGACTACTCGTCAAGTAGTTTAAAAGTAGTTTATTAATACAGAACAATTACCCCAGCGTCAAGACTCTTGCATTAATTTGGTCTCTTCTAAACCACCATTACATATTCTAGAAAATTTTCCAACCACTGCTGAAAGCCATTTAGATTTTAATCACTAATGCATTAACAATACAAATGTCTACAATTTTGTCATGAATGCACTTAAATCAAAAAGTTTATTCTGCGTTTTAAAAGAGTAATTGCACTATAATATATCCTATGCTATAATCCAAGTCCATCTTGCAGCTACTTGTAAATGGGTACCAGACATTAGTTACGTCATGGCTTCTATATCAAGACTGATTTATGAAAGGTTTGCATCACAGCTTTAAGCAATAAATGTTCTTGCTTCAAGATTATCTATTACTTTAATAATAAAACTAACATGGAGGTCCGACTGCTCCAGACACTTTTTTCACACAAAAATATAAAAATCTTCAAAGCTGTCAAAGACGGTATATAATAATGACCTGACCTACATGCAACCAGATAAAACTGGAAATAAATTCATCATAATTCGGGTTTTTTCTTCTAAATATTTCAAAAAGCATCCACCTAACAGTCTTACAATAATGGAGCAATTATTAACACATTAAGTACAATAAAAAAGGCATAAATTGTATTTTATGATATCAAGAATCCTCACACCTGGCAGTGATTGAGAATATTGTTTGAGGGATATATGATATACTGATCAATCAATTATCTCTCTCTTTTTGTTTAGAAACTAATGTACATGTATTCGCATCATGGAATGCATTATTGAAAATTAATGCACTTGCCCTTTTTAAACAAAATTTTTGTTCAGCCCTTGATTTGCCACTGTGATGTATTTTTACCTGTGACATATCCTTAAGCATATGAACCCTGCTCCATGTAATATTCTGTGATAACGTCCAGTCACATATAATTATATCATTATGAATATGATAGAATACTACAATAGTACATCTATATTTAATGACAAATGGAGGCTGGGTTATACATAACCAATCTAATTATAACCAAATCAAAGTCAAGGTCATGTCAAAGGTCACTAAGGTTTATAAGTGTCCCATCTTCACTTCACAAATATTAACATCAACCTGAATTGTGAACATATTTTTAAGTTACAAGATCTAAGTCAAGATGTTACTGGGTTAAAGTCCTCGCAGCACAAAAATTATTACAAGTAGCTGTTCATAATTTTTCCAAAAAAAGAACTCTTACCAATATAAGTGACCTTTATTTGTACCAAAAACATTATGTACTTTGCTTTCCAAATCACTTAGTACATCTTAGAAATAAAGCGCAGTATTTTTTCAATGATATTGCAAAAAATTAAACAAGGCTTCCTGAAACTAGACTTTTCATTAAACATGAATACCTGAAAGAAAGGCACATATCAATATTGTTTAAGAGTGAATAGAACATGGTTCTATCATTATCCAATCAGTGTATTTATTTTTCTTTATGATGCCGTAAATTCAAAGTGATCCTGTGACTTTAAAGCCAAAACAACACATCTGTAATATGCCTTTACATTTAAATAAGCTACTTATTTTTACTCTGTATCAGAATCCCTTCAAAGAGTTTACCCCTTTTGAGGGTTTTTGAATAATTTCAAGCAAATGTTGACATTTGACACTAAATTAAATATATAACTGCAGCGAGTGAATAGTTTGTTTTTGTTCCTCTGGAATTGCATGAGAAACCGATCCAGCAGAGAAGGGAAAAAAGCTTGGAAGCTAAACTACATTTTAATGGAAATGTCTTGTGTGATGGTTTTACAGGAAACAGTTGCACTATTTAATTATGTAACATCAAGGATATGAGGTCTTACCTGTAATTAAAATTAATTGGTACAAATGTCTGTTGGGAACACCCCAAAAAGACTGGGTCACTTGGTTTGAAGAAGACATGTACTCCTTTAAAACAGGTGACTCCAATGATAAACAAACAAACAACAGGTGAAAATCGCATAATACGGAATAATTTTGTTAACTCTCCCATCAGCGAAAAATATCAAATAAATATTCAATTACTGGAATGTTACCACACATTTAATTTATCACCCAATAAAACAGATTTTTATGAATATTACACAACTCTTTCAAAACTAGGAAAAAAGCTCTTATGTTCATTTATGACGCTTCCATTGAAAGAGGCACCCTGTATCAGCATGATACAGGGCCTGATACAATCTGATCACACAGATAACATTTAATGATATCAAAGGTAAGTTAATTTACTGAAAGTTCTTCACCTTTACAGACATAGGAGCATAACGCAAGTAAAAATAAACTAAGTAAATTTCAGTAGCTGTAAAACACTTTCCCTAGTTTTCATACGTGCTTGGTCATCCGGTTTCATCCGGTAAACAAACCCAATCAGCCAGTCTGGGTTTCCAAATTCTGGCTGAACCCCGACAAACAAACGTCTATTTATAAAATCAAGTTGAAAATTGTTATCATATTGACAAGGGTGTAACACTGATAGAACAGTATCATCAGTTTTCATTGACAACATTTAAATCGAAAATCATAGCATGAAATTTGTTAACAATGAATGAAGTAAGTTTTTTTTTGACAGGTACATCAAACATCTATGACTTTTGTCAAAATATGTTCACAGCCCTTGACTTGATTTCTTTGATTATGTTATAAAATACACAAAGTTTCCTAAACGATCAATCTATGGTAAGCCATCCATGCATCATAGAACATGCTTATCGTAAATTTTAAAGTGCATGTCTTCTTAATAAAAATTAATTTTGGGGGAAACTTAAAATCTAATGCATTGTGAACAAGCTGAGTAGAACGTACAGTGTGTAATATCCGTATATATTGAGGAGTAAAATATAGTCATTGATAAAATCTATCGTTCTTTTAATCAATCATTTAATCTTTCGTATTTATGACAAATTTCCTCTTCAATATTTGGATTTTATTATTCAATTTAAAACTTGGCTGACATAGTTTAGCGAATGTCTGTGCCAAACTTAATGGCCCGTACCATCTTTTTTCATCGTGAAAAAAAACGTTGAATACAAAATAAGGGCATAAAATTATATCAATTTCGCTGTTCATCTATTGCAAAAACAATTTGTTCCTATGACATTTTTATTATTGCTGTAACATTTTTGTATGAGATACAAAACAACTTTTTACTTTTAAGTAAAAATCTCTATCTTCTTTAACACCTATATATATAGGTAAGACATTCACAGATTTATTGTAATTATCAAAAATTAGTTCCACCTGGCTCTATTTTAGACAGTCCTGCCCACCTTTTTACATTAATGTAGCCAACATACTTGTTGGACAATCAACTGCCGACATGGTAGTCAATTTCCTGTAACTAACGGCAACAAGTCAACATGGAAAACAATTTACAGGATTACACCCATACACTTATGCATTATCCAGTTCCTCAAAATTAACCCACACTTTGCCTAACAGAATCATTCAAGTAAAAAGAAATAAATTCGACCAGATTGCAGTTGCTAGTAACACCATAACGAAATATTACATGTCATGAATAGTACATGAATTGCTCTTAAACTGTTTATGAATCATGTACTTGAACTAAACACAGTAAAACACATTTATATAAAGTTGCAGTTCATGAAAAAACTTAAAAGTAGTTCAAACTAGAGACTGTTCATGAATTATTTCTAAACTGTTCATGAATTCATAATTTTAGCATGATGAATGCAATTATTCATTTCAGACTAAGTCCATAAAAGTTGAAACAGTCCTTTTGAGTCATGAGGATCACTTAGAAACCAACCCAGACAGTTATGAGACTGGGAGTTTGCATTTATGCATGTACCTGTTACCATGGTTTTTTTTATGTCTGAATACATTAAATGTAAGACAGACCAGATTAAGACAATACTGTCAAGTGTACAGCGATAAATTGCACAAGTTTTGGCAAATTTCCCCCGCATCTTGATTTTTTTGTCTCCTTTTTTGTTTTAACGCATATTTTACATGTCACGTTAACTTTGTTAGTTGTCATTCATCCTGCACTTACATCTGACAATTATGAGGGCTTGCACTAATTTACAAATTAATTCAGGAAAAAAAAAATCAGTTAGCACTGCCTCGCGATGTTATTCAATTAGCAGTATATATGTTACAAGCACTTCTGCTACTATAAAGCAATTTTTCAGAATGCTTAAAGATAATTTATGCCTTAATGCACTTTACCGCTACTTTTCGTGAAGCCTTTGGCTTTTCGCATGTGCTATGACAGCATTTTGCTCCGACTCACCATATTGAGCCTCTCTACTTTACTCTAATGATGCTCACAATCCTTCACTGAAAGCTTTGGAAGGGGGGATCATTTAAACAAAAATTTCAGTTATTGTTTACCTAAGAATCGCTCCTAGAAAGGATCAGTACAGTACTAGACCCCTACGTTACTCCATAAGAAAACTACCAACATGGTTGATAAAGGGGCATGAATCCAATTGACTGTCAGCCAATGAGAGCCAGTTACGTGATCCAAAGTGACAATCTTCAACCTATCGGCAATGTACATGAATATAGGTCCATTGTCTCTACAAACTAATTGCAAGAAAAGCTTAGATTCACTGGGAAATAAACAGTGAAGTATTCTAAGATATGCAGAATTTTCTTCTTAATGGACAAACGTAACAAAAACTTTTTCTATAATTCTTATTTTGTATCTTTATTTCATATGTCTTTTCATAATGACTTCAAAACTGATCAAGACACTCAAATGCACATTTTATTCTATTATTACACTGACCACCAGCACAACCTCTTTACTGTACAGCCCATTTTGACCAGTAACAAGTTTTCAATGACCATTTGCAGTCTTTTTCTTATCCTCAACAGGACTCCATTCCTATTTTAGACATCCAGCTGGGTATTACACAGGGAGGTGTTATTGGTCCTCTCTCATTATAGCACAAAGTCTCCTAATTTGGCCTTTAAATCCTTGATGGTGGCCAGACGAAGGGACTTTAAGGTGAGGATATTATAGCTTTAATGAAATGTTTTTGTGTCCTAAGTACTTTTATTAAACTGTTTATGGATAAAGTCTGACCATCTGTTACAACTACACTATGAATACTCAGTATTCAAATCTATTTTGTTTCTCAAAGTTCTGTTGTTATAGGAGTTTAATGTCCATTTCAATTGTGAATTTGGTCATTTTAACAGGTGGGCAGTTTACCTAACAATCATTCCTGGGTAGAACAAGATGTAGACTCCTATCCTTCATAAGAAACTGCCACTATTCTCACATTAAGAGACATAATTGGTAGCAGAGCCCAAACCCAAGGCCCTCAATCTATCTGCAACTCTAACCACTTGACCATGGAAGCGGACCTTCTACAATTTCTTAAGCCAAATTTTGAACAGTATTTCAGCCATTTACAAGTAAGCTGTTTACTAAACCATTGTTCCTAAGAAGGATTAATACTAGATCCCCCCTCCCTCTTTGTAACAAATTGTCAATTTTCTCATATCTAGAATCTGGTCAGCAATATGTTGCTTGAACTACAATGATTCAGTTTGAGCTTCAGCCATTTCAAGTCATCAGCTTTGTGTAACAACCATTTGACCACAACGGTAGATCTTTCTTTATCAGTCAGTAACTTATGTCTGGCTGCAGCAGACAGGCGGTAAGTGTAACAAGGTGACTGCTTACGCAAACTCCTCTCATATAATAATGCAGTAGCAACATGACTCTGTCTAAATCATTTCACTCAACAGGTGCTTGTTCTTTTACGAACCACCTACATCCCAGGGCTGTGTAAAAATGACATTACCAATTAATGTCTCAGAAATTTGAAAATGTTATTCATTGTACAAGTGTAAAATACAGGAACAATAAAATCTGTTTTAATTGTTGTAATTCAAGCTGGCATTCAGAAGTAACAACCACTTAATTAATGCAGTTATATTCGTGAATTCGGTGTGAATCTCTAATTAACTAATTAAATATTACATAATGTAAACCGTATGTTATGTTCCTGGGCGAAAATATGTAAGGAAGATTAATGAAAGGATCATACTACACTCCTAGCCTTAACCCTAAAATTAAATGACTTTTTGTACCCATTTATTTCTATGGTAACCTTGTATATGATGTAACATGATAAATCACAGTTTATCTTTTATTTCACTGTATCTGCTGGGTGACTAATCAGAATAAAATTTTAATTGGTGTTTAAACAGATGAATTAATTAAAGAATGATTATTGTTGAAAGATTTATTGCCGAGGAAGTTTCCTGGCTTCCCGACATATAAAAATATATCCTATCTTCTAGGCAAAGACTCAATACTACAGTTAAACTTCGTTTGCTGGAACTTCAAACTGTTAAATACAACTGATCGCTCAAACTTGGGCAACGGTCTGGGCAAAATCTCTATATAAATAATATTGTTCCACCTCCGAAATTTCTACCAAACATTGATCAGAAGAAAAATATTGTCTCTTGTTTGCAAACCCATGCTTGAAACTCACGAAATGGCCATTTTCGTTGGATTTATGATGACCCATAACTGTCAGACTTCTATCCCTCGAACTCATATCATCTGCCCCTTTGAGTGCGAACGAACGAAGTTTGACTGTATTCTACTATTATTTGAACTACCATTTTCTACTCTGAACCATTGAGGGC
Source organism: Saxidomus purpurata (assembly GCA_022818135.1). NCBI lineage: Eukaryota > Metazoa > Mollusca > Bivalvia > Venerida > Veneridae > Saxidomus > Saxidomus purpurata. The sequence goes on along the minus strand of JAFMSR010000009.1, from coordinate 12,180,888 downwards.
AACCCAGGATAACCTAATTGCCTAGCTAACCCGGTCTCCAATCCCATTCCACATACAACTGGTTAATTTACTATACAAACAAACATTACTAAACCTTTGCCAATATCAATATAATTATTAATCAAATTTTACATGAGAAACTGTCAACTATTTTCAGTAATTTCAAACTTTTCAAAATATTTCCATAATTCATCAATAAATCCTGTGGCAGACATCTTAAATTCTGCTGTGGTATACCACTGTATAGCATTTCTGTACTTGATTCACCATGATGTTTTTCTATAAAGTATTTATTCAGATATTTATTCAGATCTGCTAAACACTCCTCTGACTGAGTAAGACCACAGAAAAAACCTCCATGAAAAACTAAAGATTTACCTCAAAATTTTCCCAAAAAGGATTCTGGTTTTGCCGACAAAGCATATATTTACATAATTATGACAGCTGCTTCATAATATCTTGGTACGAATGAGCCCCGCCAGGCGAATACCAATGCAAGACCTAAGGAACATAGTTCAGCCCGCCACATATTTACGTTCTGATCTGAATCCAGTGTTTGCTTATATAACATATAGACAACTGGGGTAACAATACAGTCTGTGAAATTATACTAGCACTCAACAATGATAAAGTTTCATGACTGTAAACATAATAACACTGTAATGACACCAGTTTTCCAACAGCAGGACTCAGACGATTTTCATTCAATTACATGTATAATAAATTATCAATTTACTGAAACAAAATGGTTATGATGTCACTGTACCCTTCAAAGAACTATAAAACCTTCCTACATCAAACTTCGGAATTTCTTATCTCAGGACTGGTAGTCTGATGTAATTTACTGCCATACAACAGACATATGAAAGAAAACAGTGTAAGAATGTTTTTTTTAGTTTTGTTGGAATCAATCCCTGAAGTCATGAATTCCATGTCAGGTGGATTAATCTTGATCAATTTGTTCTACCATGAATACAAACACTTCTCTCTCCTTCAGGATGATCGATTCCATTAGTCTATCATCAAGAACTTAAACATCCTGGACTGGAAATAGTTTAAATATATGTTTTGCAGCTGAATCTTCTGATAAATGCTAACATATTGTAACCTCATGACTGACACTGAAAGAATGGTGGGTGGTGCAGCTGAGGTGGTGGGTGGGGTGACCATGTAAAACCAACATGGTGTGTGGGGTGACCATGTAAAACTAACATGGTGTGTGGGGTGACCATGTAAAACTAACATGGTGGGTGGGGTGACCATGTAAAACTAACATGGTGGGTGGGGTGACCATGTAAAAGTAACATGGTGGGTGGGGTGACCATGTAAAACCAACATGGTGGGTGGGGTGACCATGTAAAGCTAACATGGTGGGTGGGGTGACCATGTAAATCTAACAGAATATTATGAGTGATCACCTTTAAATGTTCATGAACCAGTCCTGCCAAAAATTTCTTAATTTTCACAAGTTTTGTTCATGAATATCTCATGAACATAAATCATGAATAATTTAGGAACCTTAATGAACATTTCAATGCACTAAGTCATGACCATCTTTTCAACAGGGTAATCATTAGCTGTGTTAAAATAACACCACTGAATCAAGACTACCCTGCAAATAAAGCTAAAAGGGAGAAGAAAGCCCACAATAAGAACATCCACAAATGAACACCATCTGCCAACAGAGACCACATTATAGCTTCTTCCAGCTAGTGGTCTGTAAAAGAAACTTTGACCATATGTATGTGGAATGGACAGACAGACAGACAGACAGACACACAGCCAGCATGTCAGTCAGAACAGATCTGACACTTTAATGTCTTTGGGAATTACATCATAAAACTTCCCTGTTCTTTTTTATCATATTTCTCATGCCTGTCTGAAAGATATACTGTTTTTATTTTCAGAGAAATGCAAATAATTCTTGCATTATCTTTGAACACAGATAGATCACTCATTCTTAATTAGGAAAGTCAGATAAAACATTTGTAGGCATCTAATACCTATGGATACAAATGAACCTGTCTTACAGTAAAGAGTTATTCCAGCTGTAGCTATACTTTTACAAAATGTTATTTTCTTGTCATCCTAAAGCAGGCAAAAAATACTGAAAGCAGACAACCATTGCAACCAATGGCAACTTAAAATAGACAAACAATTCTATTAATAACCAATGGCAGCTGAAAACTGGCAAAAAAATGATAAAAAATAACCTGTGGGTACCATTTTAACCAATTGCAGCTGAAAAAAGGGCAAGACAATTTCAAATACTCATGGCTACCATTATAACCAATGGCTGTTGAAAAAAGGGCATGGCAATTTCAAATACTGATGGCTACCATTATAACCAATGGCTGTTGAAAAAAGGGCATGGCAATTTCAAATACTCATGGCTACCATTATAATCAATGGCTGTTGAAAAAAGGGCATGGCAATTTCAAATACTCATGGCTACCATTATAACCAATGGCTGTTGAAAAAAGGGCATGTCAATTTCAAATACTCATGGCTACCATTATAACCAATGGCTGTTGAAAAAAGGCAAGAAATGCTTCAAATAACCCATGGCCATCAATAACCAATATTAATATTGGCAGCTGAATGCAGACAAAAATGCTGTAAATTATCCATGGCTTAGTAACCATCAACCAATGGCAGCTGAAAACAGGCATGAAATGCTACTGATTAAAATAGGCAGGTAATACTTGAATAACAATTTATAACTATCTGAAATACCAGTAAAAATGCCTTTGAAATGACCAATTGCAGACATAAAAAAAGGGCAAGAAATATTAGTCATTTCAGATGTCTCACACTGTTCTTCGTTCCAATCACTTTTATCTGACTCAAACATGACTAACACTTTTAATTTTTTCCAGATTCACTTTCAGTAATTAAAAATCTTTGAAAAAACGAATTTTAATATAAATGTTTGTACAAAGTAGAAAGGCATAACTCATGCCGAACGACAAACATCCTACTGCAAAAGATAACAATTTATACAACCGGAAGTGGGCTAGCTTAAACAACAACCACTGTATTTATATTGCAAAACCAAGAAAAAAGAAAAAGCTCATTTTTGTTAATATACACACCTTTATTCTGTGAGGAATCAAAACAGATCCTCTGCGCAGGAGTAATTGTTTATAATTAACCCAACATGAATTTTCCCTAATGTAAGAATTCCTGCATTTAAGTCTCATGATGATTGGGCTGGAAGAAAATATTTAGCTGCATGACTTCACCTGATGATATCAAACAGTTACTATTGAGCATATAGTAAAGTTCCTGCAAATTTTTGTCTCATTTTATGGATAATAAAACATTAGTTTCTTGGAAGATTTGCATTTGTTTGTCATTTATATGCTAATACAATGCACCTTTCCAAGTCTCTCAGTAGTATCATCCCAATTTACTGAAAACTTCTCCTTTCGGAGAAAAATCACAATTTGAAATGGGCAACAAATTTATTCTAAAAATTAATTTGATTCAACCTGATTCAACTAAGTATTGCCTATATACTTTCTATTTTGACTTTTAGTGCATGAACAAACTCCAATATCATGTAAAACTAACTAACTAGTGCTGATTAAGTCTTTTGATTTTTTTTTAGGGGGGTGAGGGGGGATGGAGGGGGGATCATGATACTTCAATAGCTACATAAGTCTTGAGCACATGCCCTCCCTCTTCCGTTGGCCCGTAGTAACTTAAGGTTAAACTCCTCAATCATAATTGCAAATAACATCTAAATTCCAACCATCTGTACTGCTAATAGCCAACCTTTTACAGTCTCCCCCCCTTCATCGGTTTGTGCTGAGTCATCATTCTGCTAATTGCAATCCATTCCCAGGAAGACACTTTGACATGCATTCTGACATTGGCAGAGTTTTTTCAAAACATCACAAAGTGGTAATAGTTAGGTATGTTTGCAATGTTATACAGACTGGGTTACATTTTGCACCAGGTCTGGCCAACTTCCAGACTGTGCTCTCAAAGATAGGTCAACATCTACTGAACATCAGAATAACCATATAGTAGATAATATCATAGTATTATGGCACCCAGGTAATAATTCTTCTACAAATGTTTGCGATAACTATTATGGGAAAATAACTAGGATTATGTATACAACATTCTAACTCAATAATAACAAATACTGTCCATTCTTTCTGTCACACTGGTTCAGTTCTCAGTTGTATAAGCTCACAGGTACACCATACAACTAGTTGTCTATCTATTATGCTGGCATCCCATTTGCTTTAAACATTGCCACTTCTGGAAAGTGCTATAGTTCCCCTTGTCCTTCTGGAAAGTGCTATAGTTCCCCTTGGCCTTCTGGAAAGTGCTATAGGTCCCCTTGGCCTTCTGGAAAGTGCTATAGGTCCCCTTGGCCTTCTGGAAAGTGCTATAGGTCCCCTTGGCCTTCTGGAAAGTGCTATAGTTCCCCTTGGCCTTCTGGAAAGTGCTATAGGTCCCCTTGGCCTTCTGGAAAGTGCTATAGTCCCTTGGCCTTCTGGAAAGTGCTATAGGTCCCCTTGGCCTCTGGAAAGTGCTATAGGTCCCCTTGGCCTTCTGGAAAGTGTTATAGGTCCCCAGGAAGTTGGCCTTCTGGAAAGTGCTATAGTTCCCCTTGGCCTTCTGGAAAGTGCTATTATAAGTTCCCCTTGGCCTTCTGGAAAGTGCTATAGTTTCCCTTGTCCTTCTGGAAAGTGCTATAGTTTCCCTTGGCCTTCTGGAAAGTGCTATAGGTCCCCTTGGCCTTCATTCTATCCAAGGTTTTTTTTTCATGTTCCGGACCCAAATTACCTACTGTTTTTAGACATAAAATATATGGAAATTTTCAAAAACTCTTTCCCATACTTGTGTCTGTAAAGGTAGTGCACTCTGTGTGTGTCAATGAACCTTCAAGAGCAAACCTTCTCTCATCATGTTTGCTTAGTATCACTGTATATTTATAATTAGCTCTATCATAATGTAAGATTCATGTTTTATCTTTACCAAACAATTGCTCATCATTGGCCAAAATCTATTTACTTGTTGGTCAGCCACCTCATGAATTCTGAAAGAGTAATGGTATTTTCACCATTGTAAATAGTGGATTATGCTCTAGTTTTGAGGTTAATATAATTATGTCTACCAGTTTTTCTGTCAACCAGTGCAAACGCTATAAATATCGTAGATTATGAAAATGTTACTTGAGTCACTCATTAACAAAAGTTTTTTAAATAGACAGTACAATATAACACTCTCTAGCAAATACACTAATTCAATACATTAACTTTCCCCTCCCCTACTCTGCCAAAGGTAATCCATTTGCATGTATGTGAAAAATTAACCTACAAGGCAAATTAAAGCTGTAAATCTCAAAAACTGACATTTTTTTAAGTACACTGGAGTTGTGCTAATTACTTATTTTATCAAGCTAAAAAATAGTATGTCAAAGAACATCAGATTTGTGTCCATTAGTAATAAGAATGATAAAATTTGTTGCTGTGATGAAAGGTCAGATCAGATGAAGACCTTCTCCAGGCGAAGATATTGTCATTCCTTACTTGAACTGGTGCATAAGACTCACCTAGCGTTTGAGGCAATTGCACAATATATGACAAAGTTTGAGACTTATGGCTACATGAATTTGGTTTTTGAAAAATGTAGTGCAATTTTTTATTGTATCACATACTTTAATGGCATGAAACTAGCCGGGACTTGAAATTCAACTCTTTTTATCTCAGTAATCTGTCCTACCTCAGCTACTGTATATCTGAACTACATCCAGTATATCATTGTAGTGTTTAGACACCATGAGTGAATAGAAAACACGACATATCAAATTGAAAGTGACAAGAAGCATTATGTACTTGTAAAACACCCTGACATAAGTCTAAGATATTACTTAACTCTTGGCAACATCTCAGATGTTCCTGTTTTCCTTGTGCTTTTTGCCATTACATCTAAGTAGGGATATAGGTTAACTTGGCCTGACTAAACTGTTGAAATATGCAATAAATGTGCATAAATTATTACAAAATTTGCTTAAATTGCCATGACAACAGCTTAAATCGTCCAGATTCCAGCTCTGATCTGATGAATTCCATACCGCTTTATGACAAACAGTTAATATATCTCCAGAACTACCAAGAAAGAATGCATTTTCTGTTAGGAGAGGAAAATTAATATCTTCTACAATCAGATAAAATTGTTTTCTAGTAAAATTTTTCAAGATTTACAATCTAAATGTCTGCAGTTGGAAATAATTAATATTCCAAACCGACTACAAGTACAGAACACTGCATAAGAATCTTGCAATGAAAGTAGGTAGAAACTACTTGCATGTAAAAAGTGCTAATTTTTTTCTTCCCTGGGTCTGCATGCAAATCAAAGATTTTCTTTTTTTTTTTCTTATTTTGTGAAGTACCATCACTAAATTTTAAAAGTGCAAGACAATGAGTGTGAATTCTGCATAATAAAAAGAAAACGTTGATGTTGTTTAAACAACAGAAAATTCGGTAATTTTAAACCTGGATAAAATGGCTTTTGAGTCAGCTGTACGCACTGGACCTTACAAAGATAACAATGAAACTAGGATGGCGGTCAAGTGGGTCCTGTGTTGTTTGACAGTCGGTTTGTACATAGGTGTTTAAATTGACATATCCATCATACTACAAGATGGTAATGACCTGGAAAATACGCCTTAAGCCGCTAGGCAGCAAACTTGTAATTATTAAAACTTGTAAAACTTCAGTGACAGGTAGTGAAAACAGAGTTGTCAAATGTCATTATGTCTATTATTTGAATAAATATCCGAAACAGTATTAATTTTAGGGACATAGCTGATATTTCTATTATAGTAGGCAAATACTACTGTTTGTACTGTATTTCGATACTATCCATTAAATTTCGTTTTGTTCTACTAATTTGGGTGACCTAAAATCCTTGTAACTGGCCTATGATAAACGGAATGATATTCATCAGATATGATGGGGTCACACGTGGACAGGGTATTTCAGATTAAATTATTTCTTTTGGGTGGGTGCAGGAGGGGTAAGGGCAGGAGGGAGAGTTTAAACACCTATTTAAGCTGAGTATGTCAGATATTTACGGGTGCCAGAGGTGACCTAGACAAGTACCTTAAAGACTCCCAACATCCACAAGAATTGGCCAACTTTCCCTCACACAGAGTTTGGTCAATAGCCACTGTCACAGCCCAAAAATCATGACACTGATCAAAGAGGGGTTCATCGACCACAGAGGCAGGCAAACATTAATGCTACCAGCAAGGTAATGTTAAGTTGATGCTGTATGGACACTTGAGGTTTAAACTTGTAACAATTTTCCATTTTATACCAATGTGATATACTAACAACTCCAGCTGTTTGCTGTTAACTGCCACTTTGCATGCCATACTTATAAGTATGCACATTTTCAATTTTTCAGTCATGTCAAAAAATGCCATGGTATACCAGTAGCTGGATTTACTACAAGCTTTTTCTTTAATGTGTACGCCCCTTTTGTGTTCCCTCTGTGTCCGCTTTGTGTCCCCTCTGTGAACGTTACTGTTGATCCTTCTAATTCTTTCAGATGCCAGGACTTGCAATGCCCGGGAGAACCTTGCTTGGCCCGGGAGAACCTTGCTATGCCAAGGAGAACCTGTCACCTTGCACAAAAGAAACACCCACAGCTTCCTTCAACATACCAATCGGGATGATGGGAAAATCTTATACCCGAGTAATTTGACCTAATAAATCTGTGTGGGTTAATAAAAATTTAACTTGTAATCAAATTAATGGACCAAAGACCAATTTTCACAATACTGTCAAAATGCCTAAAAACACAATCAGGTCGCAAAATCATTTATGTGAACAAACCGAAACATTGTGTTATGCCATAAGCAAATAAGTTTACCTATGAAAATCAGCTATATAATCTTTTGACAGACAGTAAACATACTTCGGTGACACTTTTTTTACTTAGACGTATGACCGTATGACCGTCAGAAACCTTACGAGGTTACTTTATAAGGTGTGAATGGTATTAATACTACATGACACAAGATGACCAAATGTAGTGAATTATATTATGCTTGTACATAGAGATAAATGAATATGTTAAACATATAATACATGATGGTAGGAAAGTTGACACGTAAACTGTAAACTCGGATGAATACTGCATATCCCAATTTATAATGTATTCTAAGGTCTGGTTTAAATTTTGGTCTTTTGTGAATTAGTGTCGGAGGAATGTAAAAAAAAGTAAACACTGAAAACTGACTGCTATACATAAAAAAATTATGAAATGGGATAAATGCATATACAGTACAGGGTCATCAGAACTACAATTTCAGGTATAAATCAAACAGCAACTTTAGTAAGAAATTTAGCTTTCCATAGACTATTGTCACTGACATGTTTATTTCCACACACTCTTTTTCAATTAAAATATGTTTGTATGCAGGTGTCTGTTCAGAGACAATTACAGACAAATAAAATAAATAGCTAGGCATATCTTCCAACAGCAGGTTGATGTTTTAATTGTAAATACAAATAGGAAAAATCTACATCTGACTCTCGGCAATAAATTACCCAAGCAAGCATGCAGACAATTTGTGTTACTCAACAACTTGACTTAATTAGACAATTAAGACGCTCTTAAATGCAGATGGTCAAGTGCCCGTTGATTCGGTCGTTTTGTAAGCGATTCAACTTCTGAAAGTGCTCTTAAACACTTCTCCCGAGTATCAGTTTCACAAAAAATGTGTCAATACAATTAACTATTGTTTATTTTGGTTCAAGTTTAGCATGTGACACACATGCCCGTATTGTAACAGTAAGTGGCCGCTTACAGTAACACCCACACTCAGCCAACGTTACTACACTTGTAACAGTAAATGTATACCTTTTAAAAAAAAAAAAAAAAAAAAAAAAAAATTATAAAAAAAAAAAAAAAATTTTTATAAAATTTTTTTTTATGCTTTTACATTATAATTTTTTGGTTTCTTTGCCACTTTTTATTAAAATTTTGTTTTTTTTTTTGTTTTTTGGGGGGGGGGGGGGAAGTAGGTAATAAACGGGGTTTTTTGTGTTGGGGGGGGGGGGGGGGGGGGGAACCTTTCAAACACTCAGCCAAAAGTTACTACACTTTTTTACCACTTTAAACATATTACAAATAAAATACATAAAAAATAAAAGTTGCAGAAGGATATAACTTAATAGCTACAATAAAAACTTTTTTTTAACTCTTATTATGGAAGATAATCATATATATCATATATAAATATATATATATATCAAATTTCCGATGTTATTCATTGACAATGTGCAAATTACATAATTACATTAAAATTTTTCGTAGAATATTTTTCTTTATGGTGTTTACATTATGCAATTTTTTTTTTATTAAAATTTTTCGTTATTTCGAATTTTTTGTTTATGGTTTTTCACATTATGCAATTCTTTTTTTTAGCTTAAACAATTTATATGTTGACTATTATTATTTTCAACGTAGAATTTTTTTATTTGTGAATTATTTTGTGTATATATTGAATTCGTCCTATGCAATTCTTTTTCGAGTTAAAATTTATTCCAGTTAGCGCTCACAGCTTTTTTTTCATTCTTTTTATTAAAATTTTTCGTAGAATTTTTTTTTTAGAATTATGCAATTCTTTTTAATAAGCTTGATTACATGGTAATTTGAATCGGTAAATAAGAAATCTGGATAATCTTTAAATTATACAAACAAAAGTATTATACTGAGCAGATAATGCTGGAAGTCAACTAATGTGCTGATAATTGCTGCAGCCTAATTTCACCTTTAACTTCAGCATAACATGTACTTTAGTTTGTTATACCAATAAACAAGCGTTTTACTTGAGCTGACTAATTCCTTTAGCAATCTTTTTCAAATATAATATTTTTTGTCAAGTAAAATTAGACAAAACTGAATTGACTTGAATAGTTTTACAAGTAAAACTTAAACAATGACGTGCAGAATAGAACCATTGAGAAATTTCTTTCAAAATTTGAGCGACACCGCAAAACTATCAACTGACAGGTCATGTGACGAACACACATAGAGAAGTTCAATGGAGCGAAGGCCGACTGTCACAATATCTTTGACCGTCCTTTTGTTTTGTACTCAGCACTTAGCATTCCATTGATAGCGTACAGTGACTGTAATTTTTTTTCAACGTATAAGCTTTGTCAATTATCGGCGGAAAGTACTGTGATTTACGACTGCTTGTCAATCAATTCAGTTGACCTCTGACTTCTTCGCATGTAGCCTTTTTAAAACTTTTCCTTGATCCTTGAAATTTTTCTGAACTAACTGTTGACTGGCAAACACTTAAACTGTCTGACAGCTATTGTCATTTTGTCAGGTGCTTTTGGTGAACATTGTTATAATACTTGGCAGCTACAGTTTGTTCAGGGTACTCACATAAAATATTCCTACTAAAGTTCAGATACAACTTGTTACTGAAATTAAGGCACAGAAGGGTTCAGGTTATATTAAGGCCAAGTAGACCTAGTGGCTAATTAACTATTTAAGCAAATCTGATGAAATTAGTCAAAACAGGGGCAGATCAGTGGTTAATGCGCTGGACTTGTAATCAAGGGATCGCAGGTTCAATCCCTAGCTCCTCCACTAACATAACTGGTCTTTCCGATGAGACCTTAATTCATAGTCCAATGTATCAGTGCTGTACAGAACCACCAGGGGGTGTCTCTGAAACAGGACACATTCTGTATCTTGCACTATCCCCCCCCGAAACCTTAAATAACGTAAACTCTCAGGCCCGTAGCTACACTGAGGCACAGGGAGGCCAGTGCCTCCCTGTTTTTCTGCCAAGATTATGAAAAAAGGATATATTTTGAGGCACCATTTTTCAGCATAGCCGAGCTGAGGCACTATTATTTAGTATAATTCATTTAAACTATCTTATATGCCTTTAAACTAGCGTTTTAGGATGACAAAAATCGTAAATACGTTGGCTATTTCGAAATTCTTATATTTCTGCAGATCTATGTAACTAAAATGTACGCAAATCTTTTTAATGTCATTTATTGTTTCCGAAATAGGTATCTTAAAAGCATCAAAAACATGTTTGAAATGCAGGAAAATGCACAAAATGGCACGCTCAAAAAAAAAATTGCGGGCATGCCCCCGGACTCCCCTAGAATGTGCCTCCCTATTTTTTGACCTCTGGCTATGGCCCTGAAACTCTTCTAGGGGCGTTGCTCATATGGATTATCTGATACCAACGATAAAACTCTAAAATACATACTTATTTAAAACCCTAAAACATGCCATGGCAATTTGCTTTTTGACTGCAATTATAGGAATATCTGATCAGGGATGACAATGCCATTGTCTTGTAATTACGCTGCAGTACAAACATATCTATAAACAAAGTCTATAGTTGACACCACCAATTTACACACTCAAATGACACATCTTACTAATTACTGTAATTGCTATTGACATAAAATTGTAAATCTGAAATTTTAAGACCACCTTTAAAACAGTTAAAATTTTGTACATGTCAAACAGCCATGCTCATCAAAGGGTTACAAAATCTGTATCAGTATACCTGCCTAAGATGTAACAATCAGTAAAATTGGTTGAAAATTTGACTTTTAAAATTAATTGTAATTGTGACTGACCACAATGAAAGTACAACACTCTGCCACATCTTTATAAATATTAAAATCTTTTGGTAATGTAACCCTTGCACACAAATTACCTGTAAATAATGTGAAATTCAATCTGAATCCAACAGATCAATTTACTTCAATCCTCATTGACCATCAGGCAATGAGTTAAAAACGAAATCATCATTAATTTAATAAAACTTAATCCCTGGCATTTTCAATTAACAATTTAATCACGGTAGTTTTCATTCATATCATCACTAAAAATAGTAAGTAGAAACCGCAAAAGTATTTTGATAAATTATGTGGTACAGTGATATTGCAACAATGTTGAAAATGTAATACCGTAGATCAGCAAAACGGCGGGTATTATCATAACAATATTGGCCCCTAGAAATAAAGGTGGTCCCTAACATTTAGGTCTAAAGTCCGTAATAATGAGAGAATCAGGAACAGGACCAAAACTTAACAAGCAACCATGTATAATGGACAGCCCCACAGGTAAAAACCAGGGCTCTGTCTACTGATGGCATTTTATCAGAGTTTAAGGGCCACAAGTGTTCCCTTAATAATTTAATCGCGGCAATCAAAGTGGCCTGGTGCAGGTCCCAGTCAGTAGTTCAGCAGCACGTAAACAACTATAATATTATGATTATAACTAAAAGTTCAAACACACAAACACTTTGAGACAAAGGCTCCAGCACACTCCAGTATTTCCTAACAATCATATACAAACGTTAATTGGTATGAACATATGTGTTGCTACTTGAGAAGCAAAAATTTAAACACAACATACAGAATGCTGCCTACTGGGGGGCATTTTTTCAAAGGAAAAACCAAGCAAAATTACGTTTGATTAAAGTTCAAAATTGTATAGCAATTTTAATTTTGCAGTTTTTAAAGGGAGATAATTACTCAAGACAGAGTTATCATTCATGCACATTGCCCTTCCTTTCATAAATTCATTGTCATCTGTACTGATCAACTTAGTATTACCTGAACAAGCAAGACGTTTAAGGCACTTTTATTGTTCTTAAATTGTATTGAAACTTTCACCAGATATTTTTCTCTTAACTCAAATGTTAAGTTTCACTGGATTTTCTTTAATTGGGATATTAAATGCTGGTACAGGCATCTAAAAAGGGGAATAACTCAAAAAGTATTGATGCAAGAGTTATGTTCCTAAAATTCCTTATTGCTTTCTATCTGTGTATTAAGTCTATCAGGTCAACCCCTTTTAGGAGTCACAATGTATAAGGGCATTTAGAAAAAGCATGATTAACAATTTAAGAGACTAACAACAGAGAAGTGATCTCCAAAGTGCTGCCCCCACTGCTTGTAGGTAGCAATACATAAAGTCTAATATGTAAGTTGTAGTTTTTATCTATAATAAAAAATGGACAAAATTAATGTTAGTTTTCCCCATCTTGTCCAAGCTTGGTAGGATGACAACTTGTCAGCTCGGCAAAATGCTGTCGGGGTAGTTATAGTTTCAAAGGCGTATAATCTTACACATCTATGTACAAATTTAACCCTGAGAACTAAGTGCGATAATATAAACCTTCAGATCAAAATAACTGTCCTTTAATAACCTGAATTTTATTGCCGATCAAATAACAGCCAGGATTTAAAAGTCTGAATTTTAAATTACTGTTGTCTATCAGAGTGTTTCGACCCATTATCTAAATCCGTAGCGGTCAAGAAATCAAGATTTTGTAAGTACACAAGGATAAGATACAATAATCACTTGGATTAAAATAAGGACCAGCCATATAAACTGTTTGTATTAGCGGAATACAAACACATATTACAATCTTCGGAAAACCGGATTAAAACGGCGATTTCAATACCAACTGCTTATTGACCACCTAAATAAACTTTACGTAAGAACATGAACCCCTCGCCTTTCATTTTAATCTTTAAACATTTTAATGTTTCATTTGACCGTAATCGTTAGTCCTATAATTGCTGAACAGACTTTAATAGTATATTGGTATGAATGGTATCACCAACACCGAAGTTTTATCAAAAGATAAAAAAAAAATCTGTTACAGACATCTTATAAAAAGGAGGAACAATGCATTAAAGCATGTGAAAAAGGCTCATTAAGCATGATTAAGTCTCATCATTAGCAATGTATGAGTTGATAACAAAAATCAAAGCACGGATAGTCTACCTGTTACTGAAGATGAGATCTCTGAAGTTGATAACAAGAACACCATACTATCAAATACTGACAGATTTATTACCCTTAAACAAAATGTTATTTCATTAAGTTAATGTTTTTTTTTTGAAGACCTGTCAAAAATGAACCCTATCACTCAAGATGAATGATTATTTCGTTTAAATGAATGTAGACCTAAGACCTGGAATAGTGTTTCAATATCTGCGGCCCTAAAAGTTCCCAGACCAGTTCGTTATTGAATGATTTTGAATAATATTTCATTACGCTAATTAGTTAACCCTTTGATCTCCGTAAATCAACACTCCTAATGACTGGCATGGATAATACAATAAAACAATTACTAAAAGGAATTCTATTTCGACATTTTTTTAAAGAGTTTTACCACCGTTAAAGATAAGCTAATAGAATGCACACCTGCGTAATAGAAATTGCGAAAATTGCAAAATCATTCGCTAGAAAGAATCAAGTAGAGCTATTGTTTTCGCACAGAAGTTTTATTTCAAGTAAATTGTGCATTTTATTTCAGTTACTGTAGAAATATTGTATGACTCAAATTTAGGCTTTCATTTAATGTCTGTTCCAATCAGGTGATTTAGTTGCATTTACATGCACATTAACCCAAAGCCTGGTGCAGACCTAATCATGCACTGAATTGTTGGCAATGGAAACAGAATATTTTATTGCTTGAAAATGTGAAACATGTAAATCCTGGGTAGTAAAACTAATGGTACTGTAATTCTGTTTCTAATGAAGACAAATCTTAAACAGAAACAAACCAGAGAGCCAACATTAAGTATTAGCATTCAATGTCTGACTTTGCTTGCTTCCCTGGGTTGCCTAACAGACAAGGGGTAGCATTTAAGTCCAATAATACAGTAAATGGAGTGTTTTTGTCATACATTTTAATCCAATGAAAAAACTTTTAAAAAATCAAATACAATATGTTAGTGGCAGTCTATTGACTAAAGTGTGGAATGGATTATTGCATGTATTTACAACAGCAAGTCTAACTATTACATAACGGTAACCGAGAGGGAGCCTGTTACCATCATGGTATAGTTATGATTGCTCTTGTTCTTGAAAAGTATTGTAATGACAACAATCATCATATTCTTTCTCTTTTTCATTGAAAATGATAAATTTTAAATGATTGAGTCATGCAAAAGAAGTAGAAATCTTGTTCCAAGTAGTAGCATTATTATTATAATGGTTGCTTCTACATGGTTTCTTCTGTTGTTGCCATGACGATAAGGCCACTTCCTACAGCCTGTTGGGACAAGCTCTTTAGTAACATGCGTGAGAATGACTGGACCTTTAGTCATGCTGGAGATACCAGTTTCTAAGGATTTTAGCTTCCAGATTACCATATACTGATAATATAGTATGCTGCATCATTGCAATTTAAAATTTCTCCGGCAGGTTTCCAAAAAATAATGCAAGCTGTATAGATAATGCATTGAGTCGCTGCTAACTCCGTCCTCTCAAATGTTTTATTTCGATATGGTCGTAAGTATACCCCTATCAATTCAGTGCAATTTTATATGTAACATATTTCTGAAACTGTCAACGTCAGCAAAAAAACCCACTTTGCTTCGGATGTAAGAAATGCAGTAAAGATGAAGAATTTGAAAACAAGGCTATTAGATGCATATGAGGCAGACCACATCAATTGATAGCTTAAAAGATATACACCTCATGAAAATATCTAATGTGTGGTAACCAGCTATGTGAGATTATTCCCCACGTGGAGACAGAGCCCCGTGGTAAACTTTCAATATCAAACCATCTCTAAGAAACAAGCATATTCTATTTAAATATCATAAAACTCTATAATCTAAAATCTAAAATCTAACATTCCGTAAATTTTTTAGAATTTGCTAGATATCCTGCGGATGGTGGAATTTTGACTGAATAACCCTAATCCTCACAAAATTTGTCCATATTTCAATTCAATAAATAATTTATTTGTTCAAAGGGGTACCTCTTGAAAATTTACCAACTGAATAACTGAGAGTGGACATGACATATTGTCCTGACTGCCTAAATGTGCAAAGTCAGAAACAACTGCTGCAAGCAGAATGTAAGTAAAAACAAGTTGGAAAGTGGGTGTGAGATCTAACTCTGAAGTGCAAGTGAATCACCTTAATCTCTTACAACATGGAATTCCCATAGTCTCTGTGAATCTTTTAACAACTTAATTTGTCTCAGGTACAGCTGCTGTTAATCTGCTATTATACATTATTTACTGTCTACCATACTTATACTAACTGTAGTTCATGCTATATAAGACGTTCAGGCCTAGGCCAAGGAGTCCATCTTGGGTGTATGGAGGGTCTAAACCTCAGAAACAGTCTGTAAGAAATCATCGCCTGGCGAGCACTGCTCTTTTTAACTACAGAATGGTGTACCATGGATTACTCAAAACTATAATACCAAGATCCCTCTAGAGGTATCATTAGGTACAATGTACCTTTTACAATTCTAATGAAATCAGTTACTCAAATGCTTGAAAAAGATATGCAGATAAACCTTTTTGAGTGGTAACCTGGCTGATACCTGGATTAAAAAGCCACTTGCTTTGAGCTGAAGGGGTTTAGAACAACTTCACCTCCCTCACCATGAAGCTGGTAGCTATGTGGACTATTATTGATTGTAATTTTTTAAGAGACTTTGGATTTACCCATTCTTTGACATTTTCTGAGAAAAAATATTACCTGTGAAAACCCTACAGGAACCCCTCTTGCTGAGGAAAAAGTCAAATTCATAAATCACTGCACAAAAATGACACGTCTGTACTTTTTAAGTTTCAATTCATTATGCATTTCCCGCATGTTTTATTACTTTTATTTTAATAATACAAGTTAACATCTGTTAACTGAGCATGAACTATGTACAATTCTCTACCATCCCAATACATAAATACATAACTACGAAATGCAGATAAAATGAAATAGAATGTCAGCATGTGGTGTTAAATGCGCCTTGCAGACGTTATTTGTGGCAATTTTAAATTTTAGTATTATTCTTTTCAATTTATTTAACCAAGAGTGATATCATTTGATGACAAATTTATCAGAGCTATGCTTAGATAAGTAGCAATTTAGTGCAATATACTGTAAAAATCAAAGATATCCATTGATAATTTGTGAAAGAATTTTGTAACACTGATAAAACACTACCACTTCAATGATAAAAGTGTGTAACAGTATTTTACCTCAACAAGTACACCTAAAAATGGCAGACCATGCAAAATCTAAAATTTATTCAAATGGCTGTCACTGCAATGAAATATGGGCTAGCGAATTCAAATGGAAATTGGAATGAAAGTGCTACTCTAACAATTTTAAACCATTACGTGTCAGATTGCACTGAAGTGGGTAAGTACATAAAATGGACGTTGCTCTCTGACAAGCCACTGTCCCTACACTGAAGTGGGCAAGTACATGAAATGGACGTTGGTCTCTTGTAACAAACCCCTGTTCCTGGGCTGACGTGGGCAAGTACACGAGATGGACATTGCTCTCTAACAAGCCAGTGTCTCTGTGCTGAAGTGGGCAAGTACATGAAATGAACGTTGCTCTCTAACAAACCACTGTCCCTGCGCTGAAGTTGACAAGTACATGAAATGGAGGTTGCTCTCTAACAAGCCAGTGTCCTTCCGACATTTCTCTCCAACAAGGCACTGTCCCTGCACTGAAGTGGGCAAGTACACGAAATGGACATTGCTATCTAACAAAGAACATAAAATGGATGATGCACTCTAACAAACCACTGTTCCTGCACTGATGTGGGCAAGTACATGAAATGGACACAGCACTCTAACAAATAACTGACTTTGTTCTGTGGCGGGCAAGTACATGAAACATGGAAATTACTCTCTGACAAACCCGAGACTGTTCCAGTACAGAAGAAAGCTATTTTTATGTAAGCGGTACTTGATCAAACCATTGGTACACGGAATGGAAAGTTGCAATGATATGAGTCAGAAAAAGACATGCCTGGCATAATAGAAGCACTACAATTTTGCATCAAACTATGCAACAAAGTGGCGATTTTTTATACTTAATGTTGAAGCACTTCATAAATACACTTGTCATGTTTTCAACTTCCCGATTTAAAGGCTAAATCAAACTCATGATTTCATGATTATATACCATTTACATCACAATTAAACTTAATTTGAAAATTTTGACATATTTTATCATTTAATGATTTTATCTTCATGCTTTTGCAACATTTTATTTTATACAAAAAGAAAGTGAACCTTTTTCATGGGGATTGTCTGAAAAAAGAAATTATGACCATAACAATATCGCTTTTTAGTCAGCAGCTGTATTCTAAAATCCTCTTTCTACACAGAAATATCAAACTTATAGTAAGAACTTGTTTGTGGTTTGAACTTAAAAAAAAACGTCACTGAAATTTCAACACAGTATATCAGTTTTCATTCATAAATTCAGTAGGTGCATATTTTTGCCAATATTGAAGAGACCTCCAATTGATATATGCACTTATTACCTCATACCCGTGTGTTTGTTCTTTTAACCCTACAGATAATCAGATGATTAGATTACAGGGTTCTTTGCCATATCTTGATTGTACTTGCTTTTTTATTGGTATTATATTTATAGTTATGGTATGTTATGACTTTATAATGTGTTTTTTTTTCGTTAAGAAGGAACATTGACTGCCGCTGCTCGTAGCAAGGAAGTCTTAAAATAGTTATGATGCTTAATTAGGGTATAGTTGAAAATCCAATTAGTGGGACATTTTCATTGATAATACTGTCACAAACTCGTGCATTTACCATTTGTACAATAAGTGGAATTAAGATACATAGTCACTGTACTAAGATGCTGTTCGACTGCACAGATTAGATAATTATTAAGTAGGGATAAGGGGTTTAAAATCTGTTTCAATAATATGTCAGTATAAAGTACATGTGATCGGTTTACCTACCCGTTGTATGGGAATGAAAAATACAACACTTTTAATTCAACCTCCGTTAAAAAGAATGCCCAATTTCTCACCTAGAGTCAGATTGGAAGCATGGCTCAAACCCGTGACCCTCAATTAGCGGATGGTTAAGGGATTAAGATACCCAATTAGGTAATGTAAGGTGGCGTCAACTTGGTAACAACCACTGTACTCACATCAGAGTAATGGGATTGAACCCCAGCTAAGAACGGGCCTTTTTTTGTGAGAAAACTGGCAGTTTCTTATGCAGGATAAGGGTCTAGTACTGAATACAAGTTGTAACCAAGAAAAGACCAACCAATACATGACTAAAATACTGTTGAAAAGCAGTGTTTAACCCAACACATTAAGTTACATGTCAATGACATAAACCTAGTGGAGCAAAATATGTGTGTAACTAATTAGTCCCCACATGAAAATAACCTATTAACATTAATCAATTACCTTCCTGAGAATACCCAATATTTCATACCACTTAATTGATACTTTAGATAATAAATGAGTTCCTAATTAAAGAACACTTGATGTCCCAGTGTATGAACATTTTCATGAAACAATACAGGATTCATTCAGTAATTTTTGATAACATTTTTATCAGATATGCTGAACAATTCATGAAAAATATCGCAGTAAGATTTATTTACTTTGATGTGACTCAGATTTTAAATACTGGCCACTGCAAGGACGTCTCCTTTTGTTTTTTTAATGTTGAATTTGACAGTTTAAACCCATAAATATAAATTAAATAAAAGCACTAGGAAGGTTTTTATCTATAAAGAACTTAGTCAAAGGTTGCGTCAAGTGTGGTGCCAATGCAGTAAATTTGATGAACAAAAGGTCCCTAAGACAGCGATTTTTTTTTTGGGGGGGGGAGGGAGGGTAGCTATTTTTTTTATTTATGTCAATCATTGTAGTCAAGTATTGTAATCATAGCCTGTTATTTAGGCTTGCCATACCAATTAAGGTCCTGTGCTGCCCTTCCAGCGAGAAACATTCCCAATTACAGAGAGAGTTCTGCTGACGAAGCCTGGAAGGTCACTGAACCATCTGATCATGATATTAAAATCAAACCTTTTCAAATTGGGGAACAAACTGAAAATTGCTTGTCTATCTACAAAAAACTGGGTATATTTAAGGTGAATAGTGGGTTGAAAGTTTTGTGCTTTTGGTGGAGGGGGAGGATTGTGTGCTCCACTCCTGCAGCAAAGGTTTTGTTAGTCTTCTTACAAATTAACTCTAGTTCAATTTAAGTATTAGATCAGACTATATAACCCTTTTGATTGTAAAATTTTATGCACTCCAAAACTGGTGACTTCTACTAAAACGAATAATTATTAATAGGGCCCATGAAATTTATATTGAACTGCCAGTTTAGATGGAAATTTTCCAATGAATTTAATGGACCTTCAAACATGAAGAATTTTTTCACATCTTTGAAAATTATGCAATACAAACATTTCAATTTCACAGCATTGAAATTTGAAATTAATTTATTCAGAATTTATTATATCTCTTTCATTGCAATGCTCAGCATTTTTTATTCTTATGCGCCTATACATCAGAACGCCTCTTACATCGAGATAATTTAATAAAAAAATCACGACATGAGATACAAAACTCATTTATATGTTATCTGTCTGAAAGTTTTTTGTATTATAAAACTTATAGCATTTTGTGAAATACAGACTGGGACATAACTTTTTTTTATTTTACTGTATATCAATGTAGATTTGCCTGGGGATTTTAAACCAGTCTGTGTCATTGATAACAGCTTGATCTGTTGTATGAGAGTGGAATTTTAATCCCTTGCCTGTCACTTTTGGCAATGATTCATTTCAATAGCCTGTTTGCATTATGTAATGAAACCTTGATAATTAGTGTATTTTTACATCATACAATCAACTTTAAATCTAAATCTGTTGCATTTTTGTTTTCAATGAATGGTTCAGATGTCAACATTATGGCTGGCCAGGTGATGTACCCTGCTTACTTGAACAACAAAACCCTTATCCCCTTTAAACCCCTGTTTTAACAGCTTTGTAACTGTAATTTAGAGAAGGGCATTTTACTTAACCATAGTTCCTCAGGTCCTCAATCAGTGACTGCAATCACATCCCACATTAGAAATTGCCAACTTTTTGACATACTGGTAAAAGGGCCAGGCCAACAAGGGGCTTGAACACATGAAGTCCTCTCAATCAGTAAAAGATTCAGTGATTTGAAGTCAGCACCTTACACATTTGACTGCAGTGGCTGGTACCCCTACCCACACTTTTAACACAATATTCAGTAGCTCAGCACTTTTACAAAGGATATTTAATCATAAAAAATACATTTGGAAGTACAATCACATAAAAAAGACAAACACAACTTTTATCAATCTAAAACACTTTAAACAAAACCTTTTAAATCTAAAAGTAGGGCATATATGCATTATTCAGAGGTTTTATTAAAACTGTCACATAAAACTTATATCAACACCATATTCAAATTAACACTTTAGTATCATAAAATTTTAAAACTCTTAAAAAAAGCAGCTGTTAAAATATTTGAAAAAGAAAATACATGTATTACATCAAAAATGTGAAGGAGAACTCTTTAAATAATGTAGAAATAAATATCACAAGCAGTTCCGCATTTCAGCACGATTAGAAAAGCGAAAATGTTGCAAAATGTATCACATTTAAAGAACTAATTATGACTAATGTGCACGATCTTCCTGAAGTAAGATCTGAGGACGGCCCATTCAATTTCTTCTTGTTGAAGAACCGGATTTCCAATATAGCTATTTATATCTCAGCCAATCAGATAACTACTCTTTCAGTTACAACATGCTGTTTCCTTGGCGTGTCAAGTCTACCTTAGTTCACACTACAAACTAAAATCGACAGTATCTTCCTTGAGATGATTTCAGTGACGTTTCTTATCCATCACATGTACAAACAGCAATAAAGCCATGACATGTCACATTGTAGAAACAATGAAAGTGTGACACACACTTTGGGACCCCATCTAGATAAACGCTTCCATAGATCTATGTACAGCTTTTTTTCCGGGTAATACAGACTGACTGGGTAACACAGAGAGACTGACGGTTACTTTCAATTTCGAAAACAAAGCTCTGACTGGCTGTCAGAAAAGTCTCCTGAATGTGACCTATTGGACTGAGTGAGATTGAATTAAAGAGCAAGTGTCTGCAGAGAACAAGGTACAGTGGCTGTGTACAAAACTGCTTGGAAATGTAACATGGATACATGATAGGTTACAATTTACGGAAGAACTCTAAGCTCCAGAAACAAATGTGTTGTAAGAAACATGACAAATGAAACAATACCTGTACATGTTGTTTCAAACATTACACAACTCATGAGATATAAGGGTCACGTTATAAACATAACACATCAGCAAACAATGTATCATTATTACACAATAGTAAGACATAATGTAAAAACATGTCGTAACAAACACGATAAATGATCGTACACTAATGAGAGATGACGTACCCATCGTTACAAACATTACGACGTTTCGTCAAGGGGAAACTGTTCAAATTTTAGAAGGACTGGGCAAAGAAAGTTAAATTTAGTGAGACAGTAAAACAATGCTGCTGTGAATATCACTCTATGATTGCCTTTACTTTAAATTTTGCTAATATTTCATGGAGAGAAAACTTGATTATGCAGATTATTTGCATTATCTGACCCGGGAGTGTATAACCTGTCCACCCATTGATTATAGAATTGTATCTGATTAAATTCACAATTAAAGAATCATCTGTCCTCATTACTTTGTGAATTATTACAAAATCAAGAGCTTCTATGATAGATGGTGTATTTACACATGTACAAGTAATTCATCTTAATATTCAAGTAAACAGATGAATGGTCACATCACTGGCCACCTATGATTGTATCTATTACCTAGTATTAACATATTTCTCCATTGGCCTCAAGTTTATTCAGAATTTTTTTTTCTTGGGAGTTCAATGCCCAGTTTAAACATTTTCAAGTTGTTTACAAGCGGGAAGTTTACCTAACAATAGTTCTTGGTTTTAAGAGACAATAATCCAGCCGCTGTCCTAAGAAACTGCTAACTTTCTCACATCCATGACTTAATCAATGCAAAGGTTACAACAACACAAAAACATGCCATCAGCAGAGGGATATTTAATAACTAAAAACTCCTACATTGTTCTATCTCTTGCACTTCAAACGTTTTCACAATATAAAACTGCACTGTTGTGGTGAGGAAATTATTTAAACAATTCTAAGTGATATAATTACACTTATGATATATGAAATGCTATTACTATATAATTCAGCTGTTTCGTTACACATATAATCTCTGTCTTAATTCGGCCATATCTATAAATACTAAGCAGGGATATATTGATGCATATCAACCTGCAAGATTCGATTTATTAAAAATGATTGAATGTCTGAATAGGGTTACATTACCAATAAACATCTAGCAGGGTGACATTGATGCATATCACCCTGCAAGAATTTATGTTTTATTCAAAATGATCCAAGTGTGAATAACTTCAGAGTATAACCAATAAACATCTAGCAGGGTGATATGAAAGCATATCAACCTGCAAGAATTTATGTTGTATTCAAAATGATCAAAGCCTCAGCATATGCAGCAAAAACTATCTGAGAATGACAATTGCTTCTCCATGCAGCATTCCAAACATGTAAAGCTAATGCAACTGAATTATATGAATGATAAAAACAGAGTCAGTTACAGCATCCTGCAGAGTCCGAATATTATTACCCATAATGCAACTCTATCATTACTATTGTAAAGTGCACAGCAGGCAATTTCCAACCACAGCCTTCAAGATGTGATATATAAAGTAATCTCGGATGAGTCTAGACTCTATATGACTAAGGTAATAAAACCTCTGCACTTTTTTGTTTAGATCTGTGCACAGCTGCATCTATGCAGCAATATCCCAAATCTAACATGAAAATGTGAAAATTCATAAATCTCTCCGGAAAATTTTGCAAAAACAAAAAATGAAAATGCTGATTTGTTCAACAGGACGGCAACCAACGAAATTGGTAAAGTGACAAGGAAATTGATGAAGCTACTACCAGTCTTGGAGAACACTGACAGATACTTCAGTAAAACACAAAACGATGTGTTTATGACAGGTACATGAAAACATGATGATGATTTTAACATGTCTATTTGCTTGCAAATTTGTTGAAGACTAGAACTTTCCGATCTGCACATTTAATATCACAGGTGCATTGGAATATCAACACATTCCTCAAACCCCTTTCCTTTTAACACTTCCAACTGGGAACTAATTCTATAAGCTGTGATAATTACATCTTCACTTTCCCTGCCCATAATATGAACTACTTGTAAAAGTCCTAATACCTATATTCATTTAACTAGCCTATATTATTTACAATATAACTGTTTCAGGAATTAAAGAATGCAAATTAAGCTAGGATCGTAAAACTTTGTACTACCAGTCTGAAATGTATATCAATTGATTAGCCAAAAAGAAAATTGTGACATTACTTTCAAATTAGCAAAAACAATAAAAAAGAAACCCTTTCTAACAACATTGAAAGGCTATATATGTCAACATTTTTTAAGAGTACATTTTATCTAAATGCTAAATGGAAAACAGTTCTATCACTATCATTGTGCTTGATCAGCAACTTAGTTATGCTTTGTTACTTCCCTTTTTGATGGAACTGGATAGTTGGGTACTGGGTTACTTCCCTTTCTGACGGAACTGGCTAGTTATGTACTGAGTTACTTCCCTTTTTGATGGAACTGGATAGTAGGGTACTGAGATACTCCCCTTTGTATATATATATATATCAAAGAGGTCTTTGAATATCTAGTCTTGATACACCCGTAAGACCAACAAATGTTAGTATTTTGGCCTGTTTCGTTTATAATATGTATTTGTCGATTTTTGTATGTGAATTTGTAAAGTTTGAATGTTCAACAAGGATAGTACTAGTAGACGTGAAAGTGGTGTTCAGCTCTCAGGTAGATATTACCCTAGATAGCTTTAATGATAAAAAGAACTTTTCTTGTATAAACGCAAAGAGAAACTGAATCTTACATTTGTTGAAGACTAAATTTGTAAACATTTGTACTTCAGGCTCATAATTCCTTACGAGTTGGAACGATAAGTTAAATTGACATTCGTCTGACACTGTCGTAAAGGCAGAACACTGATCAATATTCTATCTGAATATATTCAAAATGAGCATGGGGCTTTAATGACAGGTGATCATAGGTGGGCTTTTTTCTGTAATTGAGAACTCAAGTATTTCAAAGAGGAAAGTGCTCAGTTGATATCAATACATAAGAAAACATAAATGAAAATTAATCAAATCTTGCCATTTTGTGATTCAGAGACTTTCAGAGGTGTACACACATATAACATATGTGCAGCACTTACTTCAAATTATTTACAACAGAAAAGCCAGGCAAGCTGACAAACTGCACTGTGCAATCCAAACACTATCTTTTTCTAAAAGCATCTTTCACTGTCTTTCATTGCAAGCATCAGTATCAGCCAATACCCTTGAGGGCACAGTCTCACTTACAAAACAAGTAAATTATCGATGCAACCATTCCACACCCCAAGGGTGGTCATTTTCCATAATTTACTTGTCAGTTTATGACCACAGTAACTGTCAATCTATGACAGTAAAATCTAATTGAAATGGGCACTGGAAACAATAAAATAAATATTTACCTATATGTATACATAGTCTAGAAAATGCTTTATGCTTCACTTTACTATCAAACGTTAATGTAAATTTACCCTCACGGATACAAGTTCTTTCGAAAACTTCCAAAACAGTATTCTTTTATCTATGTCTATCTAAGTATGTTTTAGTAACCACTGCATTAGTAATAATCTAAACACTGTTGCAACAATGTTTGCATTAATGATATTGTATAATTAATGTATAAAACACGTGTTGGTTTTGAACGTTTTTAGGCCACAATATCAACACCATGGTTTTATGACATTCATTCATTGAAAATGAACAAACACTGAAACTTTTTTAATGAAACTGTTCTGTTTATAATATAGAAACAAACTATTTCAGTCTCAAGTGTTTTTAAAAACAAGAAAATTCTCCCTATACTTCATAACATGAATGTTTTTGGGTGGCCACATTATGCAGTATTTAAAAAGGCGACAAAATGGGTACATATAGAAATCTTTATTAGCTTTATCAAATTGGTTCAAATAAAAAACATTATTGCTAAATTTTGGTATTACAAGATAAGTTTATGCATTCATTTGCAATGCAAACAGCGTTTCTTTTAAATGCTTTAAAAAACCTGCTTATTTATCTTTCAAGCGATTTTTGTCAAAACCAATTTAGTCATCTGATCTAATACAAACTCATGCATGTTTAACAATACTGTTGTAACTATAGCGCAGACACCTAAAAACTGTTCAAAATTAAATTGTACCTTGTTGCCTTATGTTTTCAATTTCAACACATTGATACTAAATATACCACCGAAGTTGGGAAAAGTGCTTCACATGAAATTCCGAAGGCTTAAATTTCATTAGACTAGAAATTTTTACATTTGACTCAGCGCTCGGTTTCATGATTTTCATTAAGCCCGAGCAGTTTAGGGCTGTTATCTGACACGTTGATCTTGACGGCACTTTGATTAGACCCCCGTACAAAAAAGAACAAAGTTTAAAAAGGGGAGGGTAAGATTAAGTGACCAAATAATTGCAAAAATATATTAATTGCGGCCATTTCTACTTGTGCAAATATGCTACATCATCACAATTAAGTTGCGTTATGTTTTATCACTTGCAGCAACAAACTGGGGTATATTGAAAGAGAAACATAAAACTAGAATATATATATTTTAACTTGTCTGTCCAAAATTACAATATCCTTTTGCCCTTTGAGGTGGTCATAATTTATTTCCAATTATAGTTGGGTTCAATGATTTATACTTCACCTAAAAAACTAAGGCCTTAAAATGCCTGTTACTGTATACTAATTAATACTTTGACAGAAAATTTTAAAATACAGTGTTCTAATATATTATGCTGGACTGAAACTAACAAGATCATTCTAAATTGAAATACACAATTACCAGTAAAAACAAAATGGTCAAATGAATTTACAAATTACGTATTATATATTATTATTATGTATTAAATAACGGAAAAAGATGGACCAATGTTATGTCACTAATACGATTGTGCAGGTTAGGCTGTACTTTATCACTGATATATTATAAGCACGCACACTTTGTGTTTGAATCTTCAACACAGGATATCTTTGGGGCAAGTGAAACTGAAAACCGTAACTGTATCTAACATTGCACAAAAAAAATCCCTAAGTTTGCATAGTTATATTCCCATTTTCGATGAGATACTTTAATCATGGCAAACCACAGTAAAAGTGGCATTTCCCCCATAAATAAATCATTAGCTACTTTTGAGACCTAAAATGTTAGAAAATATCTAGGCAATGTAGATGATAGATTTACATAAACAATTTTAATACATAAAACACAAGTGACATAGTAGCTTCACATTCTATCATAAATTAAGTAAACTATGGGAGAATAATTTTGGCATTTAATTGTGTACACTTGCCATACATATAAGGTCATGTAAAGCAAAGATTTCACAACATCCTATACAAATGTTTGTTTTGCTTTGATTTATCAAATTCTTTCTACCTAGATCTATCTAGTTTAAATACTACAGACAATAAGAAAATCCATAGTATAAACCTTTTAATGAGGTTTTGAACACATAATCGGACCTCAGTATAGAATCCACTCAGCAAAAGTTTTGTTTTAACATGGGTCTATATACACAATCATGCAGGTCCATGGTTTTATAATTTCATTAATGAACGACAAATGCAGACCAGACACAGATGAAACTTATGACCGTTAATTGCAAATATAGTTTGCATTTCACCTTCTTAACTACGCAGTTGTCTACATATAAAAAAGACACTTTATCAAAATATCACATGCAAAAAAGAAGACTTTGGACAACAAAAGCGTAAATAAAAATAAATTTTAATAAATAACACACATTATATCTTGATAGATTATTTATCTATGAATCATTGATTTTTATCAATGATTTGCAAATATAATCAATAATCCATCAAAAGGATGCACTTTTCAAAGTTTACCTGTGTCCCCTCTTCTCTGTGCAGTAGATGCCCCAATTAGCCCAATTAGCAGAAGTACGGCACTATTCAGTGCTCTGAAATGAAGAACAATTAAAATTCTATTCTTCTTAATTTAGCAACAAATAATTAAACTGTCGCAGGCAGCAGACGAAACCTGATAAAAAATGCAGACGACACCTCATGACGTTTTAATACATGCCTTAATCAAACACCTGTTCGGTTTAAATAGCAAAATCACAGCGATAATTGAATAAAATAGTGTTTAAATGGTAAGAAATAAATGATAAGTTTAATAATTCTAACTGCATTAATAAAGTCATACCTTTTTCCCATTTCGGACGCGTTAATCCAGACGTCTAGAAAAAAGAAAAGTGTAACATCACATGTATGTAAAATTAGACACACAGACACAACAAATCCAAACAAGCGACTAAAATCGGTGACTGCTTTTGAAGTGTCTACCGTACTACCCCCACTATGTTGTATATGCGATGCGCTGGCTTGTCCGTTCCGTTTTGCCGCTGTCTACCTAACTAGATCTAATCGGATTGACATAAAATTATATGAGGTTTATGGGGGTGTGTTAAATTGTGTTGATAACAGATTTAATATCTGAGATAATTTCATGACAAGACATGTTCATTTCATTTTGGAATCATCATCATTTATATTAATACACATTCAAGAGTACAGCGCAGAAGAGCTTTGCTGCATGGTTAATCAACACTGATATAGAAATCTATATCTGGATCTGCATATTTTTTTCTAAATTCCATATGCATACCTTAATATTGCAATAGTTAGTAGATCTAATAAATTGAAAGTACTTGTATTAAATATATCCACAATATCACCATTGATGTAAATCTTTATTCTAATATGCCTATGGTATATTTCTATAGTCAATTCGAGTGCATTAATATGACTAAAGCACTCAGAAAAGAAGACCATGTTTCCTTAAAAAAGGCCAAGAAATTCAGGTTTAACAGTCATACAATGTTTTGATTCAGGGAGACAAAACTATGAATGAAAACGTTTACATCATCACACTGACGTCATAACTCCACGTTAAAACGTTGTACAGTTCAAATTAACATTTAAATCGATTGGCTGCTTTGTTAGGTTCTGAATCTGAACTCTTCTGCATAATGTCAGTCAGGTATTTCTTTTTATATTTTATGTATTAGATGATTAAACTAAAATAAGTTTGTATAATATAGTTATGTTTGATATCTTGAATGGTTGCCTGAATAGGGGAGTGAATTCCAACAGCCACTATTTATGCTATTTTACACATTACCGCCGTGCCGAAAAAAGGTCCGTAGTAGTTACGATAGTTTTCATAAATTCGGCTTATAAGAATCGAAATAATCTATGTCTTGGAGTGCTTTATCGAAATTGAAGCATTTCCCGTCGTTAATGTGCCTGCGTAATAATTCACTCGGGCTTCACCCTCGTGAATTATTCCGCCAGGCACATCACCTCCGGCGAATGCTTCAATTTCGATAAAGCACTCCAAACCATAGATTATTTCTTAAATAATTTTACGCGGTCGAATTGCATGTTACAAGAAAATAAACATAAACAGCAGTTATCATTTACAAACTTTGTACAATAAAGTAGACTCCGCGAAGGCAGGTTACACCTAACGCGTATCCACTACTGTGATTATACCGAATTGCTGGGTGATCTCAATTTCCCGACAAGGGGTGTTCTGCCGTTTGGATGCATAATGACTGAAATAAATCCATCCTTTATTTGAAACGGTTTCAATAAAGCATATTGTTTGAAAACAGAAGAATATAAAATCTTTGGACGTGAAAGTAATATTATATTTTGATGGATTTCTCGCGGCAAATGTCCTAAAAGTATACCTATAACAAAATGAAATTTTCCGTCGCTCGTGCAATGTGTGCAGCAACTGAAGTATACCTTGTATTATGTAATGCGTCTGAAGCGCCTGGGAATGATTTTGGCGGCGAAAATGTGAATGTAGATATACTATGGATCTAACTACTGGGGTGATAACTTTCGCCTATTGAATTGGCACGCAAGCAAATTAAGGTTTGGTTTTCTGCGTTCTACAACGCATTGTATTTAGAGTCTTACCTTCGGTACCGGATAATTCGTTTGACCAACGCCCGCCAGCCACCCCGTCTCTTGGAATATTGCAAGGTCGGGCCTTATATATTAGGACCAAGGTCAAAGATACAAAAAGTGTCCCATGCTTAGAAACACTTTCCCAGTATATATAGATCTAGTACCGATACATAGTATTCAGGTCTCATCCAAAATAATATAACTTATGTTAGTTGTGAAGCGGGATATCGAACCTGCGACACCCGTATTACAAGTGCAGTGCATTACATGTGAAAGATGGCAACAAGGTCATATTGATTACCTCCCTTGAATGTTGAGGTAGCCTAAATTTGCGCATTTTGCCCGAATTGCATTTATACAGCAGGTCCGTTTATCAACGCTAAGGAACATGGAAAACATGAAAATAGATAGATAGTTTATTTATCTTGTACATATAGGCCGCCGGCCTAAAATACATTTTGTTACAAGCAAATCTAACAATACATATGTAGCACCACAATACATAATACAAAACATGTCAAGTTTACTATAAAAATACTCTAGGCTTTAGTACTTCTTATTTTCAGAATCTTTGGCAAATATAATGATAACCAGGAACGTAGAATATACGTTGATTCTACGTTCCTGTGATAACTGATGCAATTTATCTGTATTTTCACTTGACAATAATGAAATAAACACGTCAATCGATGCACGGACAATAACAGTATAAAAGTATAAATGCCTTTCGGACGCATACCTCTCACAAAAGAAAAGGACATGATATTCGTCTTCAAGAACATCGATATTTGGGTCGATTGTTAAAATCGAGCCAAAGTTAACAGAGTATATCGGCCTTACGGCCGAACGCACAACATACAAACAAGTAGTTCCATATAAACAGTTGTTAGGCATTATAGCGATTTCTGTTTTCAAAATTATATAGTAATAATCTAAATAATTTAAAAACATTTTCAGAAATAGAATAATATTATTTCGTTATTGTTCTTTAAATGTGTAATTAATCGTAAATACTATTAATGCGCGAACGAACGACTTGGACATAAAAAATTATAAGAACTCGTTTTTTACCAATAACTCTATAGTCGGCGGACGTAGAGCAGTTGGTAGAGATACTGGAAATTGAATTTGCGCTGACTTACTGCGGCGGACGCGAGTTCGAAACCCAAACGAATCCCGTTTTTTTACATTTTTCTTCTGTTTTACTTATAATTTTAAGACTTTAAGCCATTTTAAATGTTTTACAGCAAATAATCATAGAAAACTTCATTCATGTCAAACTTATAAGGATAATATTAATAAGACATACTGTATACGTATTATTCGATAACAGTAAAGTTCAGTCAGTAGTCGTGTCAGGTTTTGCTTGTACAACCAGAATTGGTTTCCTTGGGTTCTTTTGGGGCTATGCCTCAACATCAATCATCACCAATTTCTAGAATATTTACATGTCAGTTTTGTTTGTGGGCCCGCTGTGATACTTTGTATCACTGTTTTTCTTGTTCAGTTATTAATTTACTCTGTGTCTTCTTTGATCTTGCTCATTGTTCAGTTTTTGCCTACGATTTAGGATAGGAATTTATTTTGTATTATTGACACAATACAATCAACCCTATGGGCAAATCCCATAACTTTTGAATGACATTAAAAGTTGTGCAAACTTTGAATTTTCAGTTCAGGTTTGTAAAAATCCACTTCTCAGTTACCATTCACAGCTATGATACTTTATAGGGTAGTTGAACATACATGTAGTCACTGAATGCAAACGGTAAGCACATGGGTTGGTATCCTAAAAGTAAAGTTTACACATATGGTTAAAGGTCAAACTCTGTGGACATTTGTGTCTCCAGTTTGTTGATAACTTTACTCATGCATGGGTTGTCCTGATATTTACACATGTATGTGTACAGTCTGTGTTGTTCAGAGACAATCGACCCTCCAGCACTTTCAGTCCTTTGATTTTCTTTTCTATGCACAAAGTACAAATTCGTTGCTCTCTGCTTGCCCCAACATGTCAAATGACAGGAAAATCGTATTTAAGATAACTTTCTACGTCTAAAAGAGATTTAAATTGTTTATAATAGTTGCATCTATTAGAATTTTCTATAATCGCATGTCAGCCTTGTTTTAGACAATCTGAATGTCTTTGCTATATCACCTATACGTCTTGAGAAATCCTAACAAAACCAAAACCATATTAGCCGTCTGCTACAGAAGTATACAGGTCTACTAAAAGATCCACAGCATCATAACATTACGTTATATTGATTCTATAATACAGTCAAAATTTAGAGTGCATTTTAAAGTTAAAGACTACCGGATCTCTGTTTTATCCAAATTGACTTTCATGCCCGTATTGTCACAACTCACAGTTAGCAACATCGTCTGCAAATAACAAGCAATATATATCTGGAATCTGATTGTTGATAAATGAACCAGAATCACAGTGTGATCGTATATATTCACAAACAAGACAAAGATTAGCGGGCGACTCAAAATACCTTGTCGAGTACCTTTAGTACAGGGGAAGTAACTCGCCAGGCACTGTCTAGCACGTACACAAGAGTTCAAGTTACTGTGCCTTGATTTTAAAATCATCATATTTTGAAATGGTCGCATTTAGAGTCCCGCCAAGGAGGCTGCAAGGAAACATGCCCTTTTGAACGCTTACAACTTAAATACAAGCCGTCTGCTACAGAAGTATACAGGCCTACCAAAAGATTCACAGCATCATAACCGATTACGATATATTGATTCTATAATACAGGCAAAATTTAGAGTGAATTTTAAAGTTAATTCCGCTATAAATACCCTTTTTCTTTCACATTTCCATTTCCTACGTCTTGAGAAATCCAAGCAAAACCAAAACCATATCGAAAAAGCATGTAAGGAACTTAAGAAGCCCATGTATGTCTGCTTAGACCATCATAAGATTTCAGCATTTTGTAGCATTTTTTGGATACCTATAATTTTCCATATGCAATATTGTACACCAATATTTGACAAATTATTTTAATCTTGTATGATAATCCAAACAAAGTGGAAGACGACCGCATTCTTCGAGAGCCATACTCATTGCAAGTTGTTAATTTAACTCCTAAAAGATTTACAAAAGGTCGTTTGAACTAATTTCTATCACCGATGAGTACTAGTATCCCACGAGCTCTGCTCCGTAGCACAATACTGGTTTTACCATAGCATCAAAAGTCTTAAATATTTCAGTATAACTGAAATAACCAAAATTTATTTGGTATGACTGTATACTTCTCTGCAGCTAGCTATGCTTCAGCGCGTGACCATTGAAGTTCATATATTTGTAAAAGGAGGCCGTTTTTATAGGAGTATCTCCATAACTCTGGCATAAAACATTACATAATGGACTACCGGATCTCTGTTTTATTCAAATTGACATTCATGCCTGTATTGTCACATAACTCTTTGGTGAGATTGACTTAGCGTTGTAGTTTCTGCACAGTTAGCAACATCGTCTGCAAATAACAAGCAATACATATCTGGAATATAATTGTTAATAAATATACCAGAATCACAGTTTGAACGTATATATTCACAAAGACCATTTATGAACAAGACAAAGATTAGCGGGCTACTCAAAATTACCTTGTCGACTTCCTTTAGTACAGGGGAAGTAACTCGTCAGGCATTGTCTTGCACGTACGAGTATCCGTCAATTATTCCTTCTAGTTATCAATTTTCTCTTTTAACAAAACTAATTTCTCGTCTAGTTCTTCAGTTTTTCTCACTCAGTAAGCGGTTCTCCTCATTCAAATCATTATATGTTTTTTGTTAATGTTGCATTTTATCGTTCAACTGTTGCATACTTTGATTGATATTCGTCATACTTGTACTCACGTCATTCCTGAAATATTGGATCAATTTGGACAGCTCGTCAATACTTGAACTTGATTTTCTTTCAGGAATTCCGACCTCGCTTATTTCAGACACAGACAAAACAGACTGTCTTCGAGTCATTATTCCTTTAGATTTTCTCCCTCCATTTTCTTTTCTACCACCTTTGTCTTTCGGCTATAAAATTATATGAATAGGGCGTTAGTCATAAAGGGTTATATGCGACCTTCTCTTGGTTTTTAATTTCGAAGTCGAAGTTTGGAAGTTATTGAAGGTTGAATCTGGTCAGGTCGAAGCTTTGAAGGATAGTGCGCGACCATTTTGTCAATTTTTTTACTCTTTACTAAAATCGATAGATGTTTATGCCGCAGGTCGCTTCTTTGACGAGACAATATTTATCTACACTTCACTGCAATAATGTTTTAATACTCGAATTATCTTCGTTTAAACACATTTTTGCACAAACCTTTATGCTTTAATACTTTTGAACACTTCCCCACTTACAAGAAAGCTGCAGCAGAAACATCTAGGCAAATATGTGAAATACCTCTATCACGGGTGGTTAACTCTCCCCACCACCTCAAAATGAGATGCAAAGAAATTGTGGGGAGCACACTTCCGAGGTGGTGGGGTTGTAGCAAATAAACAAGAAATGTGAGTATGATTTTTGTAAATTTTGTTTTAAATCATTTTGTTGAAGAACTTTCAAAAATCGGGCAATGTAGTTACCAGTAGAAATGTTGAGACTACCGTTTGCACGAATTGTCGGAACAAAATTCCATAAATTGTAATCTCTAGAACGTTTATAAGTTGGCGAAAATCTCGATTTTCAGTCACCAAAATCCCGTTTTTCCGAATATATTTTACATGCAACGTACGAGTACATGTACAAAATAGCCATTTATTGTGTCTACACGATCCGGCGAGTATATAAATTGAAATTACAGTCAATTTCTCAAATGAGGTGATGGGGTGGAGTAAGAGGCGGTGGGGAATTGGTGGTGGTGGGGTGGTGCTGTACATGCTGCAAGTCTCCTGGCATGTAAATTCCTATTTAAAGTGTCAGTGCGACGGAGAAGAAATATTATTTTATTCTCTCACGTATCTGTTCACTATGTGTAGAAGTAGTGATATCATGCACTTACTATTTAAACTGGTTTTGAGTGATTTTAGGTCGATGAGCACAGTGACCGAGATAATTATCTGACCGATTTTCATACTTCTACACATACTAGTAGCCGTTTTGATATTATTACATATTTTGTTACCCTGCGTTTCTTTTTCGCTTCAGTTTATATTACATCAAGATAGTGAGTGTGACCAAGTTTCATGAACATCCACTGAACATTCAAATCCATATAGGATACACTAGATTTTTCTATGATTTAACCCCGTGACCTAGTTTTTGACCAAAGATGACCCATATCGAACTCGACCTAGATTTTATCATGACAATCGGAAATGCAACCTGTATTGCATACACAAGGTTTGTCTAGGATTTGACGTCGTGACCTAGATTTTGACACCTTATTCCAACTCGACCTACATTTTCTCAAGGTAGTCATTCTTACAAAGTTTCGTGAAGATCCAGTGACAAATAAAGTGTCTATTACATACACATGGTTAAGGGTTGAAAGACAGATGACAGACAGACGCAAACAGACAGACTCGGTTATCATGAATCCTCTTACCTGTAAAACAATTGGTTGCGCATTTATGCTTCAGTAATGGATATCTGTTAATATTATAAAACATTTAATACCGGTCATTATTTAATAATGATTTCCGACCAGAAACTACGAAAGAAAACAAAAGCAGCCTTCATCATTAAAATAAATTATCAGCGTGGAGCACTGTCAATTCGCAGTGAACAGATACGTGAGAGAATAAAATAATATTTCTTCTCCGTCGCACTGACACTTTAAATAGGAATTTACATGCCAGGAGACTTGCCATATGTATAGCACCACCCCACCACCACCAACTCCCCACCGCCTCTTACTCCACCCCACCACCTCATTTGAGAAATTGGCTGTAATTTCAATTTATTTACTCGCCGGATCGTGTAGACACAATAAATGGCTATTTTGTACATGTACTCGTACGTTGCATGTAAAATATATTCGGAAAAACGGGATTTTGGACCAAAAAATAAGGATAGTTTAACTTTGGAGACTGAAAATCGAGATTTTCGCCAACTTATAAACGTTCTAGAGACTACAATTTATAGAATTTTGTTCCGACAAATCGTGCAAACGGTAGTCTCAACATTTCTACTGGTAACTACATTGCCCGATTTTTGAAAGTTCTTCAACAAAATGATTTAAAACAAAATTTACAAAAATCATACTCACATTTCTTATTTATTTGCTACAACCCCACCACCTCGGAAGTGTGCTCCCCACAATTTCTTTGCATCTCATTTTGAGGTGGTGGGGAGAGTTAACCACCCGTGTCTATGAATAATGGTTAACTTATAATTTATTGAATAGAATAGGCAACATTGTGGCCAAATGAAAAACTGCTCATTATGGGTAATTTCACCTTTTGTGAAATCATTTAAAAAGTCGTCTGCTGCAGATGTGTCTAAATACGGCTGTATGTGGGAAAGGGTGACTTATTGTCCATTGTTGCCATGAATTGCTAAATACTCAGTTTGATCTGGATTTACTCTGTTCGTCAATTAGTCAAAGGGGGAATACCTTTGGGCCCAAAAGTACGTAACCGCAGACACATTTCAATAGGCGATTGTAATTACTACGCTTCGGTTGATTTTCCTGGAACACCACACATATACATATACAATTGTGGGGATCATGCTACAACTTTGATTGAAGATAAATTGTCTATAGTCGATGATGCTTGATTGAATTTCTAATAAAAAGAACCTCACACGCTTCACTAATTGACCTAGTTGTGTTCTTTCTTTGGCGTCGTGGTCTGAATATATGTGGATTATAGTGTTAACCCTTTGACTGCCGGATTCTGATATTTTCGAAGAATGTGCCATCAGTACCGCCTGGCCAAGACCTATACTATTGGCTGCTCAAGTGAACATTTTCGCCTTTGTATTCCTACAATTAAATTGACCATAGACTCTTCCGCACGCAAAGTTGGACACGTCCATTTTAAAAATTCAGCATTGAAAGGGTCAACAAGTAACAAGAAAATATGTATATTTGAAACAATAGAATTCTGAAATGACAACAACACACCAGGGCTTCTTATATTTGCTGATTTTGAAATAAAACAACATTTGACAGCCTCAGTCATTTTTATGTTTTCACATGTTTTAAGTGCTTTAAATTTGGGCTTTCTTTTATAAACTTGATAAAATTGTTTTACAACGATATAAATAGCGTAGTCATAAATAACGGTCATCTGACTGAACAATTCCCCATAAAGCGTGGATTAAGGCAAGGCTTCCCACTTTCCTCTTTGTTCTTTGTTTTGTTTATTGAACCTCTCGCAAGCTACAAAAATGTACATAGAAATAGATAAACAAATAAAAGGTATATAAATACATGGACAAGAAATTAAACAAGCACTTTTTGCAGATGATGCAACTTTCCTGAATAATGGAGAAGAAACATCCTTTGATGAATTAGTCGGTGTTATTAAAAGTTTATGAAACATATCAGGCTTAAAATTAAATTATCACAAAACCACAATATTGCGTGTAGGATGGCTTGCCCATACAAACATTAAACTAAGCCCCGAAAATGAATTTATTTGGACTTCTGAATCAGCAAAAACTTTAGGCATGGTATTCACAAACAATCCTGAAACAAATCAAAAAGTTAATTTGGAAGTATTTTTTATTTATTATAGGGGTGTCACGTTTACGCGTGTACACGGAAGCGTTTCGATTAGCAGCGCTAAACGTTTAGTAACTTGGGTATCCGTTTACACGTAAAATAACACATACGGTGTCACACCGGTATTGTTTTGCTTCCAGGTCGTAGGGTGCTAAATCAGTCCCTAGTGAAAATTTCAACTTTAAGATTGCATGTGTATTTGTGATGAGAAAACATTGACTGCGGGTCATATTTTGCATGATGATTTTCATTCAGACTGTCTATCAACAGTTTACAGTGTTTAAATTGTATTTCATATAGGATTACTTCTTCAGAGTGGATGAACACAGAACTAGAGGTCATCTGAGTCATTCGGCTGGAGTGTACTGGAAAACTACATAGTGACTGGTTGTGTATTGAAATAGCGGGAAAGTTGTTCGTTAGAAGTAGTGTTTTTTGTGAGTGTTTGGGGAAGGACAGAAGGTGTATTTTACAGAACGACTATCAGTAAAACATCAGAAGTGCCTGTATGACCAAAGGAGACTATGAACTATAGGCATTTTTACTCTATTTTAATGAAGCAAAATGACTGTGGTGTGACACCATACAACAGCTTAGTTAATAACATCTACCTTATTATTGACCCGGACTACGTACCATAACTTATATAAGTCACATGATTGAATATATATGTATTATATATGGTCGCTAAATTTGTATTCCTGTATCGGGGCGATCTGGACGTCTACATAGCTAAATGATTACGAAATGATATCTAAAACGGCAGACATATTTAAACAGGTATGTAGCATTTGTTACTTCAAAGAATATTGTTTTGAACGCAGCATGTATGGTGATTTACTGAAACTGATGTAAACAACGTGTAAACGGATCCCGGTTTCATTTAGTGATAGACGTGTACACGTTTACCAATTTCCCTAAACGTGACACCCCTTTGCAATACCAACGCTACTATATCCTATAACTATAATTCCTAATCCTGATTCAAACATAACAATATTTTGTTTATAAAAGTAATGTATAATTTTATATGGGATGAAAAAACCCCCAGAGAAACTCAGAAAGGAAGTTTTGCAACTCAATTATGAACAGGGTGGGATAAAAATGATAGATCTAAATAACTCTTTAAATGCAATCAAGGCATGTTGGGTTAAAAAGTTCTATTAAAATGAATCAAGTTAACTATGGAACATATTACGATGATATACTAGATAAATTAGATGGCACACTTGAATTTCAATGTAATTTAGCTGAAAATGATATAAAAAGTATATGTATAGAAAACACATCTTTAAGTGACATTCAAAAGTAGGATAACGACATTACTAAATACTACGATGTCGCGGTTGTCGTTATTCAGAAGATGGAGTCGAACGATTCAGAATAAGATAGAGCAGTAGCCGATGGGGTGTGGGAGGCGATTTATCTGTTTTATAATATACATGAATTAAAAAAAATCAAATACAAAGAGAATAACAGAGCAAAATCAAACAAAGATAAAAATAAACATCATTTATTTCAACAAGTTCATACAAATTATATAATCATTATAACATTACGTAGCCACTGGAACTAGCATGTTCTAGTTTTGCAGTTTTGTGTGTTACAAACTTTCGATGGTATTTGTATACAAGAGGGCCAAGATGGCCCTATATCGCTCACCTTGGTACAAGTCCACTTGCCTGTTGGAAGATCACTAGATAATGTTGTATACAATAGGTTTTCCTATATACGTCTTTGTAAAACAAGTGACCCCGCCCCCGGGCAAGGTCAATTTTGACCCCAGGGGCATAATTTGAACAAACTTTGAAGAGATCTGCTAGGCAATGCTACATGCCAAATATCTAAGCTCTAGGCTGTGTGGTTTCAGAGAAGAAGATTTTTAAAGTTTTGCCTATATAAGCCTATGTAAAACTAAGTGACCCCCCGTGCGGGGTCAATTTTGATCCAGGGGTCATAATTTGAATAATCTTGGTAGAGGTTCACTAGACAATGCTACATGCCAAATATCTAAGCTCTAGGCCTTGTGGTTTGAGAGAAGAAGATTTTAAAAGTTTTTCCTATATAAAGCCTATGCAAAACTAAGTGACCTACCTGCGCGGGGTCAGTTTTGACCCTGGGGCCATAATTTGAAAATCTTGGTAGAGGTCTACTACACAATGCTACATGCCAAATATCTAAGCTCTAGGCCGTGTGGTTTCAGAGAAGAAGAATTTTAAAGTTTTTCCTATATAAAGCCTATGCAAAACTAAGTGACCATCCCCGCGGGGTCAGTTTTGACCCTGGGGTCATAATTTGAATAATCTTGGTAGAGGTTCACTAGACAATGCTACATGCCAAATATCTAAGCTCTAGGCCTTGTGGTTTCAGAGAAGAAATTTTTTTGAGTTTTTCCTATATAAGCCTATGCAAAACTAAGTGACCACCCCCGCGGGGTCAATTTTGACCCAGAGGTCATAATTTGAACAATCTTGATAGAGGTCCACTAGTCAATGCTACATGCCAAATATCTAAGCTCTAGGCCTTGTGGTTTCAGAGAAGAAGATTTTTAAAGTTTTTCCTATATAAAGCCTATGCAAAACTAAGTGACCACCCGCGCGGGGTCAATTTTGACCCGGGGGTCATAATTTGAACAATCTTGTTAGAGGTCCACTAGACAATGCTACATGCCAAATATCTAAGCTCTAGGCCGTGTGGTTTCAGAGAAGAAGATTTTAAAAGTTTTTCCTATTTGTTGCCATAGCTACCAGAGTTCTGCATGGAATGGAATTCTTTGAACAGTTTTGGTAGAGCTTTATGCAAGGAACATTCCTGCATAGTTTTATCAACATTGGCCTAGTGGTTTCAGAGGAGATGTCATTTGAATCAAAATGTTGACGGACGACAGACGACGGACGACGGACAATCATCAGGTGAGCTAACAAAAAGCTATATATTATAATAATACGCGTAAAAGTAAGTAACTCCGAGCAAAGATATTATCTTCCTTTAGTATTTACCAGCACGAATGGGCTCGTCTAATAGTTCATAGCTCACAGGTCAAGATCCTTCAACAATAGCATGGACAAGAATAAATCAAACAAATTCTTTTTAACAGTAAGGTAAACAAAAAACATGGAACAACTCAAATATAAAAATTGGAAAAAATTTTTTTTTTTTTTTTTTAAAATTTAATTAAAAAGGAATAACAACTATAGAACACTTTTAAGACTATAGAAATAATGCTTTTACTGTTTTGAAGAGTTTAAGCGTAAATTATATGAACCGGAAAGCAGCAACTTTCTAATGTACATGTACTACCAACTTGTTAGTAGTATTCCAAGAAGATTAAACGAAATGTTGAAAACACAAGGTATAATATATAACACTAAAACAAAGTTATTGGTTGTACTAAAACAATCAATAATTTGTATAGTAAGCAG
This sequence comes from Saxidomus purpurata, assembly GCA_022818135.1. Lineage (NCBI taxonomy): Eukaryota > Metazoa > Mollusca > Bivalvia > Venerida > Veneridae > Saxidomus > Saxidomus purpurata. Next base: position 12,139,686 of record JAFMSR010000009.1, on the reverse strand, counting down.
TTTTACATTAATTCCAACCTAAGATAAATTGGAAACGAAATAAGGAAAAATTCTAAATAAAATTGACATAAAATGGAAAAGGATATGCTCTCAAATCTTTAAAGCAACAATTGACACAGAAATAAGAAAAATTCAGTATAAATATATCATACGAATTCAGTTGCCCACAAACACGACCTGATTAAAAATGAAGATAGGTAACAAAAATATATGCGACTCGTTTGCATTAAAAATGACATTGGATAGGTACTTATGCTCAAGTCTTATGGATATATGCGACTTCTTAAAAGTAAAAAATTTACATTTGTTTTGATTTAGAAACCAAAAGGTTTTGAATATTACAAAATAACATGAAAAGTAATGTTGTAAACTTTCTCACATTTTTGACTAAAAATGAGAAAGAACTAACCTGCACTGGAGACGACACCAAAAATCACCTTTCCCTCTTTTATCTTTTTATGTATCTTTTAAACAAAATACAGTCTTTTTAAGTGTGTTATGCGTGAATCAACATATTTACATAGAGAGTTGAAATTAGATATTGCTTCTGGGTAATGATAACTGAAATAGCATACACAAATATAGAAACGGAAGTTGTAGGCACAAGCTAGGACCAGATCAGAAATCGGAATGCGTCACAAATGGATAAAATTGTGCTTTTCCTTTGGTGTCGTGGTCTGGATGGATAGTTTTAACCGTTTGAATGATGGAATCGATTTAGTAACGCCTCTGTCACCAGTAAAGTGTCAGGTGAGCCGGCATATCCACGCCTTCTGGCCAGGCTTTATACTGTTGGCTGCTCAACTCAACTCAACATTTTTATCTTGATATCCACACAGTTGATTATGTTTTCTTCAAAATGTAAAGCTGGATAAGTCAATTTAAAACAAAATAGCATTGAAAGGGTTAAAGTTGATATCCTGATTTCAGGATAGATATACCGAGATCACTGCTAAATCACATAGGATACTTCGTGATATAACTACAGTAACACCTCTGCAGAGCGACATTTAGCGGCGGACGAAAAGAAATACAACTGTTCTGAACAAGTATCGCTCGTTAGAGGTTAATCTCTTCCTTGATAAAATCACAAGTTTACACCTCTGAAGGAGAAGACTATTGAACACTTTGTAGAACAAGGTGAAAATGCTAAAAAAAACAGTCCCATAATGTCTCCAAATATACGAACACGTTTGTCCATATTTTCCATTTACGTTTCATCAGATGTGGGAAAATGTAAAACTGTTACTCTGAAGAGGCTGTTTTAGAGGTTACATTATAGGATACTGTTGGTAGCGGGGTTAATCAATCACGTCACATGATGACCGACATTCGAGGTTCTACGGGCAGAGAATAACCAGATGATCATGCGCCTTCGCACAGTCCTATTGTGATCTGCGCTGTTTGCAAAATGAGCAGTGCTCTGGTATAATCAACCTTAATGTAATTATTACACGTGTGAAAAAAGACTTGTCTGCGCATCCAGGCTAAGGATCCAAATGGATACTGCCTCGTAGAAGTTTCCGGAAGCCTTCCATGAATAATTTGAGAACAGTGCAGAGCCAGATCTGATTGCGCGGAAGATCTGGTTCTACACTGGTCCCAAATGCCTTACGGTTGGTGTTCGCAGAGCGCCGCTCATATAGTAGAACGGATATGACCATAAAACCCGTATTTTAGCCCTTTCCCACATACAACAAATCTGAAGCAGGTGACTTTGATAACATATTGGCAAACATATGAAAAATCTTTAAAAATGAAAGAACAATACAAAATGTATTTGGATATTTGAATAGTCGTCTGCTGCAGAGGCACCAGAAAGCGTCTGTCTGTGGAAAAGGGTTAAAGTATGCAAGATATCGTAATTGCCGTTGATTTCAAAACTCGAAAGTCGGTTTTCGCATGTCATTGATTCAAGTCTTAAAACAAGGTAACAGCATTACTGTAGCATTTAGTTATTGTGAAAAATGAATTCAACTGTTTTCCTACTATACAACACGCTTTTAGAATGTAAAACATTACCCACAAACACTTTAGACTAAACTTTACCAGTTAATCATGAGCGAAACTTCCTCGCAAGATTGCAGGTCTAGAAACTATAAAACTTTGAAAACGCTCTCTTAATGAGAAATGGTCTCAATACTCCAAAGACATCTGTTTGGTCAATTTCGAGAATGTATTTCTTCTAACCAATCGGATACATAAGCACAAATTCGGAAAGCACAAAGATATATTTTACAGTTTTGGATCCAGTATTTTCCGAAAATACCGAAGATAGTGAAAACATTTTTTTTTATTTTGTCCTCGCAAACGTATACGTTCATTCTCGTTCATTGACAGTTCAAATTCGTTTAACAGTGAGATCACTTTCGGCACATACAGTGCCAAATACGACGTTTCTGTACCGGTATAAACAGTGTTAAAACACTGCCACACAGAACAGTTATTCCAAGAAGCCAAAACCACCTGCTTGGATCAGTTTCTACAAGTGTCGACCACAGTGTGTTCCAAACAAGAGCCCCTGCATTACCACCAGCACCTATAAAACCAGCCACGATACCTACCCTTCTCGGGTGAATATAAGGAACAAGGGCAAAGGTCGAGCCTTCCGACATCTGTACAAATAAACTGAAACATATCATAACTCCAATGGCAGAAGGGATCGTCGTCATTTGACTGAAAACAATAAGTAAAAGTCCTTCACAAGTCATACATATCGCATGGGCAAGCAGTCGACCGGGAATCTGGAGAAGCTTTCTCATTACATCTGAAAATATACCACCAAGTGCTCTTGCAAACAAGTTCATTAAACCAAAAAGTGAAGCAATCAAACTGGCGGTATTTTGCGTCAGTATGCTACACTCATTGGGGTCATCTGAGACAGACGACAGGGTAGTATTTATCAGTGTACCATTTGTCATGCTCGTCTGTTCGCCCTCTACACAGCCTTCGATTTTAAATTTGTACAGGAAGTAGAGATTCATGACGGTGTTGACTGCAATTTCTATGCCGAAGCATAGTCCGTATTGAATAACGAGGACGACGATGGTAATAATCATCCAAACATCACACCCATTACATACACTGTCCTCCTGCTCCCCGCCTTCGGGATCTGTTTAAAAAAATAAAGTACTTTAAAAGCACTAAGTTTTGCGGAGTTTTGTTTTGACTAAATTGGTGAAAGTCTTCTTTTCCGTCAAAACACCGTCATTAAAAGTAGTATAGTATGCCCTTTTTCTCCTTGTTTTGTGTTCCATGTTCCAAAATGACTTTGATGACCCCTTTGCCACCGATTTCTGAAAGTCTGAAGGAACAAATGATCGTGATGGAGTAATGATCGAGAATGACCCAGAGGTTGACGACGTACGAGTGAAAAAAAGTGGGAAAAATGTAAAGAATTTCATTACGAAAAACGACCAAGTTTCATAAACTCATCTATGTTTCTGTTATAATGTAAGATGTCATTGTGAAGGTACAAAAATGTCTATTATGAAAGAATTCTAATATATGTTGATAAAGCCATTAGTTTTAGACAGCAGGGGGCCGCTGTAACGAGTCTTCCTGAAAGTTTGCGAGTCTTCCTGAAAGTGTCGCAGACCGATGCAAACGGATTCTTAGGAATATATAAGGGAGGTACACCTTGTTTGGCACGGTCTCCTGAAAGTCTTTGAGTCTTTCTGAAAGTGTTTCAGACCGACTCAGTCAGAGGATCGCCTCCTGCGCCACTTGGAGTACCTCTTCACTCATGAAAGTCTGAGATTAGGCCTTGACCACATCACACGCTAGAAACCGTGTGTGTTACACTCCAAACTACAACTTACATTACGTACCCTGTGATAAAAAGGCCCAACATATTTGCACGGGTCTGCGACACTTTTCGGAACATTCGCAGACTTTCAGGAAGCGGTGCAAATGGAAATAAAGTCCTTCATAACATCCTAGTTCATTCCTAGGACAAGGAAGACACGCAGACTTTCTGGAGGCGGTGCCAAACGATTTTTACCTCACTTAGATATTCCTAGCAGGTAATTATCCGTTTCCGCTGGTTTGCAACACTTCCAGAAGGACTCGGTTCAGACGCCCACTGCTGTCTAAAACTACTGGCTTTATCAACATATATATAAGAACTCTTTCATAATAGACATTTTGTACTTTCGGTGGCAAAGTAGTCGTCAAGCTCATTTTGGAACATGGAACACAAAACAAGGAGATACAAGGCATACTTTACTACTTATTTGTATATTGCGACGTCGCCTGGTCACTTCTGCTATTCCTGCTAATACTAATAGTTGCAACAATACAAGGCCAGTCAGCTGATAAACAGACAAGTCATAAGTATTCAAATGACGAGGCTCTGCGTTCGTACTGGCGTTGAAATATTAAAATGACAGCACAGTTATTAACTTGGTGTTTAACGCCGCTTTCAACAAATTTTCAATTATATAACGGCGTTTCCTGGGCGAGTTACCAGTTATACTGATCCATTTATCCTAACGCCAGCGAGTCAGTCGTTATGCCATCCACACAATTTTAGCGCCATGGATGGAAAGCCATTACTACTATTCTTAAAGTATTTAATGTGATCCAGATGGGTATCGAATCCGAACAGCATACCAACATCCAACCAACAATCCATGTTCAAGCAAGGGTCTAACAAGGATCGTAAAAATGTCATTAACTGTATAGTATAGTAAACTCCAAGACATTTCAAACTGGGAACATACCTGTCGTTGCAACCGGACTTTCAAGTTGGGGTGTCTTTTTCTTTTTGACATCTAAACCTGAAAAAGAAATATATAGTGTGTCCGTGTTTTAACCTTTTCCCACTTATAACAAATATGCAGCAGGTGTGTTAAATTAATGATAATGCGGCATTAGTATTTGAAGTTGGTGCTCTAAAAATAAAAAAAATCGGAATGATAGAATAATAGTTTCCTTCATCGCAGTGATATCCCTTGTGTTGTTGTTGTTGTTGTTGGTAGAGATTTCGGCAGTGGAAAGAAAGCAACTCCTGCATGCAGTTTTTTTTCCTAAAAACACTCTCCCAGACAAAATAAGAAAAGTAATATTTGGAAAGTTATTATTTCATACTGGTAGCGGGAAGAGTTGGTGTATTGGGCTAAAAGCTATTATTTATTCTACCCTTTTGTACACATACCTATTTCAGCTGGACCTTTACTTGAACAAAATGCGCATAATTACACTTTAATGAAAAAATGGAAATACGTCTACAAACGGGAAATTGTTTTGCTTATAGCTGTTAGATTCACGTCACTTTTATTACCATTATTATTTTCATTATCATCATTATCATTTATTATTTTCACCTATAATCTTTATCATCATCATTATTATTGTTATTATTATTATTAATATCTTTACTATTAAAATTATGTTAACGTTTATTTCTTTTGTTGCTAATTACCGTTTTCAGTAGAATCAAATCCTTTATTCTCAAACGCCTTCTTTTCCTTCATTCGGATGTCAGCGCTGTCGATGGCCGTCTCATCTGAATTTTTCTTCGTACTGTCCTTGGAATACACGTGGTCGTGCGCTGGCAACTTTCGTAGGGACCAATGACCTTGCGGGCAGTCGTCTGATGTCCATATGATGGACAAACCTGTATAAAATGAACGAATTGTATGAGGCGAAAATGAGTTGTATCCAAGTATGATATCAGAATTAAAATCTGCACCAGACATCGAAAACATCCAAACTAAAGAAAATGTTCTATATACTGTTGACGAAAATAATCACGTTATTTCGAGGAGGCGTAACCTCCGAGAAATGACGTAATTATTCGAGCGAACAGTTTTGTATCATGGCACGTTGATTGACAGTATTCACGCCCTACAATATCGTGTGACGTAATATCGTGTGACGCAATCCTTTTACTGAAAGAAAGCAATACATGTACTTGTTTGCTTTTTAAAGTGTTCTGTAGACTACAAATTCATATACCGGAGCAAGTGTATATTTTTTATTTTGTGTTTGACCGGCCGATTGAGACTTTTACAAATTATTCTTGTACATGTACACCAAAAGGCAGTTATATCTAGGCAATAAAAAATCTGAAAAGTGTTCTCTTTTCAGATAGACCATGTTCTTTTTTACAGATAGAGCACAGTCTAAGCTCCGCCTCGACTCAAAGTTCAAATTATCAGAAATACAGTACAGTGTTTTCCTATACAAATATGCAATAGCCATGATACAAATGAAACTTTACGTACTGCATAAAGTTGAAATCATTATGACAAAAGCAAAAAGTGCTCATTATGAACAAATTTATTTAGCCACAATGTTTTTAAAAGTGCTGCCGATGCATGTAGGAAAGATTGAAAAAAATAAAGGAGTGGAAGAAAGAAGTTACATATTACTAGTTTCCGTCAGAAGTTAAATCTGTCACTTTTCATTACTTTAGAAAACAACTCCAAGGACTTCAATGTAGAAAAGCGGCTCAAATAAAGGATACTGTGTTTACCTACATGTATTTCCGATTGCGGAGGTCCGAATTATGACGTAACGAGTCCGCTTTCAAATGATTTTCACAATACTTACGGTGAAAATCATGCATCTCACGCATGAGTGAATTTGTATATGTTGTTTATTTTAAATATTATTGGACAAAACTTTGGATTTTTATCAGTGAACTGAGCCTTACATATTTAGACTTAAACAGGATGCTCGTGTTACCGTGACACATCTCCTAGCCAAGATTTACCATGGACTGGGATCGCGACAGGGGCCAAAAATGCCATACAAGGAAATTTACCAATGATAACTGCAATAGCCACAGGAACCAGTATCGCCAGTTTCCATGCTAGAAATTCATTTGCTCCGAAGACTTTCATCAGTTCGAACAAGGCGGGCATGAGAATGAAGGTGAATCCGCCTCCAAGGTTGCCCCAGCCGCCAACCAACGCATTAGCGGTGCCCACGATCTTGACATTAAACATAGCCGAGGACCAGAACTGGCAAGGGATGAAGGCACCACCAAGAAGACCAACGCATAAACGGACGATGATCAAACTGGTAGCATTTTTAACAAGACCAGCAAATGCCAAAGGAACGGAGCCGATGATTAGAATAGCCGACATGATTCTTTTGGGCCCGAATTTGTCACAAAGGGGACCAGCAACGATTCTGACCAATATAGTGGCGGCGATACTTGCAATCCCGGAATTGGCTACGTCTTTCTTGGACAAACCGAGTTCTTTTCTTATAGTGGGTACGAGGGGCTGTATGCCGAACCAAGCCGTGAAAGCAATGAAGAAACAGAACCAGGAGGAATGAAAGGCACGCATGTGCGGCCTCTGGATGCTGAGCAAGCGGAAGGATTTAGCCTTGCCGAATTCATCTTCCTCGATTGTCGGTGCATGAACCTTCTTAATGCATCTGTAACACCCTCCGTTTTCGGCCATTTTGACAGCGAGCTGAAATATACAATACAATACAATATAAAATATTTTATTTGCAATCATGTACAAACAGTACGAAAAGCAAAAAAATAAAAATATGAAGAATAATAATGCCTATGGTATATTTCTATAGTCAGTTCGAGTGCTTTAATATGTTTATGATCTTCAAAATCATGTACAACGCTGGTGTCCAGAAAAAAACAATCTCTGAAGCGTAAATTTCCCGAAGAAGATTACATGTCTACATGGTTTTGATGGCGACAGCACCTCTGAGAATACAGATCGAGAAAATGGGGTTAACACGAAACTAGCAGAGACAACAAGAAAATTTAATGAAGTAGAATGGCATGAAAAAGTAAAGAAATACGAAATAAAGGACTTTCTTAAACAGAAGCTAAAGTCAAGGCAAATAAATAGCTGCGTGAAGAAGACATTAAAGTGTTTATGGTCAAATATGCAACCCTTTTGTCATATATATTAAGACTGAGGGGTTGATACCTTCATAGTAAAATTATTAATACTTCAGAACAATATTTAAACCGTGAAATCGAATTGGAACGAGCCATTCGTCTGACTTTGAGAAATTCAAACGTCACTTTGAAGAATTCATAGATGAAAATCTCAGAGATGGTGACGAAACCGGTGATGATGATGGTGAAAGTGAAAATAGTGATAACAATACAGACAGTGAAACGGGATTCCGATTAAGCAATATGCATGTGTATTTCCACTTTCTATGCTGTACAGTCACAAACGACTGATTGCTACGATGATATTTGTATTGAAAACATTATTGGACATTTATCATGTAGTCGCTTAAAGCTGCTCGCTGTCAGTTACCGTTGAAAAAATATTTTTCAAAAAAATTGACATTCTTATTCATAAATATAAAACTAATGGCAAGAATGAAAATATAAGCAAAAATCTAGGTAGGAATTTGCAGAAATCAATTAAAAAGGTCGGTAACACGGCACCGCTACGCTATATGTTCATACTGAAATTTCAAAAGCGTATGCAACGTTTTTGAATTTGGAAGCGTATTTTTTAAACTTAGAGATATACGTGACATGAATTTATACTGGAGCCTTTTTATATGACCATATATTCTAAAATACGTTATTTACATACAATTTGAAGAACTTTATTTTTTACCAAAATCTGAGAGCGAGCAGCTTTAAAACGTTTGTCAAACGCATTAAGTGTTTATCATATTTATGTTTATGGAAAATTTAGTAAAATACATTAAACATCATGGTGTATTATATTCCGAATCATATATAAGTGTTTAAAATGGTTTTATTCATTACTGTACCACTAATACCACAAGTATATATAATAAAGCATTTGAATAAAATGTAGAATTAAAACTAATTGTGTTGTAGTTTTTATCAAAATCATTTAATCAGACTGGATGGTACATCTTACTAACGATCATGTTCTCTGGAAGGATCAGTATAAGACTGTCCACTAAACAGCTAAATTTTCTCACATATATTAACTCTTCGGAGTGGGGTTCGAAATTTCGACCCTCTATCAGCAAACGTCTAAAATAGTCACAAGTCCTTAACAAGCAACTCTAACCACTCGACAACAGATATAAGAAGAAAAAACAACAACACCCGATCAAAGAATAGTTTGTTTACTTTTACTTTTTAAACTGCACACTTAACCTAATACAATTTATATCATTTGGATACAAATTCAAAATATATTACACATCTATATACATTGCTATATTAAAGTCTCATTATTTTTCTTCGTGCATAATATCATAACAAAACTCTTCAAAGCTTTCAAAGGTACAAAATGACTCATGCCTTTGTTTTGAAATGACCGCGGGCTAGTGTGTTTATGCCAAAATCCAACACATACCTTTTACCGTCATACGGAGAGAGATTGGCTTTTGACATTGTAACGCTATATAGCTGATGATTATAGCTTCTTATCGTGTTTATCTTGTTTTGAAATAAGCACTGCTCATATGTCCTATGTTGTTTTTAATGACACATGTCGTCATCCCTTTAGCTATTTGTTTTTGTTGACCTCCATACATTAGTGAATACATTTTTGGTCGTAAGCCGACAAATGATTTAATAGGTGTTCCGCCGCATTCATCCTTCATTTGTCATAAAACCTTGCAATTTTCAGAACTATATAGATGATGATTCTCGGAAAAATTGCTCGTATCAAATAAATGCTGGTGTTCAAGCATGTCTGCATACCAGTCATCTATGTGTATCTCATATGCTAAGTAATCGGTGTCTGTAAACAGCAAAACAGCTCTTGGGCCGTACTTATCTTCATGACATCATAATGAAACTGGTACATGTACACCTTTGACAGACAAACTCCAGCGTAAATGGGTCTGTTTAAAATGATAATCGTTTTCTTCATGTTTACTGCAACCGGATCTTTTTTGTAATGCCGAGTGTCTCTGGCGCTAGGGGATTGTCACTGTGCACGTCATGTTAATAATCTTGGAAGTCTAGATCAACTTCTAAAAAATACCATGTCTGTCTCTATGTCATTGAGATTTTAGATACGTCTAATTGCTCAATTTGATCTGATGTTAACCATTCAAAATCTTTTTGCAGGAGTGAGTCAGACATGCTCGTTCCATATAAATTTTTCATGTCAAGGTGTGTTATCCATGAGTTGAATTAGTTTGAATTGGTTTAGTTGAATCATAATCAGGGACTTTTTGGTTGTTGGCTTTAGCATACTTTTTAATATAGATACACCGCCTTGTATTCCCTCTCAACTATAAGTACCATGTCAATATCATTCAATCACTGCAGTTTGGCGCCGGTCATTTTAACATTGCGTCCCAAGTATGACCCGATATCTGCTTAAAGCAAAACGTTCGAAAGCAAGTACAAGTCATGGTATTGGCCAAAGATGTGCATGTCAAATGTTCGTCATACGGTTTAGCATGGTTATAATCATAATTAATTATTTCATTTTCGTTAAATTCGTTAAACAAATGCTCTTTTGAATGCGATTCGTGCTGTTCAAATGTTTCTGAACACGTGAGAAAATCATATTGAAAAAAACCCTTGCGTACCAAAAGTTTTTGATGTGCTGGTTCTGGAAAATGCTTAGTAACATTTGCAAATTTCCCCATTCCTTCTTTCGCAAGATTGGACACTAAGGTAAGGAATCGATAAAAACAAAAATAATATCAAACGGAATGCCACGTACCAAAAACGCAGCCTCCCCAAAACGAGCCCCACAGCACCCAAAAGTGCACACCACCAACACACACACACACACACACACGCACACGCACACACACACACACACACACACACACACACACAACAATCATGTACACACACAAACATACACTACCAACACACACAAGCATACAAAGCAAACACACGAGGACAAAACGAACAATTAACGGAACACAGTGGGGCACCGCCTTGGAACGGTCAGTGGCAAAAACACCACTGGGGAGCTTAAACCTTAAATTTCCCAGTGAAAACGAGATGTACTTTTCCATGTTGTTGGGTATACAGGAAATTGTTTATCTTTATTTTTTCCAGCGGATGCCATTAAGTGATGCATGTCGTAACCGCGCAAATTATTAAATATAACAGGAATATAGAATTTAGATGTCTGTGACCTTTTTCTAAATTGATATTGCAGGTAACAGTTACTATGCGCGACCCCTTTATATTCACGAGACAAATGGTCATGATCTCTGACTCTGTCTGCTCCCAACACTTTCTCACAACTATGGCAATATTGAGCTTCTAGGAAAGATTATTCTTCTTTAGATGAAAGTTGCACTGGTTTCACCTGACTAAGCAATTCACAAATATTTTGCTCTTCTTGTGACATACATTCAAAAATGGTATCCACAACAGGTATCCTGTATACTTGGGTTGGTTTGACAATTCATCCTGACTGCATTTAGCTAGAAATGAAAAGCCACATGGCTCATGCTTTTGATATGGCATAGTAGGTGATCGAGTAGTGTCTAAATCACAATTGCTGATTGGTTTAATTAAACTTTCAAAGTCCGCATAGATAACAAATGAGACTTTATTCTGAAAGTAAACCGATGTCGGAACACTCAACTTTTGTGGACCATTTACTACTGCTACTGCTACTGCTACTGCTACTGCTACTGCTACTGCTACTGCTACTACTACTACTACTACTACTACTACTACTATGTAAGTTAGATCCAGGTCAGGAATAATAAAATGCGTTGTGTAAGTTCGTATCTGTATTGTGACTCTCGCATGTAGCAATCTCTGGTGGCAATCAAGAACAATCAAACGGGTCAACGGATGCTTTGATGGTAACAGGTAAGGAAATCTCGAACTCTCGGCCAGCGGCGCATTGTGAATTCTACCTCCACAACGGACTCCACCATCAGTGTCGATGAATAATCTAAGTTGCTTGACAAGTTGTGAGCGTGATCTACCGGATCTCATGTTCAGCATTTCTTCCTGGTAAGTAGTGGTTTGACAGTCTATCAGCCATATTCTCTCGACATGTGCAAGTTCACTAGAGGACAGGGGTTCGAGTCGTCTGCTAGAATGTCTGCAGTTATGTATAAATCTAATTACGAATGCTGTAACACGTAGTAGCTTCTGGTATGTGCTGAATCTGTTGATATCAATTACTTGAATGCCTAGGGTAAATGCCGGTTCCGTAGGTATAGTCGTAGGATTAGCACCGGAAGTGTCGTCTAAAGTTGTAAGTACCGAAGTTTCATGTGTACTCCATATAGGCCAACTTGATGGGTCGTTGATCCATGGTGGTCCATGCAGCCAACTATCGTTTTCTTCATATTGCTTAGCTGTAATTCCTCGGGTAAGTAGATCTGCTGGGTTTGAGTGGGAGGGGCAATATTTCCATTTGCGGTTCTTTGTAAGTTCTTTCACTCCATTAACTCTGTTAACAAATCGTGGTAAGGGTTTAGCTGTCTCCAACCAGTGTAGAACGATTTGGCTATCTGACCAGAAGTAAACATCTGTGTGCGTCAGTGTCTTTTGTATGTGGTTCGCTAATCGAGCACCAACTGTAGCTGCCATTAGTTCTAGTCGTGGTAACGTAAGTTTCTTAAGTGGTGCTACACGATTCTTCGCCATGATGAGTGATGATTGCTGTCCCTTGCAGAGGTATGCTGCAGCTCCATATGAAGACTGACTTGCGTCTGCGAACACATATAGAGTGAGGGGTAAATTGTCGTCTGCTTCTTGGGTTTTCTCGTCTGTGGCGGGATGTTCAAAGAAACATCGTCTGTATTCGGTTATGGGTATGGTATTCAAGTCATTTACAAGGTTTTCCCATCTGTGTTGTTTGTCAGCTGGTAACAGAGTATCCCAGTCTAATTTCTCTTGCCAAATATGTTGTAGCATAATTTTAGCACGTACCGTAACCGGACTAAGCAGACCTAGCGGATCATACAATTTTGACGTTTGTCGTAAGATTTCACGTTTTGTTGTAATGGCTCTTATTGGTATATATGTTGGTTGAAACATCAGCATATCTGTTTCTACATTCCATTGCATACCAAGAATCTTTGTGATATTGTCTGTATCTAGAACATCGTTGGTTGTGGCTAAGTTTCGTAGTCGGTGGCTGTTAGAATTCCACGAGCGTAGATTGAAGTTTGCAGACGACAATAGACACGCGAATCCCGGAAGTAAGCAAGCGTCTGGTTCTCATCTTCAAAACTTGACAGAATGTTGTCTACATACAAGTCTCGTTTCAAAATGTTGCTGACCCATACATCACTATGGCTTTCTAGATGTTTCAGAAGTGTCGCATTTAGAATGAATGGAGAACACGTTGCGCCGAACAGAACTGCCTTGAACCTGTACGTGATCAAACTACTGTCGGGATCTTGGGGGTCGCTCAACCATAAAAACCTCGTGACATCTCGGTCTTCTTCTGCTAGTTTTTGGTATCTGGAGATTATTTTTGTTTTTTTTTCTTCTGCTAGTTGTATCTGGAGAAAAGCTTTTTCTATATCGGAAGATACGGCGTACTTGTTTAACCGGAAACGAATCAAGATGTGGGTAAGGTCATTTAGCTCAGGTGGGGTTGATTTTAGACAGTCATTAAGACTGGTCTGGCCATGTGACTGATGACAACTACAGTCATATACTATACGTATCGGTGTAGTAGCAGAATCTTTCTTAACTCCGTGGTGTGGGATGTAGTGTATCTGGTGTTGTAGTGCGATAGTTTCATCCACCTTCTCAATTAAACCTCTGGTCTCCTGCTCTTTGATAATTTCTCCATATTTCTGTAAGATTTGTGGGTCTTGACGTAGATGTTTGATGACGTTTTCAGTACGTTTCCTCGTTATGTCAAAATTAGTGGGTAAAGTCTCATGATCATCTTTCCAAGGCAGTTTTGATGTATACCGTCCATTGCTATAGGTAATAGAATCACGCTGGTAATTCTCTAGATAAGTAGATGTAGACTTGTTTTCTTCCTTCCTTTTCTGATATTCCTAGATCCTCATGCCTCCAGAATCTCTCAATATCACAGGGGTCTGTTGGTGACGTAAGAACGTTAAGCATATGGTGCGTGGGTCTTCGTTGTGTGGAAACCGGAAGTTGCTGGTATGTGGATACCGGAAGTGGACCTGACAGAAGATATCCAATTCTTGACTGTACTGCAGTTGGACCGTTCCCTCGGAACACTCTGTCTTGAACTATTTTCCAATAAGAATCTGCACCAATCAGTAACGATATCTCAAATTCTTTGTCATTTATAACTGGATGAGCAAGTTTCAAACCGCGTAAGTATGGTAGAGATGAAATGTTCTGATTCACATTACGTAATGGAACAGCGATTTTCGGCACAATCAAAACTTCAATGTCTATTTTTTCTTTGTCGTCTGTTACAAGATAAATAGTTCCCTTTGTCATGATTCGAACTCGCTGGCTGGTATCACCGAAAGACGCTAAATGTACAACCTCACTTCCGGTCTGGGTAAGATGTAACTTTTCTGCCAACACTTCAGTAATAAAAGAACGCTGAGCTCCCTCATCAAAAAGAATGTTTGTTACTAAGGAAACATTGGCAGAACATACCTGGGCAACAGCGGTCTTGAGTAGTACATCCGGTCTGGGCTGAGTTGTTGAGTGTAAAATTGCTGTATCTGTATCTGTATCTGCGTAGCTGGTACTGTGAAACTTGCGGCGTTGGGATTTAATGAAGATTGCTTGAAATATTTATCACATATACTTGAATGATGTTTGCGCTGACAGTGACGACATCTATTTGTGGAACGGCACGACGATACTTGATGTTTCCGTAAACAGTTAAAACACAGATGTTCTTTTTTCACAATAGCAATGCGCGACTCGTATGACGTGACCTTTGTGCACTCGTTTGCTCATCTTTACAGAAGGGATACACTTTTTTGTCATTTTTCTTGTAGTAATCGTTTCTATGTCTGTTGCTGAGTTGTTTTGGTTTTGATCTGGTTCCAGCAAAGGATAACGCTGTAGGCTTGTGTGCTTCTGACATTTCAGTTGTTTCACCAGCTTCCAGAAAAGAAATTTCTTTAGATAAAGCTAATCTTAAGTCTTGTAATTTCCAATTCTGACTACCATATTCACGTGCCATGTTTAGCTTGATCTCACCAGGTAATTTTTCCAACACTATTGGTACAAGTAAACTACCGTAAGATTCTTGCGATTGCCCGAGGGATTCCAAACCTCTAATAAAAGTTTCCATTTTATCATAAAAACATTGCAAACTCACCAAAATGTAAGGTAGATCTAGGCCAGGAATAATAAAATGCGTTGTGTAAGTTCGTATCTGTATTGTGACTCTCTCGATAACATACATAACAATGACAACATAACATAACGTCGGAAGTGACGTTGACGTCATTAACGCGGTAAGACGTAACGTGCATACTAGCGTAATTCTACAGTACTATCTAACTCGCGGACAAATAATAATAACAAGAACCATGTTACACATGGTTAATCCCCCCGCCGGGAAGCAGTTACCTGAAGGTTTTACTTTCGTACATTTTACTTGGTGAGAGGAAATCCTTAAAAAGCCGTATAGTTATGGTCATGCTGAGTACAGTTTTCAAGTAAGTGGAAAAAGAATAAGGCAATGAAGAGAAGGTTTGCAAAATTATATTAATGTTCATTATCAGTATAGGTATGATATTTTTCTATTTGACTAAAAGTAGGCAAGGTAGAGTTATTGTTCTTGCACACTGCACTTCCTACCAATGTGCTATGTCAGTGTATTAAGTTTGAAGAAAATCCTTCAAGTACTTTTGGAGTTATGGTTCGGACAAGTTAATCTGATAAAGGGGAATAACGCTAAAAGTAGGCAAGGTAGAGTTATTATTCTTGCACACTGCACTTCCTACCAATGTGCTATGTCAGTGTATTAAGTTTGAAGTAAATCCCTCAAGTACTTTTGAAGTAATGCTCTGGACAAAACTTTTAAAGTAAATCTGATCAAGGGGAATAACTCTAAAAGTAGGCAAGGTAGAGTGATTGTTCTTGCACACTGCACTTTCTACCAATGTGTTATGTCAGTGTATTAAGTCTGAAGAAAATCCCTCAAGTACTTTTGGAGTTACGCTTCGGACAAAGTTTTTCAAGTAAATCTGATTCATACATAAATTGCTTCAATTTTTTAATTTCGGAAAGATCTAAGGAAATGGGTAGAACTGTTCTACAAGTCCCCTAGTTGCTCCGTTACTAATAATGGTTTCAACACAGACTTCTTTAAAATAGAAAGAGGGGTCAGACAAGGATGCCCTTTAAGTTCTTACATTTTTATAATAAGCATTGAGCTATTATCCTTTGCTCTGAGAAAAATGAAAATATAAAAGGAATAACAATTAATGGTAAAGAAATAAAAAACGCAATGTTTGCAGATGATACTACAGTATTATTAGATGGTTCTGAAAACAGCTTTGAAATCGCATTAAAATCATTTGAGATATTTGGAGAAATTTCAGGTTTAAAATTAAATTATTCAAAAGCATTGTTTTAAAAATAGGATCATTACGAAACGAACACGACTTGATATACTCACGCAAAAAAAGACATTAAATGGAATAGCACAGAAGGAAATCTCTTGGGTTATATTTCTGCAAACCCAACCAGAATACAGAATTAAACTATGAAAACAAAATAAAGAACTTTACTGCAGTTTGAATAGATGGAAAAGTAGGAAACTATCAACAATAGGTAACATCAGTGTTTTGAAATCCTTAATTTTACCGAAACTTACATATTTGTTCTCGGTCCTCCCAAACCCGTCATCAGAAACTATAAAAAAACTTAAACAAGAAACTTTTGAATTCATATGGGGATGTAAAAAAGATAAAAGTCAAAAGAAGCACCATAATTCAAGGATATAAAAACGGAGGATTAAAAATGGTTGACATTGAAATATATATAAATTCATTAAAAGCAGCATGGGTACATAAACTGATAGACACGAATTTCAAGGAGAATGGAAAAACATATATTGGAACAGTTAGAGGGGGGGGGGGGGGGGGGGGGGGGGTACATTAGGAGGTATAACAATACTCAGGTCGCAACTAAATGAAAAAGATATAGAAAAGATTCACATAAATAGTACATTTCTTAAAGATGTATTAAAATCATGGTTCAGGATAAACTACAAAAAAGAAAACACGTTGTACTCAAACACTGTTATTTGGAACAACAGCAATTTAAAATATAAACACGAACTTCTATGTAATATGGCATGGATTAATAAAGGTATTCTTACACTTTCTGATATTTACGATATAGAAAGTAAGAAATTTTTAAGTTCACAGCATTAAAGCGCAATATAATCTTAAAACAAAAGAATATCTTTATTATCAAAAGGTAAAATCTTGTATTAAAACACACTTTTGTAAAAATTATGCTACAGTAAATGCAGACCAATATTCACTTTATCAGAAAGTTAACAAAATAAACCGAAAAAACTTAACTAAAACTCTACCGACATTCAGCTTAAACAAATTCCGTGTCATAAAGAGAAATATCAAATAAAATGGGAAGACAATCTAAATTTTCAAAATAACTTGAACTGGGAACAAATAAATATAACTCCATTTAGATTACAAAAAGACACTAAACTACAGAACTTTCAATATAATTTTATTCACAGAAACATCGCTACAAATGCATACCTATTCAAAGTAAAATAATCGAACGTCTGTGCAACTTTTGCAATGAGGCAATAGAAACAATGGATCATCTGTTCTGGGGTGTTACCATACACAACACTTCTGGAACCAAATAACACATTACTTTGTCGCAAAACATGTAAATGGAACGCTAGATAAAATTACCGCCTTCATGTGTACTTCTAAAACCCTGTAGTAACACATATCTTACTTTAGCAAAACAACACATCTATAAAAAGTAAATGCAAAGTGTACTACCTTCTTTCACCATATTCAAAATTAAATTTGAAAAGAAGACTAAAACTGGAACAACAGCTAGCCCTACAACAAGAAAATCTCTACAGTTTTAACAAAATATGGGAAGAATTTTTAAGCATTTGACGACATCTGTGACACACAAAAACACGCGCGCGCACGCGCAAACCATCACATCAATACACACACGCACGCACACACACAACGCACAACTCCGATTAACGTTCACTTAACAGACTTAACCTTTTTCTACTTTTATCTCTCTTTTCTCCTATAGAAGGTCCCAACCTAATATTTCCCCAGCTTTACGACTTGATCTGGTAAATATATAAAGACAAAATTTTTGTTCAAGTAATACACGTATTATGTTTAGAAACTAACAACTTAATATTATATGGATGTATATATTGTAAGGTTTGTGGGGATGGCCCCCGACCCCCATTAAACCAGTAGACGGGGATAATAAATGGGGTTACCCTTTTGGGGCTCGAAATAAAAAAAAAAAAAAAAAATCTGATAAAGGGGAATAACTCTAAAAGAAGGCAAGGTAGAGTTATTGTTCTTACACACTGCACGTCTTCCCAATATGCTCTGTCAGTGTATGAAGTTTGAAGAAAATCGCTCAAGTACTTTTGGAGTTATGTTCCGGACAAAATTGGGACGGACGCACGGACGGACGCACGGACGGAGACCATTTCTAATATCCCCTTCGCCTTCGGCGGGGGGTTAATTATGATAATAATAATGATCTCTTTATTTAAATAAGCTAACTCATTAAACATAAAGTAACATAATTCTTATCAACCATGAGTCCTTCTATTAACAATAATCACACATCAACTAAGAAAAACTAACACACCACAGGCACGCATGTACGCGCACACTCATGCGCGTACATACACACTAAAAGATATTGAGCAGAACTTCATTATTATATTATACAATCATTTACTGAGTACATATATTTTTTATTCATTAATAGTAATAACGAGTGCACTGTCAACGATTGGATATCATCGTATAAATTTGACAAAAGTAATTTATATAAGGCAAATTGAAATTGCTTAAGTGTTCTTTGCTCTTTTATTTGAAGAGGTAATGCATTTCATACAGCCATTCCACAGTAACTAAATGTTTTCTTAAGATAATGAGTTTGCAGTTTCTTACAGGTTAACTGTTTTTGATTATGTCATCGCAAGGGATATCTTTATTTTCAGAAAACGTGATAAGTTTGCAGTAATATTCAGGTACTAGCTTATTAATGGCCTTGTAAACTTGAACAGCAATGTTATATGTAAATCTCACCCGGATTGGCAATCAATATAAGTGTTTAAACATATGATGTGTAGGTGTAACGGCTCAGGTTTCTAATAAGACAGTAATGTCTCCTATCACCTTTAGAAAACGATAGGAGATTGACGTGCTGAGACATGTTTCTTTGATTGGTAATTTGTAATGGGTACATCTCGTTTCCATCTAAACCATATGTCGATCTCCTTTCTCAAAGTTTGATATTTGAGACAAGGGCATTGGAAAATCAAATCCAGATACACTCATTTCCTTCTCATAATGGCTAACACGGTCTGGATTATGGCTTTCTGTCAATGTGACATTAAAACATCTATTTGTCTTCAATTTTCTTAGGTAAGGGGATGCAACTACTACCCTCCAAAGGTGTGTACTTTACGGTGATAACCTCTAGTTTTAGAATTCTATCTATGGTGAATGTCCAATAAATTTCCATAACACGGTTCAATTGTCACAGACTGTGCTGTATTTTTTAAGGAGGAAGTTTTTGCAGCTCCATACTGTTGATGGCTTTTCTAATGTTCCCTTCTTGTGACACATCCATCAAAAACGTCTGTGCGCCTACCAAAAGATCTCTCTGGCAATGGGTGGTGACACCACTCACATTCACGACCCTACTGACCACAACTTGCGCAAAATGGTTTCCCGGGTAAGAGTTCCTTCGATCTGGACCACCAGTTGCATGGCTTTGTGATGTCTTCTGTCAATTTTTACTTTTCCTCTTGTCTGATGATTCAGATTCATTTGCTGTATTTGCTTTCCATTTCTGAGATTGTTTCTGAGTTGGTTTTGCCTGCTGTTCCCTACGAGATTGTGGAATATTTACGGTGTGTTGTTTGATGTGACGCATAAGGTCGTCTTTTTTGTTTAAACATCTGGTGACAATGATGGCAGCTATGAGATGATGCTCCGTGTGTAGTTCTTATATATATCGAAGCAAGTAGGACTTCTGTTTTAAATGATTTCCACAGAAGTCACACGGGAAGTGACCATAATTTGAAATTGAATCCGCTAAAAGCCGTTATCTACGCAAATTATGTCTGCATCGACTATAGATATAGTGTTTCTCCGCAAGAGCATCCGGTTCTGCAACGGTATTTATTCTATCAATTTGTTTTCTATCCATCTATAAAATATAAATACAAAGTTTTAATATATGTAGCATTTAAAGCATGCATCATTCGCTTCTTGAAACATATCTAGGTTATTATTTGTAGGGTAAAAGAACGTCATTCATAAAACCCAGTTGATGGTTTAAAATATTACTTCAGTTACAGAACACCAGGTAATCAATTAAAACTTTGTTTTAGCAAAACACTGTATATTGTTGATAATATAATTTTCCTTTCAAATACCACACTTGCGATAGAAAAAATTGGCTGCTTTAATTATAAAGTTTAAACTTTCTCTAATCAACTGATATCACTGATAAATTACCTTTGATAAAATAATGTAAGGTTAAATACCTTTTTCGGCAAAGTAAAGTTCGTCAGCTCGCTCGTAAAATGAAATGTTAAATCAATGCCAGCGATGTGCTCGCGTCGTATGAGCAGGTTTTGTAAAATTTTAATGTTTAAACTGATGGGGGGAATCACGTGATCAAAATAATTTCTAAACAAAAGTAAGTCTATGAAAAATGCTAAAAAATAATGAAAGCTGTTTAGCTTTAATTATGAAATGTAGCCTATCATATAGCAACATTAACGTATTCTGGAACTACACAGGTCTCAATCATAGTCTCCTTCCGATTGCGTTGAACGCTTCATGTCACTGAAATAATTTATTTTTAAAGTGGTGACTGTGATTGAGACCTGTGCAGTTATACAATACGTTAATGTTGTCATATGATAGGCTACTTTTTATATTTACAGATGAACGGCTTTCATTATTTTCTAACATTTTTCATATATTTACTTCTGTTTTGAGATTATTTTGATCATGTGATTCCCCACCGTGGTCTATCGATTTGGGCAGGCGCACTTGTGATACTGTTCAATAAAACATGGAAATCCCTAACTGAACTAGCACAGATAATACTAAGTGCTAAATATAACTAACACATTTTCGCTTTAATTAACAGTATAAATAGACCGCTTCATTATCTATATGGTTTAAATTATCGCTAAGGACGCGTCTATGTATATTTAATGCCGTCTGCTCATCATCATTCATTTTTCATAGGCTATTAAATTTCATATCGTCGATAACAGCGTTGGAATTCCGAAATCTAAAAATAGCCAAGTGAGGATTTTATATAAAAGATTTAGTTAGGATTTCTCATTTCCTATTCACCAAATTTGGCTAAAAACATTTGAGATGCATTTATTTTACGTTTGACTTTTATTCATAGAAACTAATCTAACTTTGACCATGATTGATGTTTATTTTCATATTGTATTGTACCATAAAAAATTGATTATTGGCTTAAATATGAAAAATACCTTTTAATAAAAAGATACATGTTACCAGCTGGTAAAGCCCTCTTTTATATCCTTTAACTTATACTTCAGATACAACTTTTGAGTATAACAATCAGGCTTGGTAGATCGAAGTCTTTTGGAATAATAACTAAAACAAAACAAAACAAGAGGAACATGGTTGCCCTATATCGCTCACCTGAGTACCAGTGCACTAACCTTAGGAAGTGGTCAATTTTGACCGCAGGGGCATGATTTGTAAAAGGTTTGTAGAAGACCACTAGACAATGTTACATACCACATATCATAGATCTTAGCCTTGTGGTTAAGGAGAAGAAGATTCTTAAAGTTTTTCCTTAACCAAGTGACCCCGGGGCGGGGTCAATTTTGACCTCGGGGGCATGATTTGAACAAACTTTAAAGAAGTCTACTAGAAACTGTTATACACTAAATATCTAAGCTCTAGACATTGTGGTTTAGGAGAAGAAGATTTCTAAAGGATTTCCTAGAGGTGTCTTTGTAAAACAAGTGACCCCCTTGGCGGGGCCAAAATTGAGCCCAGGAGTATGATTTGAACAAACTTGGTAGAGGTCCACTACACAATGTGGTATACTAAATATCTTAGCTCTATGCCTTGTGGTTTTGGAGAAAAATATGTTTGAGGTTTTTCCTTTAGAAACCTAGATTTAAAATCAAGTGACCCAAGGATCATGGTATGAACAATTTTGGTAGAGGTCTACTAGGCAATACTACATTCCAAATATCTAAGCTTTAAGCCTTTCAGTTTCAGAGAAGAAGATTTTTAAAGTTTTCTTGAATAAGCCTATGTGAAATCAAGTGACCCCTCGTGCGGGGTCAATTTTGACCCAGGAGTCATAATTTGAATAATTTTGATAGTGGTCCACTAGGCAATACTACTTGCTATATATCTAAGCTCTAAGCCTTGTGGTTTCAGAGAAGCTTTTAAAAGTTTTTCCTATCTGTTGCCATAGCAACCAGAGTTCTGCATGGAATTGACTTTTTGAACACTTTTGGTAGAGTTTCATGCAAGGAACATCCCTGCCAAGTTTCATCAACATTGGCCAAGTGGTTTCAGAGGAGATGTCTATTGAAGTAAAACGTTGACGGACGGACGAAGGACAATCATCACATCAGTTAAGCCCGCCCTGGCACAAAGTGCCAGGTGAGCTAAAAATATCGTAGCTTGTATTTCATTTAAAATTATCTAGATCTAGTTTATACTGTCATTTAAATTAGTTCAAATAAATGAATATCTGCGGTACGACAAATTGATGACTCACAGCGTTAGGTTAGGCTAGAAACTAAAAACAGTTTAGAAACCCAAACGGTAACAGCGAACGAATTGGTTTCTTTGTCGCCCTTAATTTCTCCGTTCAAACATATGCTACGAAGGAAAATTCACTGCGACGTTCATGTGATAAACGAGGGTGTTTTTACCAAAGGGGATAGGCACGTTAAAATTATTTTTTTTACATAGTATAATATAGAGACAAGGGAACCGACTCAAAAATTGACACTTCGGTGGTTTAGTCACATAAATAAGTTTTTTTTTCTCTATCAACACGAAAAACAGATAACCAGTTAATAACTTTTACTCACGATATCAATTTAAATTTTGACCATATTCTTAATATGATACTAATTACAGTTGTTAATTGTTATTTTTTGCTATGTCAGACAAAAAGACGAGGTAGCGCTTTCTACGAGTGAATCGAGTATGTACACTATCCCAAACTACTTAAATCATTTAAAAGCAAATCAACTTACTGTTTTTCCAGTATATTGACAGTCAATGGAAACATATAATTTGAAGACGAGACTATGTTATTTATTTGACAAAATGTACACCTCACACCAAGAGTGATTACGTGACAACGGTCGCTTGAATTGTCCTTGGATTGGTTCTCGTGTTGCGAATAGCTGTAAGCTGAAACGGGAACAAGCTATTGTAAATAAACAAAACCACATGGGAAGTTCGTTTGCGCAATAAGATGGAGTTGAACGAGAGTCAAAAGAAGGCTTTAAACATTGCCATAAGCGGACATACATATGTAACTTGTTAATCCTCGGCGTTGTAGGTTCTGGAAAAACGCACGCAGTATTTAAAATCTTTAATGAAATTAATAAGATGGGTATGAAAGTGAAGTTGACGTGTTCTACTGGTATGGCTTGTACAGTTAACAACAATTAAAAATTTGGTCCCTCATGAAAGTAGAGTCTGTACAATCCACCAGTTTACAGGTATTGAGGTTAAGCGCCATGGGCCAGATAATATTGTCAGTGTTATAAAGAATAATGCCAAATTTGACCATATTGTTCAAAATATCTTGACAACTGAATGTTTGATAGTTGATGAATGTTCCATGATAAGGAAACGTACATTTGACACTATGCAGGCTGTTTGTGAAATGAAAAATAGTAGCGAAATTTTCGGAGGAATGTTGGTAGTATTTGTAAGTGACTTTTACCAGCTACCACCAGTCCCAAACAGACGATACATGGATAATAGCAGTTACTGTTTTGAAAGTTCTAACTTTAAAAAGGTTTTCGCTCACGCAGTAACGCTTACAGAAAATGTCAGGCAGTTGAAATCTTTTTAATAAGAACAATGAATGCACTTTACACAGACAGACGGTGCCTTCTTTAGTGTCCGGGTGTTATACACGAGTTCAGATCAAACGACAGTGGGCTGTTAACTGAATAAGATACACTTGCAGCTCCAAAAGTACTTTGGTTAAAAATTGGATGGCCATTCATTTTATTGAGAAAAATCTAAATGACAGACTAGTCAATGGATTGTGTGGAAATATTAAGGATCTATCTGAAAATGAACTTTTAGTGGAATTTCCCTCAGTTATGATTACATCAAAAAGTCCAAAAGTTCAATTTACAGGTAAATACAGCTTATGCAGAATACATCTCTTTATTTGTAACAAAATTTTGATTTCTTTTCATTTAAATTACAAATGAATTGAGATTCATTACATGTCTTAAATATAGTAATTGCATTGTACTTTTTGACATATAGTCATCATTTACAAAATAAAATGCTCAAAGTGAAAACACAATTTGAAGGTTATAAATATCTTGAGTCAGTAATTCCACTAGCTGCTGAAAGTTGGGGATCATTTTGGCTAAATCTTGCCTGATTTTGCTAATTTTATTGTAAATATACATTTTCTTAAAGAAAAATGACCTTTAAGTTAAAATTATCAGGGTCAATGTGTACCTTTTTGGGAATTTCAAGTGTCAAATCCTCTTTGAACATTTAATACAATGTAATGTCAACTCCTGCAATATACATTTTTGTCCGAGTTAATATCTGTTATTATTTTTAGTTTTCAGCTCATCACAGAATGCAAATATAGCTACCAGAGAGCAGTACCAACTGAAGCTGGCATTTGGTCTAACCATCCAAAACGCCCAAGACATAACATTGAACAGGTACTTGTATGAGACAGGGAGATAAATAAGATGTTAACTAAAATCAGATGTACAACACTTTCAGTGACACTATAAGTAAATGACATGAATAAGAATGATTTTATCATTGCATTGACATAAAAACGAAGAATTTGCTCATAGTCAATAATAAGTCATGCCCTTTCCTTGATATATATAGAGTTTCTACAAGTGACTTGTAAATATCTAGATCAGCACTTACTCCAGATGTATCTACTATGTTCAAATTAAACTGTTTAGATTTTATTGAAATGGTAAAAGTATTAAAACACCAATTTCAGCATTTCACGACTGTTTTATCTCAAGAGAAACTACATATTGACATAATTGAGTCTATGGTCTTATAATTTCAAGCTACAAGCTCTGGAAACTTTCAATTGATGGAACTGGAAATTTAGATTATTTCAATCAAAATTAAGTTAATATTTGCTGAAATAAAGTTACTATTTGGTTTTCGAATATATAATATATACATGCATAAATGTACTTACATTATACAGAGTTGAGGTTGACTGCCGAGAAGTGTTTAAGGCTGGACAATTTGGTGTGGCTGTTTCAAGAGCATCAACGTCAGCTGGTCTAAGAGTAGTTAATTTCCAACCAAAGTATGTCATAAAACAAGTACAGGCACGTAAGCATTTCATGGATGACCAAAGAACAGTACCTTTGCTGTCAGACATCGTCTGTTGATATAAGAGAATTCTCAGTCATACAATAGCCACACAATAAACCAATAAGTATAGATTTGGATCAACATATACATAATACTTATTGCAAGTAATATTCTAGCTTTGTGCTAATCTTTATTGTATACATACATTTGTATTAAGTAAACAATGCAAAAGAAGTGATTTTCTGGCAATGACAACCAGTTAATTTACAGTGTCAACTCATAACAGCGTTCAGAGTAGACCATTCAGAGTAGACAATGATGATTGCTGAAAAGTAAGTGTTAGGCAATTGCTAACATTGTATGCTCACAGTGGTTAGATTAATTACAGCCTTCATTGCTAAGTTGACATTGCAGCATGAAGTTAAATGTAGATATTATTGATGCTAAAACAGAAAAGAGCTTAACTTACTTTTTACATTCTGAGGACTTTTACGTTCTTGTAACATTGGACAGGCTTCACAGATCTTCCTTTCTTGACAACTTTTGGAACTGACATACGTGTTTAAGCAGACTGTAATATTCGAGCATTTGATTTTGATTCAGTGTTTTGCCCTAATCAATGTATGATAGTGTTTCTTGTCTTTTGGTACTGTAAAGCATTTGGATTTGGATTTGCTCCATTGTAGGTTGTTCTTTGTTGATTGAAAATATTCTCTATCACATCTGAATTAATGAGAGCTGCCTTGATATAAATTTTGGAACTGGGTTTTAGAACTGTATCTCAAAGTGCCAAAAACCCAAATAAACAACTGTGAATGTCTCAAGACACTGTTTTAACATTAATGATTTAGATTTGTCTGAATTAGATAGTGAGAGATCCCTCCACACAGCTTTTTCCCAAACAAAGAACCAGTCACTGGTGTTTTTAATTTTTTTAAGTCTGATGTCTTGAAAATCTTTAATTGGTCTGTTATCACGAAATATTGAAATAATTACAGGAGTTTGTCCTAAATGTTCAATTATACCACTCAAAATACTGCCTTCTTCACCAAGATATTTCTTGTAATGGTCCATTTTATTTAGCATTTCGTAATTTAGCACATCTTCAGCAAGAAAATGTCTCATTTTCAGGTGTGAGTCTGGATAAATATACTAAAGCGAAAAAGAAACGCAGTGTAACAATATATGTAATAATATCAAAACGGCAAGAAGTGTTGAAGTATGAAAATCGGTCAGATAATTATCTCGGTCACTGTGCAGGCATAAAACCAAATGCCTGTAGCATTTGCACTGCCCTTCCGAATCTGAAAAGACCATACAACTCTGAGGCTTGGATTTGGTCTGTGATAAAATGTGCAAATTGAAACCGGAATCCTGTAATTCCAAGGAATAATAGTTGAAGAATGTGTGTTCCCAAATTTTTGTCCTGTCTGCCTTTCCGTAGTGTATGAGGCATGTCCCCTTCAATACCAGTGTCTGTGAATCCACACCATTCCACGACATTACCATTTTTGTTGACCTGTAGATCTGTCTGTATTGCCATTTCATCGAATATGATTCCACAAACCATTCCTTCCGCAGGGATGTTTCTTGATGTTGCCTCGTTTTACATCTGTTGAAAGACTTGAGGATCAAACCTGGGACTTTGCTTGATACTTTTCTTGTACATTACTAAGTTTGATGGTGGATGAAGGATGAACATGTTGTGTGACCGCGGCAAGTTGTTGCTACCGTAGGGCTTCTAACGTACAACTGTAGACTAATTCCAATGAATGATTTAGACCACCTCCTACCTCGTGGATCTCGTCCCATATTGGTTTATTGTTAACTTAAGAGTAATATCATTTCCTCACAAGCCTGTGTGAATAATCATTTAATTTGCTTTCCAATGCCTTTTTTGCACTTTATTTTGGACCTGATAATTCTCTTTACCCGTGTCATTTTTTACCTGAGCGAGCTTGTTTATTACCATGTTTCGGCATGCACGACATTAGTTATTCCTGGAATGTACAGGTACAACCCAGTTTCATAGTAATGTAAGAATTGTTCTTTTACAATTTTTGTCTTTACTTGTCCATTTTTAAAGAGTATCTACTGATGACAACATACTTTGTTACTCCTACACCTTTACACATTTGCAAACATATTTTATATTTTCTTTTGACAGATTAAAGGTGTCAGTAGTATTAAGTCCTTGTATGTCAACATGCTTCCCACATATTGCCAAATTCCATTTTCCATCTAATTTAAATTCTCACACTTTCAGAACATTGCACTCATTTGAGGCACACTCACTGTCAAAAGTACAAACTATTTTGTTAAAATGTTTTTCTTTTACACAGAAAGAATTAGGAATATATTGATGTAACTCCTGCGAAGTAAATATTTCCTCATGTTGCACTGACGTTAATGCAATTCCCCTGTACAATGTCTCATTAGAAACATTCCTTATACGCTTCATAGATGGAAACAGTACTTTCAAGTTGTCCGAAAACAAGTCCAGGAATGTTTGTATTAGGAGTTCTTTATTCAACTAATTCAAAACTAAAACGATTATACAGTGTTTTAATTTCAAATATCTGATCCATCTTTTAGGACAAGCCTCTTTAACAATCTGCAATATAAATATTTAATACAGATACATGTATACTATGTTGCAACAGTGTAGACTCTGATTTTAGACTATGTCTAAATTCTTCATTTGTTAGCAGATCTATTCTTAAAATTTAATGAAACATAATTAGTGCATGCATGCATGAGTGTGTAAGTGAAGGTCATACTACAGGTAGTTGTAGGCTGTATAAACGCCTCTTACATTATATAATGATGTTAAACACATGCAGCATATATAAGCTAGGAAAACATAAACACTGATTTGATTCTGGTCCCTGTGGGTCATACTAAGAGTTCAAAGATCAAAAACAGGTAGGCCAATTTTTCATCATTCTTTTGGTGATATTGAAAACTCCAAGAACAAATAAGCATCAAAGTGTGATGAAATGTTGTGCACAAGACACTAGTCTATAACTTTAAGGTCAATGTCATACTTACAGGTGAAAAATACATCGTTTCATCAACATATCAGTTTTGCAAGAAGCCAAATTTTCTACAATTGTGACACCATTTCAACAAAATATCAATGACTGTATTGACAGAATAAGTGAGAGGAAATTGAACAGTTTTGTTAAGAAAGTTTTCTCAATTGTAAATGAGCTTGCTAAAAATATTGAAGTTGGTGAAAAGGATTCTAAAATGGTACCTAAAAGAAAACCTTGCCCACTTTTACTGACAGTTCCATGTATGTTTAACAAGTCTTGCTCACATATTACAGTGTATAACTCTATTTGAAAATGAGGCAACATTTACTGATTGTCACATTAGTATTTGCTATTCATTGTTAGAGGCAGTCAGACTTTAGGAGAAAGCAGACACATCAAAATAAGCGAGCGTAAAATTAATAAAAGGGAAATCACAGATGCATCTAGAGCACGTATGCAGTATGTTTCTGGTTATAGTGTTGCCACACTAAGGAAAAAGTGCGTGAAAATGGAACTTTCACACATGTATGCAACACATTATGAAGGTCAGACGTTTTATGAGGAAACCAAGGGTTTGCTTTCCATAGTGAATGCTTTAAAGGAAGAGGAACAGTTTGTTCAAATGCATGCCGATGAACCATAATCTTTACTAGATATATTGCGACGACAAAATCTGACCCATGGTCTCACAAATGTTACAGATACTGTTTTCCATTTGTTCTTAAGTTTAACAGAAGTTAGTCTGTCTGAATTAGTAAATGAAAACCTGCTTTAGCACAGTAAAACATGTTAAATGTTTGTGTTAAGAACATTAATGGTAAATCATTATTTGAAAAGTTCACAAAACTAGAAGCTAACAGATTACAGGAAGACTGTATTTAGCCATTTGAACAAGACCCTTCTCAATTTGGTTTGAAAGGTTTTGTAAAATGATTTATACTGCAATCATCTCAGAATTTGGTTGTTTACTCAGAGCTTGTCAGGAGAGAGAGAATCTGAGCCTCAGTCATGAATTTTAGAACCTCATCCTGTAACTTCAGGCTTATTACCTGATGCTGCTGATAAAGATGACATTTGTAAAAATGTAACTTGGGTGAAGACAAAAATGCATGGATTCAGTGTGATGTATGTAATGGATGGCTCCATAGGTCATGTGCTAGACTTAAGTCTACCAAACTTTGGAACAAGTACTCAAAAGAAGGTTAAACAAGTGCTCAAAATGCAAAAAACTGTTAATTATCAAGTTAACTAAATCTTATTTTAAGTGTTTTATACCGTTTTGATACAACTATAATGAGCTACAATACTGAATTGACAATCCATCTGTATAGGCATCATTTTGACTTGTTTTTGGCATCATATTGAGGGATTAACATTAGTGTTCATAACTAACTAACAGTGTGACAAATCTGCTTTAACTTAATGTGACTATCGTTGAACAAGGAATAAAAACTGTTGGATGACATATTCTGTATAAACTTCTACATTGTAACAACAATTTGCAAATGTGCAAGGAATAAAAACTGTTACATGGCATATTCTGTAAAAGTTACTACATAGTAACAACTATTGGCTATGTGCAGACCGAACTAGATCCATTTCTATTCATATAAGACAGTCAAATTGGTAAGTAACCTTAAAATTGTCCAAGGAAAAGAAATCTTTTGGACCACATTGTGATTAATATGGGTGATGGTCCTAGTCTACAGTGGTCACATGCAGGTTTAATATATGTCAGCTTCTTATGAATGTAGCTGGTATCACAATAATAACCGCTCTGATTAGTAAATGTGATTGGATTCATAACAAATTGTTAAATACGGCAGGAATGTTTGCACCAAATGCTTCAAGTCAAGTAAAAACATGTACCGATACAGTCAAACTTGTTATCAAGGACCACTGTCGGGAAATTAAAGATTTGGTCTTTCTATGCAAGTGGTTATTATTTACAAGTGTTTATTCCATAGATGAATAGAGCACTGTGATATCCATGTTTGTAATTATTGTCATTATTCACAGGTGTTTATTCCATAAGTGAACAGAGAACTTTAATATCCATGCTGGTCATTATTCACAGGTGTTTATTCCATAGATGAATAGAGCACTATGATATCCATGCTGGTCATTATTCACAGGTGTTTATTCCATAGATGAATAGAGCACTGTGATATCCTTGCTGGTCTTTATTCACATGTGTTTATTCCATAGATGAATGCAGCACTGTGATATCCATGCTGGTCATTATTTACAGGTGTTTATTCCATAGATGAATAGAGCACTGTGATATCCATGCTGGCCATTATTTACAGGTGTTTCTTCCATAGATAAATAGAGCACTATGATATCCTTGCTGGTGTTTATTCACAGGTGTTTATTCCATAGATGAATAGAGCACTGTGATATCCATGCTGGTCATTATTCACAGATGTTTATTCCATAGATGAATAGAGCACTGTGATATCCATGCTGGTCATTATTCACATGTGCTTATTCCATAGATGAATAGAGCACTGTGATATCCATGCTGGTCATTATTTACAGGTGTTTATTCCATAGATGAATAGAGCACTGTGATATCAATGCTGGTCATTATCCACAGGTGTTGATTCAATAGATGAATAGAGCACTGTGATATCTATGCTGGCCATTATTTATAGGTGTTTATTCCATAGATGAATAGAGCACTGTGATATCCATGCTGGTCATTATTTACAGGTGTTTATTTCATAGATGAATAGAGCACCGTGATACCCATGCTGGTGTTTATTCACAGGTTGGAGCTAGTTTTAAACACAGGCTTCACTGTACAAAACATTCACATTTTCACACTATTTTAGCTTTGATTTGTTATTTCCTTCCTTGAAATAGGTTTCGAACATTTTCTATAGTCTCAATCTATAAACTCAACTGCTTTAAAAACATTTGTATTTTATTCTCAACAAATTTTGTTTTGGGTTTGATTTTGTCATTTTCTTCCTTAAATATAGGTTTTACACATTTTTTAAAGTCTCAAACTGTTAACTCAACTGATGAAGCTGAATTTGACCGTTCTACAAACATTTGTATTTACATTCTCAACAAATTGACACAATGGAATTTTTGTGATACAAGTGATCACTGAGTAGACCTGAACTTCTTAACTAGCCTATAGCATGTGGATTAATTTGTAAAGTTTGAGCTTACTTGTAAACCATAAATAGAATAAGTGAAAAAAATTGGTATTAACTTAGCACTTCTAGTTATAATTACATCTTTTACAAGGGGATATAGCATTTAACAGATCTAAATAACATTGATAACACCATCTCAAAAGTTCATCTTCAGAGTCTTAGCAGTCTATAGATGTATTCAGAAATAATCGAACTCAGTTCAGTAACACTACCTTCATTTAATATGACTATTATGATATATCTTTGTGAAATGTTCGCAAAACATGTATGTCCATAATGGCAGCCAAATTGTTCATTTCTCAGTACATGACTGTATGGATTATGCAACCCTACAAAAAAGTTGTGCACGTGATTAAAATTCGTTCATGTTGGTACAAAATTGGAAACTGGGCCAGTAAGTCAATATATCCTAAAACTTGATCATAAGCCGAGGCTTGATTTTATCTTTCGTAGGGATTTTGTGGCTTATTTTCCAGACCGGCTTATATCCAGTCCGGTGTATTTTGAAGTCTTTTTTCAGCGAAAAATAACAATCGGCGTATTTTCTAGTTTTTTTTTTAAAGATAATTGTCTTCAGAATAAAATTTGTTTCGGCCATTTTAGTATCGGTAATAGAAGAGAAACAAATGAGATTTGATTTTATGTATGCTAATCGGTCGAATAAACAAACAACAAACAATTTCATTTCAGGCCTTAAAGTTTAAACACTGCTGAGAGAAATCATGGTTTACACGAGTGATAATGCTATATCGTTAGCCGAAAATAATACCTGTATATTTGTTTTTATAATACGAATTACATAACTTAATAAACGGTATAACAAGTGTCACTCAGTACAAGTCTATGCCTAAGGCACTACAATAATCTGTGTAAACATTATGATGTATAGATAAAGGATCAAACATGTTTATCCTTTGTCGACACGTGTCAGTTTGCTGCGATCTATTTAATTGATTGTACATGTCAAAAGCTGTTTACCCCAGAGGTGTGTTAAAGTGAGATTTTAGCGCATTTATTTTAAAATGAAACAATGTACACCCAGTAAAGTGTCACGTAGGATTTATACGAGATGATTTATATTGAGTTTCAAAGCATATTTCGAAAAACTGTAATTTAATTTAATTTCTAAGGTATTTTTATTTTTTCAGGTTTTTATTTCGTCTAATGTGACTTTAAGTATAACAGTAAACGTTTTATCACTGCTAAATAATGTAAATAAATTAAGCATTGTTTATGATATTATGACCAATATTCAACTTTATGGCGGTTTTATTCCTGTTCTGCCTATATAGATAATGCTGGCGGCTTATTTTTCAATCCAGCTAATTTTCAGGTCCATTTCAACTACACAAAATCGGTACTTCGGTAAAAAGTTGGATGCCCAGTCATTTTATTGAGAAATCTAAATGACAGACTAGATGCTCAGAGGGATGATTTGGTGGTAATATATATGATCAGCATTTTTGGTTTTTGCGCGTTTATGCTTTTGACACTTGACACTGTGAAAAAGCTTTTATG
This sequence comes from Saxidomus purpurata, assembly GCA_022818135.1. Classification (NCBI taxonomy): domain Eukaryota; kingdom Metazoa; phylum Mollusca; class Bivalvia; order Venerida; family Veneridae; genus Saxidomus; species Saxidomus purpurata. Next base: position 12,106,304 of record JAFMSR010000009.1, on the reverse strand, counting down.
TAAAGGTGGTGTATGTCTGGATTGTTGCATAAATCGTGATGTTTAAGTCAGACCTCAGGAATGGATAAAATATACAGAGAGATGATGATCACAAAAACCTGCATATTATCTTTCTATTAATCTTTCAATACGGTCACACCTCTCTTACGAGTATTATGGACAGGAGTGCGTGCCATACAATTAGTGGGAGGAAACCATTATAATACAACAGAAAAAGTTTCCTATAGATAGTGTAAGAGTAAAAAATAAAAGCAATACATTTGGTAACTTTTGTAAAATAAAGTAGAATATTACGCACATTAACCCTTTCCCACAAAGAACATATCCAGACAGAAATATGGAAAAACCTACGAATGAAAGTATAATTTTCTAATAAAGTTGAAAATATTGTGTCAAAAGGTTTTAACTGTAGATGTGTGCATGTAGGAAAGGTCCAACTTATCGTTTTGCAAATAGTCAAGCTAATAAATGAATATAACTTGATTTTTTAAAATCTTTTTTTTTTAATTTAAGATTGAAGTACAAAAATCATCATGCATTTTGATTATATATGTTCACATAAATATGTTTAAGTGTTACTTCTAACAAAATCTTAACGCAATCTTAATAACATTTTAGATAATTACTGTTTATGTTGCCTGCCTGCCTGCCCGCGTGCCTAGGCCTACTTGGCATCATTATAAGTTAACGGTTACGGATTTTATTAAATGGTTAATCGCTTGATCTTCCGATCGGTTAACCGTTTAGATTGGTATTCACTTGTTTCTGTGTTTTGTACGGTCGCCTGTGACAACACAAAGTGAAACACAACTGTGTATTTATTATGCCCACTTCGAAGAAGAGGGGTATATTGGTTTGCAGATGTCGGTCGGCCTGTCCGTCCGTCCGTCCCCCGTCGAGGAATGGCAAGGCACTGATCGTTTGATTTTTTAAAAATGAAATATAAGATAAATGGTGTTCTTTATACTCTCATGTTTAAATTAACATGAACAGAAAGTATTTATGCAGAATGATATAATGTATCTCTCGTCTCAAATACCATGCTAAAATCCTTTTAAGTCTCTGATTTTCTTCTTTCCAGTTTCAACGAAAGTGTACATGCACTGCAAAAGTCTATAATTCTCAAATATTTCTACCAAGAGCTTCCACGACATCATTGATTTTTTAAAAAATATTTTGCTTCATCACATTTGTTCTTGTCTCAAGGAGAAATTTAATTGTTTATACATGTATTTGCTTATTCTGCCTTGGCCTCAGCGAAGAACTCGGCAATACATTTTATAGAAATGGTGGACGTGGGTCCATTTTGGAATTGCTGGACACTGAAAAAAATATATCCAAGATATATGAATTTATTTACTAAATAAACAAAGACACACATTGTACAATGCTATCTATAAGACCCGGTGATAACGAATGCCATGAAGCATTGCATTCTTCAAACATATAAGTATAGTACATTAACGGGTCATATGTTAGTAAGAGATTAGTACATTTTATCGGGACATGGTTGAAGACCTTTTTAAACAGTTATAAGGTAGTACATGTATAGGAAACATGGTAAAATCAGGTGTTACGGAACAGGTTGTGTTGGATTGTTTCCCTTTGGCCAGTAGTGTTTTATACCAAAATTGATAGTAGTGAAATAAAAAGAACATGTCTAATCAATTTATTATCTGTTGTAAGTTTCTTTATTATTTCAACAGTTCAAATGAATATACACAAAAAAAAAAAAAAAAAAAAAAAAAAAAAAAAAAAAAAAAAAAAAAAAAAAAAAAAAAAAAAAAAAAAAAAAAAAAAAAAAAAAAAAAAAAAAAAAAAAAAAAAAAAAAATTTTTTTTTTTTTTTATAATTTTTTTTTTTTTAAAAAAATATTTTTTTAAAAAAAAAAAAAAAAAAAAAAAAAAAAAAAAAAAAAAAAAATTTTTTTTTTTAAAATTTTTTTTAAAAAAAAATTTTTTTTAAAAAAAAAAAAAAAAAAAAAAACAAAAAAAAAAATTTTAAAAAAAATAAAAAAATAATTTATAATAATTTTTTTGAACTAAACAACACCATTTATTTTTTTTAAAATATAAAGCATGGTTGCATACAAACATTTTCTACAGTTAAATGAACAATTCTAGATTGTGAAACATATACTTAAAGCTAAGATTCGAAAATTTATAACAAAGAATTTTACGAACACAATCTATCTGTAATAGGTTATTAATACAAAACAAAAGTAGGACAGCTTGACAAAAACCTAGGCCAATAGCATTTATTGTCATGCTGAAACTGAAATGTACAATTGCATTACAATCACAAATAAAACATTATCATACTGGTCTTCTTGTTAGCCCTGGTATTTCTACGGGACGCTTCATCGGAATGACGTAAAGAGCACAAGGGGCATCCGTCTCAACATGAACCTCGTCTGTCGCAGTTTCGTCGTTTTTGTTGCCAGATAAAGGGGGAAAACAGATTTCTGCGCTTAGTCCTTGATTTCTTATATCTGCCCCCTTCCCGTTTGACTTCATAGACCGGGATGTCCTTTTTCGGCTGGCAAATGACAATGTATGGGTCATGTTCCTATCTATCTGCTAGCTTTATTTCCCTCGTAGTGAAACATTTTTAACGTGAACTTGATCTCCTGGAGCTTATACGGAACTTCGTGTATTCTCGTCATTTGATCTTGTTGGCCTTTCCTGTTTTTGCGGCAGACTGTTTTGCCTTCTCGTAAGCAGTCTTAGGACGATCGTGCAGCTTAATCACGTACTCCGAATGCTTGCTAGTGGGTATAAAGAATCCGTTGGTAGCCAAAGAACGCGTCAATGGCAAGCCTGGGATGTCTGCCGAACATCAGATAGTATGGAGAAAACCCTGTACTCTCATGATTCGTGGCATTGTACGCATGTACCAGCGTTGGCACATGCGACTTCCAATCTGCCTTCTGACAGTCTTGCAAGATGTCTAGCATCTTGAGCAACGTTTGATTAAACTGTTCGGTCATCCCATTGCCTATGGCATGACAATGTGTCGTTCTGCTTTTATATATACAGGCAAGTTGGCATAACTCTTTGATAAGGTGCGATTCAAAGTTTTGGCTCTGATCGCTATGGATCTATGCAGGGAAACCATTGTGTACCACGAAATTCTCAAAGAGAACCTTTGCAGTGGTCTTTGCGGTCTGGTTTCTTGTTGGATACGCTTGAGCGTAGCGACTAAAACGATCCGTAATCACCAGCACGTCTTCATAACCTCCTTCTGACCCTTCCAAAGAGAGAAAGTCGATGCATATGACCTCCATGGGGTAAGACGACAGAATCGGGATGAGTTCCGCTTATTCTGGTAAGTGCTTCCTTCTGAAGCATCGCTCAGATTGCCTAACCATTGTCGCTATGTATGCGTCCAATTCAGGCCAATATAACCTTTCTTTGAACAAGGACGTGGTGCGATCACAACCTTGGTGTCCGAGATCGTCATGCAAGGCTCTGATAATCTCCGGAAGTACCAGCTGTAACATTTCCTCACCAAATACACGGTGTCTTCCGCACAATACACCTTGCATAAGGACAAGCTTATTCCAATCACGCTTGCACGCATTGTTACCAGGAAATATACGAAATTAGTCCATCTTGACTTTGGGATTTGATCTAGTTCTTTGTAGAAAGAATGTTGGTAAGTAGGAGTTCAGCTGGGATATCATGGTTGCAGTCTTCTGTTGCTGTATCATCAGGCAATTTAACATTGTCTACAAAAGTACCTGTGTCAACTGTTGCAGCCATACTCAGTGCCTTTACAATATCTGGTCCGGCCTGAAAGTCCATCGTCGTCCGAATTTTGTAAACCGCTCCTGTACTTCAGCGTAATATCGTAGTTTGCAAGAGCAGCTATCCATCTCTGGCCTGTAGCGTCGAGCTGTGCCGTCGTATTAACGCACGTCAGAGGACTGTTATCCGTGACAACCTCAAGTTTCCCGCCGTACAAGTAGTCGTGAAATTTCACGGCCCACTTGAGGGCGAGAAATTCAAGTTTGTGCACAGGATAATTCCTCTCAGCAGGCTTCAGACTGCGCCCGGCGTAGGTGATTACGCGGTCCTTGTCACCTTTCCATCGATATAAAACAGCTCCCAGTCCTATAAATGAAGCGTCGGTATGGCAATTTTCCAACTGTATTTGCTAAAATTATAAAACGTTTTGTTAAAAGAGGTTACGACCCAACTGTTTTGAGACACACCGCATGTTTGGTGTTCAACCCGTTTACAGTTGGACGCTATGCTTCCCTCTTTGATTGTGTCTGACGGAAGAGGGGGGGGGACTCTGTGATGGGCAGTTTTTAAATCCCACTGGGACGAAACTGTTTTGATTTCTGTCCTCTGGCCTGTTTCGTCGGGCCCTTAAGGGTGTTTCTCTTGGTGCTCTGCCTTCTGCAAAGGCATTGAGTACATACGTTTTTTGGTTCTCAAGGTTTGCTTTTTATATATTTATTAGGGATGGGAACGAATATTCGAATATTCGAATATTCGAAAATCGGCCGAATATTCGAATGCGAAAATCAAATTCGAATATTCGTAAATTATTATTTATTGTTTTAATAGGTAGCAATATAAAGAATGCTAATTATGCCGAATAAAACCGTTTGTTCTGTATTGTTTGTTTAGAGCGTGTCAAAAATTTCCCAATTAACACGAAAATTGCAATGCATAATTGACAGGGGGGCATCGCTACGGATTAGCAGTTTGCATCAGGTGTTATTGTGGTGACTTTTTATCTTTTGTTCATTTTAATTGTCGCCTGTTTTATGTAACAAATTTTAAAAGTTGTTTATCTCACAATGTTCCAGGATCAACGTCAATCTCTTTTACTTTAATTCCATTTTAACGGCTATTCTGAAAGAATACAATTTTTTTTTTTAAATCTTTATACATACAAATATTTTACGTAATACAAAGATAAAATCGTGAAATGTTAGCCAAACTTCTCCTTGTGGAAAATTAATAATTTGTTTCTTTATATACCGTTTTAAAGTAAACACTTTCATACTAAACATACTGTAGTGGCGCATCCGTCGTGATATGAAAATATACATGGACACCACAAAACGAATATTCGAATATATTCGAATATGCCAAACCGAATATTCGAATATTGATTTTAGTATTCGTTCCCATCCCTAATATTTATACACGAGCATTTTTGTGTTTTACATACCATGCCTTTTGTTTCCATTGCGTGTGTTAGAGATTCACCTAGCAGGGATTACTTTTATTTACACTGTCCTGTGACTTTGGAACATGGTGGGGGTAAGAGTGAGGTTGGGTGCGCACCATAAACCGGTTTAAGCTCCCCAGTGGTGTTTTTGCCACTGACCGTTCCAAGGCGGTGCCCCACTGTGTTCCTTTAATTGTTCGTTTTGTCCTCGTGTGTTTGCTTTGTATGCTAGTGTGTGTTGGTAGTGTATATATGTGTGTGTACATGATTGTGTGTGTGTGTGTCGTGTGTGTGTGCGTGTGCGCGTGTGTGTGTGTGGGGGGGGTGGGCACTTCTGGGTGATGTGGGGTTCGTTTTGGGGAGGCTGCGTTTTTGGTACGTGGCATTCCCTGTTTGATATTATTTTTGTTTTTAAGCAGCTTGGAATAATCCGCATAGGCTAATACAGGTGGACAGGTAAGTATCTCCTTTACTTTTTCAAAGGCTAGCTAATATTCATTCGCCCATTTAAAGCTGTTTTCTTAGCATGTTATTTGCTTTTGTTTGTAAGTTGGATTTCAAATAAGAAGGTTGTTGAGAGAGCGCACAATAGAGGCAAATTCTTTAATGAAACGTCTATAGTATCCGGCAAATCCCAAAAACTGACGGACCTCTTTAACAGACTCAATATTTTCGAGGTCGGCTTGAATTCCTTCTGCAGATACTATGTGTTCTAAATAGGTTGTCTTGGTTGTGAATAATTCACACTTCGACGGTTTGACTTTTATATTAAACACTGCAAGCATCCAGTCTTTCAATATGGCTCTCGACATCTGGGCTGAATATAAATATATCATCCAAATAAATAAGGCAGTCGCAGAGGTTTATGACCCATACAACGCTCCATTTAACGTTGGAAAGTGGCTGGAGCGTTGCATAATCCGAACGGCACTCTGTTACATTCGTTGAACCGAAGACCACTACCAACTTGGAAGTAGTTTTTCTTTGTCAACCTCACGAAGCTCCACTTGCAAATATCCTGCTTTGAGGTCAAGTTTGGAGAAATACTTGGACCCCGACAAGAGATGAATAGTATATTCAATCCGTGGAATACGCATACTTTTTGATGCGTTGGTTCAGTTTTCTGAAATCAATACAGAAGCGAATGCTGCCATCATTTTTGCGAGCGATAATCACTTTTGACGAGCATGGGCTTTTTGATTTTCTTATAGCACCGATGTCCAGCATCTCTTGAAGATGTCCCCTGACCTCTTTAAATATGGCTGGTGGTACACGACGATAAGGCTCTTTAAATGGTGTATCGTCTGTTAGTTCTATCTTATGTTTTACTCTAGATGTGTGTCCTAAATCAGAAGAGCTCGTCGGTAATATAGCTTGCCATTTGTCAAAAAGATTGTATTTGTTTTTGTCCTGTGAGATTAGTAGCTTCAAAATAAACACCGTAAGTATTTGTCTTTTTTCCTCCTTCAGATTTTGACTTTATATTCATTGTTTATTTAATGTTTTTGTTTTCTATTTAAGGTGATGCCCCTTGCTGCTGAAGACTGGCTGAGGTAACTTTGTCATTTATATTATTATTACTCTCTTTTTCAGAATCTCCACGATGGTTGCTGTGTTCTAAAAGCAGAACCTCACAAATAACCTTTACTTCGTCCAGTTTGCTTTAGCTAGAATCTTGATAACTTTTGCTGATAAATTGCAGATACGGACCGGAACGCGCGCATTTCGTCCTGGATTGTTCAATTTCACTCCTCGCGGACAAACTGTTGTACAGTTTTCAAAGGTATTGTCTAGAGGTTCAGTAACTACTGCATCTGTATTCTGTTGTTTTCGGACAAAGCCAGTAACTGTTTTGTTTCCATTTGATGTAATGTAATATCTTTAGTGGCTTTAACTGTTCCAACAGGACAGCTAAATATTAAGCTGAAGGCCATATTCCATGACTCTCGAACTTTTTGGACGTTAGATGTCTCTGTGTTTAGTCTGATTTCTCGAATTAAATGTGTTCCTATGACAAGCGGAACTTTTTCATGGTAGAGTGTATCTTCCACCAACAAGGCGATTATCAGATAAGCTTATCCGTCAAAGATGGAACCGTGATATTCACTTCAGTGTACTTATTACTGTTGGAACTATACAAATATAACTATGGAAATATAAATTTAGAGTAACATGAACGAGTAACATATCTAACTAACCTGAAACAAATATATCCAAGATACATGTATTTATTTACTGTATAAATATAGACTAACAATGTACTATGCTATCTAATTCATCAAATATATAAGTAAAATACATTAACGGGTCACAGGTAAGTAAGAGTTTAGTTCATTATAACGGGACACGATCGAATACCTTTAATACAGGTACATGTATAAGGTAATATAGGAAACGTGGTAAAATCAGGTGTTACGGAGAAGGTTGTATTGGATTGTTTCCCTTTGGCCAGTAGTGTTTTATACCAAAATTGATAGTAGTGTAATAAAAACAACATGCCTGATCAATTTATTATCTGTTGTAAGTTCCTTTATTATTTCAAGAGTTCAAATGAATATACAAAATAATGACGAATAACACGCCCTTCGACACACTCCCCCTGCTTTTAAAATGGCCGTTTAATAACATTTTATAAGCATATCTGCCATCCATAAGAATTAGTGAAATATTTTCTCTGTAATCATATTAACAATTTACCTCATTATGCTATTTTAGAATTTTCCACATTTAAAACAGCTGATGAAGTAAGTTTCAGTATTGAACTTATTAAAAATTAAAACTTGGGGATAGGATAATCTGGATAAAACATTTTGGAAAAAGGTTAAAAGTAAGCTTCATTTGAAAAATGATTTGTTCCCCCTTACACGCTGTAGATGTTATTAAAATGAAGTAGATTATAAGATTGTCTGCATAAGGGTAAATAGTGATTAATGAAGTGTATAATCCGTGGATCGCACCAATGCATACTGTAAATGTGATAGTAAAATTTGGTTAATAGCTTTCCAGTATCATAAGTAATTATTTGTTGATTCAAGTAATAAGTCCCACCTTTTTCAAAAGTGTTATCAAATCTATATCCCAGTAATTATTTCAATTTCTATTAATCCAGTAAAATACATGACAATAAGCCTCAAGACGTGCATGTACTTGCAAACCATTTCTAGCCTTTTATGTGATTAATTAATTATATAAATTGATCATGAAAAGTTTAATAATAGCATAGAGATTGTACCTTCTTTTTACAGGGTTCATTGAAATGTTGAAAAAAAGATCACATTGTAGGACATCTTTTTTTTTTGTTAAAAATAAAAGTCAAAACGTGCTTTAGGGTCTTCTAGGATGCTTGTAGCAAAGCTAACAGGTTGATCTTGAAGTTCACTGGATGTAAGTCTTGAATGTCGGTTTTCGTACGGCATGGCTTTTTAAAAGTGCAGCAGAGTACATCATTGAACCAGGCACTTATTTGAGTTCCTTATAGTGATTGAAATTTAAGACAGACAAAGTCTATTCTATATGATTAGCCATGGCATGCGTCATATTGTGCAAACAACAGTGGGTCAAAGGCCGTGTTTTTTATTACGGAAATTTTTCATACATATATACAAACTGAAACGTATGAGCTGACAACGAAAATATGCGAGCTGATGATGTCCTTGTAGCAATAAAAAAGACGGAATTGTCTTTAGTCACGTAACTGATTTGAACAGGGCAGTATGTACATTCAACTTTGGGAACGGATCAAAACCGAATCAAGTTTATCCCCCAACGAAACTTGCATATACTGTTACAAAACATATTTGACACTTACACAAGACGTAAAATTAGGATGTTGCAATTAATCTGTACTCGACGATTACTTACAGGCTTGGATAAGAAAGCATCATTTTTAAATTGACCCTAATGTGACATCAGTCAACATCTTTGTTTGGTAACACAGAGTGTCGTTCCTTGGTTTTTTTTTTAATCTCTCTCGAAGTTTTTCAATTGTAAATGGTATTCCCAGTAAAAGATTACGTAACACCCAAAAGATAACAATGTAAATAATAGTTTGTTTAACTGTATTCAATTGATCAGTTGGCCCCTTTCTCCCTGTAAACGTGCGTGACGGTATTATCTTCGGATGAAATACTTTTCACAGACTAAATATGACAGGTTATTGTCATTGCAGCGCTTTTCTTATTTATTCGTAGGTTAGCGAAGTTAAAAATAATCTATTTTCCAAACGAGTGCAAAAGGCTCGATCGACGCCATATTTTAACCAACCAACGGACCAATGTTAAAAATATCCACTGCTTATCCGGAAATTATCCGGATAAAATTTATCCAAATGTTTTAACAACCGCTATCCATTTTTAAACCAAATTGGATTACTTTAACTGGGAGTTAACACAGGGTTAAACTTATTCAGGTTTTGAACAAACGGTCCCTGAGGTGTGAAATAAACAAAATAATTTCATCGGGTACTAGTAAAGGCATTAACGAGCTGAATTGTTCAAACAGTCTAAGACTTTGACTACGGCTATGAGAGAAAAACTGTACTATAATGCGAACTTGGTTTGTACCAAGTTGTCAACACTCAAGCATTGGCTTACATATCAGTTAAGACTGATAAAGTATAATTATAACTAAGGACAATTTGTCAAACATGGTACAAATCTTACTAAAGTCATTATCCCCTACGTGCATAATGTACATACATATAAAAATTGCTTTGAATTTATTAACACTTTTAATCATCATATCGAAAGTGGCATATTTTCGGATGTCATAATTCCGGACATTTGTTCGCGATGAGGAAATAAATTCGCCAACATTAGCGCAAATTAATCTCCATACACACATACATGCACACCTTTACCATGATCGCCGCGACTGGGGTTCGAACCCGGAACAGACGCCCGATTCCAACTCCCTGACGCTAACCACTCGGGCATGGCTGATTCCGAAACTATGTATGCATGTGAAAAGATCTACTCCCTGCTCATTTGGCTTGAATTCTTATTCCTCGAGCACATTGAACTGTCTTATGTTGAATAAATGCCAATGCCAGTTGATTGATTGATTGGAGTTTAACACATATTTGCTGGCTTTCCGAACCTGCACTCCGTTCAACATTCTTCCACATGGACTATTAGGACCGTTTCCGTCGTACACATGTACTGCATGCTTTCGGCGCGGGATATCTTGGTGGTGTGCACTTCTGGGTGCTGTGGGGCTCGTTTTGGGGAGGCTGCGTTTTTGGTACGTGGCATTCCCTGTTTGATATTATTTTTGTTTTTACGACTGATGCATCGATGTTAAATGTTAGGATAAAACTGGTTTTCAAGCTCTCTCGTACCAGTAATATGCACATCTTTAATACAGGGAAACTGGCTACCTTCATATATAGAATGTCAGTCTATTAGTGTAAGACGAATGACGTTATTTACTGCTTTTTCCACTCTGGAAAGATTGAATAGCCGAGCCGGGATTTGAACAGAGGACTCTTGATTAATATTCATCGTCATTACCGACTGATCTATTGCAGGTCGATTCTTATACATTAGACAAATCAAATGTATTCATTGGATCTGTTAAATGTTTGACACTCTCGATTTATCGAGCGCTGTTAAAATGTTAGCTATTTAGCAATTTATGCCATGATCTTGAAACATCGATGTATTGATAAAACTATATTAAACCGCCTAATAGGAAGGAATGATAACTGAGCCGGGTGAGAACTCAATGCCCCTCGTTTGATAGTCGTCGCTACCAACTGAACAATCAGGACACATGACGATACAAATGTATAACATGTAGTTTACATACCAAAAATGTGTAAATATTATAAACATGTTTATGCGGATAACCCCAACTCTTCAGTGTTTTTAATTCGGTTTTTCTTCTGTGTTAAAGGACAAGTACTGCAATTGAACATTATTTCGTTTCTCCATACTCAGATTTTAGCGCTGACCTTGTAAATGTTATAAACTTTTTTATTAATGAAGGCCGAAGTATTCAATTTTGTTATTTTCGTGTTTTTTTTCTAAGGGTACAATGTATATAATTCATATGTCACACCATGGCGTAAAAGACATTCATGAAAACTATCTAGATCAGTCGGCGCTTGTATCCAGTATAATAAGGATCTTCATTGTTCGTCATCTATAAGTCCTACTGGAAACTGCGACTGTTATTTTAGTAAATAAGGTAATTACATCCATGAAATAGACAAAAAATTTAAAACTGTTGAACGTCTGCTTGCTTTGGTATGGCGTGACTCGTATTATAACGTAGAAACCTATACAATATTCATTAATTGTTTGTCATATATCTTGAAGTGTTCTCTGCATTTTTATAACCGTATCCAAACCTTTAACTCTTTGCACATTAGCGGCGGTTTTTGTCAACCGTTGATAACCTATGCAAACAGTTAGAGTTAAAGCAAATGTAAAATGTAAATGTTTACTCGTGTGTCTTTGTAACTTGGCGACAAGGAACTAAACTATATAATGTACTTTAAAGCGATAAGGTAAATCTATTGCTTATTACAAATACTTGGGTTTAAGCTCCACTTGTTGAAAGCCAGTCGAGCTTATGTCATGGCGAATTGTCCGTCTTGCGTTTGTGTGTACGTGTGTACGTGCGTAAATGCGTTATCTTTTGGCTTAAAACGACTTCTCCTCTCTAACCACTAGGTCAATTAGGATGAAACTTCATACCTAGCATCCTCTCAATGTCTTCTCCTAAATTCTTTTTTGGGATTCAGGCGAAATTATGGTTTCCATGGCAACCGATAGAAAAATATCATCTTCTTCCAGACTGATTGGCCGATTCTAAAATAATGTTCCGTTGGTGACCCTCATTCAGATTCCTTGAAGCCATGTTGATTGGTAAAAAGGTGGCCTTCAAGGGGCGAAGCTGTTTTGCTTTATATGGCTTTGAAAACTTTAAAAATCTTCTCCTCTAAAAGTCTGAAGCCGTTTTTCAAATAATTTTGTAGAAATGTTTGTTGGGTTACCCTATATCTGATTTCTTCAATCCATAGTGATTGGTAGATAAAAACTCCTTTACCTACATCTAATACTTTAATGATAGTATTAAAGGTATGTTCGTCTTACACCGTATTCGCCATAACTACATGCAAATCAAAATAGTTTTGCCAATCGAATTCTACATACCTGTTCGAGCAGATGAGCTGAAGTCTTTGTTTCTTTCAGTAAGTACTGTCAGTCATGGACGTATCAGGTAGGAGACAGGTAGGGAGCGTTGACTTGAGTACTGGTATTCTTTGTGACCCATGTAAAGGCAAAGATGAAAAGGAAAACGCGGTATTCTAGTGTATAGTTTTCAATGAATACATATGCAATGCCTGTGCAAAAGCACGCAGAAAACACACAATGTCTAAAAAGCATCAATTGTTAATTCGAGACAGAATGCGAAAGCAGAAGTTTACATCGTTGACGGAGAGTATGTATACTAAACATAACGGGAAATTAGTTGCATACTATTGTACACCTCATAACGGTTGTTGCTGTTCCGTTTGTGCTACGTTAGTACCATTTAACGCAAACAGTGTAAAGTAGAATACATGGACGCTATTGCGGCAGAATTCGAAAAGATATAAATCCCTGATGAGCGTGATAGCCAACCTTACTCACCTACTGGAGTTTAGGAAGAAAATGTCATTGAAGAAAAGGGATCACGTGGGGCGAATTCACGCGAAGTTTGTTTCTGAAGTAAAAACATTCAGGTCTGAGATAAACTATATTTTAGATTCCTTCGGAAAAGGCTTAAAAATAAAATCAGACTATATGGAACAATAACGACGGTATTAAATAACCAATTTTTAATAAGAAAATACGCGTTCTTGTCGAATGAGACTTTTACCCAGTCTATCAAAGCTGTAAATAGTCTTGGAAAATTAGAAGATAGAGAGAAAGAAAGAAGTCGGAAAAACAAAACTTGAGAGAAAAGCGATTGGACCTGCGATGACATCTGGAACAAGTAAGTAGGTATCATTGAAATATATTAATGAAGTCGATATCCAGAATTCTACAGAAAAGTGGGACTGCTTGATGATTACAAGGGGTGTTATGTAAGACAATAACACGCTAGGCTTGGTTGCTCGTTATAACTCAAGTTAAAAAGTTGTTGATGTGAATAGTATAAAAGTGATATCCTGTTAACTACTATCTACACGATCATGGGATGAAACACGTGTAAACCGAGATCAGATCGTCGTTACATGTGATACATGTAATAAAGCCGTATTCATAAAGGTTGGTAAGACATTGTCGGTTGAGAAAGAACTAGTCATTGATGGTGAATTTCATGTTATTGTTGATATAAACAACACATATTGTTTATGTAAACAACATATTGCTTTTCTCTTTTTTAAATCTGGCTTTGTTAAAATCCTTCATTTAAATGGGAAAAACATTAAAAACAATCTCAACAGATCGAAGAGAACAACAGTTGTTTAAAACGCCATTTTACATTGCACTAAGTACAGACTAGAAAACACTGTACGTACCAGATACAGGTAACCACAGTGTAACAAGTATGGATATCAAAGATACTGTACATCATGTATGTAAACATGAAAAACTGTTGTTTCCATGTGCTCTGGCTGCAGTGAAAGAAGATAATATTTATATAGCTGGGAGGTTGTCAAACAATATACATATTATCTCACCACAGCGTACGCCCATACGCGTATTACAAGATGGAGCATATGATGATATGATATAATCTAACTGACAAATTGTCAAAAATGGCGTTAAGACCGATGAAACAAAACAAAACATCGTATTTAAGATCCAAATCCCAGTTATACATTTATAGAGTAAATATAGACTACGGAATGATTATAAGTTTTGTACGTGGAATAATTAAAGCAATATACGTGTCTGGTACTAGCGGAATGAATATTGTCTTTCCTTAAACATTCTTATCTTGCTAATGTTTTGCAATTGGTCATGTCAGCGTTTGATTTGATAACTTCTTGTATTGTGTGAGGTACACGAAAAGAAGAAATTGCTATTTTTTAAAGCGGTTTAGCCTTTTCCCACAATGTAATTAATAATATTCTTCTGCAAGCGTTAAATATCGTTTCTATCAGGGAACGGATTAATCAGACATTCAAATTCCACAGCTTGGATACCTCTTCTACTCTAGTATCATTGACCGAAAAGTGGCGAAATTAGAAATTGTTGTTGAAAAATCATTATAAGCAATACCCTTTTGCTACAATTGATTCGTAAGTCGTCTTTTGTAAATGCATTGAAACGAACGTGTTTGTACGTGAGAAAGAAAGGGTTCAAGAATGTCTAGGCTGAAAGAAGTAGAAACTATTTATCTATCCGTCCATACTACCTTCTCGTGAGATACTCAACCTCAGATATACATTATTTGAAAGGGAAAGAATTGTATAAAAACCTTAGGAATATTAGTGTAGACTTGTGCAACTTTACATTAATTACTTACACGGCGTATGCATCCTGGATGCTCAACCGATACGCATCCCTATCATGGATACTCAATCAGCACTCGTGTCGAGAAGGTATTTTCTAAGATCAGGGGATTTTATGTTGATAAGGTAATGAGGTATTTTATCTGTTTATGAAGAATATTTGAAATATTAGGTCAATAAGCAAGTACATCTTTGTTACTCGGTGAGTTTTGCATATTTCTCGCTTTTCTCGTTGATAAGTTGATTATTTCGCACAAGGAATAGTGTATATAATATATCTGAATATCCCGCTAAGCTGAAGAAATAAGACAATTTTCACTGTAAGTCAAATACTTTTAGGGACATACAGGGGACACAAATATTTATACACTTATTTTATAAGCCAAATCTGATTTAATCAAATACCATAACTAATCTGTAACATGGCTGCGACGAATAAAAGACCATCGGTGTCCATCTTTATATGCTCACACACATTCCTGTAAAGTTTTTTGACCTCAGCTAAGATATTTCTGGAGACATGTTCAACACAACCTTTCTCCACTCTATAAACTTATTCTAACATAGTGAAGGGACATAACTCTGCTGTCTAACGACGAAAACAAAGCCCAATGTATACACCTTCACATGCTGACAAACAGTACAGTAAAGTTTTGTAACTGTTACTGAAATACTTTTGGAAAGATACGCGACACAAATTGCCCACACTATATAAGCTCATTCTAACTAAGCCAGGGGCCATACTTTTGCTAAAAAAACAAACATGATCGCAAACATTTCTGTACAACTTTAATGGCCATAACTTATTTATGTATGGATGTATGTGCGACATAAAATATGTGATGGACAGACGGACAGATACTCAGCCTATAACAACATATATCTTCCTGTTTCAGCAGGAAGGAGCATAATCTAAATATTCAAGGAGTATACAAATTTGATAACCCATATGACATCGCACTTTATTGGTTGTAAATTACGGACGTTATCTTTGTTAGATAATAAATTTTAAACTGTATTTTTTGTCAACACGTTCTTTGTATAAACAACTGATATGTATTGAATACCTGAAGTTAAGAGGAAGGATTAAAGTATGGAAAATATATCGACAGGTTAAGTAAGTTCGATTTATTTATTGAGTCTACTTTTGCACTCTTTGTATCTTTTTGGTACACGAAATGAAGGTATATTATGTACTAGACTATGAACCCTTACCTTTTTGTTATCTGTACTTACTTTGAATCTGGAGAACAAAACTTTGCCAAACGAACGTGTACATTTATAACTTTCAAGAAATTGTGTATTCCATCTTGTACTTGCAAGACTGCATATTCACCCTTCGCTTTCTCACAGCTTCGTTTTGTCACCACAACGACCTTATTTCACCAAAGTATACATTCATATTTTCAAATATAATATTTGTCACATTACACGAAAATTGACCTTTATTTCACAAAGGTATACATTCATATACAACAGTTTCATTTTAACCAAATTATATAGTTCCGGTTATAGTATACAGTACCGTCAGTTAAGTTCGAAGAAAGTCACGAGAAAGCTTCATAATGTGATACATTTGATGTATTAACTTTCCAGTTAATATTATATTCGTTTCTCTAAATCGAGAAAGAACAGATATAGAGGATAATTGTTGGTTTTGATGTAAAATCACATTATAATTTCACTGAGTGGGCACCAACCGTAACTGCATTGATTTGTGTATTATTTTCTCCAGAGACGTTATATGTAATAATCATACCCATTTTGTCTAGTCTTTAACAACAAAAACACTAATTTGCGAAATCTATTTATCCACAAAAAATGTCTGACTTTGCATACGAACTGGAACCGGAAATGATACTATTGAACAATTCGAAGAACAAGTTTGGCCTTTTCTGGCTTTGAATTATTAAAAAACGTTGTGGACTTGAAGCATTTTTGCGCTTTGAACAGTGTTGTTCTGTGTTGAACAAAAAGTGAACATTTTTGTATATATTACAAAATTAATTGTTTGGAGTGATGTCGGGAAGAGAGAAAAGGACTGCCAAAGAAAAGACTATCAGAAAATGACCGAAGGAGTTTTTTAGTTGGACGAAGGTGACTTTTCACCAGAAGAAAGTTTAGGTGACTGTTTTTTGAAAACCGAAGGCGAATGTAGCCTTGTTGATACCCGTTTTGATACCTCTGGAGGACAGGAGCCCCAACAACAACACCAAATCGAAAGTTAAAGCGAGGGAGGGTTTACAATGAACAAGTCTCTTGTACAAGACCTTTAGATTAGTAAAATTTATGACAAGAATTGGTTTGAAAATAAATCAAGAAATAGAGGGAACCTCAACAGTACACCACATTGTCTTTAGCGATGGAATTCATGAGTTTTTGACGGAAATGAAAATGTATATTAAGTTTTAAAAGAAATGCAGTAAGTGTGCTCATTGAGAAAAAAATCTTTATATGATGATAGTTCCCTATATGACTTATATCTTTACTTGATATATTAAATATTGTTTTTAAAAATAGAAGTGCACTTTTTGACCTCACACATTTATTTGAAATAACATAAAACACCTGTTCAATCTAGCATTGTTGCAATTTCATTCATTGCCAACTCTCTTTTTTGTTCCTTGTGAAAGCCTTTAACACTTGCATAACATTTTAGTTCTCTTTGGTATAAATTCATAAAAAATCAACAGATATACCTGTCGCAGATAATGTAATGGCAACTGCGGAATGTTTCATAGACTTTGAAGTTTGTCACACTGATTCACTGTATTCCGACGGACATAGTACATTAAGTTAGGTAAGGGAAGAAAGATTGCGGATCAAAATAATTTGCTCGGAATCGAAAACGAAAGTAAACCATAATCTGAAAGTAATTAGTTCAGTCTATTTCCTAGTTATATGGATCCATCCCATCTGGAAGAAATCAGGATCCAGTTACACACATACATTTATTCATATTCGTAAAACATGGTCGAACAAATTACGTCAGATTTATATTAACTCTTTATCAACTAGGCAAGTAAAACCTTTCCGGTAAAAACGCAGCGTCTTCGACAATAAAGCTCGGTTTAGTCTGCAGTACCACAAGGCCAGAGAAAATAATCATAATGCAAAGAAACTTACCGCGAATTTCCTTGTGATAGTAATAAAGTAAGAGGTTACAAAACGCGAGTAAAGCGTTTATGGGTACTATGAAATTTTATATATCGAACTACAAATTTGTTGCAGCTTGTAAACTCAGAAACCTTCATGACAAATCCTATTTTAAAATGGTATTAAACCAAGTAAGCAAAATAATGTGTAATAAGACTATCCAGGACTTTTACCACCGCTTTAAAAATATCAATACTGTAAGTAGCCCGGAAGGTGATACAGCGCATGGCTTTGGTATGGTACTTACACAGAACTAGTTAACTGGAAAGTTATTACATCTAAAATATCACATTATGAAGCTTTCTCCTGACATTCTTCGAACTTAACTGACTGTACTATATACTATAATCGGAACTACATTGTATATAATTGTGTTAAAATTAAATTTGGCAAAACCCCATGTTTTATATGAATCTATACAAAAATACCTGGGTAAAATAATGAAATGTTGAGTTGAGCTGAATTGATATGAATTAGATATAAATCTCTTTGTTTTTCAGGCACTGTAATTCCCGCTCAAATTACTTCAATATTTTCAAAGAAATACATTTCTTAAAACGTGTGATCAACATCAAGTCAAAATCATCAATAACAGTAACTTAGCAGATAAACATTTCTTATTAAGGACGTTAACAATCAAATAATTTCTAATCATCATTTGAAGATTTCCAAGCACCATAGGGATATTCTAGACTGCCAGAAAGAACAAGGTGCCCTAATAAGGGGACATGGTGCACTCATTTAGGGGTAGGGCTTTTTGTGCATGTTTGAACGGTTGAGTATAAGAAAAATACACCCCAAAAAAGAAAACTTTGCTTTTAGAGGAATTTAACACCTCTATATGATAAAAACGTTTTTTTATGCCCCATAGGTGGGAATATGAAAATCTCACCTTCCTTCCGTCCGCGCCCAACAAGTGGGATAAAAGTAGCTATGACAACTAAAGGTAACAGTAAATTCTCTTTGATATCATTCATTCCGTTTTGGCTATATGGCTAGTTTATGGCTTATGAGGCTAAAAAGAAAGAATATGAGAAAACAACAGAATAGCCACATAGCTGTCAATTTTCAGTACCCCCGTCCGTGTATCCGCACTTTTTTAACGGTTGTAACTTTGTCATGCGTTGAAGGATTTCAAGTCGTGCATGGTTATTGATTTGTTTTTATTTAATACTGTATACTTCTTTTTATCTGCGGAGGGAAATGTTGGCGTTTTTAAAAAGGCTTTGATTTGGCGGTGTCTAGAATTCGCGCTATCGGTATTTTATTCCAAAATTGAACCAGTAACCATATCTTGTACGCCAAATTAAAACCGAAAGTACTAGCTCCGGCAAATTTCTGTTTCCAACTACTATTGAAAAAAACTTTCACGAATGATTCTGTGATTATCGGTATCGTCACAGTCCATGATGTAGCGGTAGGAATATCAATTATATATACTAAGTACCTGTACAATAAATCTTTTTAATACAAATAGTTATACTTTTTTAAGTTTATTGTTGACTTGTAATGAGTTGTAATAATACTGTAAGCAAGAATTGACTGAACGAAAATCACTACAAACACCAGTTTTATGAAATCTTAACAAACCCCCAAGTCATATAAAAATGTTTAATATGGACCCGGTTTAGATCAATTAATTGTTAATTAGCATCCTTTTGACAATAAGTGTCAATTGTGCAAATTAGGATCCCAAATTGCAAATATTTTTACAAGTTGTTGTTTTTATCATTGACATGCAATCATTTTCTCGCACCTTCATAATTTGTTTATAATTAGGTGCGAATTTGATAAGATTTACTCGTTTCTTAACCGTTTAGTATAATTATATTCAGTAAAATAACTTTTTTTCTATATGACAACGCATCATAGTCTTTTTTACACTTTTACACATAAATTAATTACATATTATAGTCAACCTACATCCTCATGGTTTACTCTGGTTTCATTCGTTAAGTGACATTACCGCGACGTCGTTTGAAGCCAGTGAACGTGACATTTTAGCCAAACATGATATTTTTTGTATACATTCTGGACAACAAGTATATTATTGTATATACTTGTTTCAGTTAATTTGTAATAGTTATATAGATAACGACACGTATAGCAGATATCATAGTAGTCTTAACCTATTGAACACAGAGTGGTCTCCCCTAATGTCAGCACTTAAAATGGCGATGCTTTTATTTAGCGACGATAATATTTGGCGGCGATAAGAATTGGCGCAGTTGATGGCGCAGTTGATGCTGACCGCATATTAACCAAATTAAAACCACTGCAAATAAATCAACGTTAACAGTACATTGTATTGTAAAATGAAAAGCAAATAATATGAACCAAGATCCTTCAATGCATGATACAGTTACCATGTAAACAGGATTCCATGACCTTTAAACTCTAAGCGTGACCTTGACCTTTGAGGTAGGGTCGTGGGTCTTGGACGTAATATATTGTCTTAATATGCTGAACATTTGTGCCAAGTTATTCTTAAATCATTCAATGCATAACAGAATAACAACCCAGACACGAATGTATGCATATAAACACGATTAAATTGCATCTTAACTCTAAGTTTGACCTTGAACTTTGAAGTAGGGACGCTGATGAGAATAGATCTTAGACATGACTAAATCGGGCTCATTAGGTTAAAATGCTTGTACAATCACAAGGATATAATAACTTATGAATAAATTAAAACAGCGAATTAATAAAATTGTGTTCACTAAAACAACGAATATTTGATCAGTACTACCAATCTTGGTATTCAAACATTTCTGAAAGTCTGGATTATAACAGATTATTCAAACATTCATTCATTCAGGAAAACTATTCAAACAACATACATGATAAAAAATAAGAATAGCATTATGCAAATTTCGAAATTCATCTAACAATTTAGAAATAGAAAAGTGTAGTTGAAAGCGAATACCAGTTCCCACCCGTATGTTTTTTTCTTTATAATGTACGTTCAAAATTGTTAGAACCTTATTTCTGCAAGTGGCCAACAATAAATTTTTTTTCAACTATTATGTTTTCTACAAATCAGAAGGAAATCTTAAATGTTGCTAAATATATCTATATGCTAACAAATGAAATGAAGCTATCACAGATAAATAAACAATGCATCTTTAATATTCGCAATCATCATACGCAATTAATTCGAATTAGCCTATTATAAACACACTATGTTAAATCGTTAAATATGGCGTTTTAGATAATTTAATAACAAATCTTCTCAACACTTATTGAAAACTACAGCATCACGTATATTCTTTATATTTTTGCATTTTGCTCATTGTACTGTTTGTACATGATTGCAAATAAAATATTTTGCATTGTATTGTATTGTATATTTCAGCTCGCTGACGAAATGGCCGATAACGGAGGGTGTTACAGATGCATTAAGAAGGTTCATGCACCGACAATCGAGGAAGATGAATTCGGCAAGGCTAAGTCCTTCCGCTTGTTCAGCATCCGTAGGCCGCACATGCGTGCCTTTCATTCCTCCTGGTTCTGTTTCTTCATTGCTTTTACGACTTGGTTCGGCTTACAGCCCCTGGTACCCACCATAAGAAAAGAACTCGGTTTGTCCAAGAAGGACGCAGCCAATTCCGGGATTGCAAGTATCGCCGCCACTATATTGGTCCGAATCATTGCTGGTCCCCTTTGTGACAAATTCGGACCCAAAAGAATCATGTCGGCTATTTTGATCATCGGATCCATTCCTTTGGCATTTGCTGGTCTCGTTAAAAGTGCAACCGGTTTGATCATCGTCCGTTTATGTGTTGGTCTTGTTGGTGGTGCCTTCATCCCTTGCCAGTTCTGGTCCTCGGCTATGTTTAATGTCAAGATCGTAGGTACCGCTAATGCGTTAGTTGGCGGCTGGGGCAACCTTGGAGGCGGATTTACCTTTATACTAATGCCCGCCTTGTTCGAGCTGATGAAGGTCTTCGGAGCAAACGAATTTCTAGCATGGAAACTGGCGATACTGGTTCCTGTGGCTATTGCAGTTACCATAGGTAAATGTTCCTTGTATTGCATTTTGGCCACTATTGCGATCCAAGTCCATGGTACTTATTGGCTATGAGAGGTGTCATTTTATATGACGGAAACACAAGCAGCTTGTTTTAGGTTAAATATGTAAGGCTCATTTAAATGATTAAAACCTTATGTTTTGTCCAATAACATTTAGAATAAACAACGTATTATGTTTTGCTAGTTTGTGTATATCTTCTAATATCCCTAATACCACGGAGACAATAGTGATTGAATTGTTTTACAATGCAATTTGATAACTTTTTCTATTAAATTCAATGTAAATTCGATTTGTAAAAAAGATAGGTATGCACAGCTAAAGGAACAGCCAGTAATCCCACCTTTTTATTGATTACAATACACAGGACCGGATAAACTTTAATAACAAATTCACTCATGCATGAGATGCTTGCATGTTACCGTAAATATTGTGAAAATCATTTGAATGCGGACTCGTGACGTCATAATGCGGACACCTGCGATAGAAAATAGGTAAACACGATATCCTTACTTTCAGTTGCTTTTCTACATTGAAGTCCATGAATTTTTTTCTAAAGTAAAGTAAAATGGCAGAAACTTCTGACTGAAAACTTGAAATGTGTTACTTGTTTCTTCCACTTCCTTATCCTTTAAATCTTTCCTACATGCAGATGCATTTTAGGTATATGCAGCAGATCACTTTTGAAAACATTGTGGGTAAAATAAAATTTTCTCCTTTTGCCACCATGATATGCAATACGTATAGTTTAATTTATAGAACATTTTCTATAGGTTTGTTTGGATGTTTTCAATGTCTGATGCAGATTTGTTGTATGGGGAAAAGGGTAAAATCTGTTACCAGACTTGAATCCAACTTATTTTCGCCTGATACAACTCGTTCATTTTATACAGGCTTATCCATCATATGGACATCTGACGACTGTCCGCAAGGTCAATGGTCCCTACGAAAGCTGCCAGAGCACGGCCACGTGTATTCCAAGGACAGAATGAATCACAATCCAGATGACACGGTCATCAACAGCGCTGACATCGGACTAAAGGAAAAGAAGGTGTTTGAGAATGAAGGATTTGATTCTTCTGAAAACGGTAATTAACAACAAATAAATTAGCTCCAACCTCAGATTTATTTTTAATTGTAGGGAAAATATATCATATGACCAAGTACGGGGTGGAATTGGCATTTCTTAAAGTGTCTTCTCTATTTATAATACACAAGTTGACAACCCAACAAATGTGTAAGTAATGTTTAAACAGTGTAGATGCGCAGGCAGATCTGGATCTATACTGTTCACACCTGTTCGAACCTTTTCGCATGAACGAGCTCATATTGCTTTTATGAATTCGAGCCCCTAGCGCAGTAGTTAGCGACACAGGCTGTCAATCCAGAAGTTTTGAATTCGAACCCAGCTCGGTCAACATTTTTCCGACGTTTAGCAAAGTCAATGCGTCAAGCGTCTTCAATCATTGGGCTTTCAATCTATGTGGAAAAGCAGCTAGTTGCTTAGAAAGGTAGTTGTATAGAGCACCGACGTAGGATAATTAGGAAACGCATGTGTAGATGAACTGGTCGCCGTGATACGACTACGCTAAACCCCAATCTATTAAACAATCAAATATATGATATCTCCGTTAAATTATGGATGTCCACCCGTTCCTTAGTCACATTTTACAAGTGATGCAGCATATTTCTAAAGACGTAATTACATTGTTAGTTAGATGAAAATGAAATGATATATATGGACAACTACAGGTGGATAGTGACGACTCTGACAAGAGTTATACAGTGTGTATGCACACACTTACCAGGGACTGGCATCAGTCGTTACAGTCATAACTTATGTCTTTCCGGACATTTTACAACATCTTCACAATTCCCCCCCTCCCCCTTGACTCTAACGACTGAACAAATGCGATCAGAACCGGGCAGGATTGTGTCCGGTTCCATAATTGCTATGAATCAGGAATCATTGAAAAAATGTTCACGATACATTGTATAATGTGACCCTAGAATGACTTCTGTAGCCATTTAGCATGTGTTAGATAACACAGAGGGGAACCCTTTCATCTGGCCATGGAACATAAATCTCTGTACAACCTTGCATGTAATTTGATGTATCTAGAGAAATAAAAAGCTGACCAGTATATACCCAGATAACAAATAAGTTATATGAAGCGATATTTGTGATAAATTTAATCTTTATGCAAATTATGAATACGAGTTCAATAATATGGAGGAAACAATTGCATCTGGTTGATATAATTGAAATACACAAACAACAGTTTTCAGTAGGTAAACAGTGTGGAGATTTTACCCCTTTCGGAAAAGTTGAAGCCTATTATGTGTACTTTTGATGCATACAGTTGCCTTGGAAGTAGGTGTTAGCTGAACTCTTGGAATCTGTTTTGTTGATGTGTTGAATTCCATTTTTCTATATTTTTTTATTTCTTGAATAATACTATAGAGAATAATTTATTACAATTAATTCCTATACACTATACACCATATGAAAATTATATGCGTGGTGATCTGTAAAATGAAATTAGCTACCCAAAACTTCAACTGCGAATTTAGTTATAATCAGATCTTTTCCCTACTTCAACATCTGGTTAGATTTTTCAAGGTGCATTTGTCTTCTTGTGGTCAGTGCTACTTGAGCATAAATTACTTGCCAAGAAGGCAATAAAATTTCTTTACTGTTAAACCACTGATGCGTTTCTCCTTGGATTAGGTAACCAAGAATCGCATTTGATAAGTCTGTTGAGATGAGCTTTGATTGAGACAGTATTTGTCTTAAAAGAAAAAAAGACCTCAAAAGAAAAAAGACCTCTCAATTTCAACATACTTTCAAAAGTCTACAGGGTCTACGATGTTTGAATATGCAACAAGGCCCTTATTCACCCTCAGTGGCTGTTATTTGTTAAGTAAAGATGTACTTATCTTTAAATAAAAAAAAGATAGGCTCTTTTTATAGGTGAAGTTAACTACCTAAATGGTACGGACAGGTTATACAAAAACTATGTCGTAGCAATATAAATTCGTCATCGTCACTCGAAACTCGTAATGCGCTCTTTTCTTGATATGACTGTATCACTAGTTTGCTTTCATAGCAAAATGAAAAATAAACAAACTACGAAACTGAAAATAAATGAATTAATTCAGGACACATCGAAGGATCACTCGAACACGTCGATAACTTGAAGTAATTTTGGAGTGCCTTACGACTCTTGTTCCCCTTCGAAATTAAAGAAGGGCCCGGTCACTCTTAAACTGACCATTGGTGGTTTCGGAGTTTATAGTAAAACATTCAAATTGCATACCTCGTATAGCCGATTCATGGCCGTGACCCTTTTACACAGACTTAAAATATAATAGACAAATGATAATTTGATGATATGACAATAATAATAACAAAACAAATAATAATAATATAAAAAAATATCATTAAAATAATAATTATGATAACAATAATAATAACGATGATTATAATGATGAAAATAAGTGATTAATGATAATGATAATAATGAAAATAAAAAATAATAATATAAGTGTTTTAAATGACGTGAACCAAACTGCTATTAGCAAAACAATTCCTGTATGTAAACGGATTTTGACACTTCTGCAACTGACGAATTTTAACAGCATTGTTGAGATAATAATGAGCAATTTCTCCATTTGCCACAATGTTTTTAAGTCTATTAAACAAAAATATACCTTCGCTTTTGGAGATTTTCCATAACAATGCCTAAATATTTTCGAATTCGCCTGCTGCATATTTGTTACATTGGAAAAGGGTATAAACACGGACACCTCTTCTAGAAACGGCGTCATTTTATGCGCAGCATTTTAAAGACTCTATAGTGATCCATATATCACTAATACGCTGTACCCCGGTAAAGATTTCGAAATGATGACGTACATTGTATATTTATTTTTCAGGTTTAGATGTCAAAAAGAAAAAGACACTTGAAAGTCCGGTGTCAACGACAGGTATTTTCCTAATATGTAATGTCTTGGAGTTTACTATACTATACAGTAAATGACATTTTAATGATCTCCGTTAGACCCTTGCTTGAACATGGACGTTGGCCCTTTATGCTGTTCGGGTTCGATCCTCAGCCTAGTCATACCATATCATAAAAATGGTAGTAATGGCTTTCGATCCTTAGCGCTAAGAATTGTGTGGTAAACATTACGACAGACTCGCTGGCGTCAGGATAAATGGATCAGTAGAACTGGTAACTTACACAGGAAACGCCGTGATTTAATTCAAATTCTGTTGAAAGTGGCGTTTAACACTATCGTGTACAACAAAATAATTTTGCTGCAATTTAGATATTTCAACGCCAGTACGAACGCAGAACCTCGTCTTTTGAGTACATATGACTTGTCTGTTTCTAAGCTGCCTGACCTTGTGTTTTTGCAACTATTTGTATTGGCAGGAATAGCGATAGTGTAAAAACAGGCGACGTCTTTATATATAAATTTTAATGATCCACTGTGTGGCGCTTAATATACATGTATACAGTTTCCACTATTGGCGTTCTGTTGTAATGCTTTGAAATCTCGATGGCTTTAACTGGCGTAAATCACTATTATATTCTTTAGAATAAAGAAAAGTATATACTGCGTGATGTGTACGTTAATTTATAATGACGGTGTTTTTGATTAAATGAAGACTATCACCAATTTAGCCAAAATAAAAAGCTCGCAAATCTTAATGCTTATATAGTATTCAATTTTCTTTAAACAGATCCCGAAAGCGGTGAGCAGGAGGACAGTGTATGTGATGGATGTGATGTTTGGATGATTATTACCATCGTCGTCCTCGTTATTCAATACGGACTATGCTTCGGCATAGAAATTGCAGTCAACACCGTCATGAATCTCTACTTCCTGTACAAATTTAAAATCGAAGGCTGTGTAGAGGGCGAACAGACGAGCATGATGAATGGTACACTGATAAATACTACTCTGTCGTTTGTCTCAGATGATCCCAACGAGTGTAGCGTGCTGACGCAAAATACCGCCAGTTTGATTGCTTCTCTTTTTGGTTTAATGAACTTGTTTGCCAGAGCACTTGGTGGTATATTTTCAGATATACTGAGAAAGTTTCTCCAGCTGCCCGGTCGACTTCTTGCCAATGTGATATGTATGACTTGTGAAGGACTTTTACTTATTGTTTTCAGTCAAATGACGACGATCCCTTCTGCCATTGGAGTTATGATATGTTTCAGTTTATTTGTACAGATGTCGGAAGGCTCGACCTTTGCCCTTGTCCCTTATATTCACCCAAGAAAGGTAGGTATCGTGGCTGGTTTTATAGGTGCTGGTGGTAATTCAGGGGCTCTAGTTTGGAACACACTGTGGTCGCAACTTGTAGACACGGATCCAAGCAGGTGGTTTTGGCTTCTTGGAATAACTGTTCTGTGTGGCAGTGTTTTAACACTGTTTATACCGGTACAGAAACGTCGTATTTGGCACTGTATGTGCCGAAAGTGATCTCACTGTTAAACGAATTTTAACTGTCAAAGAATGGGAATGAACGTTTACTTTTGCGATGATAGAATAAAGACACTTGTTTTCACTGTCTTTGGCATTTTCGGAAATACTGGCTCCAAAACTGTAAAATATATCTTTGTGTTCCGAATTTGTGTTGATGTATCTGATTGGTTAGAAGCGAATACATTCTCAAAATTGACCAAACAGATGTCTTTGGAAAACTGAGCTATTTCTCATTTAGAAAGTGCTCATTATAATACGTTTTCAAAATTTTACAGTGTCGGGGTCTTGAATCTTACGAGGACGTTTCGCTTATGATTCACTGGTACAATTTAGTCTTAAGTGTTTGTGGATAATGTTTTACATTCTAAAAGCGTGTTATAAAGAAGGAAAACAGTTGAACTCATTTTAAACAAGAACTAAATGGTACCGTTATTATGTTACCTTGTTTTTAGACTTGAATCACGTCACGCTTTCGGTGGTTTCGAAATCAACGGCAATTACGATATCTTGCATACTAACCCTTTTTTTTCACAAACAGACGCTTTCTGATGCCTCTGCAGCAGACGACTTTTGAAAACATTGTGGCAAAAGGAAAAATTGCTCATAACTCTATTCAAATATTATTCTTTCGTTTACAGATATTTTTTATATGTTTGCCAATATGTTATCAAATTCGCCTGTTGCAGATTTGTTGTATGTGGGAAAGGGTTAATATACGGGTTTTCAGTCATATCCGTTTAACAGACGCTTCTATGGTGATTGTTCTACTATAGGAACGGCGTTCTGCGAACACCAACCGTTAGACATTTACGACCAATGTAGAACTAGATATGACTCAGCACTGTTCGCCAATTATCGATGGAAGGTTTCATGAAACTTCTACGAGGCAGTATCCATTTGGAGTCTTAGCGTGGATGTGCAGACAAGTCTTTTTCCACACGTGTAATTATTACGTTTAGGTTGATTATCCAAGAGCACCTCTCATTTTGCACAAGCGCAAATCGCGATAGAACTGTGCGAAGTCGCAGAATGATGGTTATTCTCTGCTCATAGAACCTCGAATGTCGGTCATCATGTGACGTGACTCGCTTTAAAACGATGATTGTATTTTTTGTGAATCTAAAAGATTATTTCTAACTGTATATACTTTAATATATAAACTAATTGAAAACATGTTATATTTATTTGAACATTCCAGTTGCAAACTATCACCCATATATGTTTTTACTGAGAATGTGTTTGAACTGTTATTGCACGGACGAACACATCCTACATTAACTAACTACCCAACTCACGGAATAGTAAGGTGAATCTACAATTAAAGATTTTGTAATTTATATGCAGAAGATTATCTTACCATTACGTGTCCTCCTGAATGTAAGATACGACAGGGCAGGGTTGGATTCGGATTTCTCTATTTCAAGTTCGGTTATGGATACTGAAGATGCATCAAGGCTTACAACCAGTTATAATGGTTGTCTCTGCAAAAATCTTTCTGACCCTAAAATGAATGTTCAGTTATCCATATTAAGTCCTGCCCTGTTGTGTAAAAACATCCGGACAATAACTGTTAGTACAAACACCTGCCACGAGTTTCACATCCAAAACATATGCTCAAGTGGCCTTTTATTACATATGTTACGTTATGTTATGTTTACTTATTAATCCATATCCATGTTATTTTATTTTTTTCCATTTTAATCAGTTGCATTATTCAGTTATTTAATATAATTGTATTGTACATATTGTGTATTGCGAACTTAGTTTAAGTTTTTTTTTAGTTTTACGCCGTGTTCAACATTGTTTAAGCCATATCACGGCGACAGAGCACTTATTCATGACCCCTGGGTAATCAAACCAGTACTAGGCTAGGAAATATGTCTTGCTCAAGGCATTTCACTATGACTGCCTCGAACGGGGATCGGTGCCCTGCGAAAACCAACATTGGAGGGTATTTAATTATCATATAAAACGATCAAATTGCACATTTATTCTTATGGATGTCAGAGGTTTTTCAAATGCTTCTTAGGAAACAGAGCAGACCTAAATCAGACTGTGCCGAGCCGTAGGTTGATGTAGATCTACACTGGTCACAAATACCATGCGGTTTTATTTATTGTTCACTTGTATTATACTTCATAGTAAACATAATAAAATCATAACCATACTTTGCTACTTCAATATTTCCCATGTAACCGTTCAATTGTATTATTTTAATGTCGACTGATTCGAAAACATCAGACAAACAAAAATGCTTCCATCTTAAAATACTGAACCTATGGTTTTGATTCAAAGTTATATATATATTGTAGAAAATTTCTTTTTTTTTAACAATAATTTCAAGTCATGTTGTATAACCCTCAGGATTTATCTCTGTTACGTGATAGGTTAAATGTGTTAGATTCGTGTTGAACCCCTTAACCCTTTCAATGCTATTTTATATAAAATGGTCTTGTCCAGCTTCGCAATCTGAAGAATCCGTAATCAACTGGGGGGGGGGGGGGGGGGGGGTGCTGGGTGCGCGTGGGGGCGGGGGGGGGGGGGGGGGCAAGACACAAAAATCACAGCCTCCCCTTCGAGGATCCATCTGGAATGAGACTCGAGAGCGATTAATATAAGTGAAAACGTTGCAATCGAGAAAAAAAATAGAAAACAGGTGTATGGATATCAAGATACGCTGAGCAGCCAACAGTATAAAGCCTTGTCAGAAGGCGCTGATATGCCTGCTCGCATGACTCTATACTGGTGACACAGGCGTTGCAAAATCTGTTCCACCTAAAAAAAGGTTAAAACTATCCATATACACCTACACACCAATGGATAAGCACAATTGCACCCATTTGTGACGTATTCCGATTTCAGATCTGACCCTAGCTTGTACATGTACCTACAACTTCCGTTTTTAGATCTGTTTATGCTTTTGCTACTTTAGCTACATGTATTTCAAATGTTTTAATACCGGCCGTAATTAATATATTACTTGTTACCTAATGACATTTTTTCAATGCTGAATTTTTAAAATGGACGTGTCCAACTTAGCATGTGAAAGAGTCTATGTCCAATTTTAGAATTACAAAGGAGAAAATGTTTAATTGAGCAGCCAATATAACAGAGCCTGGCCAGACGGTACTGATGGCACAATCTTCCGTTAAAACCGTCCATTCAGACCACGACGC
The DNA here is from genome assembly GCA_022818135.1 of Saxidomus purpurata. NCBI lineage: Eukaryota > Metazoa > Mollusca > Bivalvia > Venerida > Veneridae > Saxidomus > Saxidomus purpurata. Next base: position 12,075,790 of record JAFMSR010000009.1, on the reverse strand, counting down.
CAAAGAGACAACACAACTTCATCAATTAGTGAAGCTTGTGAGGTTCTATTTATTAGAAATTCAATTAGACCTCGTCGACTATAGACAGTTTATTTTCATACTCGTATACACTATCAAAGTTATAGCATGGTCGCCACACTTGTGTATATATGTTGTGTTCCAGGAAAATCAACAGTAGCGTAATTATTATAATCGCATATTAAAATTTGTATGAGTATCCATGCTTTTGGGCCCACATGGACAATGTGTGTCAGAAGTTTCTTGATACCCCTGTGACTAATTGACGAACAGTGTAAATTTATATCAAACTGCGTATACAGCGTAGGTTCATCTGGATCTACACTGGTCTCAAATACGGTTGGTTGACGCAGAGCAAGGCTCTTAGTCAGTTGCTTTTATTGTTTTCAAATCTGTTATTTCGAAAATATCTGAGGAAAAAAGTAACACATTATGTATTGTGATTTCGACAAACATTAGCAAACGGTAGTGAAAAAGGAGATAGAATATTCTCATATTGTGTTTTTACTCCTTGTTCCCATGTTACTTACATCAAGCCGTCAGTTTCAACGATACTATCAGTCATCTGGGTATTGATACAGCCTCGATTGGAATATTTGCCGCTCAACCTGAGTAAACGCTTTTTTAACCCTTTACCATATACAATAAATCTGCAGCAGAAACATCTAGTCAAATGTATAGAAAGAATATATCTATTAATCATTGCTTAATTAAAACTTATTGGAATAATATATAAACTAGAAGTGTGATTTCGACAAATATTAGAAAACGATAGTGAGAAAGGAGATAGAATATTATCAGATTGTATTTTTACTCCTTGTTCCCATAATGTTACTTTCATCAAGCCGTCAGTTTCAGAAATACCAACAGTCCCCTGGGTTAATATTGATGCAACCTTAATGGAGGTATTTGCCTTTCTACTTGAGTAAACGACAATTTAACCCTTTCCCACATACAAGAAATCTGCAGCGGAAAAATCTACGCAAACACATGGAATATCTCTTATAACTTATTGAATAGAGTAGAAAACATTGTGACCAAAAGGGAAATTGCTCGGTATGGGTTATTTCACCTTTTTTGACAATCATTTCAAAATTCGTCAGCTGCAGATGTGTCTAAATACGTCTGTATGTGGGAAAGCGTGCCTTGTTGTCAATTGTTACCATGCTTTATAACTATGCAGTTTGTTCTATCATGCAAAATAAATGTTCAAATAAGACTTTTAGGTATTTTCGTGCATAGATTCTTGGAAATAGAAACTGTTTCCCGCCACGTTTCTTACAGGAACGTCCGAACACAGCAATCGAGTTGTCTCGTGCTGGTCACCATGGAGACCAGCATAACAAGTCTCAAAATAAGAAACTATTGGTCGGATTTTCAGTTGTCTCCAACATTTTCTCTCCTTTAAGTACATTTATGTAGAAAAGTAAACCTCGAGGATGACATGTATGTGAATATTAGCCATGACCGCCATGTACATTCGCACTCAACGATACATAACTATGGAACATACGATTTGTCTAAATTTAATACATACGGAATGTTTGACCCAGCTATCTGCTGCCTTACTCAATGCATAGTTCTGTGACAAAACCAAGACATGTGTACACTCAGCATGTTCCTACTAAATCCCTCTTTGTACTGATAAAAAAACAAAATGTGCATGCGCAAAATACACATATGAGAAGTTGGGGTGCATTCGGAGATCATCAGCCACAGACAATACTTCATGCCTACTCCTTTGATACCATATACCATCAACTACCTCAAATGAGAAGTAACATAGGGCCACATGGATATGGATCATCAAACCTTCCAAAGCAAATATTTACATCGTTATCATGCAATAAAAACACCACACCTCTACAGTCAAACAAAAATATACTTACCCCAGCGACATTAGATAGAAGTGACACAGACTGATCAGACTACTAAGTTCACTTTGAACAGGCGGCCTCATGGAACAGATGGTCAAATCTTAAAAAGTCCCAGATGTTAGTTATTGCTTTAAGAGGAGACCCCTAGAAAATATTAGGCTGCTTACCGTCCTCTCAACTAAGCGATTACAACACACTTATTCAAACACTTACTCAACAATTTAGCCCACCCGAAAATGAGATAGAATTCAGAGATTTAAATTAAAAACAGACGTCGTTTACGCGGAAAACCCGTTGCAGGTTTCCCCTATAGCTTAAGGCGTCTATGACCAAGGGCATACTCTCGCGTTTCCTATATCCAATTAAAAGTTCACATCACAGTCCAGTACATAGCCGGACTCGAACTCCAGAGCCACGTACAGTTAAATCATTCATTCACCTATGTTCAAACAATTAGCCTCGCAGTAGAATACTATACACTATCAGGGTCCCTAGACAAAATAACAACACCTTTAGTCGAGAAAAGAGAGGTAACCTTCGAGTAACAGCCTGCACAAGAGAAAGAAGTTAACTCCCATAAAATATTAAAGTAGATTTTAGTCTTCAAGAGTTACATGTACATACATAAGTGTCATCTATTGTAGACAAAAATGTACAACATATTACAAAGAAACTAGACACTTTGACTCAGAAAATAGAAAGAGTAAAAACATCACAAAATACAGATACTCGTACTTACGATTATAAAGGCAATTCACCGCTACCTAGTTCTGGCATCCAAAACTTTAAAAGCCACTGTTTTTATATTTTGCGTAAGGTGGGGTTTTTGGATCAGCCCAATAACGAAACCTTAAAAGAATAACAGAGCATGCAACGTTTCAAATTATAAAAACAGCGTGACCAATTGCAGCGCAATGGATAAAACACTGCAAAAAAGGACACTTGAATCAACTTACCTAGACAATGGCTGATAGCCCTGTCAAAACAAACTCTTAAAGGCCAGAGCCCAAAACAGAAATTGCAACAACAACAATAAAACAAATAACGGCGGTGTTGACAATAAGGAAAATGAAACGATCATAAAAATTAAGATGTTAAAAACAAGCAGCACTGATTCCATAGCCGGCTCATACCGACAACGACACTCCAGCGTCGCAAGCAATAACGACACATACACTGACGTCACAAACAAACAAACAGCCTTCTTCAGAAAAAAGAGCGGTCACAGTCAACATTAAAGGCTTTGCACATCCAAGAAGATGAGAAATGCGTATATGTCAATGCAAAATTGCAAAGTACAGAGGATCAGGTATTGATTTACTCAGGCTCTAGTTGCTGCGTCTAAGCTTCTAAGACGTATGATCGAATGGAAAATAAACCAGAACTCAATCCCGTCTCAAACAAGATTTATGCAGCCAATGGTAATAAAATGGCATCGAAATGGCACGGTGTAAACTGGCCATACAATTAGAACATTTTACATTTGTTTAAAATTGCATCATAGTCGACAAAAATAAAACTCTCAGTATAACTGGAATGGATTTAATGGAAGAATTTTAAGCCAGAATTAAGATAAAAAAAAGATTATTCAAAACGGATAAAGATCGATTAAAAGTCCGTACGAGAGCTGTAATTAATGTGCTAAAGTCAAGTTTTGTCAAGCAGAAAATATCTCAGCCAACTCCGAAATTATTTTGACGGCTTATACAAGGCAGTTTGTCCCCTTGAAATATGAATTTCGTTGAGCTGACAAAAGATGTGCATAAAGGCATTATGATAGCCAAAACACTTATCAACTCTAACGCACCGTGCGTAAGAAGCTATATCACTACTCATCGTCAATAATAACGACGTTTGGATAGCATTGGACTCGATGCTAGGAACAGTAGAGCATGTAGACAGAGTCTTAAGTTGTTACTCGTCTCAAAATAGCACTGAAAAGCAAGACACTCAGAGACTCCCAGAACACCTTTCAAGTCTAGTGGGAACGCCTTCCAAAACCTGACATCAAACAAAAACAAGAGCTTACCTCTTTTATAGCTGAACATAGTGATGTTTTCATTGCTCCCGACTGCAATGTAGGACAAACTTACCTAGTTGAACATTACATAGACACAGTGGATTCGAAAGCGTTAAAACTACCGACAACAAGAATACTAGTTTTTAAACGAACCATCGTAGAAAAGGAAGTACAATGACCGAAAAATTATAGAAGAAAGTAGCTCACCTTGCAACAATCCTATACGTCTTAACACAAAGAAGGACGGAAGTATCCGTCTTTGCATTGATCTACGGGAAGACTAGGCGTATATCAACTTTCTTGAACAGAGGAGATCTTAGAACGCCTGTCCTCGTCAGAAAACTATCGCACTCTCGATTGTGAAAAGGGTGCTCTCAGATTCGAAGCTAAAAAAACAGCAATCTGTACACCGGGAAAAGGCCATTTTCAGTTTCAAGTAATGTGTTTTGGACATTATATTGCCAGCGGGTCATTTGAATGTTAAATGTAAAATTTTGTATACACCGAGGACGTCATTGTCAAAAGAGACTGTCCGAGACAGCAATCAAAAACTTTAGAGATGTTCTCGATCGTTTCAAGCAAGCAAAATTAAAATTAAACCTTCAAAATTGTAAATTATTTAAAGAAGAATGTGTATTTCTTGGGCACTTTATCACTCCAGATTGAATCTCTCGTGATCCCCAAAAGGAATATACGTGAATGGCCGCATCCCTCAGACAAGTCTTTGATTTGAGCATTTGCTGGAATAATAAACTATTATAGGAAGATAATACTATATTGCTCTGAGAAATCAAAACCTCTTACTGATCTAGCGAAGAAAGGAGCCAAATTTACATGGGGTCTAAAACAAGGATCGTCATTTTCAGAGTTGAAGCTCAAACTATGCTCAAGTTCTACCTTAGCGTTCCAATTATAAGGCAATTTCTATTCTATTTCAGTCAAACGTTTCCCGAAAGAGGTATGGCTTGTCCAGTGTCAAGATGCTACATAAAAATTTTCTTCGATTTTCAAGATCGCATGAACATTTGGAGAAATTCCATTAAGGAAATTACAATTCACGTTTGTCGAACATGTGTACTCAAAGCGGTCACAAAGCAAAAACTAAATTCACACTTGAAGTCTAGTAAAGATCATGTGTCTACCACAAGGACAGTCCAAAACCAAAACCTTATTACTCCTGATACCCCCAAAGCAAAATAGGTTCATCCAAACAAATTAAAAGAACAGAAGGGAATTGAAATTCAGCACCAAAAGGAACAAGACGTTCTTAAGCGTCACCTAATGCAAATTGTTAACCCGGACTTGATTAAAAAAGACACGAATTATATAGAGATGGAGAGTTGTTATATCTCGAAGAGAGCATAACAAAAAAGATGAAGCACTCTTGGTAAATGTTTCTCACAGAAGAAGAAGTTTTCGACTATATACACGATTTAACTGCTTAACGTATGTGAAATTTTAAGTTAAAACATGCTTGTGCTTGTGATTACTTCAGAGTGATATTTAATTAAAAACAAAAATAATATCAAACAGGGAATGCCACATACCAAAAACGCAGCCTCCCCAAAACGAGCCCCTGTGCAAACAATTACAGGCAACGCACACGCACGCACGCATGCACGCACGCACGCACGCACGCCCGCACGCACATACACACACACACACACAAAATTACCATCACACACTAGCATACAAAGCAAACACATGAGATGACAAAACGAACAATTAAAGAAATGAAGCACAGTATCCAAATTGTCAGTGGCAAATAACACCACTGGGGAGCTTAAACCGGTTTATGGTGCGCACCCAACCTGACTCATACCCCCACCATGTTATCCAAAGTCACAGGATAGTGTACAAATAAGTCGTGATAGGTGAATTATTAACACACGCAATGGAAACAAAAGTGCATGGTATGTGAAAACACTCAAAAAAGCTCGTGTATGAATAATATAAAAAGCAAACCTTGAGAACCAAAAGACGTATGTACTCAATGCCTTTGCTGAAGGCAGAGCACCAAGGGAAACCCCCTTAAGGGCCCGAAGAAACAGGCCAGAGCACAGAACTTATCAAAACAGTTGTTCGTCCCAGTAGGGATTTAAAAACTGCCCATCACAGAGTCCTCCTCGTTTTCCGTCAGACACAATCAAAGCAGAAAAGACAGCGTCCAACTGTAAACGGGTTGAACACCAAACATTCGGTGTGTCTGCAAAACAGTTGATTGGGCGTAACCTTCTTTAACAAAACGTTTTATAATTTTAGCAAATACAGTTGGAAAATTGCCATGACCCAAAATCTTACGAAGTTTGTAAACCACATCCCCATAAAAATCGGGTTTTGAAATACCTTCTCGCAGAAGAGTCTTTAGATTACTATTGAATTTCAAAACCAAGTTAGAATTACGATAGTAAAATTTTGCAAAATACTTTACGCAATATGTAATAACGGTAGCCCTGTTGAAGAAGTTTATTTGTAATATATTGATTACGTTCATTGAAATCCTTGACGTGACTACACGCTCTGGCAAACCGAATTAACTGAGAAATGTATACCCAATAAGATGTAGCATTAGGTACATCCCCATCCAAATAGGGGAAATTTACAATACTAAAATTAAAATCATCCCTCTTGTCAAAAATTTTGGTATGTATAATATTGTTATAAACAGAGAGATGTAAATCTAAAAATGAAGCACCAGTATCCAAATTGTTAGTTTTAATTAACTGGAGTTCCCGGGGATTTTGTAAAACATTAATATAATGTAGGCGTCAAATGATGATAATATTGTTGGCCGCCTTGTCTGCTGGAACTAAGACATACTTAGAATGAAATTCTTGGATTTCCTTTTTCAGATGTCTTAAAGTAAACTTGGGTTTTGATGGAAGTAGGTGTTCATTTGTTTCGAGAATCGACAATGTTAAAAATACTTCGTTTCCAAGACGTTAATGCATTTGGATCAGCATTCTCACGACGACACCATTTAACACAAAAAGTTTCGATGGATTCCGCAATATGACCACGACAAGCATGAAAATCAATAGTAGAAGGAATTCTGTATTTTGGTCCTTTAAAGAATAAATAACGAATACGCTTGTCTTTAATAATATCAAAATTACCAGTGATGACATGACCGGCATCTGAATAGCAAAATTTCGAGTTTTTACATTCGCAGTAAGAAGGGGTGATTGTTTGAACATCTAGGTCGGAAACAATTTTATTGTAATTGAATATAACATTTCTAACAGGTGTTTTATATTTATAACAGATAATAGGAACTTCGGAAATACTTAGGCACAGAATCAATGACACGTCTATCACGAAATATACTGGGTACATCGATGAAGTCAATACCTTTATTAATGAAATGAATTTTAAGAAAATGTCTATCATGATCAGATTGAGTGTCAATGTGTGGACGGAGAACGTGTTGTGTGTAATTTTGGATAAGATATGACACAGTGTAAAACGGATCTGTTTGAATAACGTACTGGTCCGCTTCCTCGTCTAGTTTTTTTAAGAGACTGAATAGATAAAGATGTGAGATGAGAAAGCATTGAATGTTTACCAGAGTTAGAAAGAATTATATCGAGGTCTGCAACAGAAATATTGACTTTTGATTTGCGCTTAATATTACCATTGGGTCTAATTCCATGAGACCTAGATTTACGTTTCCTAATATTTAAAATTGAAAATATATCGATATCAGGGTTTTTAGAGATATTACCTTCTTGATAAATATTATCATTTAAGCCCAACGGAAACGGTGACTGTAAATTTTTAATCCATTTGAATTCTGCTAAATGTCTGGCTTTGATTTTAAAACTAGATGTACAATTTATATCATAGACGATTTGCTCTACTGGCTGAATGGTTACCTGATCAATTTTATGGCCAGATTTACGAAAAGTGTTGATATAAAAATGTAGTGAATTTGTTCCGACTTCGCATTTTGTAAGAATTAAGTTTCAACAATTAGAACAAATTCTTGTACTAAAATCGTAATGGTGAATTATTAACGTGTTCTAGGGACCTCTACTAGAAAATCATGTGTATTTAAGATTTATCTGACTCTTCATTATTTAAATCTAAAAAGTATATACAAACATTAAAATATTACTGTTATATTGATAAACGATTTGTGTTTTGTGTGTAAATTGGTTTTCAGTAAATATATTTTCAAGAAAAACAACTGAGGTATGGAGTAGCTTAAGTTTCTTAAGGAAAGGTCCGAGCACAGAAATAAGGTCCCGTGTATGGCACCATGGAGACCAGCATAACAAGTCTGAAAATAAGAAACTATTGGTCGGGAATAAGGTATAGTCGAGAGATAGCTATATAAGTCGAAAACTTTCCTCTGTTCAGGGGTAAGGGGTACACTGCGATTGTTCGTGAAATTCGCCTCTGCAAGTTCGATGGTCGAACAACATCAGTGAATTACATAAATCAAATATTAATTAAAGAAAAAGTTATATTTCACAAGTTGCTTAGGAATAACATGTAATGGCCTGGGTAATTATAGCCTACTGTTTTCTCGAATAAAAGATATTTTCAGTTGTCTCCAAATTGTCTCTTCTTTAAGTACCTTTATGTAGAAAATAAACTTATAAAACTCCCACTATACGATCTCAGGGCACAGCCTATGATAAATATCACATAGTAAAATATACCATCTACCACAGTTACATTATGGGAACAAGGGGTAAGAACACCAATTGATAATATTCTATCTCCGTTTTCACTATTGCTTCTTATGTTTGTCGAAATCACACTTCGAGTTTACATTTTATTCCATTAATTTTATTTAAACAATAGTTAATAAATATATTTGCCTAGATGTCTCTGCTGCAGATTTATTGTATGTGGTAAAGGGTTAAGAACGCGTTTACAAAGGTTGAGCGGCAAATATTCCCATCCAGGCTGTATCAATACCCAGATGACTGATAGTCTCTTTGAAACTGACGGCTTGATGTAAGTAATATTATTGTAACAAGGGAAGAATCAAAAAATGAGAACATTCTTCTTTTTCACTATTGTTTAATAATGTTTGTCGAAATCACATAACATAACGTGTTACCATTTTCCTAAGATTTTTTTCGAAATAACAGACTTGAAAACAATAAAAGCAATTGCATCTGAGCCCTGCTCTCCGACAACCAACCGTAGGGTATGTATTTGAGACCAGTGTAGATCAAGATCAACCTGTGCTATACACGCGCAAGAAACTTCTGACGTACACTGTGTACACTGTCCATTTTGGTCCAAAAGCATAGATACATAGACACATTTGGTTGCTTTTCCTGGAATACTATTCATATACACAATTGTGGCGACCATGCTACAACTAGGAATGAGTATACGAGTATGAAGATAAACTGCTGGTTTCAAATGTTTGCGAAAAATATGCCATCAGTACCGTCTGGCCAGGCTCTATACTTTTGGCTGCTCAAATAAACATTTTCACCTTTGTGTTTCTACAACTGGCCATGGACCCTTGGACATGCTAACTAGGACACGTCCATTTTAAAAATTCAGCATTGAAAATTATAATTGGTAACTGGTAAATAAATGGATTACAGTCGGTATAAAAACATTTGAAACAGCTAGATTGGCAATAGCATAAACAAATATAACAACCGAAGTTGTAGGTACCAGCTAAGGCCAGATCAGAAATCGGAGTGCGTCACAATTGGATGCGATTGAGCTTTCCCTTTTGTGTCGTGGTCTGTATGGATAGTTTTAACCCTTTGGCTGCTGGAATCGATTTTGTGATGCCTGTGTCACCAGTATAGAGTCAGGCGAGGTGGCATATTCTCAGTTTCTGGCCAGGCTTTATACTGTTGACTTCTCAACTCAACTCAATGTTTTTATCTTGATATCCATACAGTTGAATATGAATTCTTCAAAATGCAAAGCTGGGCAAGTCCAGGTAAAACAAAATAGCATTGAAAGGGCTAAGGCTGATATCCTGATTTCAGGATAGATATACCGGGATCACTACAAAATCACATAGGGACCTTCCTGATATTACTAGAGTGAAAACTCTGCAGAGCGACATCTAGTGGCGGATGAAAAGAAATACAGCTGTTCTTGAGAGGCATCCCTCTTTAGAAGTTAATCTCTTCCTTGATTAAACACAAGTTTACACTTATGACGTAGAAGACTATTAAAGAAATTGAGTAACAAGGTAAAATTGCTCAAAACGGCAAACCAATAATATTTCCTTCCGAATATACGAATACGTTTGTTCATATTTTCAATTAACTTTTCATCAGATGTTGGAAAATGTCAAACTGTTACCCGGAGAAGGATTTATTAGAGGTAACATTGTAGGATACTGTTGGTAGCGGGATTTTACACATACATGCAGTAGACGACTTCGAAAATATGAAAATCTCTATACATGTAAATGAAAGTGTTAATATTGAAACAACTTGCAAATATCGTGGGATTTGCTCATCATGTGCAATTTCTACATTGTCATCATGTTTTCAAATGTCGTCTGCTGCAGATGCGTCAAAATAGGTCTGCAGTGGTTAGACTGAAATATAACATATTTGACCATTTACGTGACACAGATGAAACCTGAAGCTTATGTAACATGTGAATTGAAAATATTGTGAAAACAAGAACTATCTTTAAAAAAAGCTGGTCTGCACAATTTTAAGTATATGAACGTAATTAATAGCTAGATTTTACGAAAAAAAATACACCTAGACCGAGAATCGGAACTACCGTATATGGACCTTCTCTAACAGAGGTGTTAGATCTAATGCTTTACCAATTACAATTACTCTACACTTATAATTAACATTGGTTTGCTGGCAACAACATTTTATGTTGATAGATATGAATCATTTACTTACTTAGATTATTAACCCATTAAAGAAAGAGTATTTTATTGACCTGTCTCATTGACCTTATGAAAAGGTGCCCGACAACGTAAATTTCTCATTTAAAAAAATGTAATATATTATACTTGTCATTTTATACGGGTTTGAAACTTTCAAAACTTACGGTCAAGAGCACGCTTAATACGACTGCGTAGAAAAATAAGACATTTCTAAAATTCCTACTTTTTCTACAATAGTTTTAACTCTGAATCATAACCATATATAATAGCAATTTTAGATGTAAGCATTTTTGTCTGTCTGGTGTTTTCTAATCAGACGACATTAAAATAATACAGTTGAACGGGTACATTGGAACAAAATTCTGGTTCTGAGTTTAGTATCTTTATTATATTAAAGGCTATGATACGTGAACAATAAGTAAAAGAAGCATTCTATAAACCTCTGATATTCAGTAAACATTTATATTACTAAGTATAAATGTGCAATTTGATCGTTTTGTATGCTTGTCAAAAGCCCTGGGAAGGGCATCGGCGAAAAACTAAAAAAAAACTAAATTCGCCTGTATACACTATACAATACAATATAGTTATAACAAACATAACATAATATTGCAACATAAAAAACCTTGATATTGATGATAAATAAACATAACATAACGTAACATAAGTAATAAAAGGCTATTGGTGCATATATTCTAGCTGTTAAAGTCGTGGCAAGTGTTGGAACAAACATGATCCAGCGAGAGCCCCAACAAGTAGGCCACATCCATAGTATAAGTGTACTGTTTATTTTACATGTCAGAGTAGGGCTAAATGTTTTGATTTTTCAAGGAAGACACGCACACCCAAAGCATTTTATAAACTGTTCCTCTCTAAAATGCATTCATTGCACAAATACTTAAGCGATGAGTCGCGAGACATAATTCTCTTGAACATATTAGAACAAAGTCGCGAGTAAACATGCAGAATGTACAGTTATTGTCCTGATTTTTGACACGAATACAGATCACTGAAAATTCATTTTAGGGTCAGAAAGATTTTTGCAGAAACAACCATTATAACCGGCTGTAAACATTGGTGAATTTTCAGTATTCATAACCAAATTGAAATAGAGACATCCGAACTAAACCTGTCCTGCCTAATCTTATTGATAAGATCATCTTTTGCACATAAATTATAAACTTTCTAATTATACAGTGCCCATATATATCTATATCAACCGTCCAGAGAGTTAGTAAATGTAGGTTGCGTTCGTCATTTATATTTGTGCAATTGCTCAATTAATAGTTCGAACACGTTGTCAATAAAACATACATTGATGACAGTTTGTGACTGAAATATTCGAATTAGTAAATAAATGTTTTAGTACATAAATTTTATATATACAGTAACAAATATTATTTCACAAACAAAAGCGATACATGATACCCTTCGAGGTTTACGGCGGATTGTCTGCGCCACCAAAGGTGTTTTGGGGGTCTGGGCTATTAAAAAAAAGGGGGATGCTCTTGGATAATAATTAATAATTCACACGCGTGGAGGGTGAAAACCTTGTCTGTGCATACACGCTGGAAGGATCCATCTCGTGAAGTTTCCTGAAACCTTCCTTGATTAATAGACTGCGCAGATAATCTGGTTCTACACTGGTCGTGAATAACTCACTGTTGGTGTTCGCACAGCGCCGCTCATCTTGATCGCGATAGTAAAACAATCCTCATAGAAGCTTCTGTTAAACGGATTTGACCAAAACCCCGTATATCAACGCTTTCCCACATACAAAAAATATGCAGCAAGCGACTTTGAAAACATGTTGGCAAACATATGAAAAAATTTTATAATTGAAAAAGACTTTAGAACAGAGTCGAAAACATTCTTTATGAGCAATTTCTCTTTTCGCAAAAATGTTTTCAAAAGACATTTACTACAGAGGCATCAGAATACATCTGTCTTTTGGGAAAGGGTTAAAGTATGCAAAATGTTAAAGTATCGTACTTGCCGTTGAAACTCCAATAGTCCGTTTTCACGTGATGTGATTCAAGTCAAAAACAAGGTAACAACATTACGATGGCATTTAGTTTATATGTAAAATGATTTTTATCTACTGATAAACACGCTTTAGGAATATAAAACATTGTCCACAAAAACTTTAGACTGAACGTTGTCAATAAATCGTGAGGGAAACTTGCTCGTATGATTCCAGGCCCAGAAATTATAAAACTTCGAAAACGCTCTTTTATGATCTGTTTGGTCAATTTCAAGAATGTATTTGCTTCTAACTAATTAGAAACATTAGCATTCGAACAACAAAGTTATACAGTTTTGGAGCTAGTATATTCCTAAAATACCAAAGATAGAGAAAACAAGTTTTTATATATATTTTGTTTTCGAAAAAGTAAACTTTCATTTCCGTTCGTTGATAGTTAAAATTTGTTTAACTTTGAGATTTATTTCGGCAGATACACCAAATACGATGTTTCTGTACCGGTATCAGCAGTGTGAAAACACTCCCACACAGAACAGTTATTCCAAGAATCCAAAACCACTCGCTTGGATCCGAGTCTACAAGTTGCGACCACAGTGTGTTCCAAACAAGAGCCCCTGCATTACCACCAGCACCTATAAAACCAGCCACGATACCTACCTTTCTTGGGTGAATATAAGGGACAAGGGCAAAGGTCGAGCCTTCTGACATTTGTACAAATAAACTGAAACATATCATTACTCCAATGGCAGAAGGGATCGTCGTCATTTGACTGAAAACAATAAGAAAAAGTCCTTCACAAGTCATACATATCACATGGGCAAGCAGTCGACCGGGCAGCTGAAAAAACTTTCTCATTACATCTGAAAATATACCACCAAGTGCTCTGGCAAACAAGTTCATTAAACCAAAAAGTGAAGCAATCAAACTGGCGGTATTTTGCGACAGCACGCTACACTCGTTGGGATCATCTGAGACAGACGACAGGGTAGTATTTATCAGTGTACCATTTGTCATGCTCGTCTGCACGCCCTCTACACAGCCTTCGATTTTAAATTTGTACAGGAAGTAGAGATTCATGACGGTGTTGACTGCAATTTCTATGCCGAAGCATAGTCCGTATTGAATAACGAGGACAACGATGGTAATAATCATCCAAACATCACACCCATTACATAAACTGTCCTCCTGCTCACCGCCTTCGGGATCTGTTTAAAGAAAATTGAATACTATATAAGCATTAATTTAAGATATGCGAAGTTTTTTGTTTTGACTAAATTTGTAATAGTCTTCATTTCGTTAAAACACCATCGTTATAAATTTACGTACATATCACACAGTTATTCTTGTCTTTATTTTAAAAGTTATAATAGTCATTTACGCCAATGAAAGGCATCACAATTTCATAGCAATTCAACAGAACGCCAATTGTGGACACCGTTTATATGAAGCGCCACACAGTGGCACATATCGCGACTTCGCCTGTTCTTTACACTTCCGCTAATCCTGCCCATACTAATAGTTGCAATAACAGTCAGCTGATGAACAAACAAGTCATGTGTGTCTAAAAAAACGAGGCTCTGCGTTCGAACTGGCGTTGAAATATTTAAATGAAAGCATAATAGTTAATTTTGTTTGCACATAAACATATCATTTAACGCCGCTTTCAACAAAATTTCAATTAAATCACGGCGTTTTCTGGGTAAGTTACCAGTTCTACTGATCTAATTATCCTGACGCCAGCGTTATACTAACCACACAATTCTGAGCGCCAATGATGGAAAGTCATAACTACATGCCGGCTTGGCATCGAACCCGAACAGCATAAAGGGCCAACGTCCATGTTCAAGCAAGGGTCTAACAAGGATCGTTAAATGGTATTAACTGTATAATATATACTCTAAGACATGACATATTTGGAACATACCTGTCGTTGACACAGGATATTCTAGTTGGGGTGTATTTTCCTTTTTGACATCTAAACCTGAAAAATAATTATACAATGTACGTTATCATTTCGAAATCTTTTCCGGGATACAACGTATTAGTGATGTATGGATCTCTGTAGAGTCCTTAAAATACTGCGCATGAAATTACGCCGTATTTGGAAAAGGTGTCCGTGTTTTAACCCATTCCCACTTATAAGAAATATGCAGCAGGCGAGTTCGAAAACATTTAGGCATTATTATGGAAAATCTCTTAAAGCGAAGGTATGCTTATTGAATAGAGTAGGGAACATTTTAGGCAAATTGAGAAATTGCTCATTATTATCCCAATAAAGTTTTTTGAAAGTCGTATGTTGCAGAAGTGTCAAAATCCGTCTACATACTGGAAATTGTTTTGCTAATAGCAGTTTGGTTCACTTTACTGAAAATAAAACAAACTTTTATTATGATTATTATTTTTCATTATTATCATTATCATTTATTATTTTCATTATTATAAACAATAGCATTACTATTTTTTTATTATTAATATAATTATTATTATTATCATATTATGAAGTTATCATTTGTTTTTATTATTTTGAAGTCTGTGTAAAACGGCCATGGCCATGAATCGGCGATACGAGGTATGCAATTTAATTATTTTTACTATAAACTCCGAAACCACCAATGGTCAGGTTTAATTTCGACGGGGAACAAGTGAAGTACAGATGAGTCGCAATAACTCATAGTCGAAAGGAACCCCAAAATTACTTCGACGTGTTCGAGTGATCTCTCGATCAGTGTTGAATTAATTCGTGTCTTCAGCTTCGTAGTTCGTTTATTTTTGATTTTGGTATGAAAGCAAGCCAGTGATAAAGTGATAAAAAGTAAAGAGCGCAGCAGCAGTTCTGATTACTCGTCTGAGCAATCAGAATTGCTGCTACTCTGTTTAAGGGTGTATTCAAACTATCCCATGTTCGAGTTATCGCAAGTCCACTGTTAATTAAACGTGCACACATAAAATGAAATAAAGTAAATAAAGTAAATAAAAGTGGAATATACACTTAATAATAATTTATAGAGATTATTAATGTTAAAGCTTCATTATGTTTAAAGTCGTCTGCTGCAGATTTGTTATATGGTGTGAGAGTGTTATGGTTGGACGAACATCTTTTGAATATGCATGTAGTTTTATTCGGGTAGTTACGTTTCATTTCCGTTCTAAAGTTAATTTGACGTTTTGGCTCCTGTTTGAAGATGTAATTTTATCAAAATTTAATCAATAAATGTGCCACGTCACACGAAAACCGTCCGCCAGATGTTAAGAAAGTAAGGGTCATTCTGAGGTTTTGATATTAAGGATAATAGCGATCAAATATGACTGCGCAGACTGATCCGAATCTGCGCTGGTCACAAAGTCCCGCAGGTCGATTTTCGTGTTACGTGGACGAAATCATATAACTGTGACATAGTTTATGTAAAACCTATCCGTACTATTTAGATATTTCACTTAGGTTACATCTTTACTTAAAAACTATCAGCCGCTGAGGCGAACTCGGGCCTCGTTGAATATTCAAACACCGTGGGTACTGGTGAGCGTGTGCATACACAATGTATAACTCTTGTCATAGTCGTCACTATCCACCTACATGTCAGATAACTCTAAATTGAACTTTCTGTCAGAGTCGTTATCCACCTACATGTAAGGTAACTCTAAATGGACTTTTTTTCAGAGTCGTCACTATCCACCTACATGTCAGATAACTCTAAATGGAAAGTTTTGTCAGAGTCGCCACCATCGGCCTACATGTAAGGTAACTCTAAATGAACTTTTTGTCAGAGTCGTGACTATCCACCTACATGACAAATAACTCTAAATGGGTATTTTTTTAGCACAATCTAAAAGCTTAACCTTTTCAATGCTGTTTTTAAAAATGATCTTGTCTACTTTTTTACATTAGGAAGATTTAAGGAACCAATTCTAAGAATATCAAGATAAAAATGTTGTTCTGTGCAGCCAACAGAACAAAGCCTGGTCAGACGGTACGGTTGTACCGGCTGGCCTAGCTCTAAGCAGGTGGCACATACGTCAAGAAATCGGTTCCAGCAGTAAAATGGTTTAATCCTCGTGATTTCAAGCCTATATAGCTTGGTATAGCGTCACAGAGGAGAATTTATGCAATTTTGCTGTCCATTTATTTTATTTCATTTTCTTCAACATACAATGTAATTACACCAATAAACAGATATTGCTACACTTAAAATGTGATGAAGGAACGAGGGGGGATACATAATTTAATGGAGATAAAATTTATTCATTGTTTAATAGATTGTGGTTTAACGCAGTTTCAACACGTTTTCAGTCACATCACGGCGGCCAGTTCATCTACCCTTGCGTTTTCTGGATATCCTACACCGATACTCTATACAACAGTCTTTGCAAACAACTACCTGCTTTTCCACATATAATGTTAGCCAAATGATTGAAGACGCTTGACGCTTGTCGCATTGACTTTTGTTAAACGTCGAAAAAAATGTTGACCGAGCTGGAGTTCGAATTTACAACCCCTTGATTGACAGCCTGTGTCGCTAACTACTGAGCTACCGGGGCTCTGCACATATATTTTATATGAGTCCGTACATGAGAAAAAGCACGAGTTAGCTTTTGTGAACAGTATAGATGCAGATCAGCCTGTGCATTTACACTGTTCACATATCACTTACACAAGCTTGTTAGAGTATACTGTTCACTTGTGTAGAGGATTGAGCAGGTGGACAAGATGATCTGAACCTAGACTGTTGCCATGAAATGCTAAGTTGTATCTTTTCTCATGCACTGGGTCATATGATATTTTCCCCAAATTGAAAACAATTTTGAGGATGGAATTTATTTATTTTGTTGCTAATTACCGTTTTCAATAGAATCAAATCCTTTATTCTCAACCGCCTTCTGATCCTTCTGTCCGATGTCAGCGCTGTCGACGACCGTCTCATCTGGATTGTTCTCCGTCCTGTTCTTGGAATACACGTGGGCGTGCGCAGGCATTTTTCGTAGGGACCAATGACCTTGCGGGCAGTCGTCAGATGTCCATATGATGGACAAACCTGTATAAAATGAACGAGTTGTACGATGGTTCCAAGTCTGGTATCAGATTTAACCCTTTTCCCTATACAACAAATCTACATCAGACATTTAAAACATCCAAACAAAACTATAGAAATCGTTCTATAAATGAAACTATACGTATTACATGAAGTTGAAATTATTGTGGCAAAAGGAGAAAGTGCTCAAACTGAGCAATGTTAATTTAGCCACAATGTTTTTTAAAGTGATCTGCTGCAGATGCATAAAAATGGTAAGAAGTGGAAAAAAGAAGTTACACATTTCCGTCAGAAGTTACATCTGTCATTTTTCATTACTTAAGAAAGCAACTCCATGGACTTCAATTTAATAAAGCGGCTCAATTTAAAGATACCGAGTTTACCTATTTTCGATTGCAGGGGTCCGCGTTCGAATGATTTTCACAATACTTACGGTAACAAGCATGCATCTCATGCATGAGTGAATTTGTTATTAAAGTTTAACTGATCCTGTGTATTGTAAGCAATAAAAGGGTGGGATAACTGGCTGTTCCATTAGTTGTCTTTTTCACACATGAAATTTGATTGAATCTAATAGAAAAAGTTATCAATTTGCACTGTAAAACAATCCAATTACTATTGGCTCCGTGGTATTTTTGACATTAAAAGATATACACAAACTGTTAATACATATATGTTGTTTATTTTAAATTTTATTGGATAAAACGTTTGGTTGTCAGTAGTGAAATGAGCCTTACATATTTAACCTTAAACAATATTCTCGTGTTACAGTCATATCAAATGATACCTCTCCTAGCTAAGAATTGCCTAGACTGGGATCGCGACAGGGACCAAAAATGCCATACAAGGAAAATTTACCTATGATAACTGAAATAGCCACAGGAACCAGTATCGCCAGTTTCCATGCTAGAAATTCATGCGCTCCGAAGACCTTCATCAGCTCGAACAAGGCAGGCATTAAAATAAAGGTAAATCCGCCTCCAAGGTTGCCCCAGCCGCCAACCAACGCATTAGCGGTTCCCACGATCTTGACATTAAACATAGCCGAGGACCAGAACTGGCAAGGGATGAAGGAACCACCAAGAATACCAACGCATAAACGAACGATGATCAAACCGGTGGCATTTTTAACGAGACCAGCAAATGCCAAAGGAACGGAGCCGATGATCAGCATAGCAGCCATGATTCTTTTGGGCCCGAATTTGTCACAAAGGGGACCAGCAACGATTCGGACCAATATAGTGGCGGCGATACTTGCAATCCCGGAATTGGCTACGTCCTTCTTGGACAAACCGAGTTCTTTTCTTATGGTGGGTACGAGGGGCTGTAAGCCGAACCAAGCCGTGAAAGCAATGAAGAAACAGAACCAGGAGGAATGAAAGGCACGCATGTGCGGCCTCTGGATGCTGAACAAGCGGAAGGATTTAGCCTTGCCGAATTCATCTTCATCGATGGTTGGTGCTTGAATCTTCTTAATGCATCTGTAACACCCTCCGTTATCGGCCATTTTGTCAGCGAGCTGAAATATACAATACAAAATATTTCATTTGCAATCATGTACAAACAATACAAATATCAAAATACAAAAATATAAAGAATATACGTGATGTTGTAGTTTTCAATAAGCGTTGAGAAGATTTGTTATTAAATGATGTAAACATCCATATTAACGATTTAACACAGTGTATATTTTACAGGCTCAAAATCAAAAGATGTCGAATTCTTAATAATTGTGTTTGATGATTATGAACATTAAAGATGCGTTGTTTATATATTTGTGATAGCATCATATTTTCTTTTATTAGCATAAAAGATATATTTAACAACATTTCAGACGTTCATTCTTATTTGTAGAAGACATAATAACTGTAAACTTGTTTATTGTTGGCCACTTGCAAAAATAAGGTTTTTAGAACTTTGAACGTACATTATAACGAAAAGGACATACAAGTAGGAAGTGGTATTCCCTTTCAACTACATTTTGATTACATAACTTACATACTCTTTCTGATATTTAGACATTACGATACCTTCCTTTTTTATTTTTAAATTATGAGATGAAGTTCGATATTTGCATAATTGCTCTTCTTTTTTTATTATGTACATGTATATTGTTTACATAGTTTTCTTGATTGAATTAATGTTTGAATAATCTGTAATAGGACAGACGTTCAGAATTCTTAATGTTTGAATACTAAGATTCGTAGTACTGATCAAATATTCGTTCTTTCAGTGAACACAATTTTATTTATTTGGTGTTTTATTGTATCCATAAGTTATTATATCCTCGTGATTGTAGAAGCATTTAAGCGTGATGAGCCCAATTAATTCATGAATAAGATAAATTCTTATGAACACCATTTTTAGCATGGTATATACGATTGTTTAGACGAACTGTTATCTATGGCGTAAGAGACGTTGCAATATATATTTATGCAATAAAAATATTTTTCTACTAAATAAGAATATTTGTTCTATAAATGCAATACATTTATTCAATATAAATATTTATTATATACCTATAAATATTCTGTCAAAAATACAGCTTTTATTCAACCATCAAATACGGCCTGACAGAAAAAAAATCCGTATTGTATGTACGTGCAATACGGACAGTGCGGCATTATTTGTAAGAGTGCATTCAATTGGCCCTAAAATACACATGACGTTAATAACGTCGCTTTTGACTGGGTCGTTACTACTTGTTTATACGATGACGTCAATAAAATGACGTCGCACACTATGTATATTTCGCGCTAAAAATAGTTTTTCTTCAATTTTATGCTTAAAATGTCATTTTAATTTAGTCTTTTCGCGCAACCAAGTGTCAAAAGGTATATAATAAAAGGGTTATTAGTATAATAATGTGATCCAAAAGCCGGTTTGGCTCTCGTCGAGGTGTATATAAAAAAACATCTCTAAGATCTTCATATATACTTGATAGATTAGTTGATGTTATATGAAACACACAATACGGAAGATGCACGCATTCAATATATTGTTCAGATTGTATGCATTTTGCATCTCAATATTGAAGGGTTCTAGTATTGCAATGACCACTTCCTTTTTTCTGGTAACATAAAGTTACGTAAATTCCATTGCTCAATACGTCAAACCTGTTTACTTTATTACATGTTTTGGTGTAAATCAGCTAAAAATAATGCCATAAATCAGCATTTTTAACAAGCTGAACTGTTGATGTCAAATTTGTCATTTTTTTGATATTATGTTTTCAAAAATAACGTACATGTATTAACACATGACAGTTGCATATACACGCAATATGATGATACGTCTATGTTAATGGCAAAGAAAATGTGTGACTTGTCCGGTTGTACTTACTTAATACAACTCTCCTAAACTGACTTAAAACAGACATTCACTGAAGCTGTTGTCTGCACTTGTTATGATTATGGCTTGTCTATCGGACTGGCCATATACTTATAGTTTAGAAGTGGTCTGATGCTTTAGAAAGTTAAAAGAACAATTATAATACAAATGTTTAGATAAAAAATGAATATTACTTATGCAACACTTGCTATTCTGGGGTTAGTCCATACATTTCCAAAAGTCTAGTACATTTACCAGAACGAACTAAATTGAATAATGGTATTCCTAAACTGAATATTGCGTTTTGATTGTATGCAGTCTTGATTAAACAAACTCACACATGTTTACATCTGCAGCAGTTTGATAATGTTGGCTTTTGATACAAAAACCAATATAGGTCCAATATAGGTCCAAATAGATCAGACCTATGCGGTATTTTGGCAATATTTGAAATGTGGATCACCAAACTTTGCATCATCTCTATTTGAAAGTTCATTAATTGCTGACACATACCACACAATAAGTGCAGTTAATTCCACTGTCCAAGTACCTACACCCATTTCATAGTAGGATCACACCAATTAAAGGCCACTCTTTCAAATATATCACGAAAGCAAGGAGGAAGGAAGCATGATATCCAGTATCTTTAGATTATTAAAGTAAATTGTCAATTTGTGAAAAAGAATCTTCAGTTCTTACCGAGGTAGATAGCTATATACGTTCTGATCTTGGTTATAGTTTATTCTCAGACAAGCAGAATGTTCACGTCTCTGAAAATGGAGTTTTTGAATTCAAAAATTGTCTTACACCAAATAAAGCAGCTTGGACTGATCGTATAAAACCAAGACTACTCAAAGAATGTGCTAAAGAGATGGCACCCATGTTCACCATAATCTCAAGTATCTAGGCTTGAACCATCAGCTCAGAAAAAGGTCAACCCTGTCTTTAAAACTCGGTATATATGTAAGGATAGCATTTATCGTCCGATTTTTTGACCTTGATACATATAAATTGCTTGAACACATTGAGGTTACTAACACTACAGATCACCTTTACTCCCACACCATCTTTTTTGGCAATCACTATGAATTTCGTTCACGTGGATCTTGCAAAACTCAGCAAGTATGTTTCTAGCAGGGCCTAACCAAATCCATGAGACTCCTTCAGAAACTCGATTTATATAGTATAAGGGGAAACAAATGCATGGGTTCGGGTGTTTCTTTGTAATAGGACATAGAAAGTCATGTAGATCAGAATTCACGAGGATTCAGGCATCACATAAGGCTATATTCTAGGCCTTGTTCGACATTATTCCCAGTGTTCGTTCTATTGGGCGGCTCTTCACTGATGACTGTTATGTCTCTCGAGAAATATGCTCAGCCAGAGATACTCAGATCCTTCAGAAAGGTCTGAGTAGTCTGGAAAAGTGGGAGGAAGAACTAGAGATGTTCGTCAACGTGGATTGATGCATGTCTATAACTCTTGCTCAACAGACATGAACAAGTACACTCTCCACAGCAAGGCTATGTCCACAGTGAAACAAGCCACATACCCAGGCAATGAATTTCTTTCAATCTCTCCTGGACACTTCATATCAGCATAATAACTGGTAAAGCCAGTCAGCGCCTTAGTTTCACATAGCAAACCTGATAAAGAAGCTGCAGCCTACACGGCTATAATTAGACCTTCTTTGGAGTATAGGCCCTCCAGTATAGCAAAATAGGCTGTCTATGCCATCGTGTACATCCAGAGTGGGTTCCATGTACAAACAACCATTTGAAGAACTAGATTGCATCAGATATGACATACTTCAAAACATAATTATTGTAAAATTCACTAAAAACAGTTTGATTTCTTTTAGTTTGCATTGGCTTTGCATTGAAGTTTTAGATATGAAACTGAATTATTGAAAGAGTGGTTGTCCTTTGTTACAAAGGGCTCGAACCGTTATGTATGCAAATGTGCAGTCGGAACGTCAAGAACGAACGTCGGCAATGTACAATGTGACGTCATGTGTGGCGTCATAAAATAAACAGAAAGTCGACTATAAATTTCATAAATTTCATTCGTGTGTTTAAATATTTTAAATGTCTTAAATCATAATTAATTTGACGGCAATATATGTGGTATTCAGCATGTATGCATGTCTTTCTCCTTAGTAACAAAATCTCGACACTAAATATCACGTCTTTTTGGAAACCTGTTTGAGTTTAGATTCTCCCAAGTTTACTCTTCTTTCGAAGGATGTCGGGTGTACGAAGAATTAAATTGTGGCGTTACAAAGGTGTCCTAGTTACATTCAATGTGTTTTTTCCAAACTGTATAGTAATGCACATTTGCTTATTAGATATATTATACAAATACAAATATCTTATAGGTGATCTACATTTTCATACGTAACAAATGTAATGAAAAAATGCGTGTAAACAGTTTAAACGTGCATAACGAATACAATTCAATTCAATTTTGCGTCTCAATAGAGTTGCATTGGTCCGCCTACGAAATTGATTTCCATGTTATATATATGGACAGATTAACAGGGAATAACGCTTTATTATGAAATAGACTGATACATACGAATACTTGACAGTAAAACCTAGTTTTAGAACATTGATGTAAAGATAACTTGAAGTAACAATTTTCGTTCCGCTATCTGCGTAAAACATATCAAATTTTTTGTCAGATTAGTAACTATTGCCACACATTTTCGATTAGGTTGAATTGCAAGTGCAGGCGTGGTTATTGGTTTAGTTTATAAAACTTGTTTTAGTTTGTTACGAAAATATCATCCGAAGCTCAATAAGTGGGTTTTGAACAGCCAGTGAAGATTTAATCAATGCAAAAATTCAATTTAATTCATTTATTTAAAATCGACTAAAAGTTGGCAGGCTTTGAAATTTATTGATGCACGAATACAGAAATGTATGATCCCACATGACTTTTGAATATATGTGTAAGAACGTTTTTGTTATCGACTGTAGAGTCCCCGAGTATGCATCAATGGAAAGCAACCTCCAACCTCATCATTGTCAATTCAATTTAATTCTATTATCGGTTTGCATTCATTTCAAAATAAGTTTTGGTTACTATCCGTTTTTCACTTGCATGTGAAAAAATCAAAAGCATTCCTGCTAGACGTAGACTTTTTTTGTTTTTTGTTATCGCAAGCCATCTTACTATAATTCCCAAACAGATATCTCTCTAATTTCAAAGAGATATATTTCGTTCTAAAAATGATATCTTTCACGTCGAGAGATGTCTTTGTATAACAGAGAGATATCTCCTGAACATTAATTGAGACCTCTTCTTCTTACAAAGATATCTGCTTAACATTGTTTGAGAAATATAATAAAATTATTTATATTCTTTGAGTAGAAAAGCTATCACTTTTTGAAGGGTATCTAATTTGTCACAGGTAGGGTTTTCATAACAATTTATGTTTCGACTTAATGAAAATGTTTCTTTTCTAGATATGCCCAGATGCACATTCTTTCATTATTCAGTTAATAATCTGATATGTCAATATCATGCGTAAAATCTCAAACCCCACAATTCTGATCTAAATATACACTTTTATTGAGGCAATTCTAATTTCAAATGATTCTAGAATAACTGAGAGTAAAACAAAACGAAAAACAGCAATAACAATATGTTGGTGTAGTTTGCCGGTATAATTAATAAAGGCGTTATGGGGTGTCGCCAGTAAATAAAATCACATATGAGACAAAAAGTGAGCAAAATCAAAAAAGAAAAAAAAATGAATAAGATCATTATATTGAGGAAAATCTTTCTTTAAATTTTCTTTTTTCTAAAATATTGAGGTAACTCTTGCATTCCATATTTTCTTTGAAACCTTTAATTAGCATTTATTTTGTCATTCGTTTACGCTCACTAGCATTCCCTTGGAAATACTCAATTTTGGTCTAGGTATAAGTTAAAATAAAACTACATGTAGTTCTCAATTTTGAAAATGCTGATGTTCCAAAACACATCTAGGTCATTTCTATTTAGGTGGACCTGCAACCTTCAAGTCAAATTGATGTCATTGAATACGAAAGAACAATAACATATCGTACCTTAACATTTCTAAAATGTTGCATACTTACAGTCAGTAACCAATATTTTATTCATATATTAAAGGTCATCTTCATTTGGTATTGCAGCTATAACTTAAGCAGGGCTGACATGACTTTTTTGTATTTGAATGAATCACCATACCATACACGTAATAAAACCTCCATATTTCAGATTCATATATCAACTTATTGTAGAGGATGGTCTAATTGAAAATGATTGTATAAGGACTAACTGTGAAGCACAACTAAAACACTAAAGCGACAACAAATCAATATATGTTTTTGTAGTTAATCTAACCGGGACAACTTCAAGTCCATCTCACAAATAAGCAACATTCTGACCAAACCTTGATAACTTTAAACCCAACATCAAATAAGTTTGATTGAGGATCACTACTGTAAATAGGGTAATGTTCGCGTTTATTTAATTTTTTGCTATTTTCGCGAATTTCCCACATTCGCTAATCTCGCGGAGGATTATTTTTAGATGTATTTACTATAAGTGAATTTTCCTTAAGTTTCCTAATAAGTCTGTCTGCTTACAAATCGAGAGAAAAATACAAATATATTTTTACTTTTAGACTGCTTCAGTTTGTTGTGTTCCTTTGTATATAACATCGGAGGAGACGCTTCAAAACAGAAACATAAAAGAATGCCAATTTGGAAATGCAAGCTATGAAACGAGCATTGTAATTAGAAATGATGTAGCTTTAAAAGAACCAGACACAATAAACATCATTGATAGTAAATCTTACACATTTGTTAAGCGCTGGTTTCAAAGAATACAGAAATCCACCAGACAAAGAAAATAAACAAAGGGAGATTGTAATTTGAAGCAATCAGGTGTGTCACCGTGTCGTATTTCTGATGAAGATGACATCAAACATAAAAATCAAGGGACACTTACGAAAAAATATTGTGTGAAGAAACGCAAAACGAGACGGAAATTCAAATAATTATGTAAGCAGTTCTGATGGGGATATACATCTGAGTGTCTCTACTATGCGTGCTTGTAAAACATTCGTCAATGAAAACACAGATGCACATATGACCAAGAAAAAGAAGAAGACAATAATACAAACATTGGGTTTCAGGATTTAGTTAGTTCAGCAAGACTTAAAAACTCCTGAATGACAAGTCAATTTAAAGAAAACGAGAGAAAACAGATGAAATGTAAATCATAAGAAGAAGTTTAGAAGCTTCTAAAAGAAAGCGAAAAAGCAAAGACCAAAGGAAAATAATTTACTTTCAATAAACGAAAAAAGTTCGAATGCATCTGTTGAAGTTCTAATGCAGGTTTTAAAGCAGTCTGTGTATGTTGCTTATCAACAGCAACAATTAGTTTAAAAGCCAGAAAGTAAAAGTAGAGTTGATACTTGCAGTAAAAAGACCTTGTAATAGACAAAATCAAATCATTAATAAAGTTGCACTGGTAAACACTCTGACATCATAGTATAATACAAACAATAACAGAGTAACAGCATGAAGGCACAAAAAGAAAACAGACGCAGGTGAAAAGGTTCTTTGAAAAATGAAATGAATTGGATATGTGACAGAAGAACGAGATGTATTCTATTTCAAACATGCTATCGATGGAGAATTTGAAAAATTTAACATTTCTGGATTCAGAAGACGGCATACCAGCGCAACTGGGTCCTTGCATATGAAAGATCAGTAAAAGCTGTCTATATCTGCAGAGAACAAATGTTTACTACAATTTTGCAAAACTGGATTAATTCCTCCAGAAGTCCATTAGTACTACAAATCTTTACCATCAAACAGCAATAAGACAGTGTCTCCAAGAACATGAATGAAGATTCAAACAATGATTCAGATAATGACTTATCATATCGTGTGGCTTAGCTGTGATTGAAGATGTGCTTTCTTGTTGACTTATAAAACCAATATGCGTCATGCTGTTGAAATAAATGAAATGATGTGCAAGAAAATACTTTCAGGTGTGTTGCTTCATGTTCATTGTTTACCGACTGTTCATACAATAGATACAACCAGTCAGCATATGAAAAATACAAGTAACTTTAAAAGCATTTGTCTGAAGGCATTAATGTACTGAATGAGTAGAGCCAAATGCAGCCATTTCATTGCAGGTCAGTTTTGAGTAGAAAAATATTAACTGTAGATTCAAAACTCAATTTGCCAGAATAATATATTTCTTTACAATATGCTTTTGCACACCTAAAATGTATTTTTCCAAAACTTTGTTTTTGCTAGAAAATTCCATCTTTATATAGAATGTTCTGGACCAACGGAACAACTGTAACATGAAATAGTTTCACAAGCTATCTTTTTATTACATGTTTTATTTACATTACATCTACAACTACTCCTTCAAATATAAAATGCCGAACCATATCCTGGTAGAAAGGTTTAGCTGTGATTGAAGATGTGCTTTCTTGTTGACTTATAAAACCAATATGCGTCATGCTGTTGAAATAAATGAAATGATGTGCAAGAAAATACTTTCAGGTGTGTTGCTTCATGTTCATGTTTACCGACTGTTCATACAATAGATACAACCAGTCAGCATATGAAAAATACAATGTAACTTTAAAATGCATTTGTCTGAAGGCATTAATGTACTGAATGAGTAGAGCCAAATGCAGCCATTTCATTGCAGGTCAGTTTTGAGTAGAAAAATATTAACTGTAGATTCAAAACTCAATTTGCCAGAATAATATATTTCTTTACAATATGCTTTTGCACACCTAAAATGTATTTTATCCAAAACTTTGTTTTTGCTAGAAAATTCCATCTTTATATAGAATGTTCTGGACCAACGGAACAACTGTAACATGAAATAGTTTCACAAGCTATCTTTTTATTACATGTTTTATTTACATTACATCTACAACTACTCCTATCAAATATAAAATGCCGAACCCAGCTATCCTTGCGTAGAAAGGTTTAGTATAACTTATCGATACCATAAAAGAGCTTTTTTAATAGGGCAAAAACAATTTTATCAATTTTGACACTGTTTACAGCATATACAAATAATATGTTAAATAATATATGCTACATGTGAAATAAAGTAAATATAAAGAAATATAAAATTTATAAAAGCTGAAATATTGTGCATTACGAATCCGTCTGCACACATACACAAACTTATTTGTGTAACTGAAGATTTGATTTCAAAGTTTACACTCTTCAGTAAAATATAGCGTGTTTCTTCTTTATTTTAGTACAGGTGTACTTACAAATCACTCATATTCAAAATATTTGATATTCATCAACATATTTGTACAGTCAAGGTATTAAACGTTTTATAACCTTTTTGTACAGTGAATGTATGTCATAACTTACAAAAAGGTGAAAGTCATGTTTTATATGAATTTCAAGCCGTGAGTGCGCTGCGGCGATGGTTCTAATTTTGCAGTACGAATTAGTGCATGCATATGTAAACGAAGATTTTGTTCGAGCCCGTTGTCACGTTACACAGTCGAATGTTTGAGCACATTGCTATTTTAAAATGCTTTACAATTATGATATTACAAGACGAAGTTTGTCCTGTAATTCATTTAACAGTTATGTATTTGAAATCTTATCAGAGTGTCAATATTCATTTTATACGAGTACTTAATTTGCTATGTTTAACTGTTGTTTTTTTAAACCTCAAATTTAAAGACAGTAGTCTTGTTTCCAATAATCCTTTCCTGCTTTATTACCAGTTTGGGGTTTGAAGTGCCTCTGAGGCGACGTCCGTATACTTAAGTGTGTAATTCTTCTCAATTAGTAGTTCTGCTTTATTTTGGACTATTCTTGAACCATAAATGGAAAAAAATATATTGAAATACAACCGTCAAATCTTTATTAGTCCATCATTTAAAAAAAAATATAGTTATCCGTAGGTACACGTGTACTTGCAAATTAATTTTACATAACTCAACTTCTTGTGAATTGCTACCCTGTCAAAATCAATTTTATCCTCTTACACATCAATGAATGGTTTAGATAAGGGATTAATTACATGAGTAAAACTGTGAATATGGGATTAAACAAACGTTGTTTATATTACTGAAAATACCCATGAATTGAAGAAGAAAAAACAGTGTACGTTTGGCTTTTTTTGAGTTGCTTATAGATATTTCAACGTGATACGCATTTTATTGGAATATCCTCATTGGTTCATATGTGTATGTTACAAGTCCTCACACCACTCAATAAATTGTCGCCAAATTTGTGTTTAAGAATTTTGAAATATGTTTCTTTTTTTTAAAAAACTGAAATATTATTACAGAAAGTTGGCAAAACCGATCATTGACAAGTACAAATGCATATACTCATATATAGAGAGCCAAATTATATTTTATACTCGTTTTAATGATATATTGTAACTATTATAAAAATTTGAAACATTTTACCTTTTCAAAATGGAAAGTTAGTACAAATTGGTTTCATCAACGTAGGCTTTAACCAAGTAGTATCCGTCACAAAATGAAGGCTTTTTTGAAAATACTTTAGTTGAGAAAGATTCAGTTGTTTTAAGATTACGTAATGCAATCATTTCAGTTATATCGCTGTTATGGTACATAAACACAAGCCTTGACACTCGCGCATGTGCATACACAAAGCACAGGTAGTATGCATGAACATATCACGAGAGCTAAAACGTGTTTGGAATTCAAACTGTTTTTGGAGTATGCATGCATTTTCTTTTCTATCTTATCAGGATCCTTTGAGAAATGATGAAGCTCAGAGAATAATTTACTTCTCTGAAAAATGAAGATTATAGCTTAACATACTAAGTCCATTAATCTTCAGCAAAATGTATAGACATACGGACGGACATAGAGTAAGTTACAATGGCACGGGTGTTACATCTTGGGGTTCGGGCTTCTGGCTGAGGTAATTCAGCAAAACCTGATATCTTAATCAATTTATAGTCATTCAAAATGTCTAACACGTAAATGTATTCTAAAAATGGAAAATTCCAATATTCCCATACTGACACTTTCATAGCATCATGCATAGGAAAGAATACCTATCCTGTATATAGATAGGGCTTAAAAGCAGTATATACATATACTGTTCGACAAATTACTTGAAAAGCTAATTCGGTACAGTAGGATATACAGTCTGACACCCTTTTCTGCAGTCGCTGAGTTCTGGACATGGATATAAGATAGAAGCTTCGATAAAGTTAAGCGCGCAGATGATATTGATGATTTATTTGGTCTGGTGTTCGTGGTTTGTGCCTAAAAGGGGAGTTTGTCAGTAGGTGTCTTAATGTTTAAAAGTATGGCAAGCCAGTGGCAAAAACTGTATTTTCGTGGGTGGCCAGCTAGTTATATCGACCTTCGCATGTCTTCAGTTATGTCACTGACGTAACCTTGACTATTAAATCAGTCGTAAACCTGATTTTACCCTGCCAATTATTGGCAGCCAAATGCATGCTTGACCAGCTGCCAATGACAAAGTACGCCGCATATTTATCGGAATTTATGCAACGTGTACGCCCAAAGTTATCCTTTGCGCATGCGCAATCAGTGTACATGAAATCCCAAGAATTAATGCCCATACGTAATCAGTGTACATGAAATCCCCAGAATTAAACATGTAAACAGCATAGATTTCGTTAAATAAAATATTGGATTTCCATATCTGTTAATGATTTTGCTCAAAAATATTTTACTCAGCTCTGGTATATATTATAGCATTTTGAAAAGATTACAACTTTGTTTTTGAAAATTGCATGAAAGATAACATATGAAAAAGGATACTACAAGCCGACTGATACTGCTTAAATGTATTTAGTTTTAGGACATTTCAAACTTATCACATGCATTCAAAACCCATACCAGGAGACTAAAAAGAATAAAACATAAACCACAATTATAATTCTACGAACCTTGTTGTAAGAATATGTTTTACAATTGGTTTAATATCAAAGAAGCATCACAAAATTAATTAAAACAATTATTTTCCGCAATGCTGAACCCAGGCATGATACATTCTTTATATAAAGTCTTCTTTATGTTAATGTCTAATTATCAGTTTACTACTCAAACAGATTAATGAACTACAAGTAAAATAATGAGAGCACTTTTTACATATTAAAGATTAATTTTAAATATTAATCTCATTTATTATGGCTCAATTGAATTAGTCTGGTATGGTAGCGATTTATCTCCTCCAGACGTAAACAGCCGATCGAATTTCGTGTATTTGTACCGAACATTAAAGTGACATGACTTACAACTAGTATATAAGCGCCCGTCACGGCTCCACGCCCTCTTTACCATTACTTGCGAATTGAAGCCCGCCCACCGCACCCTTATTTCACTTTGATCAATTCAACTTAGGTAACGAGTTATATTAATATATTGTATGTATTGTTTATATTTTAATGCTATAGAAGTTGAAATGCTGCCGTCTAGATTTTATGTTTCAGTTCACGAGAATGGTACAATTTGACATTTCAATGGCATTCTGGTACATCTGCAACACAATCACGTTTCACTGCTGAAGCCTGCTGGTAGAACTGCTATCAATGAAGGGAACTGCAAAATTGCTCGCTTATAACGAACTGATGAAATGTTTACACGAACAATTCGTTAAAGGAATGTGGTGCAAGGAGAGACAGTGCTTACAAGGCTCCTTTCTTGGAGATCCTATTGAATTAACTTCAGACGTGCGTGTTGGTAGTTATGTATTCTTGCAGAAAAAACTGGTTTATTCAATTGACAAATGTGTTTTTATACTCAGTGTTGCAGACAATTTATTCAAATTTTGGATATCGGATGCCATGCATTTATACATGTTTTAATATGACTTATTAAAATGATAATTCACTAGTTTTAAATCGTTATGACGGCGGAAAATTCTTACGCATAGGTGCGATCAGGAATGAACATGTTAGTAATTGTGGGCTCGTTTCATGCGGGGAATAAATTATATTGCATACCTATGATCGTTGTCTATCCCATAGTGCTGGTCTGTGGGTAGGTTGCGATTTATAGTGTTCGGAAATATACTTTTTGGGTTAAATGAGCGTTAAAGAACTGGCCAGATAGCTATGACTAGGCGTTCTTTTAATAGCTCCCATTTACAATAGGATGTTTGTAGCGAAGCTGTATTGAATATTGTTGCACTGGTGGTTTGTTTAGGTACTGCGGGGTACCTTGCGGTTCTATTAATCGCCGAGCGGCGGCGAGAGTGGTTTGTTATGTGTCAAGGCTGTGCGGTGTAATAGTACATGCGCCGGACGACGGCGTAGGCAGTACTCTGTAGGTGTTATAGACACATATTTGCGTCAGCTGGTATAAAAGTGCAACAGGGGTAGGGTTATATCGGGTTCTGGTCGCGCTCCTGATCGCTCCTTTGCGTAGATCTTCCATAGTGCCAGTCTGTGGATAGATCAAACTTCATTAGTGCCAGTCTGATGAAGTTTTTCCATGCCGTCATGACCATATCCGCCAATTCTGATCATGAACATTTTATTCATTAATCTGAAATATCTAATAACATGTTACGCTGGTGGTTAAACCACACTATATTATTAATAGAAGGTATGAACAAACTGTTGTTGTTGTTGTTGTCATTGGTTAACAGTAATTGAGTCCTAGAATAAAGACCTTTACCCTTTTTTCAATGTTTTCGCCTCTTCGCGAAACAACGTTGTTTAAAAGCCTTTTTCTTGCATATCGGAATATGTTGGACAAATCAGTCTTTTATGCCAGACGACTCTCGTGAATTGCTTGTGACGTAACGTTATAAACATTGTTACGTCACTTTCCCAAACACAACGTAGTTTTATATAAAAATGCATCATTTGATAAGTTTGCATTTAGAACATCTTCTTTAAAGTGCAAGATGGTATGCAACAAAAAGTTTCAATCATGAGGCATTTGGTTCAAATGGAAATATCCGTCACCTCGTGTAACTGTTTTGCGGGAACTCGGCAGATCCTCGTTTCCGCCAAAACAGTTTCCCTCGGTGACGGATATTACGATCTGAACCTCGTGCTCATGACAGAAACAATTACTCTTCTGCATTATCATTGCAAATTTCTTTGTGGTAAAAAGCAACGCTGGGATGTTTTCCTACAAATAGGATGCCATTTTGCCCGTAAGACATCTTACAAATAGGATGCCACTTTGCCCGTAAGACGTTAGGATGCCATTTTGCCCGTCAGACACCTTACAAATAGAAAACCATTTTGCCCGTAAGACATCTTTCGCGATAAAACAAGCACTACGAGCAATTTAAAACCCAAGGTGATCATGAAACTTAAATGAAAAAGGGTGGAAAAGTACGGATTAAATCAAATCATTCCAAGATATTAGAGTTACAAGAAAAATAATATTATTTGGTCACAGAAACCTCACATTATGTCGTTTGGCCCCTTTAAACGTACAAAAACTACCAAAAATAAATACGTTTTTATGGTAGGGTTGCTATCACTTATCATAACCAATGAAAAACTAAAATCATTCCATAAATTGTTGAAATAAACTAATAAATAAGGTGTAGTATCGAAAAGATAAAAGTCTGGGGTCGTATTCCAGTAGCATCTTAGTGATTTCTTAAATATTCTAAATTAAGTCCAAAACTTTTAATTATTATGATTCTCTCAAAAGTCACTGATTGTGTGTTACTTCATCATCATTATAGAAAATGGTCCAGGAAGGTTTAACAAGAAAAACTGTGATACAAAGTATCACAGCGGGCCAACAAACAATAATGCCATGTAAATATTTTGGAAATTGGTGGTGATGGTTGATGTTGAGGCATGGTCGCAAAAGAACTCGAGGAAACCAATTCTGGTTGAACAAGCAAATTGACACAACATCACATCTACTAACTGACCTCAAGTATCGAAATTTACTATTATCAAATAATATTTATACAGTATGTCCAAGAATGCCCTATATACCGTTCGTCAGGTACGTCTAAATATCTCATTACCATTATCCGTATTAATTTGACATGAATGAAGATTTTTATGATTATTTGCCGTAAAATATTCTTAAATGGTTTAAAAGCTAAATATAATGATTAAAACAGCAGAAAAAAAAGTAAAAAAAAAATGGATGTCGGTGGGATTCGAACTCGTGGATTTGGAAAAGTACACTTATACAAAAGTGTGTAAGCTAAGGTCTCTACCAATACACAACGGTGACAAGTTTCATATGCAAGGGAAAACATTTGTTAATATAATATCATATATATTTAAAAAAGCAATCGAAGAATATTCAGTCAACTGCACTTCGTTTCTATAATGTCAAAGGCTGTATCATTGGAAAAAGCAATCATATTTCCATTTATCACAGCGTAGATTGCGCCTGAAACGTGAAAAGCGCTTTTCTCTATTTTTATCGGCATAGATTGCGCCCTCTATGAAACGAACGACAACTCTTGCGTTTCCAAAAAAATTGACTGTGTCCACAGTTTTCATCTCAGAATTACCTCAATTGTTCAATGAAGAGAGGCACATATATTCGATCTAGTGTTTAAGTCTCCATGCATTTTTACTCACCTTTTTAAATTATCTTCTTAAGGAAATTGTTAATTCTAAGGAAAATTTTAAGATTTGACTTAAGATGATACTGGAATATGGCCCTGGCCAAGAAATGAGACCACATAGAAGATTGCAATATACCATATTTAGTTTAGTCTCTATATAAGAAAAGGTAAAGCAAAGGAACATATCATTCATATTGTAAACATATCAGAAACGACGCCTATAGTTTGATTAGAAATGTTGTTTCCTTCAATCATTAGCAGAAATATAACACGTGTTGCTGTCAAATGTACAGGTCCCGAATTTACACTATATTAATGGCTTTGCCTAGAGAAAAATAATATATCATCCGTAAGTTAAATATGTAGTTCACCATTGAGCCAGTCTTTTAATGTTCATGTACTTATTCATTCGTAAGCCAAATGCTTAATTTGGATATTTCATATTTTTCTGACAACAACGTTCGTGTAAACCACAAGTACGTAGTTTCATAGTGTGTGTTACTATGAAGTTATTAACAACGACGAAATACATCTTATTTTCAATAACACGAATTTATTCCTCTAGAATAAACTGGCCAACTCATATGTTCATTCTAATGCAAAGATACAAAAGTAGATCCTTTACATATGTAATTACTTGAAAGAGCCATGAAAAACCCAAATACTCCTGGACCGGCATACCCCCGCGCCCCCACCCCCACACCCTCAAAGCAGCTTCTTACTGAATGAACCTTCAGAACACATAGCACGTGACTAACGACAAACCAGGGTCTTGCCATGTACAACTCAGTGTACTTTAGGTATAAAAAAATTAATGACACCACATAGACATAGGTATTCCAAAATGCAATCATATATTATGCGCAACGTGACAAAAGGGCCCTTATGGGTCAAATAGGTCATGTCTTTTGAAGTAAATAATTATGCTACAGTTTAAATCAATGTATCAAATTAAACAGCACGTTTATGAATACCATCGAATTTTTTATGTCAGGATTCCTCATGAATATTAATGAGGTGAAAAGACACGTGCAAAAATTCGAATCAATTATGGTTACTTTTAATTTTAATGAACCCATTGTATTTTAAAACGAGAGACATTCAGCTTTCCAACGATGTCTTTCTTTTCAAAATATCTTTTGTCATGTTGCGCATCAATTATTATTTAAACGAAAATATGAAAGTGATGCGTGATTCTTTTCGTACAAAATCCACTTTATGTTCTCCCTATAATCTTACAGACGACATTTCACTGTTACGGGTACGTGGTTTTCATTAATATTACTTCAAAGTTGTTAACTCAATTCATTTATCTTCTGATTAAATTACCAAAACCTTTTAAGTTATGCGTTTTTTTACAATGCATGATATTTAAAAGGTATTTACGCTGAGGGGCTTTATCGAAATGAAGTTTATTGAAACGTAAATGCTTACTAGTCGTGTATGAAATAAAGATAAAGACACATGTTAAACTTTAATTTCTATATTCTATACGTATCGTACATTTCAATGGTCTGAACTTGTTCTGGAAACTAAAGTGCATATAATAAAAGCATGTTCTAGATAAATGTATAATATTTGGTGACGTAGGTTAGTGTAAAGAGATTTGACATAGTTAAAAATGTCTAAATACTAGTTTAAGTGTTGAATTTTGGCTGTGAAATTTGAAAACTGATCTTTCTTTTTGATTTAAAAAAAAAATGATAAAAAAATGCTCTATCCGATGGTCATGGTACGGAAACAACATTTGATTAAAAGTTGTATCGGAAACGTTTCGTCCTCAGTGTAAAAGACTTACGTTCGTTTAAATTAAGGGTAACACCGATGTCCCAAATGTGAATTGATTCTCCCGAAGACTTGTTATCAAGACACCTTGAATCGGTTCCTTACTATATTTTTCAAGAAACTACCCGATTCTCGCATTTGATGTGATTATGTTCGCAGATTGCGAATTCTTAACCTTTTAGCATTAAATGGTTCACAGTTCAACTAAAACACAAAATACACATACAGTATGGATAAAATAAGCAGAAAATACAACATTATGAAGATTCATTTTAAAAAAGTAAAGTAGTTACATTTATCATGATGATAAACACAGATTTAACCATTTTTACCATAGATATCATAGGAAATAATTAACATCTAATATAGATTATAAATGATTTATTAGAATTGAGTGCAAAATGACTTTACCGACCGCAGCAGTTAATATTTTATAATTACACTAAGTGATCTATAAGTTGAAAATATGGAACAGATTTAACTACATGTTATTTACTTATACATGTAGTTAAATCTGTTCCATATTTTCAACCTTTTATATATTTTCAAAGCAAACGAGTTTGCATTTTTTGCATCTTGACAAAACGTTTATAAACATGTCCTGTTGTCACTTTTGCTTCAGAGATATGCCTTACACTTTCTGGTTAAGTATAACAAACGAGGACTGACCGATATAATTGGTCTACTACGTTGTCGTCCTTCGTTACACAGTAGTCCTCTTCTATCACTTTTGTCTTTTTGTATCATGAACTCTTGCAATTCTTCTTCTGCATGTGTTTGTTACGTGAATGATGATTTAAAATCTTATATGTGTATGGACAAACAACTGTCGACATTTCCAGGGATTCCGAGCTGTCGCCCAACTAGTTTTCTAGTAAAGTTTTATTTTACTTAAGTCGCTTTGAAAGTCCTTTTAACTGACTAGATACTAGTTAGTCGTTGTTTTAGGTACTTTGTTTCACGAAATTTACCTGTTTAAATACAAATGAGATATATGATAGGGTGGCGCTGTTGTCGAGTGGATAACGCTCTTGACTTCAAATCCGGA
Source organism: Saxidomus purpurata (assembly GCA_022818135.1). Classification (NCBI taxonomy): domain Eukaryota; kingdom Metazoa; phylum Mollusca; class Bivalvia; order Venerida; family Veneridae; genus Saxidomus; species Saxidomus purpurata. Next base: position 12,038,286 of record JAFMSR010000009.1, on the reverse strand, counting down.
GGTCCCCGGTTCGAATCCTGGCAAGGGGAATGGAAATTTCAGACATGTTTTTCAGTGTTTACCACCGATATAAAAATAAACTGGTTAGAAACCCAGAGCTAGTCTCGTGTGTATATTGCTATACACCAGACTGTAAACAATAAAAAAAAGATATATAGTATATTCGAATCAGTAAAAATCAGAAGTATAGAAATGCAGCGAAGAAATGTCAAGACAAACGGAATGATCACAGTAGCACTTGTAAAAGTTATTTCAGCATATTAAGGCTTATGGTTAACATCAAATAAAAAAAGCTTTGAAGTATAAATCTAAATTTAAGAAAAAAATGTACTCCTCTGTGATCAAACCGGACATTTTATTATTCAAAATATTTCTTTCTGTTTTTAATTCGGATAAAAAGGTGAAGCAACCTTTAGCTGCAGCCAATATATTGGCAAGGGGTATACAAATGTTGGCAAAATGTGCTTAAAAAGACTTTCATATTTCGCAATTCAAGCCAAATCTTTGTAATAAAGATAACCTAGTTACATTAAACTTAAAATAACTTGCTTTCTGACCAACTAAATCTTCTTTCTTTAATGAGACGAGACTACTGATTCCTTTAAATTCTATTGTGATATTTGTTTTCTATCATATCTAATGTCTACCCAGCATAATGCCTTCCAAAATATTTGCATTCATGTCCATATTGTTTCGCCTGGCTGTTTAGATTGGTAGGCCTGAGGTTGTTAATCTAGATGTTTATGGCAAGGAAGGTTTATAAAATTACGGCAGGGAAGGTATGTATCAAATTAACTAACCACACCTGCATTCTTGCGAATGCACGATGTTTTCAACTTCAAACCGTATTTCTTCATCATGAAGTCCATCTAAATAACTTCTAACCAAATAATCGTCTGGTGTCCCTCCGTCCCTTCAACAATCCTTCATCGTATAATCATCAGTTTAAAAGTATTTGGTGGTGGCCTCATGTTTCTGTGATTTACCTCTTACATTTTCATAAAATGGCCTATCTACTAAAATCCTTCTTAAACAGTGATTTGTTTCCGATACCAATTATTCATAACTGTGGCAATTATTAAAAGCATCATCTGCTACTCCTTCGTGTATAGGGAACATCCAGTCGAGCTGATCCTTATGGCTCCTGTGGTAGCATTGAGATATTTCTTCAAAACATGCAATCAATTAGTGATGAACGATGACGTAAGCAAAATTGAATATGAAATATGGGATATATAACAATGTATTATTCAAAGATACTATGCAGGATAAAATTTGAATGTGGGACCTAAAGTAATTTACTTTGGAAATATGACTGGAATAGCATAAATATCAATGCGAAAAAACGGTGGCAAATATTTGCTTTCTAAATAATCCAAGATGACCACTGTTTTATTCATTAGCGATTGATCTGATATGTGCAGAGTACATTTGTAACAAAAGCCTGTTTGAATTTACTTCTATCTAAAAAAATTAAGGTACGTCTTGCATCCAAGGTTATGTTAACATTAATTTTGCATTTCTATTACACTCTTCTGAAAAACTCAAACAGACTGATGTTTACCAAACAGTAAACATAATCAAAGAACATTCAAATAGTACTAGAAATTAGCGTTGAAAAACATCAATGATGAAGGTAACAACATTGAACATTAAAACGTATGCAAATTATGTCTATCAAATTTGTCAAATATGGCGTATTCATAACATTGTATTTCGCCAAAGATTTTCCAAAGGTTTGTCAGAATTTGCAAATTAAATGAAATGATATGCATTTCATTGCATTAAAGATCTAAATACAATTCTTTTTATATATTTTAGTGCCTTAAGTGCATGATCTGATATATGCAAAGCAACAAAACCTAAGATATCTAAGATATTTAGTTAACATTCAGTGTTATCTTGTTATCATGCATCTTGTCATTCAGTTCCACTCGTTAGAACTCTCTAAGAAATTCTAAATTTTGGTCTTTGTTCAATGTAAAGGAACACTTGTTCTCCATTTTGAAAAGGCTGTTGTTATCAAACATAACAAATGCCATTACATTTAAGATGGAATTTCAACTTTGATGACGAAATGATATGTCTTTGTCCTTAAAATTTCTAAAATCTAGCATATTTACAATGATCATTAGCCACAATTCCATTCACTTCTTAAAGGCAGGAATATTCATTCGTATCTCATTCATCTCAAAGTACAGCTACACCTCTTAACAGCGCTAACATGACTATTTTGCACTTGAATGAACCCAAATATCATACACATTATCTAAAACCACAAATTAACATTTTGTTAAGGAAGTTCTAAATGAAAATGATTTGATAGAGAATGCCTGAAAAGCAAAATAAAACCCCTAAAACAGGAAGTAGTCAATACATGATCATGTAGCTGATCTGAATCAGTAACGAGGACAGCAACCAGCATAATGTGTTGCTGCAGTAAACATAACCAATGAACATGTAAAAAGTGAGAGGAATTAGGAATGAATATCGCAAATGAATAATTTAAAAGCTAACAACTTTGGATATCAAGATATATCTACATTTTCAAATATTTAATCACTTGATCATTGGCTGATTACCACAAAGTGATAAATGTGTCAAACATAAGTTTTTACAACACTTTACTTCGTTATAATTGTTCGATGCGTATGACAGAAATCGCAAATGAAACGAAGTGGTATTCATTTTATTGAATTAAAGAACATAATACAAATACATCATTTCTTACTTATATGTGCAATGACAGAACAGGAAATTTAAATTTCTTATTGCTCAGATATTGAGTAAACATTTGCAATCAATGTTATCTTTGAATCTCTTAATTAACATTCATTATGCCGTTCCATTTCCCTCGTTATACCTCTCTTGGAAATTCTAAATTATGGTGCAATGACCATTAGCAAAAATTGCATTCACATCTTAAAGGCAAGAATCTTCATTTTGAACCTCAAACATCTCTAAGTACAGCAATATCTTTTTCACGTGGCTACAATCGCTCTCACTCTCTTGTATCTGAATTAACTTTCTCCACATCCTACAGATCATCTGAAACCCCACACTTCTGACTTATATACAAAGACACATTTTCTTGAGGCAGTGTTCTATGACGACTGGTAGTAAAAGAAAAACAAAAATAGTAAGCAATCAACATATGTATGTGTAGTTCATGATCTGCATACTTAGTAAGGGCAATGAAAAGGGTAATTGGTTTCGCCATTTAATATAATCAAAGATGAAACCAAGCGCGAGCAGAATAATAAAAGAAAACAAGAGGGCCATGATGGCCCTATATCGCTCACCTGACTACCATTGGCTATAATACAAGGGCTCATGATTCTAACATAATTCGTAGAGGTCCACTACACAATGCTAAGTAACATTCCAAATATCCATTCTCTGCCTGTCTGCCTTCTTTTTTTTTTTTTAAGTTTTCCCTATATAAGCCTATGCAAAACCAAGTGACACCCCCCCCCCCTCTCCCTTGGCAGGGTCAGTTTGACCCAGAGGTCATGATTTGAACAATTTTGCTAGAGGTCCACTAGCAAATGCTACATGCCAAATATCTAAGCTCAAGGCCTTGTGGTTTCAGAATTTTTTTAAGTTTTCCCTATATAAGCCTATGTAAAACTAAGTGATCCTCCTTGCGGGGTCAGTTTTGATTCGGGGGTCATAATTTGAACAATCTTGGTAGAGGTCCACTAGACAATGCTACATACCAAATATCTCAGCTCTAGGTTTTGTGGTTTCAGAGAAGAAGATTTTTTAAGTTTTTCCTATATAAAGCCTATGCAAAACTAAGTGACCATCCGTGCGGGGTCAATTTTGACCCGGGGGTCATAATTTGAACAATCTTGGTAGAGGTCCACTAGACAATGCTACATGCCAAATATCTAAGCTCAAGGCCTTGTCGTTTCAAAGAAGAAGATTTTTTAAGTTTTTCCTATATAAAGCCTATGCAAAATTAAGTGACCATCCGCGCGGGGTCAATTTTTTTGACCCGGGGGTCATAATTTGAACAATCTTGGTAGAGGTCCACTAGACAATGCTACATGCCAAATATCTAACCTCTAGGCCTTGTGGTTTCAGAGAAGAAGATTTTTTACGATTTTCCTATTTGTTGCCATAGCAACCAGAGTTCTGCATCGAATGGAATTCTTTGAACGACTTTGATAGAGCTTCATGCAAGGAACATCCCTGCAAAGTTTCATCAACATTGGCCCAGTGGTTTCAGAGGAGATGTCGTTTGAAGGAAATGGTGGACGGACGGACGTACGACGTACGACGGACGCCTGACGGAATGCGATCCTAATAGCCCACTCTGGCACTTTGTGCCAGGTGAGCTAAAAACACAATCATATGAATAAGAGCGCAATATAGGACATTAACAAACATGTACATTTTCAGACCAATTCTTCCGTTAGCAATAATATCATTCACATGTTAAAGGCTAGAATATGCATTTCGTATCTCTGTCATCTCAAGGTACAGCTACAGTTCCTAACAAAGCTGACATGATTATGTTGCATTATCATACACATTTTCTAACATGACAATCTGGTTAATTTATATAGAAGTTCTAAATGAAAATTAAGTGATAACATCTGAGCGTAAAGCAAAACAAAACCCTTTAACCGCAAGAAATCAATACAGATTTGCGTAGTTGATTTGTATAAATGTCTTAAACATCTTCAGTAAACCGCCTTATTAAGTATGTATTATTTTAAGTCACGCTTCCCTATTTATCATTGCTCATTCGGAGAAACTTATCAATTATATATCGTAACACGCCCACTGTGACAACCTCTGACTTTAAACTGTCTCGATCAAATTCATCTTGATTTCATGTATGTTATTGTTACGCAAGAAATGATTTGAATTAAATGTGTGATTACGTCATGAATGGGATATGTCTACATAATTGAGCTATTTGAACGAAAACTATGGGAGTTTTGAACAGCGTAAGTGATGAAAACATTTGTTTACCGCGCAATTAAAATATATGTATAATAATGATTTTATTTAAAATCAAAATAGATTTCGATATACATTTTTGCCGTCTTCATATCCGAAGTTAATAATGATAAAACGCAAACGTTTTGAAAGTGCGATTAATTTGATAATAAATCAAAAGTTCTGTTTGTTTTAAATATATACATGTAATGGTATCAAATAACAAAAAATGTACATGTAAATTAGATATATACTTACATAGCTCGATGAAATGCAGAAAAAAAAACGCATTCAATTCTTCTAATTACAACTTACTATAATTAAATTGTTTCTTTAGTTGACAGTCGTAAATATTATGCAGTGATCAGTAACCCGGATTCTTTTTTAATATTTCGTCGCGCATTATTTTGGTTGTTATAACGCCACTTCTTATTAGCATAAAGCAAATGGCCGGCAGCAATCAGCTACTGGACCGAAGACTTTATGTACAAAATTATGGCTAGATTACTACATTTAGATCAAGTAAAAGTAAAGTAAAGTTGTCGTACACATGAGTCAATTGACGATCATCAGCTTGGACGGACTTGGAAAAGTTATGCACATGTACTTTTGTGGTCAGTTCAAGTACGCTAAAGTTTAAAACACTTTAATTTATTCTATAGCTTATGTCTTGTAATAGTATGCCATAGCATGCCATTTAAGTAACTTAAGTTTTGAACTGCAACAACAACAACAACCCCATGACCTTTTTATCTAAATGTCCAATCCTTTCATCGTGAAATGTCAGGAGGAATTTCCAATTGTTCAGAGTCATTTTTGGGTGGCAAATACAACTCAAATCCCCCATTAAGCTGACGAAAAATGTCCATGTCCGTGTTGATGCCGGTGTCGGTCATTCTATTTTTACTTTTACAGACGAACTCGGCGTCAATGCTCGCATCGATTAAAATTTGAATGGATCGTTAAGAAGGTAAACGGATACATTTTGTCATAAAATCATCCTTAACTAGAGCTGCTATGAGAGATATCTTGCAGCCATGCATATTCCGGTTTGGTTTAGTTGTGGTTACAGGAGCTTTAGTCAAAGTCTGACACGAAACAGGGTCTTGTCGAGAAAAGTTACTATCAGTTACTATCATTTGCAGAATAGTAATAATTTTGTCAGTATCAGTTTTTGCCGTTTAAGTATGGCCGAACATAAGATTTAAAATGGTTGCCAATACAGTGAGCATGTTGTCCATCAACGAGATATTGGGAACAACACGTTAGAAGAACAATTCTACTCATTTTCAAAATCAACACAATCCTAAAATGAACAATACATATTTAACAATCGTTCTTTGAAATACATTGAAAATCTTTCAAGAATGTTTTGCTACAGCAACGTTTCTAGCAAAGTCTGACACTCGCAAACCGGAACGAAAATCTGCACATAGATCAAAAGTAAATTATACAAAGGTAAAACATGTGTATATTGTAAAGGAATGCACTTACGTACAGACTGTGTAAAAATTTAAGATCGTGAACAGAGATTATACATTGTAAAGGAAAAGCAGCTTTGTTTCAACTGTCTAGGAAATTACAAAGTGACAGACTGTAAATCTAGTTTCAAATGCAAAGTATGCTCGCGTAAGCATCATACTAGTTTGTGTGAAGGATAATCAACGGTCAACCCTACAGAAAAAAGCCCTGGTATCAAAAACGCGAAGAAAAGACACACATCAGTTATTTATTCAGCACATACTTTTAATCTGGACCTGTTTTACTGAAGACTGCGGTTTCCATGGTAACATCATCGTCAACAACCACTAGTGCAAACATCATATTAATAAATTTTGATGAAGGTTCCAAGGGTTCCTTTGTTGCTGGACGTCTGGCACAGAAACTTCAGCTCAACCAAGCGAAAGTGAAATCCTGTGTCTATCGGGGTTTTGAGATATAGAGAGATGCGTGCGACACTTGGATACAATCACAATATATTTATAAACACCAAAGTACAGCATCCCGATAAAAGTTCTCATTGTGCCTGAAATATCAGTACCACTGAAAACTTACAAGAAACACGTCGGTCACCTAACATACCTGAAAGGGCTCAAATTTGCACACCCTATGTCAGAAGACAAAGATTTCGAGATAGAAATATTAGTTGACGCCGATCTCTACTGGGACGTTATTCAAGATAAAGTAATTAGAGGAAACGGACCTACAGCTATACAGTCTAGAATCGGATATCTTCTGTCAGGACCGATGAACACAGAAAATCAGGAACATATATTACCACTTCCGATGTCTATGATGAACTTTATGACTATACACGGGCAAGAAGAAGTGAAATTAGAACAGTTCAGGGAAATAGAATCATCAGGCCTAGAACAAAACAGGAATGCAAACTCTGATTAATATACGAGACAATATTAGGAAACATGCATTACATGCGAAAACAACCAATATGTTGCCAGGTTACCATGGAAAGATAATCATCCCTCACTACCTAGTACTAGTAATGAATTGATAAGCCGACGTAGAACTGTGAATGTTATCAACAGGCTGAGAAAAGAACCGAAACTACTACAAAAGTATAATGAAATAATTACCCGAGATTGAATGTTTGCCTGATGAGTACTCCGCCACAACTGACTAGTTGACTGCTTCGGGTAAAACATGTTTGCCTACTCCTCAGATATTGAGAAAGCATTTTTGAACGTCAGTTTGCATCCTGACGAGCGTGACGTCACTAGATTCTTCTGGCTTTCAGATCTGACCAATCCAGACAGTCCACTGCAGGCATACCGTTTCAAGTCGATACTGTTTGGAGCAACGTGTTCACCATTTATACTGAATGCAACTATTATGAAGCACCTGAACTCACCCACAAATAAGTAAAAAGCAAGCTAAAGGAATAAACAATTAACCAATCACATCTATATGTCATTGAATTTAATGGTCTGTTTATTGGACTAAATGTCCAGCCTATAGACACCTAATCAGACAATATCTTATTTTAGTGGACTAATATCCAACCTAAAGTCACCTCATCAGACAATATCTTAATTGATTAGGGGTCTAAATGTCCAGTCTAAAGACGCCTAATCAGACAATATCTTATCTGTTTAGTGTACTAAATGTCCAACCGAAAGACACCTATCAGACAATATCTAATACGTTTAGTGGACTAAATGTCCGGCTTAAAGATACTTAATCAGACAATATCTTATCTGTGTAGTGTACTAAATGTCCAGTCTAAAGACGCCTAATCAGACAATATCTTATCTGTTTAGTGTACTAAATATCCAACCTAAAGACACCTAATAAGACAATATCTAATATGTTTAGTGGACTAAATGTCCGGCTTAAAGACACTTAATCAGACAATATCTTGTTTGTTTAGTGGACAAAATGTCCTGTCTAAAGACACATAATCAGACAATATCTTACCTGATTAGGGGGTCATTAAAAAATTAAGAGATCAGACCTCCTGCGGTGGGGGGAGGTCACTTACTTAGAAGATTTTAATTGTCTTTAACAGTAAGACTGTAAAATCAATTATATACACTCAACAGGTTTAAAAACGCAAAGATTTACCCTGTTGAACATTTTTATTTGAATGACGCTATTGTTTTTATTTCTATTTAAGTCATTTTTTGCGATGAATTATTGAAACTTTTACAAGAATTTATTTTTTTTATTGTTAAGATCAATATTTTGCCACTTTTGCGTTTCTAAACCTGTTAAGTGTATATATTAAAAACTGTTTCGTGTCTATAGGGCACTTTATTTGCATTATTCACAAATAATGAATACCTGTAAAACTGTAAAAAGAATATCATACATTCTCCTTGTCGTCTTTGATACCGCATTCATATTTCTGAATCTTTATAATTTTTTGTCATATGCCGTAAAACAGCTACACTTAAACTACCAATAAGAATTATTTAAATTTCAATACACCGAATGCTATAACAAAAATGGACAAATAATTTAAATAAATTTCAATTATAGTGTACACAGCAACTAAAGTCTACTTCAGCTGCCATCATTGCCTTTAAGGTATTCAGCCCATAACGAAGCACCTCCAACTGAGTACTCTTCAATTGCCTGTATTTCATATACAACATAGTATCAGCTTATTTTTTCCTTCATCATTCTAGACAGTCAGTCTCCGTGGTGTAATGGGTTAAGTCGTTAGCCCAGTTAAAATCCCACCAAAGCCACTTTTTGTACCTTTTTTTTTAATTTTTCTTTTTCGCTTTAAATGTATTTTAAAATGTTTTTTCTGCAATTTTTCATTAAAATCTTCATTTATATCAGACTAATAAGCATACCGGCAATTTAAGATTAAGGTATAAAAATATGGTAATGGCTGGTTTCAGATCTGATTATTTGAAAAGCTAGACGGTAAAAGTTCATCAGTCTTTGCCATTATATAAAGAAAAGTAGACAGACAAAATTTATCAGAGTGGAATGTATGACCCGCTCATAAAACTCGCATTTTGCTTTGATTTTTTATCCTCTTTACCTGTTTATGATCTTTTTAACTTTGTAATCATGCACATCCCAATACTTTGAGCAGGTTCATGAATTTTAAGGAGTCTAAAGTCTAAATGTGTTAAATGCGAATACTTTGTTACCAAAATTATGTTAAATTGTTATAGTATAATGGTTACTGAGTATTGACAAATTACTCTTTCTTAATTATTATTATTATTTAATTTACAAGATAGGTGTAGGGGTATAAAATTTCATACATCTTTTTATTAAGACGGCAAATGTCTTTTAAATTTTAAATATGAATCATTGAAATGATTAGTTAATGAAATATAACAATTCTCGTGGCCTTTGAAAATTGACCGTTATGGGCTAAAACCTTGATTTTCAATTTATCTATAAAAGGACACTTTTTATAATGTACCTAAGTATGTTTAACTCTCATTTCGAATGTTTTAACAAAATACATGTTTGAATTTATAATTATTACTCAGGGCAAACATTTGTCGATGTTGAAGCACAAACTTATTTCATGAATGTTTACTCTCATTAGGGGTGTCTGAAGAAAAAACATGTCTGACTCAAAATCGGAGAGACCGGATCCAAAACCAAACCTGACTCTAAATTTTAGAAACTGAATCCAAATACATGTTTGACTCTTAATCAGACAGATCGGGTGAAAATATATATCTGACACTAAATTGGAGTGACTGGATGACTCTTAATTGGAGAGACCGGATTAAAATACATGTTATATTCTAAATAGGCGCGACTGGAGGAAAATGCATATTTGACACTAAATTGGATAGACTGGATGAACATATAAATGTTTGACTCTAAATTGGTGTGACAGGATATAAATGCATGTTTGACTCTTAATTGGAGTGACTGGATATAAACCATGATTGACACTAAACTGGAGTGAATGGATGACAATGCATGTTGACATTAAATTGGAGTGACTGGATAAAAAATTGACTACATCGCCGTGACTGCGACAGAAAGGAGTTTTAAAATATACTCAACATACTCAACGTTGTTCAGTCGCAACATTGTGTTCGGTCTGCTGCTTTTACTTTATTGTTCGCCAGTCAGTATTATAAGTGGACACGATTTGTTATAGATGATGATAAAAAACGGTTTTGCGCCATATTAAACAACGTGGTATTCTTTATTCACTTTGGAGCTTTTTAAGCGGCAATCATCGAATGACGTTTTGGTATTCTTTCAAGTTATGTGGAGCTGTGTATTATACTAGTTCTACATTGCTTATATCACTTGATGATTGCTGATATGTCAAATGATAACAGTTGGAAGAGGGCAGATACCTGTTATATATGTCACGTACATATATATATCTTAAACAAAAAGTGACGTTTAACAGAACATACATTTTCAGTTTATTTAACTGTATGGGGACTGTCATGCAAAAGTGGTGTTCTGCATAAAAGGATCCATGAGAACGATGGTAATAGCTTATGACAGATTCTGACAAATATGAGACAACAGTTCAGTATTACGAAATGTTCTTTTATTATCTTTCATGCGAAGATTCCAGTTATATCTATCTGCAACAGTCGGAGCTTCAGTGTCATATTATGAAATCTGTTATGAAACATAGATGTTTAGGCTGCCTTTTTATTTTCTTCATGATATTGTTCGAGCATGACTGCCCTGAGACGAAGAAGCAATATGTACTCTATTTGTGAGGTATATTATTATTTTCATTAATATTCCTATGAACGGGATCATGATATGGAGAGTCAGAGTATGTGAGGATACGTACCGTTATTTCCGGACATTAGTCCGCTTCACTGTATTGGCCGCACCAATATTTTTTTTACGATTAAAGAAAGAAAAATGAACGTATTTGCCGCTGCGGCCGATGCGCCGAATATGGTGCATATATCAAGGCGTTTAAAACGAGCTGTGCCTTTTTGTATGACAGTCAATGTATGATCAATCACTCCCGCTAATCTGGTGATAAACGGTAGTATACGGTAGGTAATTTACCCATGAAGGCTGAATGGTTTGGAAATCGTTTGTAAACTTATTTCAAACAGCGTATAAACCTAAAGTTCCCACTCGGTGCACACAAAATACCAATTAAAAAATAAAAATGTTGTATAGGTCGCTTGAAACTATCAATTCAAAAATAAACGGTCATATAGACCGCTTCATCCCATAGGCCGCATCTACGAAAATTAATATTTTTATACGTATTAGCCGCGGCCTATTGTCCGGAAATTACTGTAGATAAACGGTACTTATGAATAACGGATGTGCTGAAGAATTTCAAAAGGCTTTTTTATGGTGTATTCATGGCTGGAATATAATCGTAGAAAAATGACAAATGATTTTTTTATGTGTCAACTTCATATCTAAGACCCGTGATATTTCAGTGGATTTATGAAATACATAAGCTGATCAAAAGTAAATCCAACAAATCATATATTATTTATTTCATCTGTTGCTGGACACGTGATATTTCTCTATTTCCTTTGTGAATGACAGTACCAAAACAGAAAAGAAGAACTTGATTACGGATATTTACATTATATGAGAATCACTTTTAACAGTAATCAAAATTGGAAACTTTGAATTTCTCGATAAAGCTTTTTTTCTATACTTTTGGCGGGGGCGTATTTGTGCATACTGTTGTCATAAGAATCATTTATTTGTCAATAAAACAGATAAAATTGATTGGTATAATAAGCAACTCCTGCATTAGTTCTGATCATAAAGTTAATCTTACATTCACCTTATTTGTTGAATCTTTTTAAATAACATAAACTCCAACAACTTTTACAAATGTTTAGTAAATGAATGATACATCATATGATTTTAACATAAAATGTCCCAACATACTGTTTGTATGAAATGATATTTTCTGTACCGTTTTATCCACAGCAGCCTTTCTCTGATAACTAAAAAACGAAATTTTGTTATAATTGTAAGTTTTCGGGCAGCTATAATACTTTATGAGTGTATAAAAGAATAAAGTGATCATCAAAGAAAGAAAACATCCGTGATACATATGTTCTGTATATTATAAACATTCTACACATATTCTATATACAAACATGGTTGTACTACATTTTGATGGTAAATTATACGTACGAATTATGTTTAATCTTAACATTTGAATGTTTTATAGCATGTGTAAAGACATGATACTTTTTATGTTGTTCTTAGTCTCTCATAACTCTTTTAGAGCGGTTTTGTACATTTTTACATGATTATAAATGTTAATGTTTTATTATAATATGTATGTACAAAAGTGAGACTATAATAAAATATCTATATATCTATCTACGAATCTTAAAGGTGTTAATAAAATCCCCGCGACAATAATGAAGAAATTTTACTTCCTGACTTAAAGATACAATATCAATAAAAAAAGAGCTGTCAATTATTTCAAAAGTCAACACATTTGTTAGAATATGTCATAAAAACTTGATAATTGACAAGCAATGTTTTCTCAAATTTCTAGCGACCATTGTAAAATATTTTACAAAGGTATATATAAACTGAAAAAGACCTGGGTGGTCGTTTTGCTGTAGTCAAAAGTTTAATGTTTATATTTCTGCAGGTTAGCAAAGTGGCTCTTTATTTTTTCCAAAGTCTGAATTATATAATATGTTTTAGCCATTTATTAGATACAACATAAAAATTCGCGATGAAAAAGCATACCTATCAGGGGCTTAGTATTGGGCCTTTAAGCTCAAATACTAGATGAAATCTTAGTTAGACGTTCGTATTGTGTGGAGAAAGTACTTACACCTATGCAATTTTTAAAAAGCCTTTTCAATAAAAAAATATTTAACAAAATGACAACTTAGGCAAATAAGTGTATAGTGTAGGCCAGTCGTTACCGTAAAACAAAATATGTCTTCTCTTTTTGTGATAAAAGCTTATTTTTCTTATAATCAGAATATATGCGATCTTACCTCGAGTTGAAATCAAAATAACACGTTACTAGTAATTTTTACTTTCCAAATAAACGTTTAGTCTTTTTCTAAGTTGAAATACATATCTTCGTTTTCATAAAGTATATATTTCTGAATACATTGTATCTGACGAGTTGAAAAAGTAGTGATAAGTACGTACACGCTGGCAAGATCAATGTATGATATTTTGAAATATTTGAAAACCTAAGAAACATACCATTGACTTGACAAATCGAAATGTGATCAAAATCCTGTCAATAAGAAGCATCTCTGTTGGGAAATCAAAAAATCTAAATACGGTACAAACTTTAATAATATTGAATGGACAAGAGATTACATGAAGACATTAGGCATTTGCCATGGATATGATATTAATATGAGTGATATCTGGAGAAATCAAATTAATAAGATTAAATTATGTTTGCAAGTCTGGAAATCAAGAAATTTGACATTGAAAAGTGCTAATAATCAAAACATTTGTATTTTGAGATTGAAAGTAAAGGAATTCCACAAAAGTATTTAGCCGAGCTTGACAAAATTATATACGATTTTCTGTGGAACAACAAGAAAACACTTATTTCTAAAAGTACAGTTAAAAAAGACAAAGTGCATGGTGGGTTATGTCTATATGACTTAAAAGATTTATTGTTGGCTCATAACGTGAAAATGATTTACAAAATGCTTCATTCAGACGAACCGAACTGGAACCATATCGGAAAATTCTATCTGAAAACCATTGACCATTTGTATAACCAAAACTATTTATTATGCAATTTGAACTGTTTAGAAAAATTAGACTAGTTAAACAAATACCGGAATTCTTTACATATTGTTTACAAAACTGGAGCTCTTTTAAACAATTTCCAAGCCAGAATCACGAAACGAAGTAACTGAACTATTACCTATTTGGAAGCGACCTTATTGAACATAAAAGAAAACCTTTATTTTTCACATCATTTCTGTTTCGTAATAAAACATGCGTTAAAGACATTTGGGAGTTTGAAATAAATGACTTTCTTTCTGATGACAAGATAAAGCTAAAACTAGAATCAGTAACAACTTCCGTTTTGAGTGGAATAAGATCAAAAGTAGCACTAGTATCCCTAATTCTTGCATTAACATGCTGCATAACATCAATGCATAGGCAAATAAGCACTTCAACTCAATCAGTAGATCAAAGTTACGTCTTCTGTCTAGAAATGGCTCTTTCATCGAGCCAAATCATGATAACATCTCACCTGACCAAAACAAACATAAAGTGCCATCAAACAGAAATTAAATGGCAAGAAAAGCTTAATTGTACAATTGCCTGGACAAACACCTGGTCCAATATTTATGACTCCTTGACTTGATGAACGTTAACGTGACAGTAATACGATGTTATAACACGTGACATCATGTAATAACATCGAAATGAAATGTCATATGGCGTCATGTAATAAGGTATAAATGAAATTATTTAATACAGTTGTGATACAATGTCGCGACACAGTGCTGCATTCAAAAAGAAAATTTTATATATATGCATATAATGAAATAAAAGCGAGTCAATATTCAACAAGCAACAATAGCCTATTCGAAAAGCTATATTTTACCTTAACTAGCAGGTTGGGGAAATATGATAAAATCGCTACCCTTCAATGGTTACTCCTGATCACCAATGTTACCCATGAACAGACATATTTGGGGAATATTGTTCTTTGCAACAAATAACTAATTAAATTCTAACGTTTAATTATACATGTGCACTGTAACTTTCCGGGTTCAACAATACGTACTTTAGAAAAGAGTGATAACATGTAACCTACAGAGCGGAAAATTAGACGTAAACAGGGGATATATTACATAATGATAAATTAAGACCCTCCCTCTTTTATTCATGATATAACATCCGTTCCAGCGGTGTTCATCGCCTTATGAATAATGATCTGGAGTCAGATGAGCAGTTAATAACTGCGCATCAGGACGACAAAGAGTTATTAATCATTATTATTTAATGTTTTATTTCACATTTAAAGTCACAGGATCTTTTTTAGTTAACTGATATTGTAAAATAAATATTCTGATAGGATAATGATAGAATCATGGTCTATTTATTCTAAAACAATGTTGACAGATTCAAATAGTTGCCAGGAAGCCTTTTTTTGCAATATCATTGAACAAAAATACTGCTCTATATTTCTAACATGTACATCGATTTAAAAAGTAAAGTTAAGAATGATTTTTGGTACACATAAAGGTCATTTACGCCGGTAACACATCTTTCTTGGTAAAATAAAAGCCACTTGTCAATGTGGTTCTGTGACTTTAATGTTGGCCTCTGTATTTCAAATGTAACAACTAAACACATGAGTATTGCAACTTGTAAATGAATGAATTGGGAGAAGTTGAACTTTGATGAGTTTGTGAGATGTGTGTTGTTTTAATTTAGATAAAAGTTATTTTAAAAAGCATGGATGATTTTGTTCGCAGCACGACAGCAATTGACATTCTGACCATTTTAGCGCATCCGTTGTGAGATTCAATAAAAAAGCAATAAGAAAACATTACTTGCTACAAAGAACGTTTTGTCAAACGAGTGCATGGTTTGTATTTAGTATATTTTATAATGTTAAGAAGACAGGAGCTCATTTCCATTGCATCTTATTTATCTTTCTGATTTATATGTCATCGTTTAGTTTAATTACTTTAATAAATATCTTATTGCATATACATAATTACATGTACACAAAAATAGACATATGACACAACGAAACAAAAATAAATGGGTCGGGCCACAAGTTCTGGCAAAAATAATGGGTGGTTCATAATATGTCATTGCTATGTATGCTACAGGTAAGATTTCGGTGTAACCAGATTTGCGTATAATGTTTCGATCATTTTCTAAACTTACAGATTTGTTAAGTAATGTAGATCTTGTTATAATTAAAACATAATAACTTATTGCCATTTCGAGTATAAATTACATTAATTTACATTTTCCTAATGAGTTCATTTAATGAATGCTACACTTACGTACTATAAAACATATAAGAATAAGGGGCAGTAATGCTACAATTACTACACGACATGAACGACATATACGCCCAACAGAATTAATATCATTTAGTAAGAAAAGATGCTCTGTTTAATATATAACCTATCACATACAATGAACATGTGTATTGTGTATGTCGTGTCTAATATAATTGAACTTCTCATATCCCTATAATTAGCCAAAGCCTTCAAACAGACACTAGTATATCTGCTGCAGTGTTTATTGTGTCTGTTTCCCTTTCTCATAGTGTTTTCTTTTGGTATTTATTTTTCATTTTGCTGGAAGGTGCTAAGTATGATTGCAACAAGTGATTTTCTCTTATTTTACATTAAGACTAATTCTGACTCATTTTCGATTTCCGATTGTCAAACATTAGTTTATACAAGGACCTATATACACATGGATTGGCAACTTCCGAAAATCGATAATGCGATATCGGAGTAAATGTTACCCATCATGCTTTGCGCGCGCTCGGTGTTTTTCGGAAATTTTCGAAAATTTTCCGATTTGTGATATTCGGCAGGTGCCGCCAGACTTGACAAAATTTCAACAAACAAAATCGATAACAGTTACGCCTGACGAAAAAAGATTTGCATAAGACAAAAGTTGCATAAACAAAGAAAAATACAAACTATTGAGCCATACATATTGAAGTAGACACGATTCAATTTGATTTATTGTTTACGTTTTTCCCCCGATACGTTCCAAGATGGAGGACGGCGGGAAGCTTCATTCTACATCGCGCTGACAAAATTTTCAACATACAAAATCGATAAAAGTTACGCATTACGAAAAACAGATATAGGTTGGAATGAGACTAATGTTACTTAAAGAAAAAAACAAACTATTGAGCCATAAATATTGAAGAAGACACGATTAAATTTGATTATTTTTCAAGATGGAGGACAGGTGGACGCTGGGAGTTTTCGATTTCGGCAAACCTCGGATATTGTCCATCGATGCTAAAATCTCGCATAAAATCTCGCCATCCGCGATAAAAAGGTTGAACTTGTATAAAAGATACGAGAGTTACCAATCCATGTGTATATAGGTCCGTGGTTTATAAGGATTTAATATGTTTTTCAAACAGACAAATTTAAATGGATGCAATTATCTAATATAAAAGTGCCTAAGATAACAAGGGGCAATGACAATACAGTTTCTAGAGAACGATCTGTATAAACCCGTCACAATTATTTCCCTTTCCTTAGAAATATAAGATTGCATCCAAATATCCCCTCCGTTCGTTTAGATTGTTAATTGTCGGAAGTCCTCGGCAGATTTCGTTACCCTACATCAAACTTCGAAGCATTCTGCCGAGGTGTTCCGATTGATTTCGTCGATGAACTAACCTCAGATTTTGATCAAACCAATGACTTAGTTATTAAAGGTCTTCCAGACATCTAACCAATATATTATGTTTTTTCAAGCAGACGAGTAAAAATGGTCAAAAGTATTGAAAATTTAAAAGTGTATTAAACAAGCCCGTCATAATTTGTCCCCTTTTGTTAGGAAAGATCTTCTTTGCCAATGTCAAATTTATTCCGACCTCCTTAATTAAATAATAATAATAACAGTAATGATAATGCTAATAATGATGATGATGATGATTGTGTCGTAGGGCGTGTTATTTGTCATTATTTTGTAAATTCATTTGAACTGTTGAAATAAAAAAGAAACTTACAACAGATAATAAATTGATCAGCTTATTACTATCAATTTTGGCATAAAACACTACTGGCCGAAGGGAACCTGCTCCGTCCGTAACACCTGATTTTACCACGTATATTACCTAAAACATCGACCAAATTTCGAATTCAAGAAATCTTAAAATTAGTACACTATACGATTACGTATTCAAATCATTTCAGTGGCTAAATGAAAGCTTTACTCTAACAGAATAATTTATTTAAAGATTCCCCAACCACTTTAATCTTTATCGGATATATTGTTGAGATTGGGCCGATCAATTTTGCACATGGTACTATTTTTCCCTGTGTATGTTATATTAATGAGTAATGATCATTGACGTGAATCGTGATTCCCCTCAAAATACTAATTACTGTTGAAACTATACAAATATAATTATGGCAGTATACAGTTGAAGTAACATGAGCGAGTAAAATGTCTAACTAACTTGAAACAAATATATCAAAGATACATGTATTTATTTACTAACTAAACAGATACACACACTGTACTATTCTATCTATAAGAACAGATGATGGCGAATGCAATGAAGTGTCATTGTAACAGGCCATGATTGAAGACTTTTTATACAGGTATAAGGTAAGAAACGTGGTAAAATCAGGTGTTACGGAGCAGGTTGTATTGGATTGTTTCCCTTTGGCCAGTAGTGTTTAATTATCAAAATTGATAGCAGTGCTATATAAAACAACATGCCTGATCAATTTAGTATAATTATGTTGTAAGTTCCTTTATTATTTCTTTAAATATTTACAGGTTATCTTCACAGGAATTTATACTAGAACCTTTTTGTTTGACTTTTAGTTCTAAAACATGTTATTTTAAGAGAGTTTGATGTACTTTATTTCTAAGAGCTGGTATACAGTAAGTTTTATGGGAAAATATTTAGTGTAGTCATACCTAAAGTTAAGTCGGTAAACTGAGCATGCGTGTTACACGTGTATAGAACTTCCGGGATTTTCGTGTTTTGTGTGTTAAATATTATGGTAAGCAAAATGCTAAAACATTCACTTTGATTTCAAAATCGCCAACGTCTTAGTGTATAATTACATTATAACATAGTGCCTGTGTATGTTTGATTATATGAAAAGGAGGAGAACATGCAATTTTCCCATCCATGCCGGTGTAGTATATTTCGGACAGTCGTATTATTGAACTAGAGGGATGCTATTTGTTTGAATTGGAGAAATTCAGATGAAAGTGACAGCTTAAGATGATTTAGCTGTTTTTCACTGGTTTAAGATCTTAGAAGTTTTTTGTTCTTTGAATAAATGCTTCCTACCTACACTTTTGATAGGCATTTACATGCCAGGAGATCATCTGTATGGTCACCACACACCCAGGTTAATATTCACAAGCTGGAGATGGTCCAGCGACGCACAATCAGATGGGTAAAAAATGATTATTCCAGAGATACCAGTGTGACAGACCTGCAGAACACCCTTGGATGGAGCACCCTTGAGAACAGGCGTCAAGCCTCCAAATTGGTTATGTTTTACAAAGGAAGTGGCTGCTTGTCCGGTAACCAGACGGCTAGAATTTTGTCTAGTCGTCCGGTAACCGGACGAGCAGCCTATACTAGTATGCTAGGCTAGTCGTCCGGTAATCAATTTCTTTGTATATGAGTTTATCTTGATGAAAGTAAGAGCAGTAGTAAAGCAAAAAAATCTTTGTTATATACAGTTATACTTCGTTCGCTCGAACTTCATTCGCTCGAATACAACCGATCGCTCGAACTCGGCCGACGGTCCCGGCAAAATCTCTCTATAAATCATATTGTTCCACCTCCGAAACCTCGAACCCCGATCTCTCGAACCTCTCTGGCGGTCCCTTCAGATCAATTTCACTGTCATTCACATCCTTTTGCTCGAGCAATAAAAGGTGACAGTCTCAATTATCGGGCAAACAATTGTACTTTTGATCAGACATTAACAGACTGGCGTTGTTAAAGGGCGCATGTTTTAACACCTCGGTAAATGAGCAATTAAAGGTAATCTAAATTTCTTTTACACTGTTGATATATATTAGTAGTAGTTGGCATAAATTTAAGGTTTTTTTCCACGAAATTGATATAATTTTTAATGAGTGACGGATTTTTCAGAACGGCATGTTGCCGTTAAGAACATTAAGAAAAATAGTAGAAGTTATATGTTAGAGATTTTATCAACTTTTATTCTAACTTTAATTGGAAATTATATCAACTTTTATTCTAACTTTAATTGGAAATTATAGTGAATAAAGTTTTTGTTTTATGATCTTTCCAATGATATAAAACGTTTTGAAATGTCTTTTGTTTAAGAACTTAGGGTATACCGGAATCAGAAATCGGCTTTTAGACCCACTCGCCAAGAGCTCTTCAAAAAGGAGGTAGTCAAAACAGATGCAATAATTTAACTGAATTTCGTCGATTTAACCATTTTTTCATGCTGGAACATATTGTCTGAGGTTCAAGCTTGGTGTATAATACGCACTAATTTTGGGAAACATGGGTTAAATTGCTTATCATATTCAAGTTTCTACATTATACAGTGTTTTTTTGGGGGCCTTTTTGGGGCCGAAATTCGGCCCCATTCCCCTCCAAAATTAATATATATTTTTCCCCATTTTTGACAAAAAATTCCCCTCAAAATGTTGAAAAAATCTTTGATTAATTTAATCAAGAGTTGGCCAAACTTGTTATAAAGACATAAGATTTCATAAATTAAAGCACCAGAATAATTTCTTGCAACTATCTTGACACGTTACATGAGAAACAGTCAGGCGAAAATCACCGATTTTTCGTTTGTCACCTATTTTCGCGACCCCGAATTTGTTATTTTTTCAACGGAAACAGTGTTCCAAAGATGAATAAAGATACTAATACAATGTTTTCAATTGAAAATAGAAGTATTACTTATTATTCAAGTGTGTTTTAACACCTATGCTGCTAAGTTATGTTCCTGACACTAGATTTTTATATAAAATTTTGTTATGTTAAATTGTTATGTCCTCTCTTTATATTTGGCAAAAGAATAATGTCATTTACATACTTGATAGTTTTGTTTCTTTATAATATAACATTTTTAAATGTATTATATTTTGTATTTTTTCAAAAATTCCCCTTTTCTGGCAAAATGACGTAAAAATTCCCCTCCTGACGGGCCCCGCCACCTTTCCCCTCAGACCGAAAAAAAACACTGTTATAACAACCCATGAATGGCGAACCTCGATGGCTCGACAGGGTTCTCGGAAACGCTTAATTCCGCGTATTTGTACGCATACTTTTCCCAAAAGGACGCTAAAAAAATCCGACAATGATTCCACGGGGGGCGTACAATTTCCGTGAAACCGCCCCGATTCATGACAATATACACGATTTGACAGCTGATGAAAGGTAAATCTGTGTACCTGTTTCGCAGCTAAACCAAAAAAAACGCGGGTGGTGTTTTCCAATACTTGATTGACAGGTGTCAGGTGTAATTGTGTTTATGTAGACATGCGACAGTGTATATATTGAATTAACATCATTTTATGCCTTAGTAAAGAATAGGCCGAATATTTTAATTGTGATAATTGGATTAAATCATGTTGCAAGTTAGTCGCGTATTTGCAGAGTGACCAAAAAGTAGGGTTTGCACAATGATAACTTTTGTTTTTCGGAAACGTTACAAATTAAAAAGACATAATCATTGCTCAATTCTTAATATTGTTTCAACAATGGAAACATTTTGAGATATATACGATCGGCGTTTGAGCATTTTACACAGTTTCAAAACACCTCTTAGACTAGCACAACTACTGTAATTGTGCGCCAGGGCTTTTTTTTTATACGATGCCGCCGTAAAAACAGACATCTATGTAATATCAGTTTGTAAAATCGGTCGGTCGGTGTCTTGCAGTCGATATATTTAGGATACTCTTAGACTAGATCAAATAACTTTGGACAAAATGGGCATAAAAGGAAATGCCCGACCGACGATTCTGAAAGTGAAAGTTCGGTGAAAAAGATAGAAGAAATGTATTGAATGATTCTTGGTATAGGACATTTCCTTGGATTGAAAAAGTGACTCATATAAATGAAAGTATAGCAATCTGTTCGTGGTGTAAACAGTCAAAACGCACTAGTGCTTATTAAGCATAAGAGTAATGAATCAGATTACGAAATAAGCACTTTCTTTTTGCTATAAAAATATCAATATTTCGACTCTGATACGCTGGATTGCTTATAGCTTGTTTTGTATATATTTTGCATATTTTCATATTTGAAAACAATATGCAGTTGAAAAAAACACAATTTGTTTCCTGGTGTTATCCCAGGTAATCTATTTCTGTCATACCATTGCAATACTGTAATACATTCATGAAGAAGCCAATCTTCATTTTGGGTCAGCGCGCTGTACTTAAAAACATGGGACTCCCAACATTTTCAGATGGGACTCCTATTTTTTCTGACATAGGAGTCCTGGACTCCTACTTTCAAAATCCTACAGAGAACCCTGCTCGAACTACCGATCCCTCGAACTAAAATCGGCGGTCCCTTTGTGTTTGAGCGAACGAATTTTAACTGTATATTAGATATCTTAATTAAAACCGTTTGAAATGGTTTTAGTTGAGGTTAATAACTAATAATATAAGTTCTAATTATTCAAAGATGCCGAGTTTAACAAACGACTTTGTTTTTTGCACGAACTTGTTAAAAAAACTTTGTTATTGACTGTTTGATTCCGTAAAGTATTTTAACCTATTTTCGTATCATCAGGAAAAAATGTTTTTTGGAACTAATATAACTTCAATATTTCAATAATTGCGATAGTCTCGTAAGAGTTATCTCTTTTAGTATGCAACCAAACTTTACAACACATTCCATTTCAAATCGGTCAAAACTACTGTTGTAGTTAAAAACTGTTACACACACAGCATTATGTGATTCTTTTATTATCCATTATATTGCCAAGTAATATTGTACCGGGATCCTAAATCCGCGAAAAGCGCTAATTCTGGGTTCGGACAGTTCATACCTCGATGAAATGCAGAAAAAAGCACAATTACTTAAAACAAACAAATGTCATAGGAAAGGTAAAGGTATACAATACATATAACACACAGACAATTTTTTTTGCTTTACTATTGCTCTTACATTCATCAAGATGAACTCATATACAAAGAAATTGATTACCGGACGACTAGCCTAGCATACTAGTATAGGCTGCTCGTCCAGTTACCGGACGACTAGAAAAAATTCTAGCCATCCGGTTACTGGACGAGCAGCCACTTCCTTTTACAAAATATACTACAATCTTGTAGCAATCTCCCTGCCCAGTTACCTAGAAGTCCCAAACAGGTTAACAAGACATATGCACCCCTTTAGCCCCCGCTAATCCCATGCAAACTCGGACTTTTTTAAGTACTCTTTTTTTTCCCCCATACCACAGTCCTGTGGAATAGATTACCCACACATATTGCGATCCTGCCTGATCTTGAATCATTCAAGCAGGCAGTGGCCCAAATCAGTTATTAATCGTACAACAGTTGTTTTTAACCCTTTTATTCTTTTACTATTTTTAACAGTCTTGTTTCTCTTGACTGTGGGAGCTATCTTGCAGTAGTTTTATCTTTTATTAACACCGGGTGTGCATCCTGCCCATAATACTCGCGAGAGGTGTGAGGCAGTATAACAAGATAGGAGATCCCTATCACCACCCCACCACCTTCAAATCCCAACCACCTTGTACTCGACACTACTAGCCTAATTATTTTAGCATTTCAGTGTGTCCCCTTTCACAGATCTGATATTTTATAACTGTCACACCTTTAAGCCTCATTTTAATGTGCTCCACAGTCCATAATGAGTGGAAAGTTTAGTGTAAATATTGGGTACAACTGGCGCATAATAGTTGATACACAATTTACGTTGTTCAAATAATAATTTTCCACTCTGAAATGAAGAATTTAATATCGCTTCTAATGAAAACCTAAAGATTTATGAAAAATATCACCACTTGATAAAAATCTAATGTTTATTTAAACCTTTAGAAACATGCAATTTTACACAATTGTCGTTTTTTTTCATATTTCACCAATTGATTCGGGTGTGTACATTGGTAAATGTAACTTGGAATTGTGTTAGCATCATTTTTTAACTTAATCCTATCATGTTAAATCATAAGTACATTTAAATATTGGATTATTTTGCATTTATAAATGCCCAAAGAATTTTGTTGGGGATCATGTGTACCGAGATGTTTGCACATCAAAGTGAGACATAGCAGACGGTCAACTCAAAAATGTCAACCAGTAAAATCGGTTTGCCTTTGAAGTTAAAATAGTGAGACTACCACCTCATTTGAATAATTGGCTGTAACTTTGATTAATTTACTCGCTGGATAGTCCAGTGACTAGAAATGGCTATTTTGTACATAAAATTTAGTCAAACATTGTTTTTCAAATATATTTGGAAAACCAAATTTGGGACCAAAAAAATTGGGTTACTGAAAATTGAGATAGTCCCCAACTTATAAATGCTCTAGAGACTACAATTTTGGGTATTATTTTTTACATTTCATGCAAATGGTAGTCCAAACATTTCTACTGGTAACTACATTCCCTGATTTTTTAAGGTTCTTCAGTAAAATAACTTAAACAAAACTCATAATTTCCACCTCGGAAATGGGCACCCCACAGTTTCCTGTCACCACCTTTTGTGGTGATGGGAAGAGTTAACCATCCGTATTATTGTAGCATTGCAAATAGACAGTCTGTTTGATTTCAGTTTAAAAAGAATGTCTTCCATGATGAAACTATTTCCACTGATGTTTGCACTGCTGTTCATTGTTATTGTAAATGCTGGGGAGGATTTTTACAAACTGCTTGGGATACAGAGAGGAGCAAGTGTCAAGGAAATAAGAAAAGCATTTAAGAAACTGGCAGTTACAATGCACCCTGATAAAAATCCAGTAAGTATTATCTTGAGACAATCTATGCTTAAAATGTGTTACGATGTACAGTAAGGTATTGACAGTTAAAACTGATGAAATTAGAGATCATCAGATGGAGCATGTGATTGATGAGTTTTATTCTGCGAAGTGCACACATATGTATATATTAAATGCATATAAAAGAGTTTCAAATACAGAACTATAATTGACCTGACGCCGCCTGTCAATCAAACTAATCAATAATCCAATCAGCGATCGATATCGTTACCAGCATCCGGAACGCTTCGGTTCCGATAAACGGCCGCCATTTTCCTTGGACAAACAACCTGTCGACAACCATTGTAATCATTGCAAAAAAAATAAAAGTCGAGCAAATTTCGTAAAAAAAAATGGTCAAAAGATGCCAGTGGGGTCTCTGTAAATCGGATAGTCGGTATCCAGAACGATTAGTAGGTGGGGTAGAGTTTATTCCATTCCCGAAGCCGAAAAGGAACTTGGAAAAATGTAAACGGTGGATCAAGGCTTGCGGTCGGCCACACGAACAACTCAACATCAGCGTTGTAGATGGGAATTACCACTTGTATGTGTGCACAAAGGTATGAAGTTAGACCGTACCTTTCATCAATTTTATAAGACGCTTGATCTTATCTCTAAAAAAAGTAACAAAGTCACATGTACCAATCGTCGCATATGAAAGACATAAACATTGCCATATTTGGCAGCATGTAAACATGGACATTTTTTTGACCCTGATGAAAATGTGAACAAAAACTGGACACATCCGAAATGTACTAAACAAGATTTGACAGTTCAGTAATAGATCTCTATATTTTTGTTATCAAATATTAGAAGTCCGGGCTAGCAGAATGTTTCAGAGCTGTCTGGATCGGCTAAAGTAAGCATGTACAGGCTTGATGTATTTTGTCAGCATTTGCATACATCCATCAATTGGTTTTTTTGGTAAAATTTGACCAAAATATCTCCGCTTAGATGAGCAAAGGCACTACTAGTATTGTATTCGAATCTGGCTTCTAGCAATTATTTTGAGAAAAAACTTGTATGTTCATGGATCCATTTTCTGGTTTGACATTATACATGTAATTAATTCTGATGGAGGTTCTAGTAGATAACAAGTTAATAACATTGGCACTGGCATAAAATACAGGGGAGCAGGGTATTTCCTTATATGACACCAGTATACCCAAAATACATTTATAGGCTATTCACTGTCAATATTTGATCTTAATATGTGTCGTTCAATTAATTTCAGCACTTCCAAGAAGGCAAACCTTCTGACACGTACCCAGATCCAATCCATGCTGATGTAGTTGGAGTTGGCAATAAATACACACCAGCAAGACGTCCCCCTAAAAGGCGCCCGGATTCAGAACCACCTGCGCCAAGGAAGCGAAGGAATGTTTTATTAGAAATAAATGCAAGGTAACATCAACTTTGTACAGTTTATTGATTCATTGAGGAAAATATGAAAAAAACCTTTATATAAATTCAAGGCATTAGACTCTGGAATATATGAATAAAAATAATTTCTTATAGCATAAATAAAACCATTTTCTTTTAGTTTTAGCTGAAACTGAGTACATTTAACTTTATAAGGTATTCTTTCTACAAATTGTATACATATTTAATTTACTTATTTTGTTCACTTTTCAGTGCTGCTGAAAATACTCATCCAGTTGAAGCTGTCTCGTATTCAGTTCAAACAGATTCTGTCCAGCCAGGTATGTACTCAACACTTTAGTTTCTATCTACATTTACAAATTTACTGTACACAGACAACATTTTTGAGAGAATATCTTCCATTGTTGGTTGGTCTGGATAGACTCGGATGACATGAAAATCCTGTCTTGTGTATGTTACAAAGTCACAAAATGTTGCACCCGAAACAAGTAACTGACCCTGGACTTGAAACCAGTAGGCATGGTTTCGTTTCAGTTCAATGTTCTCTCCATTTAATTTTAAAAAGAAATCTGGCCTTGGCGCAGATGTTAAGACCTCAGACAGTTTTTTATCACGTATAGAAAAGGGGCATTTAATTTCCAGAATGCCAGATTGTCCATCACTACATACTTTTCCATCAGGTGTAGCCCCAATACAAGGAAATCTTGAGTTTACCAAAAGGCCACAATCATGAACGTGATTTTTAGTTTTTTTCCTATACATGTCTCTCGCAATCTTTTCATTGTTTATACCATAACTTGTAGATGCTGAAGTAAATTTCTTGGGGTGCATGATACTGTCAATAAATTTTGTGTTTATTGCTACTTTCCGCAACATAATTCTACCGAAATTAGAAGCTGTCAGTCTTTTTCCTCTCTCACTGTGCCAGCTTTCACTGCCTGCTTGTTCTCGGGTGTTTTTTTCCAGCGTAGTTGCTCCCTCTTTAGTAATTTCAACCTCTTTCAGTTGTTCAGAATAGTCATTAACAATGGCCAGATTTCTAATTTGGGGGCTGTGAGGGAAATCAATGTCTCCACATGGCATTCCACTTGCACTTGGCTCTTCCATTGGTTGAACAAGTGGCAGCTGAAATTTAAAAAAAAGTGTTTTACTATTTCACATCAAACATACATGCACATTAATGTGGTTGTTATTTTTATTTCCAGATTGCAGACCCCATGAAAATTTAGAATTGTTGGCACTGGTGGTGGAAACTGACACATTACAGAATCAGCTTAAAGCATCACAGAAGCAGTTATCAAATCAAATTCTTCTGAATGAACAACTGAGAAGAGAAAATCAACAATTAAAAGAACAGTCAAAATCAGTAAAATTACCCAAAACAAAGCCATCATTTTCAGTGGAAATTGTGCGTGACAGCCAAATAAGAGATAATTTTAAATATTACACAGGATTTGTTTATGTGCAATTTATGAGCATATTCAAATTTTTAGTTCCGAATAAATTTGAATGCCCAATAAATTTTTCAAGAACTATTTCAAGCGTCAAAGACATGAGACTAGAAGATCAATTTTTATTGACCATGGTAAAGCTGCGACTGAATTTACAGTTCAAACACTTGGCAAACTTATTTGAAATATCTCCGCAAGATGCAGGTGCTCTCTTTAGACAATGGATAAATTACATGTTTTATCGCTTCGGCTCAGTACCAATTTGGCCCGAGAGGGAGGTCATTCAGGATCACATGCCACAAAAGTTTAAGGAGGACTTTCCGAACACCTTTATCATTTTGGATGGAACAGAACTCAAAGTGCAGAAACCATCCTCTTTAAGGTCCCAGACCCAATGTTATTCGGATTATAAATCACACACAACATTGAAGGGGTTAGTTGGTGTGGATCCTAGAGGATCATTTACATTTATTTCTATGCTTTTTTCTGGATCCATGTCAGACAAAGAGATAACAACTGCCAGTGGACTTCTTGACATGTTCAAACAATTGATTGACTGTGGTCGGTTAAAGCAAGGAGATGGAGTCATGGTTGATAAGGGTTTCCACATCAAAGATGAGATTGAAAAACTTGGACTGAAACTGTTCATACCACCTTTCGCACCAGGTGCTGGACAGATGTCAGCAGGCGATGTGGCTCTTACGAGAAAAATTGCAGCACACCGCGTGCATGTTGAACGAGCAATAAGTCGTGCTAAAAAGTTTAAAATTGTAGCCAACAGGATGGACCTAACTCTTTTTCCATGTGTAAATCAAATCTGGTTCAACTGTTGTTTTTTAACAGGTTTCATGCCATTGTTAATAAATGAGAAAGACTAACCTGATGAGAAAGTGTACTGCTAACACTCTGTGGACCATGATCTGTATTCACTGTGTTGAATGGTTGACATGCTAAATATCCCAGTGGAGTGCCCTTCAGGGACTGAAGAAGATCAAAATCATCATCTGTCAAGCGGATTTTTCTGAAATAGATATGAACAACTTAGAAATGAAAATAACAATATAAATAACAGTGTCATATAACATACTTCTAGTTCCTGCTTGTTGGTTTATAGTTATTTTGTTATATGTTATAAAATTAGTAGAATCTTAGTCATTACTGAATTTCTCAACTCTACTGTATAAAATTATGTTTTCAACATCTTAAAATAAATTTATAAAAAAAGATGTTTCCTCTGCATTTTACATTATTTTTAATATCCTGTCTGTAAATGTATTCTCTGTTAACATCGATGTTATATACTTCCATCAGCAGCTGGGTTGGTTGTGACGAGGCAAATGTTATAGTAGTAGACTCAAACCGAACTATCAACAGACAAAGCCAACACTCTGGGCTACTTAGAATCTACACTACTGTCATAAATTGTGCTCCATATATCAATTAGAGAGAAAATGCATACGATATAGAATTAAATACCTATTGTCTGTGAAAACAGAAATCAGTGGTCTCTTTCTGCGGTTGGTGTTGTCAGGCTTCGAAAGGACCATAGTTGACACTGGCTCGGCTGCAATACGGGCCCCTCGAGGTTTCCCCCACTGTTGCGGAACTTCGGTGCAGGATGGCTGACTTGGAACTTCATTTAGCCCCTCTAGAATCCAGTCTGTCAACTTAAGTACTAATGCCAGAGCATGAGCACATTCCCCTGCTATCCTGAAAATAAACAGTAAACAGTAATATGTGTATGCTTAAATGAGATTCACCTTACTATTTATTTCTGATTGCATTGCCTAAAGTGTGTAGGCACATTAAGTTTAGAGTTGCCACTGTTGGTTTGTCATATGGCCGGCAAATTCCTTCACAACAAATTATTTGCAGTTAATTGTTACACACAGAGCAAGCTCAAGTCATTTAATGACTCAAAGTGCATGTTACTTGAATTCGTAACACGAGGAAAATGATGAACAGAGTGGGTGGGGAACGATACTTCCGTGTTCATTTTGCAGCAGGTTCCAAAAGTAGATCTATTAAGAAACATTTATGATAGTAATAAAAAAACTTCAATCATTTGCATAAGACATAATACCCTACCCTGCTTTGCATGTGCAGTGTGCCTCAGTAATCGTCGTAGTGTTCAATGAAAGGTTGATTTTGTGTGGAGCGTCGTTCTTTTTCTGGCTGTGATATGCCGTCGCTTTCACGCCAATTTCATCCCCATTTTCCCGAAATAACTTAACAGTTTGTATGTAGGATTCATTAGCGAATCTCCTGGCTTGTATCCTTTGTCTCAAAGAGCATTTATACGGCAGAAAATGTTCGCCAAAGTCAATTGGTAATGCTGATAGTGAAAGTACGTCCGCCATGATAGTTGTCCAAGGTTTGAAAAAGGAAACGTCACGTGACTAGTGGGCGGAGCGATAGTCGAGTTCGCGTCAGGTCAATTATCTCAAATTGTATGAGGCAAAATTCCTGCTTTAACATCTCAAAATCATCTGCAGTAACTTTCCAATAAATACTGCCAAATATAATTTGGTGTGGAAGACATAATTATGAACTATAATTATATATCACAATATTTCTGATTTCTGTCAATGTTTCACCTTGTATATATGTCAAGTACTAGAAATTTAACAAACAATAGGGGGGGAAAAGATCTTATTTACATTGCTAATATTGTAAATTGTTAAATTCACTTTTATTAAACCAACGCAGGATGATCCTACTGCCCATGGAAAGTTCCTGAAGATCACCAGAGCATATGAGGTACTGAAAGATGAAGATCTTAGGAAGAAGTATGACATGCACGGGGAAGAGGGACTGTCCGATGACTTTGGCAAAGGAAAATATGAAAGCTGGAAATTCTATCAGGAAGAATTTGGTATGCTAGCCTAACAAAACTTTTGTTACAGATGAGTACGTCATGAGTCAGATTTCTTTTTCAAACTCTGTCCATTAACAGTTGCTAAACTTTTTTGTCATTGAAAAGCAAAAAAAAAAACTAGGTAACAGTAATGCCAAAGCTAGAGGAAATAGCCGGTAGGGGTTTGATATCTAAAATGGTCTAAATGTTCATATACATGTAGTCTTCTACACTTTTATGAAAGATACTCTAGGTTTGTTATCAGCTATATAACTGTATAACATAAAGGTCAGTATGACATTGATAACTGACCTTGAATGAAAATGACCTTGAAGTACCATTTGAATAACATGTACATACATTTTGTTTTTCTTTACAGGTCTGTATGATGATGACCCAGAGATTATAACTTTAAGTCGAGCGGATTTTGGTAAGCAGCTCTCAATGTATATAACAAAAATTATACATGTACATTGTAGATGGAATTTTGGGTTCAGAGTTTCAAAACTTTCTGTTCCATATATTTTTTTATCTCCATTTGATCTGTGTTGTATGTAAATCAAATTTTTATTTGTTTGACTGGTAAAGTCTCTTACTGTAGGCCTTTATGTTGCTAGGAACATTTGGGGAAAACTGTTAATTAATTAAAAGTCACACCAATTAGTGTTCACCCACAAAATATTGGGGCTGATTTACAGATATTATATCTTCATGTTTTCTTCTAAATTTATTGAAACTTGACGGAAAATATTACATCTGAGGTCAAGAAAAACATATTTGTGTATTCTGTAGTACGAATAAACTTGACTTCTACGTTTTAGCAAAAAGAATTTGTTCTTGAAATTTTTTGTTGATTTACAGTAGGGAAAGTTAGGTTATGCTGTTAAACATGCAGATACACTCAACAGGTTTAGAAACGCAAAAGTGGCAAAATATTAATTTTGATAGTGTTATCGTGTTTCAAATTTATTCAAATTTCATACACAACAAAAACAATATAAAATTGAATTATTGTAAAAGTTTCAATAATTCATCGCAAAAAATGACTTAAATAGAAATAAAAACAATAGCGTCATTCAAATAAAAATGTTTAACAGGGGAAATATTTGCGTTTCTAAACCTGTTAAGTGTATTTTAGGGCTTTAGTGTTTTATTGTTTTGTGAACGGTTTTATGTAGTCAGCAAATACAAATACTTAGTTATTGCTGAGACTTTGACAGATAGGTAGGGAAGAAGGGGATTGACCGACTGTATTTATTCTCATTTGACTTGAAAAAAACATATTTCTTAGTTATGTGAAAGTTTTGTGCTTGAAATCAAAATCATTAAAATTTATAACAGTATAGCAGATAAATAAATGAAATCTATTCACTGTCTTAGCCAGTCTGATTACCATGCACATACTAAATGTAATGCCAGAACTTTTTCTCCTGTTGTTTCAGAGACATCAGTAGAAAGTACAGAGGATGTTTGGTTTGTGAACTTCTACTCCCCACATTGCTCACATTGTCATATTCTTGCGCCAACTGTAAGTTAATTCTCTTTGTTGTCTCCTTTTTTTATATGCTAAACTGCAAGTTATACCCCTTTTCTGGTCACTTCTGATTTATTGTAACTAGTAAATAATTATTGCTTCAGTTATCCCTCTTTAGTATTACTTTTTATATGCCCGAAGGGATTTATAATGGGAACACCGGCAGCGGGTAGGCGGTTTACAGTTTAATATGTATGTGATTTATTCTGTATATTTCAGTGGCGAGAAGTTGCCAGGGAGTTGGAGGGTGTGATACGTATAGGTGCTGTGAATTGTGAGGATGAGTGGCAGCTATGTAGAATGCAGGGAATAAGGTCATACCCCTCGTTAATGATGTACCCAGCTGTAAGTGGATTTCACATGTATGACATCCAGCTTTTAATTGTTTACTTTGAAGCATCGGTAAATTGTATCGTATATTGATTGTACACTTAAGTTCATGCAATATATATTAATTATGCTCAGTGGCTGCTGCCTGAGAGGTCTTGGGTAAGTTCCAGGACTGTTTGGGATTTGAACATGTGACCACTTGATCTAGGGTATGATGCGCCACTCTTTCACCTTCATACCTTTTTTAAAAATTCTTTACTGTAAACAATAAGTAAAAAAATCCAGTATTGACAAGAATATACTGTTTACTTAAATGAATAGTTGATTGGACAACTAGCTTTCTCCCTCAAAGCAAACCTTTTGTTATGGTTAGATTGTGGTTTTTCCAGAACTTAGGCAGGTTTATTTGTCAAAGATCAGATTATATTTTCTTTCATTTAGTAATGTAGAAATTATTCTTTAGAGAGAAAAGTATTATGGTGACAAGTCAAGAAAGGAGCTGGTTAAGTATGCCCTGAAACACACAAGGGTGAAGGTCATGGATTTATGGCATGGTAACTTTGACGATGTTGTTACCAGGAGCGACAATGATCTCCCTTGGTTGATCACCTACTGTGGTGAAGGTGGAGGTAATCAGTTGTTTTAACTTACACCACTAAGAGTATCACAAAAGAAAAGAATAATTTAGACCAAAACGAAACCAAAATATTAATTGAAAAAATATGTCTGATGAAATCTAATTCTCGTATACATTTAAACTATTAAAGTTACCATGACAATTTTTTCCAGTGTGAGTAAACGATTAAACTGTGCACTAAAAAGTGCTATATAGAATATATTCAATATGTAATTACAATGTTACTAGGACTGTGGGTAATTATTTTGTTAATATATAGCTTTCTAATTTTTTGAAGCTTTATTTCAAATCTCAAAACTCATTAAACCCTAATTACTAGACAAAGTAGGTCAAGGTGACGCAGGGCTTCATAGAAACATCTTGAAAACTAAGAAGTTTTTTTTTTTTCATTCCTTGAAGACTTTATCAAATAACTGTAATATTTCCAAATTTGTACTACATTACAGCAAATTGCACATGGCAACTCGGTGGATTTACACAAGTTTTGTGTTGATGACCAAGGTGTCACTTAAGAACCACTTTCTAATACACTGCTGGAAGTATGTGTTGGTAAAATACTCTTGTTATGTTTAATTGTTTCCATGTTTCAGATTGTTTGACAAGTAGCACAGCCCTCAAAATAGCTGGCATGTTGGTAAGTTGCTTGTCTTAATATTAAATGGTAACTCCCTGTCTCAAACCCACATCCATCATGTCTATGTATTAAACCTTTATCAGGCACCCCACTAAATTTCTTAAATGGACTTGTCCATCTTTCTATTTAGTCCAGTACCATTTACTGATTTTAGGGGTGTCCCGTGAAAATGGACTGAATAGATAGCAAAAAAAATGCAGATCATAGTTATGCAGGTTTATCATGATCAGTATTAGGCCTTGAGTCGGAATGACTTGCCCCCAGCAGGGTAAGAGCAAAAAAAAAGATTTTTTCCACCTATCAGCTTTCTCAAATAGAAGTGGGAAATAAATCTGCAGATAAAGTGTAAATTGAAATACTATTTAGTAAGTATTAAATGAAACTGAAGTGTAATTTTAGACTCATAAGGTTTTATTATCCAGGATGAGCTAGTGAATGTTGGTACAATGGATTGCCATGGTAACAATGCAAAACTGTGTGAGTCCCTCGGGTATGAATATGGTGTAGTGTTTTATCAGAATGGAGAAGTGAAGAAAGGAAAGGGTCTGGTAAGTTGTAGTCACTGTTTATCTTGGTTTATGTGATTGTGGCAATAATTGAAGCTGAGTGTTTAGGGATGCTGTATACAGAACATACGGATGGCAGTATCTTTTAGCCTTCAGCAGTAAAATGTTACCTATGAGCAGTATTGTAGGAACATTAAAGGAGCGGACACAAGGATCCTAACTGTAGCGATGTTGAAAACTGTCTGTGTGTAATTGGAATAAATCTGTCCTTTGCTTTTATATGCACACTGATATGCATACCATCTTGCATGTGTGTATATAATATGTTGCCATGCAAATGCATAACATACACCTATGCAGGTCTTACTATACACAATGTAATCCTTCTATATTAAGGAATATAAAGCTTTGCAGAAACCTTTCCATGGATGATAATATCTCATACAATTTGTGCTGATCTAATAAGAAATGACTCTCAAATGTAATAAGATCACTTACTGCAAAAACAACAGATATTCTTTGAAAAGGAAGGGAAACGTGTGCGCAGTGATGTCATGTCATTTTGTTATTTTCTAATGAAACAGCTAGGTGAAACATCGAGAAATATACTAATTATTTGAATACAAATTGCTTTTGGCAGTTGTTTACTCCATATCTTGAGAGACATTCTGAGCTGTTACCATGGTGATTTTTTATTTTCATGTTTTCAGGAAATAACTAGTCTTGTTGCCCAGGAAATAACCAGTGAGATCCTGTCACAGCTTCCTGATGTTACCATTCTGGATGAGGCTAAATTCAGTGTAAGTTTTATTTACATAAAATGACCATTTGAGCAATGATGAGTGAAAAGCTTGGTATTCAAGCAACCTCTATGTATAATAGCTACCTTTTGGTATAAAAGTCATGTTTAGGTTCAAAAGCTACCTTTGGGTAAAAAAGCCACATTTTGATATAAAAGCTATCTGCGGGTAGAAAAGCTACCTTTGGGTAAAAAGCCTTTGAGTATTTTCAGCTAACATGTTTCCAGATCTTGATTCATATTGTCCAAGTGACATTTTAGTTGATATATATGAAGACTTCGTAAGATCACCTCTTGTTAGTGGTTACCTAGTTAACCACCCACCTGTCATAAGCAGCAAACACTGATGTAACCTACACTAATTGGCCAATTTCTATATTGACTAAACCTGCATATAGCAGCAAAATTTTTTAGCTTAACGCGAATGGTAATGGAATGCCATATTATGAAGCCATATTGTAACATGAAGTTGTTATCACCTTTTGACACTAACATGGTCAGAGATTATCTATCCTAATATTTTATACTGTAACTTGCAACAGGAGATCCAGGAGAACCTGAAGAAGCATACAGACTTGCCGTGGTTGATACATTTTGTGGAAGGGAATGAAGGCAGGCACCTGGAGCTTAGGAAGTTACCAGCAATGTTAAACAACATGAATGTAAGAGTTTTTAACCAGGTTTTCAATTTTGAAAATCCTGGTTATTAGATTGGGGTATGGCGGGCGGATGGGCGGATGGGCGGATGGGCGGATGGGCGGATGGGCGGGCGTCAAACGAAATTGTGTCCGCTCTGTAACTCTTCAACCCTTTGAAGAATTTTGATGAAACTTCAGACAAATGTTTACCACATCAAGATGACGTGCAGAACGCATGTTCCGCATGGCTGGCTCCAAGGTCAAGGTCACAGTGACATTAACATTGAAAATCCTGTCCGCTCTGTAACTCTTCAACCCTTTGAAGAATTTTGATGAAACTTCAGACAAATGTTTACCACATCAAGATGACGTGCAGAACGCATGTTCCGGCATGGCTGGCTCCAAGGTCAAGGTCACAGTGACATTAACATTGAAAATCCTGTCCGCTCTGTAACTCTTCAACCCTTTGAAGAATTTTGATGAAACTTCAGACAAATGTTTACCACATCAAGATGACGTGCAGAACGCATGTTCCGCATGGCTGGCTCCAAGGTCAAGGTCACAGTGACATTAACATTGAAAATCCTGTCCGCTCTGTAACTCTTCAACCCTTTGAAGAATTTTGATGAAACTTCAGACAAATGTTTACCACATCAAGATGACGTGCAGAACGCATGTTCCCATGGCTGGCTCCAAGGTCAAGGTCACAGTGACATTAACATTGAAAATCCTGTCCGCTCTGTAACTCTTCAACCCTTTGAAGAATTTTGATGAAACTTCAGACAAATGTTTACCACATCAAGATGACGTGCAGAACGCATGTTCCGCATGGCTGGCTCCAAGGTCAAGGTCACAGTGACATTAACATTGAAAATCCTGTTTACATGATTTTAACTTGATTTGGCAGTCAAAGGTCATATCATCTTTGGAGGTAATTTAAAAAAGATATGATATATTATTTCATGTCTACTTTGTAACTTGAATCAGAACAACATTTTTGAAAACCTGGTTTCGTGGCATTGCCATGTTTCTTGTATGAATATTTTTCTAGATGTGTTTTGCCTGTAATATGTCAGGTTATATAGAGTTGACTGTTTTATAATGTTGGTCTTTGTTTCTGTATATACAGTTGTCAACGATTAAGAAATAATAAATGCCTCCCTGTATTTTATCGTTGAATAAAATATAGTCAGGAATTTGGATGCGTAGTAATTAAATCACGGAGCGTAGCATGGGAATTAATTATTGGCATGCAAATGACTGACTATTTTATTCAACGATAAAATTAGGGAACAATTTATTATTTTGATTCTAAAAAGTTATTTTCTTTGAAAACAATCCCGAACTTTATTTAACGCGTAGTAGTAAACCATTGTAACCTTAAAACGCGCCAGATACGATTGGACGCGCTTGTTTAATAAATGTCACATCGTTAAGTCATTTGCCGACTACTCGTGGGTGGGCGTACTGTATTTTATCGTAAAATAAAATACAGGCTTTTCCCTATATGTTTATATAGGAAAAGCAGCCGCTTGTGTTAGAATTGCAAATAATTTCTAAACAGCAACCTAAATCTTATGATATCATACAGCAAATATCTCTAATCAGCGACCTAAATCATATAACAACCTTATGGTGATTCCAAACACCGTCTCGTTATTGACTTGATGGTATAGAAGAGAATGAACCAACCAGTATATCCAAGTCTTATTAAGGTCTTTACAACAAACTTTTTTTGAACTGGCAGAAACTTGTTTTATGTTTGCATTTTTTTTTCCTGGACAGGTTGGTAGAATTGACTGTCAAGTGATGAGAAGTATGTGTAATGACCTACATATCCACAAGTTCCCGAGTTTCCTTGTGTTCAAACAGTCTGGAGGGTACGAGATACATTATGGTAAGTGAAAAGACATGTAACCACCCAATGAAAGAGCTTTCTGGGAAATCAGTCAGTTTAAGAATACCCTATGATGACACTATGTACCTGTTTGCTCAAGTGATGAATGACTGTTTCTAGCTTATTTATTTATTTATACTAATTTAGTTTATTCTCGATTGCAAAACAAGTTCTTAGAACTTAACATAAATCGCTCTTGAGACTCGCTCGAGATGATCATTCTCGAATAGAGAGAGGCATTATATGGAAATAGCTGTTTCTTGCGTAAGGACACAACCACTGTTGCTGGAATATTTATCAAGAAAAATTTAGACAATTATCTCATTTCGATTGATGAATATGTCCTGTAATTATTTCTAATGACGTATTTGCAGGCAGAGTCACTGCACATGATGTGGCTGCGTTTGCAAGAGATGCATCTGCGATAAGACTCGAAGCTTTAGGACCAAGGGATTTTGAAAGTCAACGTGCAGGACCCTCGAGCTCAGACGTCTGGTTCATAGACTTTTTCGCACCTGTGAGTTGATAGATAGACACTAGTAGATTGTTATTTTGTCAGTTTGTTTTTATTCTTTAATTGTTTTGGTGTTATGGTGCATTTCATGAATTGCAATGACTTAGTGCAGAACTATTCAAAAGTGTTTATAGAGATAGAAGCAGATAGGTCAATTTTAAAACTCTCAAATTTGAATTTACAAAAGGGTAATGAGCTAAACCTTTATGCCATTAAACTTAGAAAATTAACTTTTCATCAGTAAGTTTGAATATTTCCATTTATTAGTCCATCAAAAGTTTTAACAAGTGCTCTAGCTATGTTGATGAAACTTGACTACCAAAAAGCTGAAGCTAGTTGATCTGATTTAAAATTTAATATCCCTCTAGACTATTTATGTATTGTTACTTATTACTATGTTGTACTTACTGCACTATTTGTAGTGTTTATGGATGATACTTATATTTCAGTGGTGTCCACCCTGCATGAGGCTTCTTCCAGAGTTTAGAAAAGCAGCAAAGAATTTTGGACAGGTTGTGAATTTCGGCACTGTAGATTGTACAATACATGCCAACCTCTGTAGAACTGTAAGTGTACCTTAACGATTGTGTTATTTTATATGTCTTTGGAAATGGGTTTGATACCAGTTTAGATTGTAAATTTTGAGTTTTAAGAATTGGTACACAAAAACAAGATGCTAAACATGCATATTTGGAAAAAAGCCTGTTATAACATGAGAAAAGAAAACTATCAAATTGGTCTATTCAGGTGTATTGAAGTTGTAAAAAGGTGACCTGGCGGAAGAAAATTTTATATATTACGTATATATGTATATTCTCTGCATAATACAATGAAAAGAAAAAAATATACAGAAGTAAAAACATATTTTTCTATTTCACTGATATCTTAAATGTTTACAGTACAATGTGAGATCATACCCCACCACTATACTATACAACCAGTCAGTACCTCACCAGTACCATGGTCAACATAATGAACACTCACTTGTAGAGTTCATACAGGTATGTAAATATTGTTTCAAGAAGAAAAAGAACAAAGATGATGATGCTAATGATGTTGATGATGATGCTCATGATGATGATGATGATAAAATAATGATCAAAAATATATGCTATAAATGAAAAATAAAAGTAAATAGATATATAATAAAGCGCATGGTTTAATGTTTGAAGTACAAATCCTGCAGTTAGAAATTTGGTATTGACAAGGCATCTGTTAAAAACCCATATTGACCAGCCAAAGTGGTTGAGCAGTTAACATGGTTGATAGGAAATCACTATGTCTTTAAATGATTGAGTGTCATTAGTTTGAGCCCATGCTGAAAAAAAGTATGACAGTTTCATACAGAGGATGGGATGGGAGTCTAGTACTGGTCCCTTTCAAGTTCCAGGAATGATGATTGAAGCTGCCCACATGTAAATAACTGAAATACTGATGTTATGGGTGTGCAGCCTCAAGAAGAATAAAAAACCTACAATTGACCAGTACTTTAAAGCTGTCATCGTATTTAAACTTCAGAGGAAACATTGTAAGTAATTTTGATTTGTTCCAGGATACATTGAACCCACCAGTAATCAGGTTAAATAAAGAATCGTTTGATAGGCTTGTTTTGGGGAAGGATGAGAATGTGGTCTGGTTGGTCGATTTCTTTGCTTCATGGTGCGGACCTTGTCAGCAGATAGCCCCAGAATGGAGACGATTAGCAAAGGTATTTGGCTTGTTGACTGGATTATACTAATATATTTTAGCTCAATTGTGAAGGAAGCTTGAAGCTTATCGAGTCACTCTCAAGTCCGCTTCCTGGAAAGAACAGTACTGGTGTCATATGAGGAGGTACGGTCATGACTCCAGTGGGGCTCAAACCCATAACCTCCGGGATGAGCAGCAGACACCTTAACCTGCTTTGAAAAGATATGATGATTTACACAGATTTATTTCTCCTACTGACAGATGTTAAAGAAAGTAAACATAACAGAAAGAGTGGATTTTCACTTTTTGACTAGGGTACTCAAAAAAGAGAACTCTATATTCAGTAGGGATATAACTGTTATACAGACTCATATATTGTAGTTATAACTTTTGGTAATTTCTTTTTTCTATGAGAATAAATCTGTGGTAAATGTCTTACTTAAAATTATGATGGTCACTTTGAATGGTAATACAAAAATGTATCACTTTAAAAGATAAAAAAGTTTGTGCTAGGAATAGTTACTTGAATTTCGTTAATTGCAGGTGTTATGGCTACAGTTATCTGTTAATTTGTGTGAACTTTTTAGTGTGCTCAATTGGTTAGTGTTAATTTTATATATTTCAGATATGAAAAAATAAGATGTATATTTGTATGGATTTTTAAGTTTTTTACATCGTTTAGAGATTATTTTATTTCAGATGTTAAAAGATACAAAAGATGTGTTTGTCGGCATGGTAGAATGTCAAGAGGAGCAATGGTTGTGTTCTAGTCAGCATGTTCAGTCATATCCAAATCTCAGATTATACCCGCCAAAGTCAAGAGGTGGTTCTTACTTGTAAGTGTTGTTACATTGTGTCTGTTAGGGGGGACCCAGACGGACTGAAGAGCCTTCTAAACTTTGGTTTGTCTCGCAGTATGATGTATCCAACTGGAAGTCCTTCTTTCTGTCTGTCAGCCTGGATGACTTGAGACTGACTGGTGAGAGGTATCAATTGACACACAGTTGAACTATTCTAAAAAAATGATGTCAAACATGGCACTGAGAAATGGACTTAAAGTCATTTTTTAATATGTGCCTTTTTTATCCACTTCGTGAACAAGGTTGTATGTCATTAATACTTTTCGACAATGTGTGAATATGCAAACCGATCATGATCTGCACTAATCACTTGCTGCAAGCATGGTAATTGATATACAGAATCTCTTTTCTCTACTGTTTCAGTACCTTCAATGGTTGGCATAGAGATGCCGAGTCACTGCGTGCATGGGCGTATGAATTTTTACCATCAAAAGTAGAGACTATAACGTGGAATAAATTCCAGAAAAAGATTCTGTCAGGCTCTGATGCTTGGATCATAGACTTTTATGCACCGTGGTGTGGTCACTGCCAAGTCTTCCGTCCCGAATTTGAAAAAGTCGCCAATGTAAGTACACAGGGACAGTCTTTTGCATTGATTTACTCCAGAAAGTAAGACAGTTTCTTTACATTTCAGTTAAAATGTTTTTTGAAAAGTTCAAACTATATAAACCTGTATCAGTAAGCAGCCAACATTAGTGTATACATTGTATCAAACAGTCAGTTAAATGCAAGTAAACCTTGTTTTGAGTGCTATGTTTTGTGTTTTTAATTATAGAATATAGAAGGAACAGCTAAAGCTGGGAAAGTAGATTGTACTCAGGAGAGGGATATATGTGGTCACGCCAGTGTTCATTCCTATCCATCCGTTAGATTCTATTCAGGCTCCAGGGATGGAAGACCTCAGGTAATATACAATCATTCAGCTGAAACATAAGTTTATTGAAATGTATTCACCAAAACTGAAGCTGCCGCTACATAAAAACTGGGCTGTTATCTGATCTTTTTTATGCCCCCAAAGGGTGGCATATTAAAATCGCACCATCGTCTGTCTGTCCGTCTCTGCGTCCCCCCTTGCACATTTGTGTACGGACTGTAACTTTGTCATGCTTTGAAGGATTTTAAAATAACATGGCATAAATGTCTAGCACATCAAGACGATGTGCTGCATGCAAGACCCACGTCCCTTCCTCAAAGGTCAAGGTCTCAATTAGAGTTTGAAGGTTATGGAATCCTCTATATATGCATACATTTGTGTCCGGACTATAACTTTGTCATGCATTGATTGATTTAAAAATAACTTGGCACAAATGTTCAGCACATCAGGTTGATGTGTCGCGTGCAAGACCCACATCCCTACCTCAAAGGTCAAGGTCTCAATTAGAGTTTGAAGGTTATGGAATCCTCTATATATGCATACATTTGTGTCTGGACTGTAACTTTGTCATGGATTGATTGATTTAAAATAACTTGGCACAAATGTTCAGCACATCAAGACAATGTGTTGTGTGCAAGACCCACGTCCCTTCAAAGGTCAAGGTCTCAATTAGAGTTTGAAGGTTATGGAATCCTCTATATATGCATACATTTGTGTCTGGACTGTAACTTTGTCATGGATTGATTGATTTAAAATAACTTGGCACAAATGTCTTGCACATCAAGACAATGTGTTGTGTGCAAGAACCATGTCCCTACCTCAAAGTTCAAGCTAACACTTAGTGTTTAAAAGTAATGGAATACTGTATGCATGGTAACTCTGTCATACATGGAAGGATTTTTAAATTACATAGCACATTTACTGAGCACATGGAGAGGACACAGACTGTGAGACACCTCTTTCAGGGGCATTCGTCACTTATGAGGGACAGCTCATGTTTAAATCGTCTGTTGCAAAAAGTTGGCAAGACCCCAACTTTTTCCAAAGTTTTAGAGGTAGCACAATGTAACTGATCACCATGAAGTGTATACATTTGTTATGTATTCTTTACATCAGTAGGTCAAAGGTCATTGTATTGACAGTGAGTTGTTGGTATGGGGAGGGGGGGTATTGATCATCTGTATGAAAGCTCTCACATTCAGTAGCTACCTGCCTATTTAATATATCTTATTAGGTCATTTAAACATTTTGAATATGACTTTTATACATAGTGAGAGTGCTGTCAATTGCTGTAGGTATAACTTGTTTAAGAATGTTTTTTAAAAGTTGGATGGTTGATAAAATACTGTTGAAAACCCACTGACCGGTGTGAATTATTGTTTTCTAACCATAGTAATGATAACTCATACCCTGTCCTAAGTGAATGGCACAGTTAGTTAAAGATATAAAATCATTTCAGAATGCGTATGGTTGGGATATAGTGAGCCAAAATGCAGAAGAAATTAGTAATTTTGTGAAAGAAAATACTCCAAAGGTAAGAACATTAAGAAATTGAAATAAGATATGATATTATAATGTAATATAAGTATTGTTAGAAAATTTTAGTTTTAGTTGTTGCCAGCAATTTTGATGAGGATCCAAGCTGTAAGAACACCTTTGCCAGTAAACCAAGGTACCCTTATGGACATTTTTGTGTCACCAATCAGCAAAGCATCACTGGTCTGCCCATTCTGTTTGTCTGTTCGTTTTTAGCTCGACTATTCGAAGAATAAGGAGAGCTATCCTAGTCACCCAAGCGTTGGCGTAACCACTTATGTTAAAGTTTGCGTACCACCTCAAATATTTTCAAAGTCCATTGACATATGGCTTTGAAACTTTGCACACTTGTTTACCATCATGCCCCCAATCTGTACACAGGAGGAGGTAACTCTATCAAGCATTTTGACAAAATTATGCCCCTTTTTCGACTTAAAATTTACGTTAAAGTTTGCGTACCACCTCAAATATTTTCAAAGTCCATTGACATCTGGCTTTGAAACTTTGCACACTTGTTCACCATCATGCCCCCAACCTGTACACAGGAGGAGGTCACTGTATCAAGCATTTTGACAGAATTATGCCCCTTTTTCGACTTAGAATTTACATTAAAGTTTGCGTACCACCTCAAATATTTTCAAAGTCCATTGACATATGGCTTTGAAACTTTGCACACTTGTTCACCATCATGATCTCACCCTGTGTACAGGAGGAGGTCACTGTATCAAGCTTTTTTACAATATTATACCCCTTTTCGACTTAGAATTTACGTTAAAGTTTGCGTACCACCTCAAATATTTTCCAATTCAATTGTCATCTGGCTTTGAAACTTTGCAAACTTGTTACCATCATCCCCCGAAACCTGTACCAAGGATGAGGTAAAACTATGCAAGCCTCTTGACTGAATTAAGCCCCTACGACTTAAAATTTACGTTCAAAGTATTGCATTCCACCTCAGAAATTTCAAAGTTGCCATCGACATACGACTATGAAAACTTTAAACTTGTTCATCTCATCAAGGCCTCAAGCTGTAGACATTGGAGGAGCATTGTCTACTGGATCTTAAGATTGTTCAATATTATGACCCCTGTAGTCAAATGGCAACGCCAGGGTGGGCCTTTCGATCGATTATTGTCTGTCGGATATGTCCGGAAAACTTTGATAAATCATCTCCTCTGAAACCACTTGGCCAAGTTGATAAAACTATTTGGCAATGTTGCCTTGTCTAGTAGCCTCTACCAAAATTGTTCAAAGAATTCCATTCCAAATTGACCGAACTCTGGGTGCTATGGCAAGGAAATATAGGAAAAACTTTAAAAATCTTCTCCTCTGAAACCACAAGGCCTAGAGCTTAGATATTTGGCATGTAGCATTGGCTATTGGACCTCTACCAAGATTGTTCAAATTATGACCCCCGGGTCAAAATTGACCCCGCCCGGGGTGCCCTTAGTCTTTGCATAGGAATATATAGGGAAAACTTTAAAAATCTTTTTCTCTGAAACCACAAGGCCTAGAGTTAAGATATTTGGC
This sequence comes from Saxidomus purpurata, assembly GCA_022818135.1. Taxonomy (NCBI): domain Eukaryota; kingdom Metazoa; phylum Mollusca; class Bivalvia; order Venerida; family Veneridae; genus Saxidomus; species Saxidomus purpurata. Next base: position 11,993,535 of record JAFMSR010000009.1, on the reverse strand, counting down.
ATGTAGCATTGTCTAGTAGACCTCTACCAAGATTGTTCAAATTATGACCCCCGGGTCAAAATTGACCCCGCACCTGGGGTCACTTAGTTTTGCATAGGAATATATAGGAAAAACTTAAAAAATCTTCTTCTCTGAAACCACAAGGCCTAGAGCTTAGATATTTGGCATGTAGCATTGGCTAGTGGACCTCTACCAATGTTGTTCAAATTATGAGCCCCGGGTCAAAATTGACCCCGCCCCGGGGGTCACTTAGTTTTCCATAGGAATATATAGTAAAAACTTAAAAAATCTTCTTCTCTGAAACCACAAGGCCTAGAGCTTAGATATTTGGCATGTAGCATTGGCTAGTGGACCTCTACCAAGATTGTTCAAATTATGAGCCCCGGATCAAAATTGACCCCGCACCGGGGGTCACTTAGTTTTACATAGGCTTATATGGTAAAAACTTTAAAAATCTTCTCTGAAACCACAAGGCCTAGAGCTTTGATATTTGGCATGTAGCATTGGCTAGTGGACCTCTACCAATATTGTTCAAATTATGACCCCCGGGTCAAAATTGACCCCTGCACCGGGGTCACTTAGTTTTGCATAGGAATATATAGGAAAAACTTTAAAAATCTTCTTCTCTGAAACCACAAGGCCTAGAGCTTAGATATTTGGCATGTAGCATTGCCTAGTAGACCTCTTTAAAGTTTGTTCAAATTATGCCCCTGGGGTCAAAATTGACCTTGCCCGGGGGGGGGATCATTTGTTTTACAAAGGCGTATATAGGAAAACTTATTTGGTATATAACATTATCTAGTGATCTTCCACCAGGCAAGTGGACTTGTACCAAGGTGAGCGATATAGGGCCATCTTGGCCCTCTTGTTTTACTTAGAACTTACGTTAAAGTTTGCGTACTACCTCAGATATTTTCAAAGTCCATTGACATATGCCTTTCAAACTTTGCACACTTGTTCACCATCATGATCCGAACCTGTGTACAGGAGGAGGTAACTGTATCAAGCATTTTGACATAATTATCCCCTTTAGAGACTCATTTACAGTCAGGATGGATATTATTTTATATTGTCAATCACTGAGAATAGTCGAGCGCGTTGTCTACTGACAGCTCTTGTTCTGGATTTTACAGTGTTTCTCAAAACTGTGTAACCATCAGAAAGGATTGACTTTCAATTGTAGCATAGATAAAAAAGCAACAGTATTTTTGACGTGTTGCCTCTTTAATATATCCATTTAAAGTCAGTTTTGAAGCTTTTTGCCATATGAATCATGTCTTCAACAAGGCAGCACACTTGTTACGATGTTAAAGTGTCTTTGTATAGAGTAGCCCTGTTTCTTTGGCATTTTGATTCTTTCCGTTTGTCTGAATGATGTGTTTGAATAAACAATGTTAAAAACTTTCCTATTGGAACATACTCGTTTATACATGCTTGAACATACTAGTCCAGATTTTAAAGTTAGTTACTAGTCCAGGTTTAAAGACAAGTACCAGTCAAGGTTTAAAAGATAGATACCAGTCCAGTTTTAATGACAGGTACCAGTCCAGTTTTAAGAAACTCAGGTCAGATTTTAAAAAGAAGTACCAGTATAAGTTAAAAATCTATATCAATGTTATTTACTTGTCTAATTTTATGTCATTTCCATCTGTATTTCAGAGAAAAAAGCAGCTAAAACAAGACCATGATGAATTATGATACAGCTGTTCACCGTAGACTGTTACATGTGATCTGAACAAGTTTCTATGCATTTTCATTTTGTTTACCAATGATAATCCATAGTTTACTATGTAGCTGTATCAAACATAGTTTGATACGAACTTAAACATGGTTTTTGTTAAGTTTTTGGTTATGGAATAAATTGTTTAGTTTTGATAACAGCTTATTAATTAGTACCTTTTAGAATTCGGTCAGTATATGCTAACCATAAAATGTCAGTTGATAAGTTTTAAAGGCAGTTCATACAAATTTTAAAGGTTGAACAGTATGCACATGTACAAGACATCACCACCTAAGAAATTTCACATTCAAAGTACAGAAAGGTAGATAGTAAGATAAAATAGGCTTTCATGCAAAGAATTGTTACACAATTAAAGAAACAATTTAGCATCTTTTGTCATTGAAGAGAAGAGGAAGTACCTTGTTAAATGCTGTATCTTGCATGAACTAATTAACAGTTTTATATGAGACAGCAGTGCTATAAGGTTGCCAAGGTTACAGATGAAATTCTGAATGTAATGTTCGTGCAACTGTACTGTATTTGTTTGCAATTGTTTCAGCATCTCCCTATTTTTATAACTTACATCAATTTTTGTAGAATAAGACAATGAAAATGTTAAACTTCTCTGATTTCTTTCTTAAGATTTCAAAAATTTAGAAGTCAAAAAGTCTTTTATTCATCAACATATGTTTTCCTTGTTTTCTCCACTTATACTACTTTGCTCATTCAGTATTACCGGTACTTTGGATGTACAGTTAAAAAGTTGATAAATATGTTTATATCTATTGAACCATATTTGGTCAAGTATCGGCTATGTGTCACATGATATTAGTTATTGCAGGGTGAATGGCTTTGTGAATTTTGAAATTTGCTACAGAATGTGTGTTTTTTGTAATTTTCATAAACCTTTTGGCCGACACGCTGTAAACCAAAACCATAAAAAGTGTTTGTGACTGTTATAAGCTGAATAGACTATTGCAAATATCAAATTTTCAAAGCAACTCTGTTCTTACCTGCTCATTGCCTAAGTGCAATAATGAAAAACAGTTCGGTGTTTGGATTGTATAAGTATTATAAAAGATGCAACAAATCTGAAATAATGTTACATTTAAATGCTATGTGAATATATGATTTAAAATTAGTTCCAAAAAACAGATGTAGCCAAAGATTACCCTACAATTGAGCTTTTTTTTTAATTTGGAGCTACAGGACGTCCCAGTGTTGAACTATTGAGCTGAAAAATGTTGCATTTATACTAGGACCATATGTCTTTTACAGAATTCTTAACCAAAAATACTTACCAAAGTAATCTTTTAAAAACTCTCAGTGCTTTGTGTGTTGGTTAAAGGTAGAGAGGTGGAATGGTTAAATGTAAATTCAGTTTTGCTACTACTAAGTTGCTTTTTGTTTTGTTTTATTTATTTATTAAATACATATGTTTACACTCATTTACATTATGTTTTTAAGTTAATACATGTATGTTTGCAATTCTATCATGTACAACGAAAATATGGCAGAAAGGGTAAGGGAAATATTCTTTATAAAGTGAAGTTTGAGCTGTTTTTTAAGACTCCCTATCATTTCTTGTGTCCGTCTGCCCAGGCTTGTTCATTTGTTGTTTGCAACTGACGGCTTGTTTTGTCCGTGTTGTCCCATTCTTCAATGTTGTCCTGGACTCGCTGTCTTAAACAGTCACTCCATTATATCTCACCATATGGTATCTGTGTATCTGGTAATGAATCTATATATAGACTTCATACAAGTCATCAGTAATGAAGCAAATTATACAGTCAGGTTCTGTTACTCTTCAGTTACAATTTTCTAAGAGTTGTGTCCCTTACCTTATGATAATGTTGAGACGGAGAAGAGTAATGAGTGGAACAAAGCGACAAACACCAGGGGAAATTAGACCATGTTTATTTGTAATAATACTAAAGGTAAAATGTTTTCTAGGTAAACATATGACATACAATATTTAAACTTACCAAACGCCATGCAGTATCTGTAAACAAAGTGCGACCTGGCCCTTACTATTTTCCATTAGTTTAATCATGATTTATTGTTTTCGCCAGATCAGTACATATCCCAAGACAACACACCTCAGTATACAGCTGCAAAGATCATGTGACAATGCAAAATTGTTGGGCCATTGGTTTTACCAATGGTAGAAAATGATCCTTAGATGCCACCCATCCCTGATTTCCCTATCAATAAGTCCTCACCTTAATGGAACCTTTGCTTTGTTGTGCAAAAACAGACTTTTATTGACCAGTTGTAGAAATTTTGCATGGTCAAAGTTAACAAGATGGATTTGGTCTGTCAGTATTGTAAATTATGTAGGATTAGATCATTAGATTTTTATTCTGTTCTATTTTTTTTCCTGAAAATATAATCTAGTCATATGTGTAACATCTTGTAACAGAAGTATAAACCATTGGTTGTAAGTGGTACTGGATATGATTGTTAGGCTGTACATTGTATATTTCTATTTTATTTCCTGTGAAGTTCTCTAAATTTTTAGATTTTGATATATATGTATGTACATAAAAATGTTGACACTAATGATGCCATTACAAGATGAACTTGTATCAGATGACCACCTCGTTTTAGCAACCACCTGTCCCAAGCAGGTACTACGGATATATCCCAATTGGCCGGTTTTTATATCAAATACACCTGTATAAAACAGCCACCTATTTTTAAGACGCCAATTTTGATATAATTCAATACAATATTCATTTATTTTCTGATAGGGTTTAAACATGTAACACAAGCTATATATAGCTTATAACCGACTTTGTTATATCCAGTTTTGGCGGCTTAAGACAGGTTTGACTGTACGTTACTTTATAGGAGACAATCTCTACCCATAGGCTCACCTACCTGAATCCTTTACTTTATTTTTTGATGTTTTCATGTGAACATTTTACATGCTATAGTTTCATTCTGTCTACTATTTTAGCAAATTTGCAGGTGGAAAAAAAAATTGTCACTTAATGGATAGGTCAAACATTTTTTTGCAAAATTATGAAGGGTAAAACACAATTTTGTCTAGGGACATATCTTGAGAGTCAAGCAAGCTACTGCAAGCAAACAGGTTTTTTATGTTGACCTGACACTTAATTTTAGACACTTCTAGTCACATGATCAAGGAGCCTGCTGAATTGTGTAAGGACTTAAAAATACAATCAAACCTGTGTTAAGATTGTGATCACTTGATGTCAAAAACTAGGTCACATGGTCAACTCAAAGGGAAACCTTGAGGACACATTTGATACACAATTTGCATGAAAATATGTCAGAATAAATCTGGGTCATTAGGGTCAATAACTAGGTCACAATGGCAAATGAAAGAAAAAGCTTGTGAACCTGATAGAGGCAACACTTTGCATTCAATCATCATGAAAATGTATTGGAATAGTTTTCTGGATGAGTAATGTCACCCAGGTGAGCATTATAGGATCATCATGGCCCTCTTGTTGTGAATTCCGTCAGTTCTATTCAATTAAAGGGGTAACTGGACTATATAAACCACTAGATGGCGCTGGGGCAGGTTTTTCAATAATTTCAAACATGTTTCACATCAGAGACCCTTTTTTTAAAATTTTGACAAAATTACAGAACTGTTTCCTTTGAAATTTGTTACAAAAGGTAAACTATGCCATTTCATAACAGTTCATCCAAAAATCTTAATGATATATCAGTTCTAAAAAGTGACTTTGAGAACAAAAATCAACCTGTCAAGCAGACGATCTCAGATTTGAATTTCCCGGGAGGCGTGGCTAATTGCTGATAAACTCTGTGTTTGTAAACAAAAGGCCACGTGGTGATGTTTATACACTTGAGAGTAGTGGCATGCATTACAGAACAAAAACAGTTTACTAACCTTGATGAAAGTTTATTTCCATAAAATGAGAATATCCTTCATTAAAATGAATCATTAAAGGTAATCAAGACCTAAATAAGTAAGTTAAAAAGTTAGCAGATACATGTAACGTAAACATATGTTTTTGTGCAGAAATCTATTCAAGTTGCCATAAGTTTTTCAAGTAGTCAGTATTGAACTTTTAATTTTGGTATAAAGTCTAACTTGCAAAAGTACACAGCAGGACACAACTTCACTTGCGGGGGTTCAATATGTTTTGTTCTTCCCCCATTCATCTATACTTACTTCTAAAGCCCATTCTGACTATAGTATAGTTCAGTATTTTCTATAATAATGTTTTTGTATGATACTATTTCCTGGTTCAGGTAGTCTTCCATTTCTTGGTCAAGCCCTGGGTATGCAGATATATAACATAAGGCAAACCATAAACAGTGTCGGTATAAATTAAAAATGTTTATGTGACTTAGGCGAAGAACTCCTCCTACTAAACCACTGCAAGGATCGCACCTGCAGGGTCAGTTAATATTATCCTGGCTCGTTATATATTATGATCCATTATTATCCAAGAATGAGGCTTTAGATTGATTTTACTATTGACTTTAATAATTCTCCATTTTATTTTTTCCTTGATGGTCTACAATTTACATAATCCCATGTTATCATCACTATGAACTTTTAAATCCGTGTCAGGAACATTAAACCTAACACAAATAGCTCCATTTACTCTCTTGATATAAACAATACATGTCTTTTTCTTATGCACTTTTTCTGCAATGCTTTATTAAAATATAAACTTTACTCTTCATCAACTACATGCATATACATTGTGTTTTGAACTGTTGTGATAATTTCCCTCCTTTTCTGACACATGTATCAGTTTCATGTCTGGAATTTTTGTCCTTCAAAAATACACAAAACAGACCTGCATGCCAATGGCATATAATTACCAATTAATTTTGTGACTCTATCTTAATTGGGTGCTGACATATTCATTTTACCACAAGTATTTATATTGTAGGAAATTACACAAAATCAGGCCTTGTGCAAAAGACTCTGTGAGTTAGGTGTGAAACATAGTATTTATCTTTAAATTTTCTAAAAAGGGAGAATATGAATGAATATCATGGGATAAAAAGAAAAGTGAGAAGAAATGATTCAGGAGGTGGATAAATTTTCATCGATTCCGAAATGCTCATAGATACAAAATATAAAGAAAAGTAAAAGAAGCCCCTAGTCAGCTCAAGAGCTAAAATCGTCGCTTGCTAGTGTGATTCATTCACTCTAGTAACCTCCTCCAGTTTAATTGACAGGTAGTTTTAGAGGTATCAAGTTACAGCTGCATACAACAAAATACTCGCTGGTATACCAGCGAGAGTTGCCCCTTTAAGTATTTTGTGATAAAAATGGGATTTAAGTAAAAAGTTTTGGCTCATAGCATAACATTAACTACTATGGCAACAGTACCACATTAGTTACCTGCAATTATAGGAATAGCATTGCAATAGGAGTTTCAGTGATAGCAGTAGTATTGCAATAGTTCACATTGGCCTAAATAGTCATCCTTTGATGATGTGCAGCTGTTTATTTACACATGGTACTACAGTTGACTGAATAGTTTTATCTTCAACTTGTCGTATTTATTTAGTCTTCATTTACCCACTGACAACTTTTCTTAGCAACACATTTTACATGCTTTGTACAGACATAGGAGTTAGCTTTATATAAATCAGCCGTGTTTGTGTTTGTGTTTATGTTTTAAAAGGTTGTTTTGTTAAATGTTAATGTTCTATCATATGCTGTGCCATGTATTTTAAGAAAGTGATATTATTGTATGTGATAGGACTTTCAAAATCTGTACATGTATCTAATGTAGCCATTTACATATTAGTCTAATTATAACTGAGTAACCATAACAGTTTATAGCTTGTCTTATAACAAGTTTTTTTGCTGTATCATTCAACCGTTTTTGATGAATTGTCATATCTTTACACTGAGGAATGAAATCTGTGACAACTTTCTAAGAAATGTTATAATATCCATTTTAGCAGTGTTAATCATCTTATAAATGATGATTTGGAGTGCAGATGCACAGTAATAAATCACAAAGACCGTATGCAGTAGTCTTGACTATATTGTTAAGCAATTGTTTTAGTTGTTACTTAAGGTCATTTGCTTTCCACTGTCTTCCTGTTGCTTGTGATCCCGATGATTGGCTAATATAAATGTAATGTTTTAGTCTATCCAGTGCCATAATAAAGTATGGATAGAATTTCATGAAACTTGAAATATGCATGTATCAACTAAGTGAGCTGGTGTGTAGGGAAGCCCTGTTTGGTTCAGCTGAGAAAGTCAGTAAATCAGTGTCATTACCTTTTAATTTGTAAGTATTTCACATACATAAAATAGGTGTCCTTCCATCACCATAACGACCAAATGATGAAATCTGTGCATCTTAGGTCTGAGCCATTATATATGTGATGATAATTCACACCAAGGTCATTTTAAGGTCAAGAATAATCTTGCTTTATAATAAGAAGCTCACTTATAATTACAATGCCAGTTATCGTGTGATACTTGTCAATATTTGTGTGAAATATGTTAAATAATAAGGAACATCAGCCTGATTGGCTGATTGTAATTGATCCATGTCAGGACAAGGGGCTGATTGTAATTGATCCATGTCAGGACAAGGGCCTGATTGGCTGATTGTAATAGATCCATGTCAGGACAATGGCCTGATTGGCTGATTGTAATTGATCCATGTCAGGACAAGGGCCTGATTGACTGATTGTAATTGATCCATGTCAGGATAATGGCCTGGTTGGCTGATTGGATTTGATCCATGTCAGGACAAGGGCCTGATTGGCTGATTGTAATTGATCCATGTCAAGACAAAGGGCCTGATTGGCTGATTGTAATTGATCCATGTCAGGATAAGGGCCTGTTTGACCGATAGAAAATGATCCACCAAGTTTGGTTTTAGATTCTTGTGTATTTAGAATTACATATCAGTTTGTAATCAAAGTTTATTATATATTTTGTAACAAATATGTTACTAAATGTATGTATATATACATACATACTAAAAATTAATCATAGTTAACTCTTACCATTTCTGATGCAATGTCTCTTTAACAATATGTCAAGCACACATTCCACCCTGAAACCTTTAGAAAGTCAACTTTACACAAAGTACACCACTACGTTTGAGTGATTTAAATTTTTGCAAATTAAGAATAAAAACTGTTGCTAGCATTTGCAACTATTCATTTTTTTTTATACATGATAAATGTTTGTTTAAGGTTGATTGCAAGGTATATTAAGTGTTGTTTAGAATAGGCCAGTAGTAGGGGTGTGTCCTCTATTCATTTATTCCTCTGTATATAGGCTAGAGTTTATCCACCGTTTGTATTTGTTTACACTGAAGAAGTAACATTTCTTGATCAGCCTTTAATCACTGAGACGGAGTGTAAACATTTGTTCACTAGATATTGGTAAAGTTTTATAATTGGCTAAATCAGACTAATATGTGTTATTCCCAAAGGTTTAACAAAAATTACTATACAGTCTAAAATGTTTCGTTTCCCTTTTTAGTTCACCTGAGCACGAAGTGCTGAAATGTGAGCTACCAGTAATGTGACTGGTGTCTGTCTGTCAACATCTGTTGTCTGTCTAAACTTTCCTTGTGAGCGCTCGAGGCCACATTTTTCGCCCAATCTTTATGAAACTTAGTTAGAATGTATGTCTGCATGACATCTTGGATACGTTTGAAACCGAGTTACGTGGGGGGAAAGCTAGGTCGCCAGGTCAAATAATAGAAAAACATGTAAACACTCGAGATGTCACATTCATGGAAGTTGGTCAGAATGTTTGTCTCGACAATTTCTAGGCCAAGTATGAAACTGGGTCACATGGCATTAAACATTAGGTCACCCAGTCTATTGATAGAAAAACCTTGTGAGTTGTGACCATTCTGTGCTTGGTCCTCTTATTTTCCTAGAGAATACAAAAACATATGAAAAAATAAAAAAAAACGAATATTTCTAAAATTGGTGATAACAACATACTTAATACATATTTAATGTCATACGCCACAGTATATTTATTTTGTTTCATTTTTAAGTATTTTGTGTTCAACAAATTGAAAGTTAAAATGTGTTTATTTGAGAGATATAGAGAACGAGAGCGTGAGACAGACAGAAGAAAAGACAATAAAATCAATCAATTGATTTATTCACAGTCTTAAGTGGCTTAGCTTACATATGTTTAGTGTATCATGATTTTTAAACTGTGATTTAGTCTTTTGTTATGTGATGTAGTCTTCATACATTTTTGTTGTTTTTAGCTCACCTGGCACAAAGTGCCAGAGTGAGCTATTAGGATCGCATTCTGTCCGTCAGTCAGTCCGTCTGTCCACCATTTCCTTCAAACGACATCTCCTCTGAAACCACTGGGCCGATGTTGATGAAACTTTGCAGGGATGTACCTTGGATGAAGCTCTATCAAAGTTGTTAAAGAATTCCATTCCATGCAGAACTCTGGTTGCTATGGCAACAAATAGGAAAAACTTTAAAAATCTTCTTCTCTGGAACCACAAGGCCTAGAGCTTAGATATTTGGGATGTAGCATTGTCTAGTGGACCTCTACCAAAATTGTTCAAATTATGACCCCCGGATCAAAATTGACTGGGGGTCACTAAGTTTTACATAGACTTATATAGGAAAAACTTTCAAAATCTTCTTCTCTGAAACCACAAGGCCTAGAGCTTAGATATGTGGCATGTAGCATTGGCTATTGGACCTCTACCAAGATTGTACAAATAATGCCCCTGGAATTAAAATTGACCTTGCCCGGGGTGTCACTTAGCTTTACACAGGCTTATATAGGAAAAACTTTTAAAATCTTCTTCTCTGAAACCATAAGGCCTAGAGCTTAGATATTTGGCATGTAGCATTGCCTAGTAGACAGTAGACCTCTTCAAAGTTTATTCAAATTATGCCTCTGGGGTCAAAATTGGCCTTTTCCTGGAGGGGGGGGGGTCATTTGTTTTACAAAGATGTATATAGGAAAACCTATTTGGTATATAACATTGTCTAGTGATCTTCCACCAGGCAAGTGGACTAGTACCAAGGTGAGCGATAAAGGGCCATCTTGGCCCTCTTGTTTTGTAATGTTTGTAACTTGTAAGAGCAGGTGTTGATAGTTGTCAGTATTATTATTTAGATTTCTTCACTGGCACATATATACAAGAAAAAGTCATGTAGATTCTCATATAAAAAAATAATGATATTTTTATTCTGATAAATTTTTAACATTACAAAAAAAAACAGAGCTGTGAAAACTGCTCTGACCAACTAAATATTCCTTATTTTTTCTACCATGATATTGTTTCATTCTGTTGTAACATACTTGGTTAAGTTATGGCAATAATATTACCGTTGTATGTTTGACATTGTACAATACTGCATGCAAAAGTGTTCAGTCTATTTGGTTTTCATGGCTCTAATTCTTATCACAGACCTAGCAGGAAGGTTAATTCAGGGTTGGCACAAAAAGATGAAGAAATATTATTTTAACTGTTAAAATGAATCTTGCCAAAATGTTGTACTTGAATGTTTATTAAGTAGGTACATTTTCACAATTTTGGCAAATGAAGAAAGGGTTTCTGTGCATTAAAATAAGTTTTGTGTTTAGCAATCTGGATAATGAAAAAGTACACACACAAGCACACGCATGCTTACACACACACGCACACCTTCACGCATACATGTACACACATGCACATATCTTCACAGACAAATATATGTACATGGATTTGTAGATAATTATGTTACATATATCAGTCCTTACAACGAGAAGTAAAAGATCTGTTACAAACATACTGGTACATTTCTATACCTATATTTCTGCATTTACCCACAATCCATTTCATCATCACTCCATAGTTTCTGTTGATATGCCAATTATAATAAAGAAGGGCTGGAAGTGCTTTTTGTTACATCATAGGTGCTTGAATTGTTTATGATACTGAGGGTTGACCATGAAGTACTAGTCGTTTTGTGATGAATTAGTTTTCGGTCAGTATCATGGCAGGGATCGTATATACATAAAAAATCCTGATCATGGTTAGTGAAGATCAGGACTTTTTTGGACAAGAGGAACAATTGTTTTATTGCAGGATTATTAAAGATTCTGGTCAAGAATTTTTGACATTGTATATGGCTAGACACCATTAAAGTGCAAACTGCCAGTAACAAAATATTTTCCCAGTGCACAGTGACTTTTAAAGCACTATCAAAAGTAGTAGGTGTAATATCTATGTTTTATGTTAATTGTTCATTACCTTCTTGCTGTTTCATGTTCTTTGTTTTCATGCATGTTTTGCCAAATTGCAGTTGAAATAAATTATATATTTATGAATTGGTTCGTTGTTTTTTTAGAAACTAGTTTTCAAATCGACAGAAATGGCCAAGACAGTTGTTTCTTGTAGTCTGCACCAAAGCTTAGGTGTGGATACTTAACGCTTTGGTATTTCGGCTATCTATATAAGTTGTACGACTATAGGCCTGAATACAAATATTGCTTTCAAATGCTATTAACTTGAAACTGTGATATCGCAGCAGCAGTGAACTTCGACCCCCAAAAAATGCGCTCTTAGTGAGCTTTTACTTAGAATAGTATATTTGGGAACATTCTCGAATATCATGATAGCTGCAAAGGCAGATCAGTTTGTGTTGGATAAATTTTAAACCCAAGCCATAAGAATCATAATGAAGAAACTATTAAGGCGGTCGTTGTCACTCAAACAGGGTAAAATAAAGGAAGCAAAGGCCACCGGGTAAGCACATGAAAACCAAGCATTGGGTCCTGAAAAATAAGGGAGATTTGTACAATCATGAATCCAAGAAGTTGATAAAGCAAATGCTGCATACCTTGGACCACCAAACAGTTCTCTTGATCAGTCTGCAGTACCATAACAATGCAGATACGATTTCTCGAACATCAGTATCCACATAGATGTGCATGCTGGACTGCAGCCAAAATGTTACCTGGTCTTCGGCTGAGAGAAAGTGCCTGAATAGTTACAATAGTACCAATTCATCCACACATTAAAAATGCTTTCCATTGTCTTTTCAAATCATTGGTGACACTAACAGCCGTAACAGGAGGTATCTTGAAGCTTGTTTCGAATTAATCAGTCCTTGCTAATCGCAATCACCCCTAAATATGCGTCAGAGATTTTTTCAGCTGCTGCTGTAAACCTTGGAAGTATTCATTGTCAGACAAGCAAGATTGGTCAGCTTCTCACTCGGAAAACATCTGGTCCATGTGACCCTTAGATCTTCAATTGCTTCAAGACTTCCTGTGAGACATTTATTTTCACCTCTCTTCTTTCTTTGTCTTTCTCAGTTGGTGTTGATAGCGATATAACTTTCTTCATGTTTGTAACAGTCTGCAAATCTAATCGCCACATACTAGTGTTCAATGTTAATTTTCTTTCAGAGTTGTTGCACTTCTCCTTCATTCTGAAGTTTTTAGCAAGTCCTCCATTGAGAGATGCAGTTTACTCTTTCCATCCTTGTGTTTCGGCCTGGAACATGACTTTAACGAATTTTGCTCTATCTAGGATACCAGTGTCCATGATTTGTGTCTCTCATCCTACAAGTTACTGTTCAAATACGGTTCCTTCTTATTCCTTGTTAGATAGATCTACACCATGTACGTGAAGCTCCAAGAATATCAGTATTAAAGTCTTTGGCGTTTCGATTAATAAATCTGCCTTCTTCTCTGATATAAAAGTAGAAGCCATTACTCCGATTTTCGGCTCATTCCGGCGTCTGTTTAAATCTTCTCGTAAAAAGCTGACGAACCAATTTTAACCAAACTTCACAAGAATGTTCCATAGGTGACTCTCATCAAAGAATGATCAAATGAGGTACATCCAAGCAGATCTGTGGTTTGATATTGCAACAAATAGGAAAAACTTTTCAAATCTTGTTTGCAGAAACTTGTAGGCCTAGAGCTGATATTTGGCATGTAGTATTTTCTAGTGGACCTCTACCAAGACTGTTCAAATCATGATCCCCGGATCAAAAATGACCCCGCCATGGGGGTCACTTGATTTTACATACCGGTAGGTTTCTATAGGAAAAACTTCAAAATCTTCTCTGAAACCACAAGACCCAGAGCTTAGATACTTGGCAAGTAACATTGCCTAGTGGACCTACTTTTAAAAATCTTCTCCAAAACCACAAGGCAAAGCACTTAAATATAGAAGACTAGTGTGTAGCATTGTCTACTGGACCTCTACCAAGAATGCTCAAAGCATGCCCCTTGGGTCCAAACTGACCACACCCAAGGGTCACTGGTTTTTATATAGACTTATATACAAAATGTTTAAAATCCTCTGCAAAACCACAGGGTCTAGAACTTTAGTATTTAGCATTTTCTGGTGCATTTCTACACAAGATTGTTCAAAACATGCTCCCAGGCCCCCGAGGGCGAAATTGACCTTGCTGCGAGGGACACTTGTTTTACAAGGATTTATATGGGGAAAACTGTAAAAATCTCCTTAAACACAAGGCCTAGAGCTTAGATATTTGGTTTGTAACACTGTCTATTGGACTTCTATCAAGTTTGTTCAGATAATGCCGCTGGGGTAAAAATTGACCACGCCCTGGGGTTGCTTGTTTGTATGATTATAGAGTTATAGGAAGTTTTTTTAAACATCTTGTTGTCTGATCTGCATGGCTCAGCGCATGAAGAATTGTCTGGTAATCCTCTGCAAAGTTTGTTCAATGTCCTGATGGTCAAAATTGACCACGCCCATAGGATTACAAGAATCATTGGGCATAGGATCCTTAGGCTTTATGGACAAGTAGGTGATCTGTATTGATATTTGTCACAGATGTTATACTGTTTTCAATTACTGGAGAACCGTTAGGCATATGATCTTCATACAAGATTGAACTATAGTTTTGCATGCAGATTTCAAATTAGGCCTTTGCTGACCTTGACCTACTTTCTGTTTTTAAAGCTTCATCAATGGAATTTGGCCTTGTATATAATTTTGCATGCATATTTTAACTTCGACATTGGCTGACCTTGACCTACTTTCCTGCTTTTTGAATCTACAGCAATGGAATTTGAACTCTATGTAGTTTTGCATGCAGATTTCATCTTGGCTGACGTTGACTTTGACCTGCTGCCAAGCTTTTATTTTGTCAAGCTAGATAGATGAAATTTCGACTATTTTGCTTTGCAAACTTATATCCAAAATTCCTATGGCTGACCTTGATGTGACCTTTTGACATACATTCTTGTTTCAACGTGCAATGATAGGATTCATGTGGGCGATATGGGGCCACCATGGCCCTCGTGTTTTCTGTAGTGTGGCTGGGAAAGTTTGATCCTTTCTTGACTCTGTACTGAATGCTAAGGTCAACGAGTGATGTTAGTTTACCAAAAGACACCTACACCCCTTGTCCAATTCTGAGCAGAAATGGAGAAATCAAACGGTAAAACCGGAATGGACGTCGAATAATTGAATGAAATGTTGGTTGATCACCAAACACAAGTAAGAAAGAGACAACATAGATGTCGGTTCTACAAGTATATTCTACATACTGCAGTTAACGCACGCTGCGGTTTACTAGATCCTAATGAGTACGTTTACGCGTGAACTGGATCCAAAACGTTAGTGACGTCATGATAATATTAAGATGCGTATCAATGGAGTAACATCATATTTTAATTAAAGTTCAATTATTTAAGTGGGGAATGGACCGGAGAAGGTTTATACTTAACAGCTTATTAAAAGGCGACGACGTGCCTAAAGTGTCTATTGTCAACCGAAAATCTGCATTACCATTTGGGCTGAAGACCTTGTACAGGCAATTATGCACTGCCCCCTCGCCCCCATCCCTCTCTCTCTCTCATATATATTTATATACGTGTATAAGAAGCTTCTTTTCAGTTCTATCTAGATTTGAAATAATTTCGCAAAAACATCACTAGCATGCTAGGGTGACATTCTACAAGCCGTGCTGATTCATCATCAAAAACAACTGCAAGTGGACGAAGATTTAATTGACTTGCATGGAGATTCATCTAGATCCAACAGCTGATACCAATAGCCAGATTTCGAAATAATTTCACAGGAAATATATTCTCATGCAGAGATAATATACACTGTTTCAATACGCTTCTGTCTTACGAGGATTTATCAGATTGTAGGCCATTTAATATCGCTGGTCTTCGTCCATTATCCTTAATGCGAGTATGTTGCAAGATCATGGAACATATGGTAACAAGTCATTATAATCAACCAGGCATTCTGTTAAACATGATATTTTCTGCCCGCTCCAACACGGTTTTCGTCGTAATAGAAAAAAATAATATATTATTTTTATTGTTATAAAAAGAATATGGAAAGTGGAAAGGCATTTGACAAAGTAAGTCACTTACCTTTTAGTTAATAAATTACACCATTATGGTATCCGAGACCGAACTAACACATGGATTGAACATTCTGGAAGTTCGGACACTTGTAAGCGGTAGTCATTGAAGATGTTTCATCTGATAACATTCATGTAGACTTCGGTGTTCCGCAAGGAAGTGTACTTTTAGGTCCGAGTTTCTTTCTTTAGTACATCAACAATATGACATCAGGACTAACATCTAGACTTCGACCTTCACAGACTATGTAACAGTAACATCCACGTCCGATGCAGAAAGAATATACTAGATTCTAGGTAGGCCTAAACCTGGACATGTGCGGACTGGCAGTTAGGGCGGAAAATAGTCTTCCATATGGAAAGGTATAACGTTCGTCTCACGCAAACATAAACCCATTAATTATTAGGCTGAGTAGACCTAGATATAGATCTATTAGATCTACATTCGTGTGCGTGTCTGGTCTGCGAGCTCGCACACACATCTTTTATCTACTGGCATTTTACCCAATTTGGCTAATTTATAATAAACTATGGACACTATTGACTGTGTTTTGCAGTCAGGTAAAACATATCTTCCTAAATTCTCAAATTTAGTAGGCTATATCAGAGACATAGATCTAGCTAGCTATATGTCTCTGCCAATAGATATGCATGTCCCGGTAAGTTCAACAGGGTCCCGGGAGAAATCCGACGGCCGGCCGGGACTATAAGCTATCAAAACAAAAACGAAATTAACACTTTCTAAGAAATATCATTTGACCTAAACTACCAAAATTTCGTCTGAAAGTTAACTTTTCGCTTTTCTACAGATTTTCGCGGGAAAAAAACGCTGATATTTAACAACCTCAGTACTTACAAAAATGTAGTTCATGGAAGTAAACAATATTTTCTAGTAAAAGGTTTTACTGATAAAAATATTTATTGTATTGTTATGTATTTTAATATATTGAAATTCAATAGTGATTTAAAGTTGACAATATTCCTTATTTTTGTTCTTTAAGACATATTTCAAGAAAGAAGTCCCGGTTTTACAACATCGGCAGCGAGTGGCCAAAATTGAGTCAGCTATTACACATTTTCACGATTCAGCCAATGACAAATTTCGTTTTATGAGTAATCGCCAAAAAGTACCGGTTGCCTTCTTGTGAATTAGTGCGCGCTCCACATGGAGTTCACCTTGCCTGAAAAGGGAACATTTCAATCGAGGAAATAAAGTCTTAAATATATGTGATTTTACTGTCCAGTTTGCCGCATATAAGTTAAATGCATCATGGATTTAATAACTATATTGGAGAAGACAACGTCCTCTGGTAAATGTGTGAAGTTGATCTCTTTTAAACGGTGTAAATATGTTCCATGCTAGATTAAAATTGTGTTCTTGATCAAATGTCTTGTTTTTGTTTCTTTTCACAGATCAGGCGGAATTAGAGCAAGCACAGAAATTTCTTGAGCAAGCAGCACAACAAAATCTGGTATGTATTTAAATTGGAAGATGACATTTACTTCTTGCCGGTAAATTTTGACATGAAAATCAAAATGGCGGATCGGATGTTCTAAACCATTCGTACACAAATTAGTTCGACCCTACAATCCGTCATTTGTTAATTCATCAAGGAATATATAATATAATCTCATAGCAATGTGTTTTATCAACAATAATTAACTTGTGTCTTGTGAAGTGACATTGTTTAAAACTGATTAATATGTAACAGCGTTTGATACATTGTTAATTGAAGATGGAAGTTATTAGAACTAGCAAAAATGCTAGTGGCAGTGTATAGCCTAATTAATTTGGCGTTTCAGTGTGACCCCTTTCACAGATCTGATATTTTATAACTGTCACACCTCTACGCCTAATTTTAAAGTGCTCATAACTGGGCAGAAATCCGACGAGAGGAATGACCCCGTTTGTAATGAATTTTTAAAGTATCCCCGATATATATCACATTTAAACTTTGTGTGCGACAAGAAAAAACATTTATCTTGAAGGAAATAACATTACTTTACTGATGAAATGTATTCATAATTAAAGATTTGACGACGAAACTGTTACCACTCTTTTCATGTATATAACGCAAATAAACCGGTGCAGCGGTAATTTTCAGCACTGCCGATTACGCACACACTGTGTATAACCATGCAGTCAACCGATTACGCCAGCGCGCACATATGATTGTGCAAAACTTACCGATGCTTCTCACTTGCAATGCAAGATTTATAACGCATAGCGTAATTTGTGTTTATTTCTTCTCACATCAAAACAAAGAATGCATACTGAACAAAAATATGTACGTATTATACAGTTTCATTGACATTGTTGCTGTTATGTTGTTGTCGGTAGTGTAATCTGGTCACCGAAAGTGATAAGTAATTTCAAGTATATCATTGATATTCGAAAAAGGTGATTCCTCGGCTATTATAGCTGATCTCTAGGCGTCTTTAATTCTAAAATGTACAAAATCCTTCAATACTTTATAACAATGTTATTAAATATATAATAAAATCATAATAATGAAGACTTTATTTATAGTGGATAACATATTTGGTGCAAGAACAATTTTCAATTAAATAATACTTCTATGTTTTTTGTTTACTTTTGTTTCGTTTGAAATAAATTAATCTTGCATATGAGTCTATGGTCTTTTTGTTTGTAAATGTGCTTATTGGGTCCACCATCCTCTAAAGAGGCTATCATCGGTACGACCCGTAGTCTATGGTCAAGACTGAATTTTCACCTTTAACTGAATGAAGATATATGAACGCGATCTGACAATCCGATTGGTTTTTGGTACGTGGCATTCCCTGTTTGATATTATTTTTGTTTTTAACTGGCTAGTATGCGACGCGGAGAATATGCAAGCATACATTTTAGTAATTTTGATCTTTAGAAAAGTTCTCCTGTTCTTTTCCACAATGATTGCAAATTGTAACAATTTCCTAAGATGGTACTTGATTGATTTATTAGAATGTGAAATTCTGACCATCGTTTAAACCTTCTTAATTGTCTTCATAGTTCTAGCATTCTTCTAATTGGAAAAAATGTTGTTTTCGGGCTGTTTAGAATATTTATTTTATGCTAACTAATAGAAATTAGTAGTGATCTGTCAGTGGAAAATAGTGATAACATATTTCTCATATCAGTCACAGTGTGGGTGATCAAGGTCTGACGGACTTTCATCTTTTCTGTATATAAATAATCTGGATTAAGTTATAATAGTTAGCATAAAATAAAAAGGAGTGATTTGTTTTGGGTGTATATAAAATGTATCTCAACTCAAACTGATAGAATTTCGCATTTTCAATTGCGTTCAGCATTCGTGAAAATTTCAAATTTGTATCACTTTTCATTCAGACATATTCCATTATGCACCTCAAACAAACAAGTGTCCTCTATTAATTAATTGCTCAAACCAAACACTTGTATAATGTATATAAAATTTTGATAATTATTTATGTGGTTAGAGTAGTCTTAAAATGTGATTCAATTTATTAATAAACCCATTGAACATATCAAATTATTTAAGACAACCATATTTAACAGTTGACTGAATAAGTGATTAAAAAAAGTCAACATTCCCGCTTCGGCGATCTAAAAAAATATCGCAATTTTCAACTATTGATATTATTAGTTTCTTATATGAGCACGAGGTTCAGATCAAAATATCCGTCACTGAGGGTGACTGTTTTGCGGGAACTCGGCCGTTCCCGCGAAACAGTTACCCGAAGTGACGGATATTTTGATCTGAACCAAGTATATCATGGAAGAAACTTTTTCTTGCATACCGTCTTGCACTTTGAAATAGATATTTAAAAACAAACTTATCGAAATGATGCATTTTAATATAAAAACAAACGTTCTTTAGATGCTATGTTTGGGAAAGTGACGTCACATTGTTTATAACGTTACGTCATAAGTAATTCACGTAAGTCGTCTTACACGGGGGTGTAAGATGAGATTTTCCAGCACTGGTAAAAACTGCAGATTATTAGTTTCTTACATGAGCTCGAGGTTCAGATCGAAATATCCATCACTGAGGGTAACTGTTTTGGCGGGAACGAGGCTCTGCCTTTTGGACTTCTTGTCAACCATACAAAGACACTCGCGCAATAAAATGCATTTTTTATGTAACATTCATTTTTTTAAGACAACAGAGAAAATTGTAGATCTAACTATCTCATACATTAGAAAATTCAAATCACAAAGAAATTTAGTGAACTCACGTGAGGGTCAATATATTATATAGGTATAAATCAACATATATAAATATATTTCAATAATTTAAACTTATGTCACTTTCGGTGTGTACACCTCTTTATACGCCGCGCGTGCTAGTCGATAATAGTCTATACTGCGGCTGTCGGTTGTACCCAGTTGAATACGTAGTGACGTAATACAATTCCCATGATTCTTTAAAAATGGCCGCTGTATACATGTACGATGAATATTTCGGATTTAAGTGGTTGGTGTTCGTGTGTAAATAGGTAAATTGAGCTGGGATCTGCGTTAGTGTTACCATTTACCTTTGTTTTATCATGTAATAATGAAACTATATCGAAATACTGGATTATAGCGCGGTGGTTACTGCCCAACGAACATTGTATTTGGGGTGTATGCCTACTATATGTGACTTCAAAGTGAGACGTAGAAGGTGAACAACTATAAAATATCAGCCTATAAATTCGGTTTGCCTTCGAAGTCGAAATAGTTAGACTAGGCAGTGTATTGCACGATTAATTTGGCTTCTATATGTGACCCCTCACATTGATCTGAATAGCTTTCACACCTAACTTTAATTCACACTTGTAATACTTTGTAGAATTTTACTTTCAGCATCTAGTACTATGACTCGTGACGCGTAGAGTAGATCTATCTAGTTTTTCCTCTAAAAATATGAATTCAATATAACTTAAAGGAAAACCTAAAGGTATCCGGTTAATGAAACTGACATTAATTGCTGAAAAGTTCTGGTTGATACTTAAATTACAATTTTTTTATTTATCAGGTATATAATAACAATTAAAAAAATTTGGTTGTTTCAAGATTGGTCATGTTTTCTTGCAAGAACTTGCCTCCAAGTTGTCAAGAAAGTACATTGAAAAATGTTTGGCATGATTTTGAAAATTTATCGACAGAAAGCTGGTACACAGCTCAGATTCATAGAAAACACACATAATAATAAAGAAACCAAAATGAAGATGCAGAAACTTTTAGTTTTGTTTTGCTGGCAGCTTTTTCGATTTCACATGTAAAATATATGGAAACTGAAAGTAGAAGTGCTAAAACCTGGTTTCTAGTGATGTTGATTTTTTTTCATACCCTGTTATTACAAATAATTGAAATATTTCCAGAGTGTTTTAAGAAATTTCCATGATTTGCTGTGAAATACTAAAAAAAAATATGTGCAGTAGAACTATGAAATGAATTTTACGTTCATATTTTACAAATATATCCAAAGTATGGAAACATTTAATAACTTGCTTTTCCTTGATTTTTTTTTCATACCCTGCTATTACAAATAATTGAAATATTTCCTGAGCGTTTAAAGAAATTTCCATGATTTGCTGTGAAAATCTAAAAAGAATAATATGTTCAGTAGAACTATGAAATGAATTTTACGTTCATATTTTACAAATATATCCAAAGTATGAAAACATTTAATAACTTGCTTTTCCTACTGTCTACTGATGAAATTTCATCATTAGATAGTACAAACTGGGTGAATGAAAATGCTAGAAAGCATTTGTCTTTTGTCACTTCCTCTTATTTTAGTGTCTTTCAACATTTCTATCACCATTTTATTATCAAAAGTAGAATTCATAGAGGAAATACATGCTCGTAACAATGTTGTGATGAAATTATTAACTGCATTAATAAATAACTTCGTTTGGCTGGTTTGTCATATGACACTGAGTCATTGACACAAACTATAAATTGCTTGTACGGTGATATTTGATTTTTTTCAGTATGTCTGAAGCATCTGCTTACTTATCAGATGCCAAAACTGATACTTGAACTTTAGGTAATGGTTGACATAGCAGAAATGTTGATAATGAACAAATATCTTGCGACATGTTTCAACCTCAAAGTTGAACAAGTGAACCAATAATTTTACGTACATACACTGATGGGGCATTTTTTCTAACTGGGGAAGTGCCCCAGCCCCTCATTTTAGGGGGAAGACGAGCTGTACCGGCCCCAGATAATACAAGGTAAAATTGCCCTGACTGTTCTTGCTGCTAAAATATGCAGCATGCCCACAGGATTTTTAAAATGTGGGTACCTGTACCCACTAGTTTTGGAAAAAGTGGGTACAGGCTCAAAAATCTGGGTACACTGGTACTTATTAAAAGTTATTTCCTAAAACATGAAGATATGGATAGGTATCAAAACTTAAAGTAATATTTAATGTGAGGTCTAATTTATAGGACTAGGACCAAAGACTAGACACAGGGCCTCCTCTGGGTTTTTCACACTTGTCGCCAACATTTTCGCCAATTAAGAAAAGTTGGAGCCACTTTAGAGCCACTTTAGAGCCAAAGTAGCCAAAGTTTCAAGCCATGTTTTACCTGGTTTAATAATACTTAGGGCATGGAAGTATACACTACTGTAGTGTATACTTTGGTGCTTAGGGTTATCTTTTTTCCTTATCATTGATTTTCATTTGGTTAAGTGCACAGGCTATGAAACATGTCCTATATGTTCTTATACCCTACTAAAAATAACTGTTAAATTATGAATTATTATTTATAATATGTATAAGAACATAAAAAAGTTTTATTCCCCTGTGACTAAAACCAGGAACGTAGACTGCTAAAACCTTTTAAATTTTGCATTTTTAGTCTCTGATTAATTTCTAAGTATATTCATACATCATGTAACAACACAAATAATTTTTGATTTTGAGGCTGTCACAAAACATTTCTTTTTTATTTGTCTCATATCTTAGGCACGAATGACCAATTTCCCAAGAGTCTTTCAATTTCAATTCCCATTGTTGAAAATTTCTTGTGATAATATTAATTGTTAGAATTTCTTGGGATCATGTTAAAAGATAATTACAAAATGATTGCAGAAAACAGCAAACTATCGTAATTGTAATTAAAAAGTTGACAAAACAATCGCGACGAAAAATTCTTTCAGTCTTAACCTAGCTGTTGCTCTTTTTGTCTTTTAACTAAGTCATAATTGTCCTTAATTTGGGGGATCCTCGGCTCACTTCATATATACAAGCTGCCAGAAGTTTTCATAATTTATTAATCAGCCGATCAACTATCTTCTCAAAGTGTCACCCGAAATCAATATCCGAAATGACAATACACAGATTGAACTTGTTATCGGTTTTCTTCACGATAACGCTTAGTAAAACGCGTGAATCGAGTACCAATTCTAGACCGCTTATTTGGGCCGCTTATATCATAACGGAAAAAAACAAATACGATGACTGAAAATTGTATGCGTCACTTATTTTCGCCAACTGGCAAAATTTAGTGCCAGATTCTTAAAATTATCGCAAATGGCGACATTGGCGATCGACAGCGGAGGCCCTGAGACACTCTCACATAATTCATTGTTGTTAAATGAACTGACAGTCATGAAGCAAAGAAACAAATCATACATGGCCTGTACAGGTCCAATGTCCTAAAAAGATTTTAAAAAATAACTGGTCACATGACAAGTCAGCTGACACTGACAGCAAACTTTCCGCATGATCGAAGCGGAACACAAGCGTCGCGGTAAATCCCCGGCAATTGATATGCGTTAGGCTTAGCTTGCAACGGTGGGTAGTTTATACAGATGCAAAATAATCAATATACTGTCGTTTTGGAATACGATCTTTGACAACTTGCGCTGATTTCGACCCTGAGTCTGAAGGAAGCTTCTTAGGTTCATTTTTTCACCATTTTGAAAATGTGACGTAATACGAGTAGTCTAGATTAAAGAGATGTTTGCCGCGGGGCGCTTTTTGATTTTCAACTGAAAAGCAAGCGTTTCCTGATTTTAGGTTACCGACCACCAATTTATGAGCCGAATTCGTTCTCTTGCTGGCCACAACAAAGATTCGTACCTGCACGAAGGGACATTGAAAAATTTGCGTGTACATCGTGTTTTTTGCGTGAAAAACGCAGGATTCTGCGTGACTGGGCATGCTGATATGTTACGTATCAAGTAATTCAAGCTGGAGGTACAATGTCTAGCTTCTAATGTCAGTTGCATTGCAGAAAACACATCCTTGATTCAACATTTATCTGCTTTCCAATGAGGCAATGACCCAAGGTTATGACTCATTATTTTGAGAAGTCTGCGGCACATGATGACCTGGACCATTTTGGTTTGAATGAAATGTGAGCATAATATAACATACAGGAATTGAAGGTTTGAAAATGTTTTGAATAAATGGAAGTTGTGCCCTTCACTCGGCAAAGAAGTAAACTCCCTTGGTACATATTTTGTTAAATGAAGCTGATAAATAAGAATTTAAATGAAAAATTTTCAATAATAATAATATTATAAACATAATTTTCCATGCTTCAGTAAATTACTGGTGGAAAATTATGTTTATAATACTATTATTATTATTGAAAATGTTTGATTTAAATTCTTGGTACTGTGATATAAGAGTACTCCATTGTAAAGTGGTTAAAACTGTTGATGGCAAGGAACAAATGTTAGATATTTTGTCTTCATTAAACTGTCTGCATGTTTGTCTTACACATGTACCTAGCAGTTAGCACACAAACTTGAGATTGTATCTATGTATGTCACTTAAAAATTAGCTTATCCATTGTGTAGACCTGTAAAATGCAAAAAAAACTGGTACATAGAAGGTTTTTTTTCAGTATTTTGGGAAGATGACCCATACCCCTGGGATTGGGAATTTTCGCGGTGTTTTGGATCAAATTGGGAAAAAATAAAGAGTCAAATGATCTTTGCAAGTTTTACTGTTTGTACTTGTATGAAAACATTGTCTATATCTGTTGTTGTAAACAACAGTGTTCCCACTCTCGTAAATTATTACGTAAATCACGCAAAAAAAATAAATATCGCGCAAATAATTTTCACCACGTGCGAGATCGCGCGCGTACGAAAATGCCGACGACGAATAGGTACAGCTGGAATCCCTCAGTATGTTCTAAAAATAGATCATGGAAATTCTACTTTCTCGGCCAATCGGTCGGCATAACTGCTGGTGATTTACCGTTGACGTCATGAAATGTAGACGGGTTTCAATTTGAATGCTCTGGGAATTAATATTAGCACTTTAAAAGTGTGACCAATCTAATGATCCGGGCTTCGTCTGCAAAAAGGATGCAGACAAACCATTGTGTTTTGCTTCACGGCGAATAAAATTAATGATGCCCAACATCAAAGTGAAGAGTTGCCATCCACAAGTACTGAAACAACTACGAGTAGTGTTAAAAGTCGGAAAAAGTATTCGAAAGTGGTTGCCGCGGGTTGTATAAATTTTAATCGGTCGCTGCTTGACTATCATATAATTTTCATACCCCCAAAAATCGAGATTTACCCCTTATTTTTGTGTCCAGGGGGTAAGTATACCCTTGAAAAAATACTGAGTGGGAACACTGAAACAACTCGCACAATTTACAGCCTTTGGCACAACTATAGTAAAGCCAGTCATATCTGTTTGTACTTGTATGAAAACATTGTCTATATCTGTTGATGTAAACAACTCGCACAATTTACAGCCTTTGGCACAACTATAGTAAAGCCAGTCATATCTGCTCTCATACTTGCTGGAGCTAAACAGGCGCTGGTCTGGGACTGGCATTGTTGTTTCAGTTCCAGACTCATCACTGCTGCAGTCACTGACATTTTCATTCTGCAACTTTTCACACGATGCAGTACCCGAGCATACAGTTTTGTCCGTCGGTGTTGATGTCTGTTCTGACTCAGACTTCTGCTCACTTGTACTTTGTTGAGAAAGAAGTGCTTGTTTAAAAAGAAGATCAATTTTTTGGTTTTTCCCGTCGGATTTCTGTAATTTCTTAACGTAATATTTAGAATTGTGAGACATTGTTTGTATTAAACTTTAGCCGACGATGTCATGATCGCTAGACGTTTAGTTTCCTCCATAGTAATCTCCCTTACCTATCAATAATGTATCGGAATGGAAGTAACTCGTCGAAATCAAGCGTCTACACAATGCGGACATGCAAATTCGGTTTAGACTGCGGCTTTTGCGTTCATTTTACGCACCCGATATCCCGATTTTTTTTAGTTTCGATTGGGAATTTTTGTCTGAAAATTGGGAAAAAACATACTTTTTTTTTCAATTGGGAATATGACTGGACATCGGTTATAAAATCGGCCCCCAAAAAAAACTGTATAGATAAAAACAAAACATCAGGAATGTAACCCCACCTACACAACATTGATGTCAAGACACCCAATCACATTGTATGTACGCATTAAGTTTCTTGGTTAAAGGATACTAAAACCTACCAAATGAACAGGGAAAAAAAATCATTGGTTATAGATTTTGACATTACGCAATTTGTCATCAAAGTTCTAAGCATCAGTCATAACATCGGTGAAATTGAATTTGTTTATCAATTTATTATTTGACGTAGTATTGACGTATTTGTATTTTAGCCGGAGCTGCTGAAGTCCTTGTCCGAGATCCTGAAGACTGGAACCAACAGTCCAGTGGCTCGTATGCAAGCTGGCCTTCAATTGAAGAATGCTCTATACTCGAAAGATGCCGCTTTGAAAATTGAGTACCAGCAGAGATGGTTACAGTTCCCGGAAGATGTGCGGAATTTTGTGAAGATTAATGTAAGTGACTTGAGCTGATGGATGTTGTGGGATATGCAGTGTAAAACATTAGGAACAAGTTATTTGATGAAGTATCCTAGACAGTAGACTAATTACAAGTTTTATATAAATACTCGCAACAGATAATGTACCAGACTGGGATGGGTACCATTATTTAAAAAAGTAGTAAAAGTAACACTACCAGTCATCTAAATATGTAAGGCTAAAAGAAATATGTGTGGTTCAGGTAGTCTGACCAACCCTATTTTTTTGCCCTGGCCTTAGAACTTTTTATCGATTTTGGGCGGTTTCAAAATTTAAAAAAAATAAGTGTTTTGTGACCTGGAATGAAAAGAATCGAGTACGAAACTGAAACTTGGAAAGCGTCTATTGGTTGTTAAAACAAACATGGCGGAAGTTTTTATGCCATAAAATTAATGACAACTAAAAGAATGCCACTAAGTATTATTGCATATATTGATGAGATGTCTCCAATGTGCATATAGCTCACATTTGTGACCACTTCTGTAACAACTTGCGTCTGAAGAAAAAGAGAAAAAAAGCCTACCTACCGTATTTCTTTGACCAATGTTATCTGAACCACACATATTTTTTTTTTTAGCCAAATTCAAATCCGAGATAAGGGAGCCAGATGTGTAGGTGGTTACTGGCACCTCATCACAGGGCTTGATATTCTATTGCAGGGTCAGTAGTTATGTGAGGTATTTTGTATTGATTATGCTATTTTGTGGGTTCTGAATGGTAATCAGAATAAAATTTTGTTTGTCTTCGACAGGTTTTGGCAAGTTTAGGAACTGAGACAGTTCGACCAAGCTCAGCTCCTCAGTGCGTAGCAAATATAGCTTGTACTGAGCTTCCACAAGGTCTATGGCCAGATTTGATCAACACACTTTGTAGCAATGTGACTAATCCAGGCAGTACAGAGATGATGAAGGAATCATGTCTTGAGGCAATTGGATATATTTGTCAGGATATTGTAAGTTGTTTTCCATTTCCTTCCCAGTTTCAGACCATTTGTATATGTGAAATTAATACCATTTGAAAGCTCTTACTTTTACACAAGCTGAAAGCTTTTAAAAATGAATATTTTCACAAATTACATGGGAAAAAACATTACATGGAAAGTGAAATTTGGACATACATATTTTGTAACTTTATTGAAAAGTTGATATGAAGGACTATAAAGTCAAACTTACTTGTTACAGGAGCCTGAAATTCTCCAGACACAGTCCAATGGAATTCTCACTGCCATTGTCCATGGTATGAAGAAAGAAGAAACAAGGTAAGCAATTCAAAGCTTTTGTCTAAATTCATTTGTCTAAATTTGTTATATGAAAAATAACCATATAGGATTGCTGGGTGAATATGGAGAGGCATTTGATATTGGTTGAAGTTGTTACCTTTGTAAGCAGCTACTAAGAATCTTGGATTCTTTACCAGTTAGCTGCCTTTTTTTGGAAGACCGAGTCTGTTTTGACATTGTCAGTTTCAACCTCAAGTGGTTTTGCATAAACCTCCATGCTTAAGGTGGGAGAGGGATAGTTGGTGCAGGTCATTCCTCTGACCTGACTGTTTGAGAAAGTTGGCAGTTTATTATGAAGAATGGGAGTCTAGAAAAAGTCGCTCCAAGGACTGATGGTATAAACTTTGGAGTACTATCCTTCTACAGAATAACTGAAACAAATTAATCGACGAAGAAAAAGGTATTCGGTCAGACATCTGTTTAAAAACGTAGCATCTAGTGTTTAGTGGAAAAAATAAAATCACCCTGCCACTCTGTGTCCAGTCAGGTGGCAAACTTTGGTTAAATATATTAAACAGAAGATTTCCATTTCTTGTTTCAGTAACCATGTCAGGAATGCTGCCACAAATGCTCTTCTTAATTCCTTGGAGTTTACAAAAGCCAACTTCGACAAAGATGTAAGTATACAAACAACTGAAATGTTACCTTGCCAGAGGCTAAAACATCAACTCTGCTAAATTGGATAGAATTATATCTTCTAATCATGTAGCCTGCTCAAAATATTTTATCATTGAAGCGTTTAAAAGGGTGAAAGTTTTAAAATGGATGTTATTTTTATTTCAGTCAGAAAGACATTTCATCATGCAAGTTGTATGTGAGGCCACCCAGTCTGAAGATACTAGAGTTCGAGTGGCTGCACTACAGTGTCTCGTTAAAATCATGTCGTTATATTACATATATATGGAACATTACATGGGTCCAGCTCTGTTTGCAGTAAGTAAATTTTTCACAAAGATCAAAATTAATCAAGTTAAACAGCAAAGCAAATATTTCTATTGTAGTGACCCAGCCTACATTGTGCAGTCTGATAAATTTCTTTGAAATGCTAAGTCTCTGAAATGTCTGACGCATGCAAACAGTTCCCTTGCATTTAATAAGGAAATCACAAACCAGCATCATTAAGCTTCCTTAGAGAATTTTACCAGATTTAGCTTCCAGGCAGTTGAATTATTGGCAAATCTGAAGCTGTCCTTGATTGTTGGAAGTAAGATGTACACCATTCAGTGTTAAAATTTTCTGTTGCAGATCACAATGGAAGCAATGAAATCAGAAGTTGATGAAATAGCACTGCAAGGTATAGAATTCTGGTCCACAGTCTGTGATGAAGAAGTTGATCTGGCTATAGAACTCTCAGAGGTAAAAGTTTCCTACATTTATTTGTTGAATTTATATGGCATTAAACATATTAAAGGTAACATCTTGGTGTATTGTTTTGTTTCCCATAAACAAAGGAACAATTTGAATAATAAACAGATCAAAAGCCAGGGCACTCGTTTGGCCGATTTTGGGGCCGAATATCGGCCCCATTCCCCTCCTAAAATAATATGTTTTTTTCCCCTTTCTTAGAAAAAAAATCCCCTCGAAAACAAAAATAAAATCGGAAGGAAAATCACGAAGTTACTCGTCGGCAGGACATAAGAACGAAAAGTTTTGAGTACGAATCCAATTAAACATTCACGAGCCTTCTCCCTTGATTGACTGTCCAATGAATTTTCTCGTAACAAGTTGGTATAGATTCATTTATAACAGGGTTCCCAGTGAATAATCTAGCGGTGCGTCCTGCGTCATAGACGCACAAAAAATGCAAAGGACGCAAAGATTTGAAATATGTGCGTCCTTTAGGACGCAAGCACGTGAAAAGCGAGACTTGGGTATATGCTCGCGGCAGTTTGTTTAAAAGAATATCGTCCACGAACTTGTGTTTCCTGCTAGTATTTAGAAGAATTTTCGCATGAAATCATTAAAAAATCGCGGTACTTAGAGTGGTGTTTCAGACAGCTAACAGGACTTTAAATTAGAATTATTTTTTACTTTTGTACATTTATCAAATTCGAAAATATTTGCCGACCAACGTACATTTGTATAGCTTGATACAGTGCATTACCAAAATAAAACTTACTCATATTATACATTGTCTATTCCAAACTAGTTTTTATAATCCAAAATAATCAGACCCGTCAAAATATTCGGTCTTTTTAATGCCACGTGCTTCGCTGGGATCAAACGAAACTCGGCGTCGGCGTACGTGCTTTGATCTCGTAACACCTGCGGCTTTATGAGTAAAAGAAGTCGCTGTAGAAATTATTTTATACGACAAAGATAATTCTTTAAAATAAATACATTGTAGACGAAAATTGTTACTTAGAAAAAATCGGCATGAAGTGCCGCGATTTTGTTATAAACATAACGTTTATTTTAAGTAAAGAATACTGCTGGAACTTATTAATGTTAATTAAGTCAATTGAAAATACTTTTCGCATTCACAAATTATCAAACGTTACTCAATCAGTGGTGTCACATAGCTCGAAATTTCAAAGTTGACGTAGTTAGTTTGTCATCCTGTATTTTTCACACCTACCGCGACATTCGCGAGTGACAAATGCTAATTGGAGAATAAACCTTGTCTAATTACAGCAGATTTTTTAACGGAAATAAATATTTAAAATCTACGTAAAAGGTAATTAATATTTTCAGTAACTCAATACTTTTAGAAACAATTATATTTGAAAAAAAAAACATATCACAGCGGCGATTTGCAACGAAAATAATTCGGCGGGGATGTCCGATTCTATTTTCTGACTTTTTCGGAAAGGGACTCGTTGTTTCATAGCTGGGACTCATTGTTTTGAAAAATGTGCGTCCCAGGGACTCATATAAATCAAAACCTAGATTATTCACTGGGGTTCCCGCTGTCGGTCGCCAATGGTGCCAAATGCGAGAAAAAATAAATTGTCGCTAAATTCTTTCAGTTGGCGAATTTTAGTGGCGCCAACAAAATAATCTCGGCAATTCTCACGTGTCAATCAAAAATCAATCGTCATCTGTTGGCTAGTTTACGGAAGAAGGCGGAGCTAATTAGATGCTATCTGATAAAGCGCACATGGCCGTCTCGGTCGTTATCAGAGGTGTTAATTGATAAACAATCATAAAACGAAATATAATTTATAATACGTTGTTTGTAACACGGATTTAATTAGCGATGCTTGGTTGACACGACTCGATGTATTGTTACTATGTAATTCACAGATTGCACTTCGGGTGATCATAACACAATTCATGTATACCCATTTTTCCGATCATCACCGTTCACGTGTCATAACAGACTTATAATTTTGGCATGGTTTTTTTGGGTTAGTAATTAAATTATTGACTTACATTGTGCATTTTCAAGTTGCAAATTGTGCTGGACGTAAATTTTTCCCCTACATGAATATATCTATTGGCAATAATCGGCGCCTTCAAAACCTTCAGTAGAAGAAAAATAACATCGAAAACAGCAGATAATTGTTAAAAATAGACATCTCATTCAACAAAAAGTTTGCATGTGTCACTGAGATGTTTTAATTCATGAAAGAAAAAAATAAATATAGTAGAACAACTTGCATATTCATTTGTTGTAATTGCCAGAAAACTATTATGTAGAGCTCTACATCTGTTGGAAATGATTGAAAATAGTATTAATAAGTGTGAATAGTAGTAATATTTATATGGCTAAAAATTCCCCTATTAGTCTTAAAACGACGAGAAATTCCCCTTCCAGAGGGTATGGGTACCTGTCCCCAAAAGTTGTCTAGTGCCCTGAAAGCAAGCAAAAGATCCTCATTTTTGGCACAGTGCCTGTTGTTTGAATTTCTTTTAATGGTATTGTGTGTATTGATTTGTAATAAAAGTATAATTACAACAGTTTGTATGTTTGTGTTTTGAAACAGGCAGCAGAAGCTGGTAAACCACCTGAAAGAACAAGCAGATTCTATGCTAAAGGAGCTCTACAGTACTTAGTACCTATTTTACTGGCTTCATTAACAAAGCAGGTAAGGTTCCTATTTCGCTGGTTACATTTTGAAAGCAGTTTCAAAGGCGTAGCTAGTGAACAGAAATCGCAGCGACGCCTGAATGTCTGTAGCAAAATGACACAAGATTTTGGCTGTTATATTATTAAAAATGAACAAAACGTTGTATGCAGGGATAGCTAACAGACATCGAGCGAAAAGTGTGCAGTATCTCGGCGTTTACAGTAAGAAATGATTATAATCCCCAATTGAACATTGAAAAGTATGAGACCCTGGCTGCTACCTTTTTGATGCATGTCATTTAAATGAAATTTAGAAATGTTGTGAATATTGTAGTGTAGTCAGTTGCAAAAAGACTGACTTGTATTCTCATCTTAAATAATAAGTATGTTTTTATAAGATCTAACAACAAATATTTGATACAGCTGACTGTTTTGCTACATTATAAATAAATAAAAGATGGATAAATTGCGATACAGTATACAGTCATTACGTAAGGATAGGTTGGGGCCTCTGCATAGAAAACTATCAAACTACATCCTACCATGAACTGAATCCCATTTACAACTAGGCATGAAAAAAGCATAGAAGCTTTGAAAACATTGTAACACAACTAAAAGACATTTGTATTAATAATAATGATAAATGAATGCGCTACTTGTATGTTGTAGGAAGAGTTTGATGATGATGATGAATGGAATCCTTGTAAGGCTGCAGGTGTTTGTTTAATGTTAATGGCGTCGTGTTGTGAGGATGACATAATAGGGCATGTCCTGCCGTTTGTAAAAGACAATATACATCATGAAGACTGGAGGCACAGAGATGCATCAGTTATGGCTTTTGGTATGTTAATGTGCACTGTTAGAAATAATATTTTTTGTAAAAGCTTAGCTTACAACTAAATGAAAATGTTGAGAGACCACCTCTAGTGAGTAGTCAGAGTCGCTTGTTTATACTAGGTAGCTAAATCATGGTCAGTGAGGAATTTTTGATCTCGGCAGGTGCAAATGATGAAAATGGTTGAAATTATGTTCCTGTTTTTGTTGGGAAAACGGAGAATCCCTCACCAAATGGTTTACTGCTGACACTGGTGATTGGTTCAAGCCTTTTTATGGATCTGACTATAAGATGGCAGTTTGTTAAACTTGTGGAGGATGGTTTTGTTGGAAAAAAAGGGGATCCCCGACCCCATGGTTTACTGGTTGAAGTGAACGATTTGAAATTACATAACCCATCACTGGTTATGAGTTAAAGTCCTGCTATGGACCTGGTTATAAAAAATGTTATGGAGGATCCGAATCTAGTATTGGTCCTTTCTAAGAGTCAGGTTTAGGTAAACTGCAGGCATGAGAATAATTATACCCCCAAAACGAAGTTTAGGGGGGTATATAGGAGTCACCCGGTGGTTGGTCGGTCGGTCGGTTGGTCAGTCGGGCGGTCTGTTGCATTTTCCTTGTCCGGAGCATAACTTGAAAACTACTAGTTGGAAT
Organism: Saxidomus purpurata; assembly: GCA_022818135.1. Classification (NCBI taxonomy): domain Eukaryota; kingdom Metazoa; phylum Mollusca; class Bivalvia; order Venerida; family Veneridae; genus Saxidomus; species Saxidomus purpurata. Next base: position 11,959,874 of record JAFMSR010000009.1, on the reverse strand, counting down.
TCAATACAACTTCATACAATGGTCAAGCACATTGAGAGGAAGTGCAGTGCACAAGAACTATAACTCAATCTTGACAAATTACAGAGTTATTGCCCTTTGTTACTTTTCCTTGTCCGGAGCATAACTTGAAAACTACTAGTTGGAATTCAATACAACTTCATACAATGGTCAAGCACATTGAGAGGAAGTGCAGTGCACAAGAACCATAACTCCATCTTGACTAATTACAGAGTTATTACCCTTTGTTACTTTTCCTTGTCCGGAGCATAACTTGAAATCTACTAGTTGGAATTCAATACAACTTCATACAATGATCAAGCACACTCAGAGGAAGTGCAGTGTACAAGAACTATAACTCTATCTTGAGTATTTACTGAGTTATTGCCCTTTGTTACTTTTCCTTGTCCGAAGCATAACTTGAAAACTACTAGTTGGAATTCAATACAACTTCATACAATGGTCAAGCACATTGAGAGGAAGTGCAGTGCACAAGAACTATAACTCCATCTTGACTAATTACAGAGTTATTGCCCTTTGTTACTTTTCCTTGTCCGGAGCATAACTTGAAAACTACTAGTTGGAATTCAATACAACTTCATACAATGATCAAGCACACTCAGAGGAAGTGCAGTGTACAAGAACTATAACTCTATCTTGAGTATTTACTGAGTTATTGCCCTTTGTTAGTTTTCCTTGTCCGAAGCATAACTTGAAAACTACTAGTTGGAATTCAGTACAACCTCATACAATGGTCAAGTACATTTAGAGGAAGTGCAGTGCACAGGAACCATAACTCCATCTTGACTCATTACAGAGTTATTACCCTTTGTTACTTTTCCTTGTCCGGAGCATAACTTGAAAACTTCTGGTTGGAATTCAATACAACTTCATACAATGGTCAAGCACGGTGAGAGGGAGTGCAGTGCACAGGAACCATAACTCTATCTTGACTAATTACAGGGTTATTGCCCTTTGTTACTTTTCCCTGTCTGGAACATTTTTCGAAAACTACAAGTTGGAATTCAATACAACTTCATACAATGGTCAAGCACAATGAGAGGAACTGCTAAGAACAATATCTCTTTTTAGTTTGTTTGCAAGGTATTATGTTACTACGAACTTCTTCAGTTTATAAAGCAATCCTTTTGGGGGTATTAATCACATTTAGTGATAGCTCTAGTTTAAATACAGTTGAAAAGAGTGTTAAAACCCAAAGGGGAAAAAAGGAGGAATAATTGGAAATGTCGTAGATAACAGAATGCTTGTATATGTGTGACCGATGTACTTGAAGCATTGAAATAGTAACTTTTATTATAGTTTTAGTTGAAGCCTTTAAATTTGTGATTTTCTTGTTTCAGGTTCTATCTTAGAGGGACCAGATCCTGCAACTTTAAAACAATTAGTAGATCAAGCTTTACCTATGTTAATAGAAAGTTTAAAAGACCCCAGTGTTATTGTTCGTGATACTGGTGCATGGACTATAGGACGTGTTTGTGAAATCTTGCCAGAAGCAGTTATAACTGAACAGTATTTAAATCCATTATTACATGCACTTGTGGAAGGATTAGACACAGAACCAAGAGTTGCTAGTAATGTTTGCTGGGTAGGTACACACATGTTGATTACCATTCTTGGATTTTATAGTTTTAGTTTCTGTCTCATTTGAGACTTATTCTTCAATCTATGAGTCAGTGGAAACCTCCATAGTCAGTTAAATGCAGTTTTGTCGGTACTTTAATATAGATTTGAATTTTATTATTTATTGAAAATGGTAATCACTATTGAAGGACAATTGTTCTTGAATTATGGCTCTCCACTTGTCCACAAAACTGTACAAAAATGGGTGTCGCAAGAAATTGTTTCGCAGTATTAATATTTCTCAAATTCAGCAAAGCTGAAATATTTACCACTTTTATTCTAGAATGGCTTTATTTGTTGATAATTTCTTTCAGGCATTTAACAGTCTAGCAGAGGCAGCATATGAGAATGCAGAACAGCCCGACGATGGTTCAGACCCAGCCACATGCTGTTTATCAACTTACTTTGAACAAATTGTAGAAAAGCTCATGCAGACTGCAGACAGGTGAGGTCATGATAATAATTTTGAGTCTTGCTATCAAAAACCAACATTTTGATATCTGTAGTCATTGTTAAGAGAGAAAGATGCTTGATCAGTGTGGAATGCTGCTTTAATCACAAGTGTTTGGATAAGCAAATATAATGAGTTCAGATCAGACTGCAGGGGTAGGAATCCTTGGTTATTCATATTTTGCATAAAATTATCAAAACAATCGCCCAAATGCTTCAAATCAGGTGTTACCTTGAAATATTTTTGTCACAAAAGCAGAAAAACTTGCACTGGAAATGTGATTTCATCGCAATTGGTGACAGAGAGGGGATATTCAAGCTGGTCGGGATCCATATTGTGCAAAGGGGAACCTTGGTTTATGCCACATTAACATTTAGATAAAACGGAGAGTCAGTCACATTTGCCACATTCAACCACAGGAAGCAGAAAACTTTTGAAATTGAAAACCATTCTCATGCTGCTAGTTATTTATATAGTCTAAACTTGCTTGTAGGCTTGGGTTCTTGTAACTTATCATAACTTCTCTCAGTGACTGCATTCTGAACTTGCGACAAGTATTTACACTGAAATAAGGGTTTATGGAGGTTGTGCCATTTTCCTGATCTGGGTCTGAGCCTGTGACCTCCAGCTCTGATGTTTCTACCACTACACTATGGTGACACTTGTAAGTAGGGAGGAGTGAATCTTTTCCGGATCAAGTTAAATTGGATATGTTTTAATCTGTGAGTGATGCTGCTAAAGTTGATAACCATTGAAAGTTACTGTGTTAATGATGAGTTATTAAAATGTTGCTTATTCTATATTACAGAGGAGATGGTAATCAGAACAATCTAAGAAATGCAGCGTATGAGGCCATAATGGAGATGATGAAAAATAGTACAAAGGTAAAATTTTGTAGATCAGGGACTAATAGAACAGCCTGTAGTCTGTGTTTAATTACTTTTTTGCTGACTTTAAAATAGTTTAAGATAGAAATTGAGTACATACAGATATTAAAGTCATTTATTTATTATGCAACTACCGATTTCAGATTCTGGAAACTTTAAACTTTGGTTTGACCAGTGTTTCTTTGCATTGCCCCATTGATCTGTTTATTTGCCTTCAGATTAAGCTTTGAAAAGAACTTGTTAAGCTTCAACATTCATGAATGAATTGTTCCTTATTTCTTGGTCCATTGTAGAATGTTCAGGAATTGTTCTTTGTTTTGCAGGATTGCTACCAGATTGTTTTACGGACACTTGTTTTGGTCTTAGAAAAATTAGAAAGAGTTCTTCAAATGGAGGTAAATAAATGCACCTGAAATGATGTTAATTTTTTCTTAAAATTTATTTTGTTAGTACACAGTTAAGCGTGGAATTAAGGAAAGCAGCTCTATCTAATATCTTAAAACTTGCTGACTGGACTTCTGATATTTTCCCTGAAAGAAGTATATACAACTGTTATCTATAAAAAACATAATTATATAAACATTAGGAAAACAAAAAATTTTTAACCTTAACTGTGATTATCTGTTCGAATCGTATTAAAGCCACCTTCTGTGACAAATCTTGAGTTTATGCCTTACAAGAATGTGATGGGGTGACTTATTTGGACCCACAAGTAGTGAGATGAGCCGCTGATATGTTTCTCTAGCACTAATTGCCATCAATAAATGTCAATAAACAGATATCTGACCATACAGAATGTTGAGTGTAATGTTCATTTATACTTTGACAGAATGTTATACAGATGTCCTCAGATAGATCACAGTACAACGATTTGACGTCCCTCCTGTGTGCTACACTACAGGTCAGTACCATCAATATGTTTACTGTACAGTATTGTACAGATTATAATTTTTTTAACAATGCACTGTTAAGGAGTTGTTCAGTCTTTCTTGTTAATCTTGTTTTTTTTACCTTAGTTTGTTTATGTCCATGCTTTGAAGTATTGCGGAAATCTGAAAAATATCATGGAAAAATCATGAAATCTATGTGTCCGTCTATTTGTCTGATGTGTCAGGATGTCTTAAAGTTTGTGCTTACACTCCTAAAACATTGGTTCTATTTCAATGAATCTGCATGTGTAATTGGTACCAAACCTAATTAAGCATATTGTAAGCATTTTTTGGGTCATTTGAAAGGGACTGCAAATGCAAGAAAGAAATAACTATTGATAAAATGGCACAAGCTAAAATCTTCGTAGAAGATTGGAATAGAAATCAAGTTTTAACAAAATGTCACCAAGGGGTTAGAAAGAAAAGCCTTATTAGAGAGAAAATTGTTGCCTTTTTTCGACAGAGTGTATTGAGAAAAGTTACCGCAGAAGATGCCCTGCAGATCTCGGATCAGATCATGAGCACATTGCTACGCATGTTCCAGTCATCAACAGGAAAATCTGGAGGTGTTCAAGAAGATGCTTTGTTAGCAGTGTCCACATTTACTGAAGGTAACTGTCATCTTAGGAACTTTATTTGAAAAACAAGTTCTTGTAACTTGTATTAACTACTTCCAATGACTGCTTTCTGGAGTTCAGACCAGTACTTGTGCTGACAGAAAAGATTGTGGAAGTCGTGGTCAAATGCTTATGCCGGCATTGGAATCCACGACCTCTAGATTAGGAGTCTGACACTACCCTGCACCATGGTGCTTCCATGAAAGTTGTAATTACATGAATTTATAGATACTTTATGGAGAATATATGATAAATTCTACAGCAAACTGTTTATTCTGTAAGTGATACTTTATTTGCGATGTAAAAGTTTACAGTTCGAATGCGCAAGATAAAAATTTCGCAATATTTGATCTCGAGGTCAATTTACGAGATCATAGATTCGCGAACAAGCGATATCGCTTGTTTCCAGAAATCGATCATGCCCAGAGGACTTTTAATAGGAAAATGATGAATTCAAGAACAAGTAGTTTCACGAAAGTTCCCATAGATATTTCATGATTTACAGTATCTACAACTGCATCTGTTTGTCAATACCATTACTAGTTATCCTTAGGGGACAAACTACTGAGTCTGTAGAAGAGGTAGTGGTGTAATATTTTATTATGATCACAGAATTGTAGTCTGCAAATCAGCATAAAATGAGTAGGTTGAATAAATTCAAAGTATTGTTGCTATATGGAATCATGTTGAATTTACTTTACAGTGTTGGGAGAGCACTTCTTGAAGTACATGGATGCCTTCAAACCATTCCTGTTCCTGGCCCTCAAGAATCATGCAGAGTACCAGGTAAGAATAACTTTACCAAAATGTCAATTTTTTTCACATTTAGTGTTTTTTTGTCATGCAGAATTGTTAAAAGTACTTTATGTTCTTGTAATACAGTACAAAAGTTAGCAGTTCTTTGTACAAGTGTTCATATTTGCTTAGCTGCTCTGATTTATCCCCCCGCCGAAGGCGAAGGGGATATTAGAAATGCTCTTTGTCCGTCCGTCCGTCCCAATTTTGTCCGGAGCATAACTCCAAAAGTACTTGAGGGATTTTCTTCAAACTTCATACACTGACAGAGCACATTGGGAGGAAGTGCAGTGTGTAAGAACAATAACTCTACCTTGTCTACTTTTAGAGTTATTCCCCTTTTATCAGATTTACTTGAAAAACTTTGTCCGGAGCATAACTCCAAAAGTACTTGAGGGATTTTCTTCAAACTTAATACACTGACATAGCACATTGGTAGGAAGTGCAGTGTGCAAGAACAATAACTCTACCTTGCCTACTTTTAGAGTTATTCCCCTTTATCAGATTTACTTTAAAGTTTTGTCCGGAGCATAACTCCAAAAGTACTTGAGGGATTTACTTCAAACTTAATACACTGACATAGCACATTGGTAGGAAGTGCAGTGTGCAAGAACAATAACTCTACCTTGCCTACTTTTTAGAGTTATTCCCCTTTATCAGATTTACTTGTCCGAAGCATAACTCCAAAAGTACTTGAGGGATTTTCTTCAAACTTAATACACTGACATAGCACATTGGTAGGAAGTGAAGTGTGCAAGAACAATAACTCTACCTTGCCTACTTTTAGAGTTATTCCCCTTTATCAAATTTACTTTAAAAGTTTTGTCCAGAGCATAACTCCAAAAGTACTTGAGGGATTTACTTCAAACTTAATACACTGACATAGCACATTGGTAGGAAGTGCAGTGTGCAAGAACAATAACTCTACCTTGCCTACTTTTAGAGTTATTCCCCTTTATCAGATTTACTTGTCCGAAGCATAACTCCAAAAGTACTTGAGGGATTTTCTTCAAACTTAATACACTGACATAGCACATTGGTAGGAAGTGCAGTGTGCAAGAGCAATAACTCTACCTTGCCTACTTTTAGAGTTATTCCCCTTTATCAGATTTACTTGTCCGAAGCATAACTCCAAAAGTACTTGAGGGATTTTCTTCAAACTTAATACACTGACATAGCACATTGGTAGGAAGTGCAGTGTGCAAGAACAATAACTCTACCTTGCCTACTTTTAGAGTTATTCCCCTTTATCAGATTTACTTTAAAAGTTTTTTCCGGAGCATAACTCCAAAAGTACTTGAGGGATTTTCTTCAAACTTAATACACTGACATAGCACATTGGGAGGAAGTGCAGTGTGTAAGAACAATAACTCTACCTTGCCTACTTTTAGAGATATTCCCCTTTATCAGATTTACTTGAAAAACTTTGTCCGGAGCATAACTCCAAAAGTACTTGAGGGATTTTCTTCAAACTTAATACACTGACATAGCACATTGGTAGGAAGTGCAGTGTGCAAGAACAATAACTCTACCTTGCCTACTTTTAGAGTTATTCCCCTTTATCAGATTTACTTTAAAAGTTTTGTCCAGAGCATAACTCCAAAAGTACTTGAGGGATTTTCTTCAAACTTAATACACTGACATAGCACATTGAGAGGAAGTGCAGTGTGTAAAAACAATAACTCTACCTTGCCTACTTTTAGAGTTATTCCCCTTTATCAGATTTACTTGAAAAACTTTGTCCGGAGCATAACTCCAAAAGTACTTGAGGGATTTTCTTCAAACTTAATACACTGACATAGCACATTGGTAGGAAGTGCAGTGTGCAAGAACAATAACTCTACCGTGTCTACTTTTAGTCAAATAGAAAAATATCATACTATACTTATAATGAACATTAATATAATTTTGCAAACCTTCTCTTCATTGCCTTATTCTTTTTCCACTTACTTGAAAACTGTACTCAGCATGACCATAACTATACGGCTTTTTAAGGATTTCCTCTCACCAAGTAAAATGTACGAAAGTACAACCTTCAGGTAACTTTTTCCTGGCGGGGGGAATTAACCATGTGTAACATGGCTCTTGTTGGTAAATAGATAGAATACTGGAACCTCTGGGTTGATAACTAGTGATATCCACCATCCATGGCAAGTGTGTTGGCTCCCACTGCCTCGCACTGTTGCGTGTTAGTACAAAATTATTTTAGGAAGTTGTCAGTGGTGTGTGGAGTAGTGTGGTTAGAAATACAGTAAAAAAGCTAAGGGTAGTTGTGTTCTGAAAGAAAGCTTTAAATAGTGTAGAAAATAAAATGTATTAATTTTTGCAGGTGTGTATAGCTGCTGTTGGGTTAGTTGGAGACCTGAGTCGGGGCCTTGGTCAAAAAATCCTGCCATACTGTGATGAGATTATGATGTTGCTCTTAGAAAACCTGGGGGTAAGTTTGTTTTAACAATGGTTTGTTCATATTATTGATTTTTATACCCCCAAAACGAAGTTTAGGGGGGTATATAGGAGTCACCCGGTGGTTGGTCGGTCGGTCGGTCGGTCGGGCGGTCTGTTGCATTTTCCTTGTCCGGAGCATAACTTGAAAACTACTAGTTGGAATTCAATACAACTTCATACAATGGTCAAGCACATTGAGAGGAAGTGCAGTGCACAAGAACTATAACTCCATCTTCACTAATTACAGAGTTATTGCCCTTTGTTACTTTTCCTTGTCCGGAGCATAACTTGAAAACTACTAGTTGGAATTCAATACAACTTCATACAATGGTCAAGCACATTGAGAGGAAGTGCAGTGCACAAGAACCATAACTCCATCTTGACTAATTACAGAGTTATTGCCCTTTGTTACTTTTCCTTGTCCGGAGCATAACTTGAAAACTACTGGTTGGAATTCAATACAACTTCATACAATGGTCAAGCACATTGAGAGGAAGTGCAGTGCACAAGAACCATAACTCCATCTTGACTAATTACAGAGTTATTGCCCTTTGTTACTTTTCCTTGTCCGGAGCATAACTTGAAAACTACTAGCTGGAATTCAATACAACTTCATACAATGATCAAGCACACTCAGAGGAAGTGCAGTGTACAATAACTATAACTCTATCTTGAGTATTTACTGAGTTATTGCCCTTTGTTACTTTTACTTGTCCGGAGCATAACTTGAAAACTACTGGTTGGAATTCAATACAACTTCATACAATGGTCAAGCACATTGAGAGGAAGTGCAGTGCACAAGAACTATAACTCCATCTTGACTAATTACAGAGTTATTGCCCTTTGTTACTTTTCCTTGTCGGGAGCATAACTTGAAAACTACTGGTTAGAATTCAATACAACTTCATACAATGATCAAGCACACTCAGAGGAAGTGCAGTGTACAATAACTATAACTCTATCTTGAATATTTACTGAGTTATTGCCCTTTTGTTACTTTTCCTTGTCCGAAGCATAACTTGAAAACTACTAGTTGGAATTCAGTACAACCTCATACAATGGTCAAGTACATTTAGAGGAAGTGCAGTGCACAAGAACCATAACTCCATCTTGACTCATTACAGAGTTATTACCCTTTGTTACTTTTCCTTGTCCGGAGCATAACTTGAAAACTTCTGGTTGGAATTGAATACAACTTTATACAATGGTCAAGCACAGTGAGAGGGAGTGCAGTGCACAGGAACCATAACTCCATCTTGACTAATTACAGTGTTATTGCCCTTTGTTACTTTTCCCTGTCTGGAGCATTTTTCGAAAACTACAAGTTGGAATTCAATACAACTTCATACAATGGTCAAGCACAATGAGAGGAACTTCTAAGAACAATATTTCTTTTTAGTTTGTTTGCAAGGTATTATGTTACTACGAACTTCTTCAGTTTATAAAGCAATCCTTTTGGGGGTATTAATCACATTTAGTGATAGCTCTAGTCTAACATATTTCTACTTTGGTCAAGATTTGTAAACCCAGGAAGTAAGAAAGTTTTTATGTGGCATTTTGTTGATGGTATAGATTACAGTTTACAGATTTATGGCACTGCTTATTGAAATAGATGGAGTGAAACAAAACTAAGCATTGCTATTTTGACACATGCTGTTCACTGTAAGACTGGATACAGTTAGTGTTAATCATGTTTATAGTGTTAATTCCAGTTGCCTCCCTTTTATCCAGAAAAGCAACAATATTTAGTAACATATTCATGCACAGCTTTTGATGAAGTATATTTTTGGAATCATTCATTTAACCTTATAACATGCAAAAAATATTGCTTAGTTAGCAATTCAATTTACTGAAATTAGCATTTAAGACTATTAAGGATTCTTATGTTGACATGGTGGGTTGTGCACTTTAAAAAATTCAGCTCATGGCACACATTTCATGTGTATGTTAGTGAATAGATGAAGGCAAATCTTTTAAATGTTTCACAATTGATTTTCACCTGTACACTGATTGTTTCAGAATGTAGGTGTGCATAGATCTGTAAAGCCCCAGATCCTCTCTATATTTGGTGATATAGCCCTAGCAGTAGGCCCATACTTCAAGAACTATCTGGAAGTTGTGTTGACAACTCTGCAACAAGCCACACAAGCTCAAGTTGATAAGGTAAGGACAGAATATGAAGTCATGATTGTACAGGGGGAAAGCAGATAAGCAAAGTGCTTGTCTTTTGTCTGTGCTACAGAACAGTGCTTTGTCACATTCAGAACATGATATCTAGAAAATTTTCTACTGAAGGCACAAGGTTTATGCTGATATCACAGAATTTCCAGCTGTTGTCAGGGATCTAGTACTGATTCTTCCAAGTAACAGTGGTTGGGTAAACAGCCTGTCTGTATCATAGACCAAAATACCGGTACTAGAACAACAACATCAGTGTTGTTAGCTGACTAAAAGTCTGCAAAGTGGAGAAAGACTTATTTTAACAGTGTCTGCCCATATTTCTGCTGTTTGCCCTAAAAATGCTGCTTGGGCCAAGGAGTTGGGACAGATTTTCAGAACCAAGGGAAGCCCCTTTAGTAGAATGCCGTTGTCAGTTTGATCTGCAGTCAAAGTGCAGTGATAAAATCAACAGTCAGTCGCTACTCTTGTCATGTTTTTCTGCATATTTGAACTTCTTAGAAAACTTAGACAAAACAACAAAAAATCTTAATAAAAGTAAATTGGAAACCTAACTGAATTCTTAAGTTGATTCACGAATAACTATGCTTGCTTGATAGATCTGATACACTTAGTTAGCATGTGTTAACTTGAATTGTCAGCTTGTGTAAAGTGTGCCTATATTGATATGAGATGGTTGTTTGTACATTACAGACGGATTATGATATGATAGATTATTTAAATGAACTCCGTGAGGGTTGTCTAGAGGCATATACTGGAATGGTTCAGGGATTAAAAGGAGATGCTGAACAACCAAACCGTGAGTACTTCAGTGAATATTTCTCTCCCTGTCAGGTGGGTTGAAGAAGTGTTGGAAGGCAACAAACTAATCCATTCTTCCTAGTCATATTATTTATTTACGTAGTATGGTAAATATGGTAATTTTTGCGCGATGAAATTTTGCAAATAAAGGAGGAAAGTTTGTTCATTATGAATCTCTGTGAAATCATCTTTTGTGGAATGTCTGAATTGTAGAAAATTTATATTAAAAAGGAATTCGCAAATATTGTGAAAATTATATCATCGCAAATATTTTCCGTTAACCATTTAATGGTTAAGTGGTTATGGTTACTGACCACAAATTGCTTAACATTTCACTGACTGGGCGGTTTAAATCCTGTCTGTTAGAAAGTTGGCAATTTCTTATGGAGGATGAGACTGTAGCACTTGTCATTCTCAGGAATAAAGAAAAAGTAAACTGCCAGCTCAGTAATGGTAGAAATACTGTTGAAATGGCCTTGGAATGTAAGGAATGTAAAAACAGAAGAAAAGACTATGGGGGAAGATACGGTTTAGAGAGGGTATTTTTGACTTGTGACTTCTAGTGTTAGTACTTTTATGTATATGTACTATATTTTACAGCTGACGTGGCTCTTCTGCAACCACATGTTGGTCACATGATATCATTTATAGAACACATAGCCCTGGATGAGGATCACAGTGACAGTAATATATCTGCATGCAGCGGCTTAATTGGGTCAGTTTACACTTCACTTGTATATTTAATGTATGCTCAAATTGCTCATGCAGGCTACTTAAACCTTTCCACCTAGATTTCTAAAATGAACTGGTCCTTTACTCTTTTTTAACCTGACCATTAAATCTTCTAAGGGGGTGTTCAGTGCACATTTACTGCCTGAATAATGAACAAATGAGACAATGATCAGACTGCAGGGATCTGTACATTGCAAAGACGTAAATGTAACAGGTGAATTTTTTGTGCCTTCTGCAGAGCAAGGAGACACCTTTGGTTAATTTTTTGCATTATTTGTTTGCCAGTCATGCTTTTCCATTTCTTAAATGATTTTAAAGGTTTTTCTTTATATCTGAATTGTAATATGAAGTTTCTGCTGTTGGAATGCCCATAAAATGTTTCGAGGATAATAAACAGTTGGTCAGCTAGGCTGTTACTAAAAATAGTATCCTTGTAACAAGTTACCTAAAATATCTTGATGTACAAGTTTGAATGCAGTGAAAATTGAACTATATGTAAAACTTTGTGTATGAAAAGTTTTTAGAAGACAGTTATGTTTTATGTGGTCTTGAGTTTTATTGATTTGAACTTAGAATAGACCTGTTCATTATACCCCCAAAATGAAGTTTAGGGGGGTATATAGGAGTCACCCGGTGGTTGGTCGGTCGGTCGGTCGGTCGGGCGGTCTGTTGCATTTTCCTTGTCCGGAGCATAACTTGAAAACTACTAGTTGGAATTCAATACAACTTCATACAATGGTCAAGCACATTGAGAGGAAGTGCAGTGCACAAGAACTATAACTCCATCTTCACTAATTACAGAGTTATTGCCCTTTGTTACTTTTCCTTGTCCGGAGCATAACTTGAAAACTACTTGTTGGAATTCAATACAACTTCATACAATGGTCAAGCACATTGAGAGGAAGTGCAGTGCACAAGAACTATAACTCCATCTTCACTAATTACAGAGTTATGCCCTTTGTTACTTTTCCTTGTCCGAGCATAACTTGAAAACTACTTGTTGGAATTCAATACAACTTCATACAATGATCAAGCACACTCAGAGGAAGTGCAGTGTACAAGAACTATAACTCTATCTTGAGTATTTACTGAGTTATTGCCCTTTGTTACTTTTACTTGTCCGGAGCATAACTTGAAAACTACTGGTTGGAATTCAATACAACTTCATACAATGATCAAGCACATTGAGAGGAAGTGCAGTGCACAAGAACTATAACTCCATCTTGACTAATTACAGAGTTATTGCCCTTTGTTACTTTTCCTTGTCCGGAGCATAACTTGAAAACTACTGGTTGGAATTCAATACAACTTCATACAATGATCAAGCACACTCAGAGGAAGTGCAGTGTACAAGAACTATAACTCTATCTTGAGTATTTACTGAGTTATTGCCCTTTGTTACTTTTCCTTGTCCGAAGCATAACTTGAAAACTACTAGTTGGAATTCAGTACAACCTCATACAATGGTCAAGTACATTTAGAGGAAGTGCAGTGCACAGGAACCATAACTCCATCTTGACTCATTACAGAGTTATTACCCTTTGTTACTTTTCCTTGTCCGGAGCATAACTTGAAAACTTCTGGTTGGAATTCAATACAACTTCATACAATGGTCAAGCACAGTGAGAGGGAGTGCAGTGCACAGGAACCATAACTCCATCTTGACTAATTACAGTGTTATTGCCCTTTGTTACTTTTCCCTGTCTGGAGCATTTTTCGAAAAACTACAAGTTGGAATTCAATACAACTTCATACAATGGTCAAGCACAATGAGAGGAACTGCTAAGAACAATATCTCTTTTTAGTTTGTTTGCAAGGTATTATGTTACTACGAACTTCTTCAGTTTATAAAGCAATCCTTTTGGGGGTATTAATCACATTTAGTGATAGCTCTAGTTTAATCTAAAAGTTCCATATTTTATTGTTTCTTTACAGAGATCTGTGTACAACTTTTGGTGCAAGTATCTTACCATTGGTTGATATGGAACCAATCACAGGTCTTCTTACAAAAGGTAGAAGATCAAAAGCAAATAAATGCAAGACATTATCCACGTGGGCAACAAAGGAAATCAGGAAATTAAAAAATGCTGCACAGTCCTGGTAGGTTTTACATTTATTTAGCTTGCCATGAGCTGTTGGAATCGCTCACTGTCCTGCCTTCATCCTGTGTCCGTTCACCAGTTCCTTTAAACGACATATCCGCTGTGACCACTAAGCCACTGTGTATGAAATTTGGCAAGGATGTTTCTTGCATGAAGCTCTACTAAAGTATTCAGAATTCCATTCCATGCAGAACTCTGGTTGCCATGGCAATGGAAAAGAAAAATTTAAAATTCTTCTCAGAAACTGGAAGGCCGAGAGCTTAGATATTTGGCATGTAACATTGTCCAGTGCAACTCTACCAAGAGGGTACAAATCCTGACCCGTGTCAAAATTGACCAGTCTGGGGTGGGGACGGGGGTCAATTGATTTTACATTGGCCTATGTAGGAAAAACTTTAAAATCTTCTTCTCTGAAACCACAATACCTGGAGCTATTTGGCATGTAGCATTGCCTTGTGAATGCCTACTAAGATTGTTCAAAGTATGACCTATGGGTTGAAATTGACCCCGCCCGGGGGATTCACTTTATTTTAGAATATATTTCAATAGGTTATCTTTAAAAATCTTCTCTGAAACCTCAAGGCCTAGAGCTTAGATATTTGGCATGTAGCATTGCCTAGTGAACCTCTATCAAGATAATTAAAATCATGCCCCTGGGTGAAATTGACCCTTCCCTGTGGGTCACTTGGTTTCACATAGGCTATACAGTAAAAACTTTAAAAATCTTCTCTAAAACTACAAGGACCAGAGCTCAGATATTTAGAATGTAGCATTGTGTAGTGTACCTCTACCAATTTTGTTTAAATTAGGACCCCAGGTCAAAATTGACCTTTTCTGCGATACAATTGTTGAGCTTGTATTTTAGCCACTAGTAGCCAGGTGAGCAATACAGGGCGATCTTGGTCCTCTTGTAGTTATGATAGTGCTTGCCTTATTTAACTATTACCCAGACTACTATCCCTTGTTCCTTTTGTAAAAGGTCATTTGGTTTTTCAAAAACCCTTAACAAAAAAAATAATTTAACATTGTTGATGCTGTTTTTACTGATATTAATAGAACAGTTGAAAAAGAGCCACTGCAGAAGAGTCCTTTAGGGAAACCAGACTCTGATTGATTATCCTCTCCAAGCATGCTTAATTTACTAAAAATTGGAAAAGCTGGAAAAGCTGTTGTATCTTGGTCAGATGAACTGTTCTTAGTCTGTTTCTTGAAGGAAAATCTGGTAGCAGCAGTTAGTCTTGTTCCTCTTTCATTGAAAGCTTAGTTTATCATCCTTGTTTAATTTTATAATACTGATGGTCTGCAACAGCAGGTAGATACTGGTTGGAAGGCTACCAAAACCAGGAATTGAGACCTATCTATTAACCATATATTTCTGTAGTGCTGTTACTTTCATGTGTCTTTGGTTTTGTATTGCAGAGTTGCCATGGTGATAGACAGACTGGGAGGGTGTGTATTTCAACACACAATTAAAAACCATCTTCAAAGGAGTTGTCTACAAATATAAGATGCGTTACTTTTAGACAAGAGACAACCTTATGAGAGATAGACTCAAGAAGAACGAGTGAGAGTTAGAGTTAAAAGGGAGAAAGAGTGAGAGAGAGTTTATAAAAACAATGACGTTTTAATAATTTGACGTGACTTGACAAAAGGACATTGCTCTCTACGTAATTTGCCAAAATCGACGTTCGCCGTTTAAATAAAAAAATGTGTTACAAAGACCAGAAAGATTGGGATAAAGAGCTGTGAACACATTTGCATGCTTTATGAAGGCTTGTTAAGAAGGAAGGCAACGGAATGTTACATGGATAAAGTGCTACGTGGGATATCAGTGATCAAAGATTTGAGGCAAAGAAGGGGGATATAAACATGAATAGATTTACTCCGTAGAGATTCTGGTGCTTACAGTTGTAACGACACACACAGGTTACCAGCAAGATGACAGATGGTCAAGGACAAAATGGTTGTAACTTCCTTCTCATTTAATAATATTTACAACCGTACTGTTCTTCTCCTTCAGAAAGTGCTTTCCATTAACACTGTGATGTTACAATCCTACATAGATAGTGATATATTTTTCCATGAAGTGCTATTATTTTTGACTCCGTAACTGTCGAAAGTCTTCAATGTTACAATTGAAGCTCGGACATTGACGAACTTTAAGTTAATGTGCTACCTAATTATCTCCGTTTCACTGTTTGTTGCGGAGGGGTTTCATGCAATATATTTCCGTATTTTGTTTTGGCCTTTTCAGTTGTTTGCTATACATAATAGAAACTGTTAAACAACCAGCTTCTTTATTGCAACCAGACATTTCATCCAAAGATAAAGAATATATTTAAGGATGTAACACTTGCTTCTAAGCGGTACAATTTGGACTAATTTGTAGTACCTTGAATTTCAAACTCATTTTGATAAATATTATAGACTCTATTTTGACTTGAAGAGAAGTTAACTTTTATACAAGTAGAGCCAGGATGGTGTAATATATTTACTTTCTCTGTCACTGTGGTTATAGATGCAACGGTGAAACTTCCATTTAACGAAATTGGATAAGTGATTCTATTCTGGATTTTAAATTGCGACTTCTTGACAGGAGCCACTTCCCATCTTATATGACACATGAAATGATCTGGTTGTAATAAAGATCTGCACATTATATTTAAACGAGTTGCTGTTTAATATTTATTTAACTGCTCAACTCTGCCAGGCTTTCACATTTGTTTCAATTTACTAGAATTAAATCTATTGCGAGGATTTGGGTTTACTTATAAAATATCAAAATTGCTCAAGCAATGTCTATACATCAAAACTACTGGTGATGAACTTCATAGCAAAACCATCTACAAGGCAATGTTGTGAACAAGCATGAAATGCCAAATTTTGTACATGAATTCATAATCTGACTTTGTGCATGATCGTAATAGAGGGAAGCAAGAAGTGAGCAAGGCCCACTCATTCCTGATGTTGACACTTTTGTACGAGAGATTTCTGCTTATTATTAAAACTATTAATTTCTGACTGAAGTTCTTGTTATTATTACTTAAAACACATTGTTATATATGCTTGTAAAGTAAGTTGTTTTATCTGTAGAAATCTGTCTTTAAGGTGTGTCTCTTGGTTCAGGTTGTTCTCGGCTTTATTTCAGCTCGGCATTATTTTGGGATTTTAATAAATCTTTATAGAGTTGCAAAGTATTGCGGGGAGGTGTCTTGTGCACAACACTCTCGGTCCTTCACAATTATGTTCAAGACAAAATCTCAAATTACATTGTTTGCTAAAGTGTTTTATTGTAGATTTTATTTAATTATCTAAACCAGATTTCTTCTGAAATAATATCCAGTCCTTGATGAAATGCACAAGATCTATACAGTTTCATTTGGTCAAGTTCTCTTGCTTCCCGAGCGAAACTATTCGATTGCTGGATTTTCAAATAATTATAAATGTTGGTAATGAGCAAGTGATCTGTTAGTTAGGACATGGTCATAGATAGAGTTCACATTTATTCTCCATCATCAGTTTAATGTTTTAGTGCTAGGTTCATATACCTCGAGTTGCCAGCCTCGCTGAGCTTTGATTTTGTTGAGTCGGAGTGTTTCAATTTAATCACTGCATCATAATGAATAGCATAAGCTTTTGGTAAACTTTGTCATGGTGGAATTCAAGAGAAAGTTAAAAAAAAATTGATGATAAACAACACTTCAGTATCACTAAGTAGATCCTAAAATAAACTAGTGATTTGCATCTGCAATTATTGTGATGCTTTGATTTTGAAGCAGTCCTACTTGTAACCACACATTGATTCAATCAATCACAATATCTTTGCCAAGAACAATTACTAAATGATTTGACTATTTAGTCGAAACTAGTTGGTCATTTTCTCAATAAAAAAATGACACTTTGACAGAAATACATTCGGCACATTTTTATTCTTCAAAAATATATGCCAGTTTCAGGCAATGCTTCAGACATTAAGGTCTTGAACAGATTATGGACTTGGTCTTACTAGAGGTGGATACCTACAGAATTTAAAAACTTCAAACTTTAGCAAAACTACCTTAATGCTGTGCTGGTCACAATTCCAATTTTATTTTCATGGAACTCTGAATCTGAAGTACAAAATCTACATGATCTGTAGAGAAGTTGACCTATATGTAAGAATACGTGATATACATTTTGTAGTCCTATTGTAGTAAAACCTTGGTCACGTTCTGTAGTTTGATTTTTTTAGACTTGGACATAAAATAACACTTCTGTACTTTATTTGAACCATGGCCATGTCCAGTAAAAAAACAAACCGATATCGAATAATAGGAAGTTAGCACTGTGCAGGTCACAAGTTTTGCATAAACCTTTGTCACATTTAGTAATTATGATGCACCGTAAATGGCGCCTTTGCCAGTAAGTATCTCGGTCACTGAGGAATCTAATGAATTTTAGAATAGTTGAAATAACAAGAGGCATAACTTTATCTGAAGTAGTATACGAGATGTGTCTTTTTACGAATATATTTCAAGAACATATCTTGATCTTTGTTAATGGCAATTTAGCAAAGCTTGATATACGTAAAAACTGATAGGAAGTACGTTGGCCATGAACGATATGCATGTCTTCAGGAATACCCACTCTCCTTAAAAGTGCCAGGTTAAGGTCATTTTGGATTTCAACGAAACACATTTGTTGTATTGAACGTCTATCAAGGTTGCAGAGACCTAAAATTTGACAATTCTAGATATCTCAAGCAAAGGGTCAATAAATGTATAGAAATTAGGGCTACAGTCGGAAACTTTTCTACGGTAGTATTAAAAGTCATATGATGAGGCCGCGGCCAATGCTTTTTGCAAGATACATTGACAGCCCGTGATCCTCGAATATAATTGATTAAAAAACGACCCTCTCCGTTTCTGATTTCATGTAGCACCAATCTGGAAAACGCTTGTTGAACTTCATACATATACATTGCTTGAACCATTTATATACGCCTGTCCATAGAGGACGTATTACGGAAACACCCGCGGTGGCGTCCACAAACATTCGCTCTTTAAGTCAATTAGTTTTCATCAGATCTTCATAAAATTTGGTCAAAATGTAAGCGGGCATAATATCTCGTCCGAGTTCGAAAACCAGCCATATCACCTCTGACACTTCTTGACTATGGCCCTTGAGTTATCCAAAATTGATCAAATACGCATTGTCCGCTCTCTAAGTCGAATATTTTTCCTCCGATCTTTACCAAACTTAGTTAAAATGTTTGTTGGCATACCATCTCGGCCAAGTTATTTCAATCACCCCAGAGTAAATGCCCTTTAACTGGTTATATTGGACAAATTTTGACTTGTCCGTCTATCATATAAGAAAACACGGGCATTACCGTCTCGGGAATTTCCCTTGCTTCGCGCCGGGATAAATCCCCTTCAATTCCTATCAAATAGTTACTTGTGAATGTTTATTGGCCTAATGTCTCGTACAAGTTCTATAACCAGCCAAAGTAACTCCGCAGTTATTGCCCTTTACAGTCAAACATGTGTTAAAGACCACCTACGAATTAAGACCACCCTGTGAATAAAGACCAGCAGGGAGCTCACAGTGCACTATTCATTTATAGTAGAAACAGCTGTTAATAAAGACCACATGCATATCATATTTGTAGTTTCTGAGCAGTGGTCTTTGTCCATAGGTTTGACTGTATTTGGTATAATTGGAAATATTTTGACTTGTCCGGATGCTTACTTGTACAATTTCCAATCAGTCTTCACTAAACTTGCTGTGAATGTTTATTGGCCTAATGTCTCGGCCAAGTTCGATAACCAGTTTGGAACTCTTTTTTAGCTCGACTTTTCTATGAAAAGGGGAGCTATCCTACTCGCCCCGGCGTCGGCGTTGGCGTCACACCTTGGTTAAGTTTTTCGTACCACCCCACTTAATTTCAAAAGTATTAGAGGTATGGCTTTGAAACTTACCATACTTGTTTACCATCATAACCTCCATCTACAGACAAGAGTACATAACTCTGTCAAGGTTTTTGACAGAATTATGGCCCTTTTGACTTAGAAAGTGTATTGAGCTTGGTTAAGTTTTTCACCACCTCACTTTATTTCAAAACCATTGGAGGTATTGCTTTGAAACTAACCATACTTGTTTACCATCATGACCTACATCAACAGACAAGAGTACATAACTCTGTCAAGGGTTTTGACAGAATTATGCCCCTTTTTGACTTAGAAAATACATTGAATATGGGTAAAATCCACTTTTTACCTTAACCCTTTGAGATATTGCTTTGAAACTTTGAATGCTTATTTACACCATTACCCCCATCTGTAGGCAAGAGAAGGTAACTCTGTCAGGGATTTGTTTTAAAAATTAAGGCCCTTTATCGACTTAGAATCTTGGTTAAGTTTTTCGTACCAGTCCACTTTTTGACTCGACTATTTGAGATATTAATTTGAAAGTTGGAATACTTGTAAACCATCATGATCCCAAAACATGGGCAGGAGAAGGTAATTCTGTCAAGGATTTTATTTGAATTATGGCCCTTTTTGACTTAGAAACTCAGTTAAAATTTTCATTCTTGTCCACTTGTTGACTTAACCATTAGAGATATTACTTTGAAAGTTGGAGTACTTATGTACAATCATCAGACCTATCTGTAAGCAAGAGAAGATAACTCTGTGAAAATGTTTTTTGATTTGTACTTAGAAATTCCTAGTTAAAGTCTTGTGTGCCCTTAACTGTCAAAGTTTTGTTTTATAGGCAAGCACTAAAAAGTCGAGCGCGCTGTCCTACTGACAGCTCTTGTTTATCTTGATAATTGAAGTAAACATCTGTTCAGCAGTGACTGAAGGTGCTAGAACTAGATAGCCTTACGTGTAAAAGTATAAACACCATTTTTTATCTTCATTATCAGGAGTAGTGGCGCGACTCGGCAGTAAATGTAAGATTTGTACAGTTACAACTTCGTTTAGTAGCTTTTCAAGGGTAACTACAAAGCCGGGGAATGCAGACGCTTTTCACCTTGGTGACATTTGCCAATTACCACGTCAGCATTAACAAATAATAGTTCTGCTTTTAGTGACTTTGTGCTTTTAATCGCGGATGATCTAAAATAGGCAAGACAAGGTAGAAAAGTAATCGCATTTTATGGATTCATTGCAACCGCTTTACATTTAGTATTGCTGAGATGACATAAATTAGCAGATACTTTAAGAATCACATACAATACGTTTTCGTTTTTAAAGTTATATTACCCTTCAAAATTTTGAGTTGCGATCAAGAACAAACATCAAAACTTAGTTAAATGCTTTGAAAACATGTAAAAAAATAATTATGCCGAGTTATTTCTAGACTCCTATTGGAAGATATAAATTGAAATGTCCGTAATAGAAAGGATTGAATCTCTATTTTTGACTAGGATAGTCAAAAAGATTTTAACTGATTTACTCTATATTCAATGGGAATAAAACTGAGATACAGATTCATACATTTTTGTTAAAACTTTGAACTGTTCATTTTTCAAGTAGAATAAATCAGTGAGTAATGTCTTCTTTTAAATTATGACGTTCACTTTGAAGGGTAATATCACTTTAAATCTCCATCAAAAGTAAGAAAAAACAAACAATATTATATACTTGCATTTTTGTTTAATTAATAACTTCCAGAAAAAAACAACATATTAGAAACATTTGTCAGTGCGTGTTCAAAATGAATATATTTTATTTTATGTTTTTCGGTGGTTTATCAAAATATATCGGTGGATTATATCCCGATAAACTCACTGTCCACTCAGAGAAAATTATCAAAATATGTTACCCGGATTTACGTCAAAAAGTATACCGAGCGTAATGAATGCCGGAAACCATACGACGATGACGCCGTTAAAATGACGTCACGTTTCCTACGCTCTCTGATGACGTTTACCGCGATTATCGACATTTTATTGAAATAAATTCAACAAAATATGAGTTTCAGACATAAAATAAACAGAAAAATTGTCGGTATCGATGTAATATCACGATAAGTTCACTCGTGAACACCAAAAGTAGTTATTTTCACTCGTGGCTGCGCCACTCGTGAAAATACCACTTTTGGTGCCCACTCGGTAAAATTATAACGTGATATTACACCGAAACCAACACTTATCCTCTATGTATTTGTATTAGACACAATTGGTGAGAAAAATTGTAGTGACATTAAGACACTTTTATAGCAACAATATGTTTCATTCTATGTAGACTGATTATATCACATTAACTGTCAGGATACAACAGAAATCCCGTAAATGAGGACCAATATTCCATGGTAGTGCTTGGACTAGTACAGCCACCCAGATACACAGTATCTCCCTTGTTGAGATGGAGCACCACAGACTGTGTTATTGCTGCGTGTCCTTCTACAGCGTTGTCTGTTGGATCAAGGTGCAAAAGTATTATATCTGACCCACTTTTGTAAAGGTGGCAGGTTACTGTGTCTACGTTTGGGCTTGATCTTTTCTTCACTAGGGTGACAGAGAAGTGGTAGGCTCCTGGTATGGAGCAGGTAAACGTGCCTGTTGATGGATCAAAGTCTCCTCCATGCTGGTATATTGTATTGGAGAATGTTAGTGCAGAAGTGTAGTTGTACGGGTGGTCGACAGAGAAGGCAGATACTGCAGCTAAGCAAAACATAATACAGCATAATGTTATGTTAGTTTATAAAGTATATGTCTAGTTATATGGAGAGTCTCAAAATGAAGAACATTCCGATTTATATATAAAACAGCCAATACAGAAATGTATTAGAGAGGAAGAAATTTGCAAAAAATAAATCGTAGGGAAATTTATTTTAGAGATGCTTTACTGAAAAATATTGACTTTCAATATGTTTTATTGTGCATTAACTAACGTGTTAACAGGATTAATAGTTTAGTTTTATGTTGCAATAAAACGTTATTTAAATTCAGGCGTAGTTTTACAATCTGTACAATGTATGCTGAATAATTATAAATCAAATTTCGAATATCAAAATAAAAGCATCATTGTCAATGTAAGCGACCTCTTCAACAAAACGAAATTACTGAAGCTCGCGCCAAAGACGCTTTCAAAGTTACACAATATTTACGAACTTTTTTACATGGCTGGAGATGCAACTGTAAGCTCCAAAACGGTAAAAAAGCGGTAAAATCCTGCTATTTTTTATCGATATTTTCTTATATCGACAACTTGCCATATTTTATTTTGTTAAAGGAGGCATTCTCTACAACTAGGAGATTATTTTCTCAAAATGTTCAAAATATGCTAAAAGTACGCAAAATAATTATAATAATAGATACATTTTTCAAGAAGACTATACATCGAGAAATGTGTGCACAAAATGC